>CM060259.1:27382912-27982912 GCA_030684275.1 Acipenser oxyrinchus oxyrinchus
AAAGAAGCAGCGGCAGAAGCAGCAGCGCGGGGCTGGTCGCAAGCCCCACCGCGCATCTGGCGAGGTGGACGTCTGCATGACCTGCTTGAGGGGGGAGGAGTGGTGTTTTGAAGTTGGCAAGGTTGGGCACGCATCGCCCAACTACTACCACTCCCCACCTCAGGAAGAAGAGGTGGAACCAGATCCACAGCCACAGGAGGAGGTTGGCTGGGAAGCCCTCCTCCACAGCATGGGTGTACAATATTGTTGCTGCATCTGTGGGGAGTGGGGCCATTTCCCAGCTAACTGCCTGCTCCCACCAGAAGAATGCCTACTGCCTCTGCATCCACCACTGCCACCAGCAGAGGGAGAGAGCCTGCTGGTCCCGCCTCCACCAGCATAGGGAGCATGCCTGCTGGTCCCCCCGCTGCAACCAGAAGGGAAGGAGCCCCTGCCGCCTTCGCCACCAGAAGGGGAGGAGCCCCTGCCGCCCGCCGCCAGAAGGGGAGGAGCCCCTGCCGCCCGCAGACAGAAGGGGAGGAGCCCCTGCCGCCTGCAGCCAGAAGGGAGGAGCCCCTGCCGTCTTCGCAGCCAGAAGGGAGGAGCCCCTGCCGCCGCAGCCAGAAGGGAGGCGCCCTGCCGCCTTCGCAGCCAGAAGGGGAGGCGCCCCTGCCGCCTTCGCCAGGAGCAGAGCAGCAGGAGCTGCCTCTGCCTCCACCACCACCACCCGAGGGAGAGGAGCAGGAGCTGCCTCTCTCTTCACGACAGGATGGACCGGAACAGGAGGCTAGCGGTCCGCAGCCGCCCTTGCATAGGCTGCTGAGCAGAGCAAGGGGGAAAACCACCGGATCACCACGGCTGAGAAGAGGGCCAGCCCCAGCACCACCGCTGGTCCTGGCTCCCCTCCTGCAATCGCCTCCCGAGGGTCCGCTGCTGCCATTGCCTCCTGAAGGACCGCTGCCGCCCTGTCATGCATCGCCTGGGGATGCCAGTTCACCATCGCCTGGGGATGCCAGTTCGCCATCGCCCGGGGATGCCAGTTCGCCATCGCTCGGGGATGCCAGTTCGCCATCACTCGGGGATGCCAGTTCGCCATCGCTCAGGGATGCCAGTTCGCCATCGCCCAAGAATGCCTGCCTCGCACCGCTCAAGGATGCCTGCCTCGCACTGCCCAAGGATGCCTGCCTCGCAACGCCCAAGGATGCCACATCCGCATCACCTGGGGCTGCCTGCTGCTCCGCATCGCCTGGGGCTGCCTGCTGCTCCGCATCGCCTGGGGCTGCCTGCTGCTCCGAATCGCCTGGGGCTGCCTGCTGCTCCGCATCGCCTGGGGCTGCCTGCTGGTCCGCATTGCCTGAGGCTGCCTGCTGCTCCGAATCGCCTGGGGCTGCCTGCTGCTCCGAATCGCCTGGGGCTGCCTGCTGCTCTGCATCACCTGGGGCTGCCTGCTGCTCCGCATCGCCTGAGGCTGCCTGCTGCTCTGCACCGGTTACAGCGTACGAGGGAGAAGTGGAGCTCCCGCTGCCGCCTCCATGGCCAGGGGCTTCCCTCCTGAGTTCGCCTCCCGAGGGTCCGCCGCTGCTGCCGTCGCCTCCCGAGGGTCCGCCGCTGCTGCCGTCGCCTCCCGAGGGTCCGCCGCCTCTGCCGTCGCCTCCCGAGGGTCCGCCGCTGATGCCGTCGCCTGGGGTCGTCGTCAGCTCTGCTTCTCCTAGGGTTGCAGCCTGTCCTGCTTCGCCTGGGATCGACGAGGGTCCTGCTTCGCCTAGGGTCGTCGAGGGTCCTGCTTCGCCTGGGGTCGCCGGGGGCTCTGCTTCGCCTGGGGTCGCTTCACTGTGGCCGGAGCCCCATGGAGGGGAGTTGCTGGCCATGAAGAAAAGGGGGGAGGTCAGGAGACCAGCTCCCCAGCCGCATTTTCAGCGGCAGGAAACACTGTGGCCAGAGCCCCATGAAGGGAGCTGCTGGCCACGAAGAAGGGGGGGGGGGAGATCAGGAGACCAGCTCCCCTCGCAGCAGTTTCGCTGCTGGAAATTGGGTGGTCGGAGCCCCACGGAGGGGAACTGCCGGCCATGAAGAAGGGGGGGGGAGGTCAGGAGACCAGCTCCCCCAGCCGCACTTTCGCGGCAGGATAGCGTGTGGCGGGAGCCCCGGAAGAGGGAGCTGCCAGCCATGAAGAAGTGGGGGGTGCCGGACCTCCCACCATGGCCATCCCCATGGACACTGTGCTTCCCCTCTTCCGGGACTTTGGGACTGAGGGGGGAGGTGGCCGTTGGGGCCATGTCTGCTGCGCACAAGGGGGGGGATATGTATCAGGGCGAGCAGCTCTGTACGAATTTATTTATTTTTAGAACGGGGTCCCCCTCCGCCCTTGTATTATTTTGTATTTGTTTTGTATATGACGGCGTAGCCGAATGTTTGTTTATTTTGGTTATTAGCGTGGATGGGAAACCCCATCCACAGTAATTGAAAAACTTGTGCAGATTGTGGCCGAGGGGTAATAGACTAATTACTAGGCAGTTAAACCCCTCGGCCACGGTATAAAAAGCCTGCAGCTCTCCAGCTCGTGGTGGGTGTATGAGAGGAGCGGAGAGAGGAACGAGAGAAAAACAAAGCTAAACAGCAAAACGTATAGGAACAGTGAAGGCGATAGCCCAGCCTGACCTATTCAGTTTGTATTTTTGTGTTTGTGATTTTGTTTAGTTTGACTGTTTTGTTTTGCTCTGTGAGCAAGTGTTTTTGTTCAAACCTTTTATTTATTTTTGTTATTTGTTCATAAAAACGGCGCCGCCAAGTCTTTCATTTACTTTAAACTGCAGTGGCTGGTGTCAATATTTTTCCCGTCCCTGCTTCTGTCTGATGTCACCGCTTAGCCAGCCTGCCACAGGCCCTATAAAAAACCATGTACTAAGCTAAAAGAAAAAGGTAAAAGGACCCATGAAGATGTTTTAGTAGTTTGATCGCTGGTGTCTGAGGTAATGACTTTAACAGCCAGACCGCAATCTCACCAGTATTCCTTTGGCTTTAAGCTTTGCTCACAGTAACATGGGAGGCATCCTGCTGCACTTGAAACATCCTTTTGATAATATTGTTAAGATGTTGACAGTGACAACCCAGTTGTTTTACTCTTTGATATTAATATGCTATTATGACGTTCATAAGATAACTGAACATGTCTGATCAGGGTTTACCATATATCAGGGGCGGCCAAACTTCCTGACTTCACAAGCCGCATACCAACATTTCCATATGGCCGAGAGCCGCACGACACACACTGTAAAATGTGAAATGTGTGCGAGCAAGATCTTTTAAATACAAGCATCGTTTTAACATTATAATGGAATCTTTATTATTTTATTTAATATTATTATTTATTTACTTATTGGCAGACACTCTTATCCAGGGCACCTTACAGTTGTTAAAAAATATCACAATACAAAGTATCACATTACAAAATATCACATTACAGATAAGAGCAGTTATAAAGTACAGTAAAATCAGTAGAAAATAAGATCAAATTCAAATAAAAGCAAAATAAGGAATATAGTAAATAATTACATTTGAGCGAGTTCGACTAAGAGCAGTTAACTTATGGTAAAAATATTTGCTTATACGAGTAAAGTCTATTAACAGTACAATAAATGGATTTACAAAAACCGTGAATACTGATACCTATAAGAGTAAAATCAAGTACAAGATGCAAGAAATAGTTAAAATTAAGAGCAGTAGTAGAATACAGCAAGGTATGGAGCAGTTCAGTGCAAGTACAAGCTGATGGAAGTACTGCACGAGCATGTAATTCAAAATTATAAAATTGACTTTCAACTGCACACCTGGCTTTCACTCGAGGTGAATGAAATACGCATGCGCCAGCACACAGTGTCGAAGGTCATCAAGTAATGAAATCTCCTTCCAATGTACATACAGGTTCAAAGAACCTGGAGAGAGAGAAGAAAGAATAATAAACACAAATGAATACAGAGAACACAAATAATAAACTTGTTGCGTTCATATTAACTTTTTTTCTCTTTGTTTAATTTTTGTTTATTATTCTTTCTTCAGTTAATTTGAGCTACAAAGTGTGCGTCACCCAGCATTTCACCGGGAGCCACACTTTAACTGCCCATTGCGATTTGGCCACCTCTGCAATATATCATTGTTAAGGTTATGATTTTGTCACGGAGGTCACAATCGTGAAAATCGTTTAATTTGAACAAAAATCTTGGAAATGGATGTAAAAACACATTTGGTTAGATGCTTCCTTTATTTCCTTTTAAAAATGCAGTATGTCGTGCACTGAAAATACAAACTGTAAATTGTTTGGTTGTGTAGCACACAGCATTTATATGTAGCTATGCAGGTCAGCGAATGAGATTTGTATTGTGTAGCTGAGCGAGCATGTAAATGAACACAGATCAGATGTCACTGTAAACCCTTGGTTGTGATCTTCACATGTTAATTTATTTTTTAAACAAAAAAGTGTGTTTTCATCTTTAAAAAAATATTAATACTTACATTTTATTTCCTGACACTTTTTTCATGCAATGTAGTGTCCCCAAGTAGTCTGTTGAAAATTTCTCTCTCAATTTCTCTAAAACTAAACATTGCTTTACAAAATACTTCAGACTGCCGTTGAACATCTTTTTTATTTCTTGCAAACTGTAGCTAAAAAGAGAGGTATATCTGTTTTCTAGTCTTTTTTCTGATGCCCTGGCCCCGTTTCTTGATAATGGTGCCTGCCTGTGTCTACCAACACATCCACTGATCCTGACTGAGCAAGAGCAGAGGTGGACACCACTTCCAAGAATTTATCAGTAGTGATGGAATTGAGAGATCACATTTTTATACAGTGTGGTGAGATTTTTATTGGAGTTGGTATTAATAATTAAAAAAATAATAGCAGAATGATCTGAAACTGTAAGATCAATGTGTGTGGCCATGAATAAGTCAGGCAGAAACATGTTGAGTAAAACCAATGGACTCAAGTAATATCATAAAATCTTTTCCAAAGGGATCTCATTCTACATCAACGTGTACATTAAAATCACCTAACACAGGGGCTCCCAAGTGGCACATCCAGTAAAGGCATTCCGCGTGGAGTGCTGGATGTGCCCTATAGCCTGGAGATCGCCAGTTCGGGTCCAGGCTATTCCACTGCCGGCTGTGGACAGGAGTTTCCAGGGGGCGGCACACAATTGGCCTCGGCTCAACGCACACCAGCGACCCCTGTAGACTGGCTGGGCACATGGGGGCCTGCCTGTTAGCAGCCCAGACCTGAGTGGTCCTCCGATGCTGTAGCTCTGAAGGTAGCTGCATGGCGGGCCTGCAGAGTGAAAAGAATTAAAATTGGCCATTTCAAATTGGTTTTTAAATGGGGTAAAAAAAAAAACAACAAATTGACGATTTCAAATTAAAAATAAATAAATAAATAAATAAATCACGTAACACCACAATCCTATCATGCTTGACAGCAAGTAATGATAAAAGAGTCTAGGAGGGCGATAAATAACTGCAACCTGTATAGGAGTTGAGTCACAAACAGAACTCCTCGATAGAAAGAAAAACCTGTGGGACAAGCCTCTACTAGCGATTTACAAGTGTTATAAAATAATAATATAATCATAATATACCCTGTAATGTGTTTTTCCTTATTCCAGAACACAATAAACAATGGCACAGCCACAGGAAACTGCAGAACTATCTGGTGATAAGGTTTTAAATTAAACGGACCAGAATAAAAAAAGGGGCTACTGTCATGGGCAGTGAGGTGTGATGCACTGCTGTCATGGAGATGAGTCAAGGCTTGAAGTTCTGTAGCCATGAATGCAGACGAGCCCAACTCTTGTATAATGTTTCAGACGCTCGCTTGCAGTGTGTGTGGTCACCGGTTCATGTCTAGCCTCTGCCCTTCTTAAAATACTACTATCAATCACACTGTAACCTCATTCTCAAACTTCCAGTTAAGAGTCGATTTATTAGCAGCAATTTATTAGAAATTCCAATTGTATTAATGTTTCTTTAATTGTTCCATTTTACATACTAGCTTTTTATCTTTCATTTTTTTGTTACATTATTTTACATGTAGCACCTCTCTCCACCTTGCACTGCACAGAATTAAATGTGAATGAACAACTGGTTACCTTCTATACCACAGGAGGAGAGTCCTGAGTTCTTGACCCAATCCGGTGAATATAACTTCAGGTCTCATCTTCCAGAATACCAGGGGCTACATTACTATTTAAAGCGTGCGATGCTGCCATCTAGCTGGTGTGGGGTAACTGAATACTGAATCACAACAGCTCGGGAAATGTGAAGATGTACCAATATATCCTGTCTTCAGCAACCAAAAGAAACACTTAAGCCCTGTATTAAATCAAATACATTTACTGAGCTTTAAAATGGAAAAATAAGTATTTCAAAATGAATAAGTAAATAAGACAATAAAAGAAAACCTATAAATAAAACAATTCCATTACAGTGTACCATAAAACAATGTGTTATTGGCTAATCCAGACACTACAGCTAAACAAAAAAAAAAAGTGGTACCTGCATGCTGTGCACTGGTGATAAATACTGTACTGGCCAGTAAGACTAATATACATAAAGAAAGAAAGTAAACAAATACAACGTTGCGGGCAGAGTGAAGCTGGGGTGCGGTGTGGCGGCAAAAGTCCCTTCAGGCATGCATTAGTGACACACACACGCCCTAAGTCAGCAAACTAATTATGTGTCCCGTTTGGAAATCCAAATGTTGTTTACTCACAGCACTGCAGTCCTGACGCGTCTTTTGTCAGTTCAGGTCCACGAGCAGTAAAACGCTGGGGAATAAAGGGCTCTTGGCAGCCTATCTATCCCTCCCTCAGACTGGGTGAAAGCTTCAAGTTGGAGAAATTTAGCTTGACGGTCACTCTAAGCGCTATCCGAAAACTAGCTGATGATACACTTGTGCCGCACATTTTTCTTTCTTGTTCTTTCAAAACAGGCCACGCAACAAACTTGCTGACTACAGACAGGAGTCTTTTGCTTTCTAGTGTCACATTCTGCACAAGTTTGTCAAACGACAATAACAAAACACTTAAACAATACACTCAAATAATAAAAATACAAAACAATACAATACACACAGGGGCGGGGTTAAACACTTAAACAATACACTCAAATAATAAAAATACAAAACAATACAATACACACAGGGGCGGGGTTTTTATGACAAAACTGAGCAGGCTCGGCCATCGACGCTAGTGCTCTGACACATCGAACATTTAAAAACCCACAAATATGAGCTATTCATGTCTACATTACATTGACTTAAAATATATTATCCTTCACCAATGTCTCCACCGATTTTAATAAGTCATTTTGATACACAGTTGATATAGCAAAGCCTGCCCACTATATAAGGACTTAGATTTGGGCCTGAATTAGAGATACAAATAAGGTGTGTGGTGTTATATGTGATCCCTGCATCCTTATAAAGTCATACTTAAGCATTGTTGAGAATCAGGTCTACCCAACAATGATGCACTTGTACCCTGATAGCAGTGGCTACTAACAAGAGGATAATGCACCATCCAATGTGCCAGAATTGTGTGCAAAGGGTTTGAGGAGTGTGACAAAGACTTCAGACAACTTCCATGACCACCACCCTGGAACTCAATCAAATTGATCATGCTTGGGATGAACCTGAACAATGCCTTTGTCGTCACAATCCTTTTGCACCTATTCCATGGATTCCCTCAAGACTATGGAGTCTATAGACTCTGAGCAGGGCAAACGGTGCCCCAACCTGATATTAGATGCAGGTCCACACAGTATACGCTGTATTGCACATATCAACAACAACACAATGATACTGGAGTCCTGACTTAGATGTGTCTGTGTGTGTGTGTTTGTGTGTGTGTGTGTGTGTGTGTGTGTCTGGGGGGGGGGGCTTGCAAATTGGCGGCCACATTTTGTTTTAATTTCCATCCTGCTGAGCCAGCTAACTGTTGCTCCATTTCATTTCTGTCATATCCTGTACATTAAAGAGCTATTCATTAAAACATTTTGTTTCTCTAGAAAAAAGGACACAATAAAACAGCAGTGATTAAACCCCTACCAAAGCCTCCACTTAAAAACAATGCAATGCTCATTCGTTAAATTTAGCTTTTTCTCTATGTACTGGTCCCTATAAAATGTTAGCAGGAATTGCACTTTTTCCATAAATATATATCAAAAGGTGATAGTTAGTCCACATGTGAGTTGAGAGTTACGATTACCAGTTTTAAAGTAGGAGTTTTTTAAACTTTCAGCAGAGCAAGCTGTTAAACAGCCTTTTATAGCTGCCATGTCCTGGAAATCTGATGTAATGCGTTATTTGTAAGCAGAACCATATGGGACTCAAGCCCTGTTTGTACAGCAAAGCTTATGTCAGTAGTCTGTCAGATCACTTGGTGTTCAGAATCTGCTCAAACGACTCAAGGTGTTTCCCAAAGGAGTAGCCTGGCAGCTGTCCATGTCAAAAGCATGGCATACGATTGCTTTATTGTGAAATCATAAAATAGTGAATATGATGTATTTAAGCTTGCCTATTAGGGTGGTTTATTTTCAGTAATGTAGAACTGTCCCTAGTCCCTGTTAAATGGTTATAATGTAGCTAACAAAATCATTCCAGAAATCTTAACTGCTGTGCAATTCTGTTTGCTATGTATATGTCAAATGTCCAGTTTGGAAACAAACACGTGATTGCAAACAGGTATTTTTATTTTTAAACATGACATCTGGTATTACACTTGGTTATAGAAACCTGTGTTTGATATCAATCTTTCAGATTGTGCTGCACCTGGAGGGTGAAATTGTCCACACCCCTTCACTGGCTTCTTTCCCGTCATAAACCAACCAGCTGCTTCCCCTTTTGCTTGACATGCTTTCGGACAGGAACATGACCCATAAGACACTGCTGGGATGAAATGACCCGGGAAGTGAAAGTGTAACAAATGACCTGAGAATAAGTCATAGAAACTTCCTTTAACCTTAATAGCACCATATATCACATTTGCTGTAACATATATTTGTATTTCTTTAAAACTGCACATTTGTAGCTGATGGAAGAGCAAAACAGGATTTATGGAATTATTTTGTTATTTTCAGTATACTACGTTTTACAAACAGCATTAAAAACAGGACTGTTCCAACAGCCTGCATACTATAACAGTAAAAAAGAAAGAACTTTAAGATATTTATTAAGCTCCAATTAAGTATATTATCAGCATAATATAAATCACCTTAATTTATGTTACAATTTTGTACTAACATTGACACACTTTAAGGTTACCACAACAACCGGAATCTTCTTCACAAAGTTTTTTAAAAATAATAATAATTAAACAGTAAGATGCTTGAAATGTCAAATGATCCTTTTTCTCTGAATCTGCCTTCACCAGGCTTTGAGCTTGTCTGGAGAATCCTAAGTGCCGGTGTCGAACAGCCGTCAGTAAAGATTGTGAGGATTCCCTAGATGTCCTTGTGAGGCATTTATAAAGCAATGAACTAAAGGAGCTCGGTCTGTGAACTCACTGCACTGCTGTGCTGGGGACTCCAAAGCCAAGGGGTCCCCAGTTTCATAGACAGTAAGGAGACGAGCCAGGCTGATGCAATGGCTGCTGCAGCAGCAAAAGTCCTGTCTCAACCTAGGCAATCCACCAGTCCTCTCCTCTCAGACACCAGGATTAAATGTTGAATAAAATACCAAAAATCATCAGTTGTTTTCTCACAGTTGTTGTTTTGTTAATTTAGTACTTTATTTAATATCTGCTGAGGATCGCACCATAGCAACATAATTCAGGCCCTGGACGTTTCCAATTGGCAAACTAGAGTTTACTGTTATACTAGCTGAATTGCATTGCAAAATGCCAGTTTGTGTATCTGAAAGACCCCAACTGACTGTCATATTAGTATATGTTGCCAAGCTGGTTGCTAAGCACCCTGAAGGACCTTTATTGTTACACATCACATATTATGACCTTTGGAATATCTCAGACATTCTCTTTCATTGTGATTAAAAATCCTATTTTCCAAGATAAAACCAAACAGTACAGTCTGGATTTTTAAAAAAATGGATACCACAAAGCAATAGTGTATATTTTTAGAAATAAACAAGTCTATTGCTACATTCTTAGTTGTGTCGAATGCTCTATTGGCCCATTTTACTTTTTTGTTTTGTTTTGTTTTTACCTTGTATCCATTTTGTAATGTGGGTGCCATCTTTAAATAGAAAGATAAATATCATATTTTATAATTTATCACATTGCATAATGCTAAACAACATACTGTTTGAAGATGGAGTTCGCATAAAAAAAATGGATGCAAAACAGGACACACATGGGAAAAAATAGAATTTGGCAATAATGCAAATTTACATCATCCTATGGTAGTTCCATTAAAGGTGAAACAATTTAAATAGTAAATATTTCATTCTTGGTGACCACAAAAAATATAGAACCTTGTCCATTAGATAACAATCATTTTGAAAAAAAAATCTTCTTTCTCATACTGTTATTAAATATAGGAGTGTGCACATTTATTAGAACACCTGAAGATTGCTCATTTATATCCTTTATATGCCTACCTGCATGAAAACCTCTGGGTGTGAGAATTTCTATTTTCAGTCAGTAATCAGTGAAATAGAAACAATAGGCAGTCATGTGTGGAAATGTTAGATCACTTTGGGGTAGGTTTACTAAAGTGTTGCCTCTGTTGCAATAGTCGCAAACCAGTTGCAAACGAGTCGGAAGTCTAGGGTGAAATGTACTAGACAAGCGCAATTGTTTTTTGCGACTTTTTAGGGAATGCTTTGCGGCAGCAGTTTCTGTTTGCGGTTCAAGCGTAGATGAATATGTAATTATGGGTGTTCCTGCATAAATTCGCAACAAGGGGGCGGAGATAGTGCGCATGAGGGTTCTCAAATATTATAATGAGGTGTACGAAAGCTGCATGCAATTGCGACACTTACAATTACATCAATTTGTTAAGAGACACTAGTGCAGTCAGGAATTGGTAGCTGGGAAAAGCGGTCTCAATTTAGACAGCGCTGCACTAGTGTTGGGTGTTGGTGAATCAGAAAGCAGGTGTGCTCAGGCTTGACGCTGTAACCTGGAGCAAAGAAACAAAGAATCGGAGGACGAAGCTGTCGGCTTCAACTACAAGCTATTTGGCAAGTACTACACATGAGCTTTGTGTTTAAACGTGTTTTTCAGGAATGTAAATGTTTAAAGATTAATTAGCCTTAGTGGTTGCATTATATAACCGACAGCCTGGGAAATGCCGATTCTGGAACCAAACCAACTCTGTTATACTCGACAGAACTAAGACTGTTTTATTATTAACCCTGGTGAACAAAAGTGCTGTCTGTGAACAACAGTGTGTTGTGCAACACGAGAGAAACGTGCACTGCTATATCTTACTGAATGGGAAGACACACTCTGGCAAGGACATATATATACAGTACTGTGCAAAAGTCTTAGGCAGGTGTGAAAAAATGCTGTAAAGTAAGAATGCTTTCAAAAATAGACATGTGAATAGATTATATTTATCAATTAACTAAATGCAAAGTGAGTGAACAGAAGAAAAATCTAAATCAAATCCATATTTGGTGTGACCACCCTTTGCCTTCAAAACAGCATCAAGCATCAATTCTTCTAGGTACACTTGCACACAGTTTTTGAAGGGACTCGGCAGGTAGGTTGGCCCAAACATCTTGGAGAACTAACCACAGTTCTTCTGTGGATTTAGGCAGCCTCAGTTGCTTCTCTCTCGTCATGTAATCCCAGACAGACTCGATGATGTTGAGATCAGGGCTCTGTGGGGGCCATACCATCACTTCCAGGACTCCTTGTTCTTCTTTACGCTGAAGATAGTTCTTAATGACTTTCGCTGTATGTTTGGGGTCATTGTCATGCTGCAGAATAAATTTGGGGCCAATCAGATGCCTCCCTGATGGTATTGCATGATGGATAAGTATCTGCCTGTACTTCTCAACAATGAGGAGACCATTAATTCTGACCAAATCCCCAACTCCATTTGCAGAAATGCAGCCCCAACCTTGCAAGGAACCTCCACCATGCTTCACTGTTGCCTGCAGACACTCATTCGTGTACACTCTCCAGCCCTTCGGCGAACAAACTGCCTTCTGCTACAGCCAAATATTTCAAATTTTGACTCATCAGTCCAGAGCACCTGCTGCCATTTTTCTGCACCCCAGTTCCTGTGTTTTCGCGGCATAGTTAAGTCGCTGGCCTTGTTTCCACGCCGGAGGTATGGCTTTTTGGCCGCAAGTCTTCCATGAAGGCCACTTCTGACCAGACTTCTCCGGACAGTAGATGGGTGTACCAGGGTCCCACTGTTTTCTGCCAGTTCTGAGCTGATGGCACTGCTGGACATCTTCCGATTGGAAGGGAAGTAAGCATGATGTGTCTTTCATCTGCTGCAGTAAGTTTCCTTGGCCGACCACTGCGTCTCACGGTTCTCAACGTTGCCCGTTTCTTTGTGCTTCTTCAAAAGAGCTTGGACAGCACATCTGGAAACCCCTGTCTGCCTTGAAATTTCTGCCTGGGAGAGACCTTGCTGATGCAGTATAACTACCTTGTGTCTTGTTGCTGTGCTCAGTCTTGCCATGGTGTATGACTTTTGACAGTAAACTGTCTTCAGCAACCTCACCTTGTTAGCTGAGTTTGGCTGTTCCTCACCCAGTTTTATTCCTCCTACACAGCTGTTTCTGTTTCAGTTAATGATTGTGTCTCAACCTACATATTGAATTGATGATCATTAGCACCTGTTTGGTATAATTGTTTAATCATACACCTGACTATATGCCTACAAAATCCCTGACTTTGTGCAAGTGTACCTAGAAGAATTGATGCTGTTTTGAAGGCAAACGGTTGTCACACCAAATATGGATTTGATTTATATTTTTCTTCTGTTCACTCACTTTGCATTTAGTTATTTGATAAATATAATCTATTAACATGTCTATTTTTGAAAGCATTCTTACTTTACAGCATTTTTTCACACCTGCCTAAAACTTTTGCACAGTACTGTATATGAGGGTGTTTTGATTTAGTTTTTTTTAGATTTTTTACCTTGTTTGAATTATTGATTAATGGGAAAACAGCCCTGTTTACAAGAACCCGTATAATACAGAAAGCCACAGCTGAGCCGAGGAATGGCCTGTAAAGAAGGACTGTGTACTATTTAAAGAATCAGACTATAAAGCAGGGGTTGGCAACCTCAACATAACCAGGGGCACAAAACGGCTTGCGGGCTGCCACCGACAAAATGGAACCATTTTTAACTCAATTATCACGTTGTAATACCTACACAACACCAACTTACTTGCAGAAACACACTGGGCAAAGCATGGAGTACATTTATACTATATTTATTTTTTAAAAAAACAACCTTTGAACAAATTACCGTTGCTATCGTCTTTTCAGTCAACAATATTAAACCACAAAGAATTCACAATGTAAAACCACACAGAATTCCAACAGTGCTTAACACTAATCTGTGCAACAGCAAAGATTAGTAACTATTTAAATGGGTTTCATTTACAGTTACTAGCTGCCTATTACTTCTGTCTTTCTCAAAGAAAGAAAAACAACAAAAAATAAGTGCGCAAAAATAAGGTACGTGGATTCCCACGAAAAGCAGCCATAATACACAAATGCAGGTTTAATCTATTCCCATTTAACATTACATGTGGTTATTAGATTGTACATTTTGCTCCCAGCAAGGGGAAAAAAACATTTATTTAACAAATTAAGACAATTTATTTAATTAGACCAACTGCTGGCTCAGCACTTTGCATATGGTTACTGTATAAGCATTGATTACGTACTTCCATGTGATGTTGGCTGCATGCCTTGGAACTGTTGCCTAGCAACCATTGACAGACTGCGTGCGGTGTGAGAAAATCACTCCAGCAACAACAACACAGAAGCTGGCTGTGCAAGTGCCAAGGTGGCGGATCTAATTTATGTTTTTTTTTTTAAATGTAATACATTGATAAAGAAACTCAGAGGGGCCGCCACCAAACCTCAAATGGGCCGCCATTTGCCGACCCCTGCTATAAAGTAATAACCCTATGGGTTGTGCACAGGATAAACCAGAAGGGTCATTGTCTACCTGGAATAAAAAAGAGCACCAAAGAAGGAACTGGAAATTCAGAGTGGATTATAAATATACACAAGGACAGAGGGTTTTTTTTTTGTTTTTTGTTTTTTTTAAATTTAGTAGTCGACAATTAATTTACCCCCGTTTTTCTCCCAATTTGAAATAGCCAATTATTGTAGGCTCAGCTCACCACTACCACCCTCGCGCTGACAAGGGAGCGGCGAAGACGAACACACTCTGTCCTCCGAAGCGTGTGCCGTCAGCCAACTGCTTCTTTTCACTCTGCAGGCCCACCATGCAGCCACCTCAGAGCTACAGCGTCGGAGGACAACGCAGCTTTGGGCAGCTTACAGACAAACTCAGCCAGTCCACAGAGGTTGCTGGTGTGCGGTGAGCAGAGGACACCCTTTCCGACCTAAGCCCTCCCCACCTGGATCACGGTCGGCCAATTGTGCATCACCCCTTGGGAGCTCTCGTCCACGGTCGGCAGTGGAATAGCCTGGACAAACCGGCGACCACCAGGCTATAGGGCGCTTTTTGCGTTCCACGCGGAGCGCCTTTACCGGATGCGCCACTCAGGAGCTGACAGAGTTTTTTTTAAGTGTGTTTATTGTTGCTTGGACTGTTTATTGAATGCTTTTTGTTACAAACTGCAACCGGTCACATAGCCCATTGCAACTGGTAGCTCTCGGATAAGCCCGGGAGTCTTGGCCTGGAAGACAGAAAATCATTGGTATTACAAATTAAAAAAAAAAAACACTGGGCCTGCTTCGACTTAAGGCTATAAGAATACTTACCTCTCTAATGGCAAGGGGGCACCCACAAGAGGGCAATTTGTATCCACCTCTTCCAACATCAGCCTACCACCTGGAGGAGCACCACCGCACAAAGCTACAGTTCTTCAACTGTCCATCAGGGGACAGTATACTTACCTCGCTATCAGTACCCTCTAGTGGAGAACCACAACGAAACCTGGACTGGGATTGGCGAAAGGATTTAAAGGACATTAACCCTTTGCGGTCCATTTATTAATTCTGCGTCAGGCTCGCCAGGTCCAATTTATTTTCACACGCGCAGTAAATTTTAGACGCGCTGTTTAAAAGTATTTTTTCCCACAGTCAAACGGGTTTAAATGGCCCTGCATATCAACAAAGCACTCACTAGGGATCTCCAGCCCCGCCCCACCCTTTCGTTTGCTATCGCTTTCACATATGCTACCAAATAAAAAATAATAATAATAGTCGTACATACCGATCAATCGTCTCCTGATGACTCGTTTTATCACCAAACTCCTCAATAATGCAATCCAAGTCATTATTTTATTGCTATAACATCTCAAAAAAGCTCTGCAAATGTCCGTGATAGTCTCTGTTCGCTGATACTGTAACTCCCAGGTTGTTTTCATATGACCGCCCCATCTGATGGAAGGGGGTACTATGACTATTCATGAGATACGCCTTTTTTTTTTCTTTTTTTTTTTTTTATCGGCTTGTCTCGGCTCCTTTCGTTCCCACTCGGCCATTGAATGGTTTTCTCGGCTTTTTCCGTTGAAAAACCGACTTTTTTGCGTTTTTTGCGTTTTTAAAATGATGTCGGACAGGGTCCAACAAAGGACCTGATGGGAATAATTGCAATGTCGGACCCAGTCCGACAAAGGACCGCAAAGGGTTAAACAACCAGTGACAACGCCAAGTATGGAATAATACTTACCAGTTTAATGCCCAAAGTGGAACGGGTGATAATTACGGTTTCAAGAACCAACCTGGGACTGTGTATTACTGAAAGAACATTAAACAGAGTTAGAAGGATTATTATTTTGATGAACTTTTAGTTGTGTGTTGACCAAAAGACTGTGCACAAAGCAATGACCCACTTAAAGGGCACTTCCTTAATGTATGTTTATGAGTTTGGACTTTGATTTATTTGTTAATGAAAGAACGTCTCATTTCTTCAAACTCTGGTTTCCCATCTGCTTCCTCCCCAAAACCACCTGCACACTTCGGTTACCTACCAACCGTGAACACTTTCACAATATATATAACAGTATTAAAACAGGGTAAAAATGAAGATGGAATAGAATGCACTGTACAGATGACATTTATATCAAAAACAATGTTATTTTGATTCTTGCACCCTTGCATGTATAGACGTTATCCTTCGGGCACCTTCTACTGCAGCAAACCACAACTCAACACCCGCTATTTATCTAGGAGATCTCGCTAAGAAGACGCAACACATATTTAAATTTGTATACTGCAGCTCTTTTCATTAACATATTTTCTCTTAGTACACACGACAAAATGTTTACTTTGCTAAATGTCGCAACAAAAATGCAAACTGCGGTATGTTTGCGCTGCGACAGGCCCATCTTAGTACACCTATCCCTTTGTGATTTAATTAGGCATCTTAAACAACTTCTGAAAGGTCTCATGCATTTTTGTCTATGTGTTCCGTTTCTCTTACTATTTGAAATGAATTGCACGTGTGGCCTATTAAAGTCATCAATTAAATTAGACAATCACTAATTTGCCTATTTTGACAATTTTCCAAGATTTTCAGTTACAGTGGTCTGATTTCTTATGCACAACAAATCAAAACTCCAAAGCACTGGGGTATTCTAATGAACTTGCGCACTACTGTAGTTTATGATATTGTGTGGCTGTTGTTTATGCTTTAGGATGCTTTGGACTTTAACCTTCGCCCAGGGCAGTTCCGAAGAGCAGCTGTTCTTGCTAGCTGCTAGGTGGAGATGTGCATTCCCCAAACCCATCCGGGGTTGACGTGCACTGGACTAGTCTCACACAGGAAGAGCCCTCGCTGAACCACAGTACCCTCTGCGTGAGCAGCTGGGATCAGCCCTAATTAATCAACATCCGCTATGAGAGGCCCTAGACGTGAGGCCGCATGCAGAAGGACAGAGTCTACACGATCAGCTTCCTTCAAGAAACATGGCCAGAACTTTTATTTTAAACTGCACTTTTTTATTTAACACTACCTTATCAAGACTAATAACAAAGTCAGGTTTTTAGCGTTCGATATATTCCAGCCATGACCAGTAAGAGGGCAAAAACTTCTGCTCCAATTCTCAGCTCTTATCACACAATTGAAATGGGGCTCAATTTGTTTAAAGGTATTTCTACCATGTAGATATATATACTCATTTAGTAATATATATATATATATATATATATATATATATATATATATATATATATATATATATATATATATATATATATATATATATATATATATATATATATATATATATATATATATATATATATATATATATATATATATATATATATATATATATATATATATATATATATATATATTACTAAATGAGTGTTTTGAGTTAAGATTCTGAGACTTTGGGAACAGGAAAGTGTGTAAAACTAGTTTTGGGGAAAAAAGAGGAATTTAGTGTCCTGTAGTACCCACCAGTTTCTAAACTAATGTTGCCTTCCACATATTTCTTGACTTATTTAATTATTCCTTTATTGGAAATTATATACCCAGGAAGGCAGTATGTTTCCTCTGGGCTCCAAATTGTATTCCGTTTTACAGCAGGGTGGGACTGAGTCACAAAGATGTAAAATGTTAGTTTTTTCCAGAGATCACACAGTAAGTTGAAACCCTTTTCATTTAGAGAGGTTTGCTTTGGGACCTGCTCTTGCTTAATTCCTCCTACTTCTGTTCTCTTAGTGTTATTTTTCCATATATTGTCGCATAATAATAAACCCACTGCTCCATTGAGTTAAACTGGAATTCTAAATATTGTTGATTATTAACATTTCAAGGTGTCATCAAGCGTCTCAAAGCTGTTTAAATCTAAATCATTGTTGCCAAAAAACAGTTACTAAACCAGAAATAATATTAATAAGAGATTTAATTTAGGGGCTTGGAAGTTGTTATTTCTTATGAGTTTTAGAATTGTAAATGATGTTTTGTTTCTTTCTTTTAGAAAATGATATTTGGGTAATTCCGGCCCAAGTGGACCATTACTCATACTCTTGTCAGTGACATGTGTCACTGTAGCAGGGCTGGAGACTTGCACATAAGGAGGTGGCTTCTGTGATTATTTATTGTAAATGCTAGTGTTGTGATTGTAAAAATATAGTGGGATTGGTTTTAATGGGGAACCCAATGCTCTGTGTGTAGCAGCCTGCCTGCTGTGTGTGGTTGCATGAACGAAGCGCGTGTGTGTGTGTGTGTGTGTTAACCAGCTGCAACCTCCTAATCAGCAGGTGGGCGTGGTGCAGCAGAACAGCAGGAATAAAAGGGTCCCAATTACACAGCTCACGTTTGCTGTAAAGCCATAGGGTTCAAAGCGCTGCAGCTGCTGCTGAAGTATGGGTCCGTCTGTGCTGCTGAATGATTGGGTTCAGGAAACAAAGCGACCACCTCTAATGGCGCTCGTGTGTATATTCCGTGGTCGGGGGTTTGTCTCGGGAGAAGGAAGCTGCAACACACCAACGATCGTGTGTATATCCGAGGTTGGAGCTGGATGAACTGCCCGAGGGACAGGGAGTTCATTTCAGGACAGTAGATCCCACCCAGTATAGCAGACAGGTGTATAAGCAGGGCCTCCACTTGTTAGCGGAGTACCGTCTTCACGGCACCTTTTGTCTATAGTTTTTGTACAGTGTTTATTTAGCCTTTTGTATGCTAGGCCATATGTATCATGTGACGCTACCATTGCTGGTAGTGTCACGTGGGGTTCCTGTATGTAAATAAACCTGCATGCCTGCGGGCGTGTCAATCCTAACCAATCTCGGTCTCATGTCAATCAAGCAGAGAACACGCATTCACGTCATCTCCTTTACAGCCCTCTCCTGTTACAGTCATCAATGGAAAGCTCTTGAACCATGCTTTATAATCATAACGTTATTTGTCTAGGTCATCCCCCACATGGAATAAAATGAAGCCAAAGGTCATCAAAATGGGCTTTTTTTAATTACCATCCCACTTTCTCTCAATGTGCAGCGTGATTTACACACAACAGCCAGCCTGTCAACCTTGGTCTGAATCAAGCACCTGTCAAAAGGGAAGTGAATTTGGGGATCTGAATTTTGAATCACTAGTACACCACCCAGTGCCACACAATTTGGAGCAATTGTCAGTATCTGCTTGAGAGAGGCCTGGGACTATGTCAGGCTGGGGGTGTTCAGGTCAGGATTGCAGATCTGTGCAGGGAATCTAATATGGCACAAGGGTGCAGATAAACCATGTTGTAGATGTGGTCTATGATTGTTTCACGGTGACAAGTTATAACAATGACTCCGTGGTCTGACAATGTGGTTGCAGAATGAACTTGTCTATTACCAGATTCTTATTTTTTTCCATGTGCATTGAATCATTTGCAGGTCCACTTATGCAATTTTGCTTATCATTTGTTTAATGTGCTTCGCTTTTAATGCTAAACAAGATACTAAAGACAAGTTGTTTCAAGATGACATTAAAAAATATGACATTAAAAAATGGATGGAAAGTAGGTAAAACAGCCTTAAAATTTGCACAAATGCACAATACCCTAATAAACATTTACCACGGTAATTTTGCATTGTAATTTAGCAGTTTTTCCATGGTTTCCTATGCATTTACCATAGTATACCATGGTTTGCCATGTTTTTTTTTATTATGCTTTATCAAACCTTTCCATGCTTTACAATGCTTTCCATGCTTTACAATGCTTTCCATGCTGTACCATGTTTTCCATATGCTTTATTATACTTTCCTTTGCTTTTACAATGGGAAACTTTTATAAGGGTGGGCCTACATATTGTAGGATTCAATACACATGACAAAAATGTGTCAGATTTATTTCTGCAAATATACCTTATAGTAGTAATTAAAGATAAAACAACTTCCATAGTAAATATTTCATTTTTGTCTCTTGGTGGCAAAATTCCGATCTTTAGACCCTGGTCATTTGTATGAGTTGAACGTGATTTGACTGTGGTGTCACATTACCAAGCATGGTCTGGCAATGGTTAGCCATGGTAAACCAGGGCTGACCATGTTAATAGTTCATGGTTTTAGGAAAAAAAACATCCCAAAAAATACAACGTTATCCATTGAAGTCCATTTATACCACCTCATTTTATAAAGTTCACCATCAAAATCTTGGTCTTAAACAAAACTTGAGATGTCAAAGTTCGTCACAGCAGGGTTTGATCTCTTCTGTTATTTTGCAGCATGTTTCTGCTCTGCTACATGATCACTATCTGTCCGGTTTCCAGTTTTTTTCTTTCACTACTTATCCACAGGGGCCTGTGTAAATCTCAGGATTTCCTCCACAGACCCAGCTCATACTCCACAGCTGGTTTCTTCCCTGTACATGTGGGAGGAAATCAGAGATGCCATCAGCTGTTTTGATGTGGACATGATGCACACATCTCCACAGCTTCAGTTAGAGAGAAGCTGGTAGACAGATTCATTTATCTAACATTAGAAATTAGACCGCTTATATAGTTTCAAACTGATTGAAGGTAACAAAATAATTCCATAAATCTGATTTGCTACATAGGTCTCAAATGTGCAGTTTTGAAAGAAATGCAGTATGTATTTGCATTTTAAAACATGATTTCTGAGTCTACATTAGGTTAAAGAAAGATCTTATTGTCAATGTCTTGCTCTCAGGAAATCAGCAGTGTGATCCTTGTAAGCCTAATTATTAATGACAGCTCTAGCTAGAGAAGAGATGAAAAAATTAAAATCTCTTTAACCATGAATACTGATGAGCCCGGACCTTTTGCACAACAGTTGAAAAACTCGCCTGTGGTGTGCAAAGTCGCCGGTTTGCGCTCACCCTCTGCCCTATTGCATGTACAGAGGTCTGTATTGTGTTTATGATGAGATTTCAGTGCCAGGATCATGCACACTCCTTCACTTTACACCTTCACAGGGTTCATCTTGTTATGGGAATGGTGATTTATTAAGTGTCATTCTGTGATCCATACAAACAGGAAAAATAAAGTCCTGCATTCCCATATGACGTTATAGTGCTTGGTACAGTTTTGAGACTACTAAATATAGATACTACTCTTCCTAATATCTTGGTATTACTTGATAACGAGAATAGAAAACAAGGGAGAGGTTATGATAGTGTTAAGTATCTGACAGCTGACTCACATTTATAATCACTTCTCCCTGGTAGAAGTCATTATCCAGCATTTTCCATAAATACTGCATCAGACCCCTCAATTATAATCTCTCTATAAGTGCATAATGTTGAGGAAAGTGGCTTCTTCCCACAGGCTTCAAAACTACGTGTGTGTGTCTCTTTAGTGTATATTGCCAGGTTTGGCAATTTAATATTTAAACAGTGTTGTAATTTAGATCAAATGAATGACCTCAATAACTTCAGGAGTTTTCTTAAGTTGCATTTTAAACATGTGCAGCATACATATTCGGACAGGAAATCAGAAATCTGTAGCACGCAGAAAGTGAGAAACGTCAATATCAAACTAAGCGCATCTCTGGATATAATAATATGAGTTACCTTGTATGTAACTGGGTTAATTACTTACCTGGGGCAATGCGGACCAAACCCATTCTTGTCTGATAGGTGGTGTTTTTCTATGGGGGTTATTAAAGGGTACACCTGGGAGGCCAGCAGTCTATGCTGTTGCTTCAGTAAGAGCAAACGTGGACTACGGCCTGTCCAGGGAGACAGCCAGCTCCCATCACCCTTTTCTATGGAGCGCCATTTGTGCAAAAGCAATTAATCAATAAATTAATCAATTCATCCATCAATTCATAAATTAATTCACCAATTCATCAGTTAATTCATCAATTTGTGATGAATTCGCCAATTCATCCATGTAAAAGGCTAGACGGGCTTCCGGGTGAACCGATTGCTCCAAAATTGACCTGCAAATTTACGAATTAAAAGATGAATGGCCAACTGTCAATCTTGCACTGTGCTAAATAGGCGTAAGCATTTCTAGCCAATTTGGGCAGTTATTGAAATTCAAACCAATGAGAATCCAGTCTCAAGCAAAACTGCTTCAGCCAATAACCTTGCAGCTTACTAGAAATCACCTCAGCCACCAGCAAAAGAAAAAAAGTTTTACTTCAATGGTGTATACGTAAGCCCTGAACCACAGAAGAAAAAAACCCACACAATCTATCTTGTGATAATATCTATGGAAAGATCTTAATGGATTTCCATATTATTATTATTATTATTATTATTATTATTATTATTATTATTATTATTTATTCATACAGCAGACGCCTTTAAAGTGACTTTCAGTTTCAGTTTTCCTATGCAGTAAAGCCCTGTACACATCTGGCAGTGTATTATGCTTTGTGTTGTGATTTTACAGGATTGAGCGATCGATTTCAGTCGGCTTGCAAATTTGAAACATGTTTAATATTTTGCGATGCGATTCCCTCTCATCGGCTATTGTGTTATGCGACGATCGCATCGGACATTATGTACTGGGCTTTAGACAAATACAATAAATAAAACAAACATGGTAGAATTACAATAAATGAATAAAAAAGCAGTATTATAATAATAATAAGAATTTATCATGTTTGCAGAATTTATCAGGCCAGTGGGGTGGCAGGATATATCTGGTGATGCAGTGCTGGATCCAGGCTGCAGTAAATCAGTGTGTAGAGTGAGATCAGAGGGGTAGATCAGTGTGTAGAGTGTGATCAGAGGGGTAGATCAGTGTGTAGAGTGAGATCAGAGGGGTAGATCAGTGTGTAGAGTGAGATCAGAGGGGTAGATCAGTGTGCAGAGTGAGATCAGAGGGGTAGATCGGTGTGCAGAGTGAGATCAGAGGGGTAGTTGCTGTAGAAATTGATTAATTGATGAATTGCATAATTCATTTATGAATTGGTGGACAAATAATGAATTGACTAATTCATTTACAAATTGATGAATTAATTGATTAATTGTTTTGACATAAATGGCGCTCCATACTTTTTTTTCACTTGAGTTCTAATAGAATTACTAGTTTTGTACTACACTGGAAATATCTTTTCCATGAGGAAGATTTGTAGACTGTGACTATTACCAACTATGCTAACTTTCTTGGATACTGATGAAATAAACTGAGAGTTAATTTACATCTTGTCCTGGCCTTTGTTTACATGCACTGCCTACCAGCACACTACACACGGACCATACTGTGACTAGAATCCATTAAACCCGATTGGCTAGGACATCTCACAACGAGACAAAAACAGGATCCCTCTTGGCCAGATTGAAACTACAATGTTTTTTGTAGGTTGTACAACCTTGTGACAGAGACAAAGTGATTCTTGGTGATACATCTCCCTCCCGACCAGTGAGGACGCTGTGTAAAGGGAACAGAGTACCCTGGACTGGATGGCCAGATAATTCATTCCCAGGGTTAGGCGGAAGTTGGTCATCTAGAAAGGGGGTGGAGCTCCGGTATACTAAATCATTGACCCGTAAGGGAAACGATGTGGCAGCTGCGAATTGGAGGAGCGTCAACAATCTGTTTTTAACAACAGATTGTTGACGAGACCTCTCATCATTAGCACAGTAAAGGTTAATCGTTTTGTGGCTGCAGTTTATGTCAGAAGCTGGCAAGAATAGGTATATGGCTGTGCTAAATTCTGACAAGTTCTAGAACATGTCAGGGTACCTGGCATACACTGCAATTGTCTCTTCTAATGAAAGTAACTTTAAGTTAAACTACTGTGTACCCTGTTTGTGCAAACTACATAATACAATTGTTTTGTTTGACTGACTGCCAAGGGCTGAGTAAAAACTTTTTTTCCATCAATAAAAAAGTAAACAAATCTGAAACATCTGCAAGCGAGTTTATTTCTCACACTATCTTCATTAACTATCTGCCTAACTGTGTTCCATGTATCTGGTTCTAGTCCTGTCCACAATGATGATTAACATCACTTAATGCAATAGCGTGTTCAGTGCCATGCACGCTGCAAGGGGTCGGCTGTGCTGGAGGTGGGAGGGCAGTTAGATTGCTGGCGCTGCTGGGGAGTATTTTTGGAAACTGATTATTTTCAAGACAGAATTCAAAAACATTCTCTTAGGTAAAATTTAGAAAATGAGAATAAACAAATAAATCTTCTCTAAAACAGTTGAAAAAGATTGAATGATCCACAAATTTGATTTAAATAATCAAATTGTGCTTTTAAAAAAAATCCTGAAGTCATTGCTGAAACCCTCCAGAGCTGTAGTTTAACTATAGTACATGTCTATAATCACATGTTTAGCAGTATAATGAACTGGTCGAGGGTATGTTTACATGATTTGGGTTGGATTTGTGCACTTGTTGGGTAATAAATGAAAGGCTATCTGTGCTCCGATTGACTGAAAACAACTATAATGCCATATTGATTCCAAATTTATATCTAGTAAAGAAAAACTGTAGAACACTCAACTGTATAAATAGAGGATATGTCATGAAAAAACATGACATACAGTAATTATGTCATGGGCACACACAGCGATAACAAGTAAACCTTGAGCAAGTTTCTTATCACTCCACTAAATACTGCCCACTAAATACTGTAGGCCATGGTTTTTCATGACCTATCTTGTTTATACTACAAATATTTTCATTTTCTATAAATACATTATCAATTAGAATACTGTATCTACCCTAACTCATTTCAAGGTACTGTAGAGTAATCTACTGCTAATTTACAAGACAGTACGGAGTAGGCAGGACAGTGGAGCTGGATGGAGAGAAGTGGATTCTTCATAGTTTGAATTCTTTATATAAAAGTCTTTTTGAAATTCTTCTATAGAATATTGTCATTTAAGTAAAAATTTACATCAAAGTTTACTTCCATCTTAAAATGTTTTGTATATCTTTGTGAAATATCAACATTTTGTAAATAAGAATTTGTTTCAAATGCTTGGCAAGAGAATGTATTTGCGGTGCAGTATGTCACAATGAAAAACAAAAGATCTGGTCACTAACTTTTAATGACATAACATCAAAAGTAACTCATTTTAGCCACATGAGTGGTATAACCTAGGATTTTAAATTACCCATAAGGCCATGTTTTGTTTTGCTTTTAACTTTAAGGTTTGTCATAGCAGGATCTGGATAAGCAAATGTGATAAACATATCTTTGCAGAAGCAGCAGCTACTGATATGATTGTCAATGCTGTATGAATGAAACATTATCAGGCAATAAAGATTAAAGGAGCATGTTGCAAGAAGAAAAGCTCTTAATATTTACCATATGTACATATGTGTTGAAAATTAAGATTTATTCTATCTGTAGTACTGTGTCTGAAATATTCCTAAATGTGAAGTAGGGTTAGATCTTTTCCAGATGTTAAAATTATTAGATTGAACATAAACTTATTTGCTATAAATGTCTAGAATTTATGATTACAATATTTTCAGTGAATTTTATAGGAATTAAAAAGATCAAATAAAAAAACAGACCGACAATTTTCTAGTGACACATTTATCCACTTTGCGTCACTCTGAAAAAAACTTGATTGTAGTCCTCTAAACCTCAAAGCTTATTACTGTATAAACAGCACATACTAAAAACTGCTACCAACAAATGCAAACAATATCAATGGGTTAGTACATCTATATTTTCTTAATATTTAATTTCTTACATGTGTAATATCCTATAATGTATGTTTTCTATCAATCCTATTATTTCAGCTTAGATCATTATTTACCAGACTTACTAACTACTGTTACTTGAGTAATAATACCTGACCTGCTATTTCTTGTCCTGAATCTGAAGATTGTGAATTTGGGATCTGACTTGGTACAGCTGTAATAATGACTTTCTGGATAACGTCCTGCATGCTGCTCAGAAGAGTGGGAATCTGTCAAATAAAAACAGCATTTATTCTTCTTCCAAGAGTTTATTCTTTTGAATATTTTACCACTCTATAACGTAACATATATATCCATGTCAATTTTGTTACAATTAAAAATATGTAACAGTACTTGTGTAAAGTACAGTACTGTGCAAAAGTTTTAGGCAGGTGTGAAAAAATGCTGTAAAGTAAGAATGCTTTCAAAAATAGACATGTTAATAGATTATATTTATCAATTAACTAAATGCAAAGTGAGTGAACAGAAGAAAAATCTAAATCAAATCCATATTTGGTGTGACAACCCTTTGCCTTCAAAACAGCATCAAGCATCAATTCTTCTAGGTACACTTGCACACAGTTTTTGAAGGAACTCGGCAGGTAGGTTGGCCCAAACATCTTGGAGAACTAACCACAGTTCTTCTGTGGATTTAGGCAGCCTCAGTTGCTTCTCTCTCTTCATGTAATCCCAGACAGACTCGATGATGTTGAGATCAGGGCTCTGTGGGGGCCATACCATCACTTCCAGGACTCCTTGTTCTTCTTTACGCTGAAGATAGTTCTTAATGACTTTCGCTGTATGTTTGGGGTCGTTGTCATGCTGCAGAATAAATTTGGGGCCAATCAGATGCCTCCCCGATGGTATTGCATGATGGATAAGTATCTGCCTGTACTTCTCATTGAGGGGACCATTAATTCTGACCAAATCCCCAACTCCATTTGCAGAAATGCAGCCCCAAACTTGCAAGGAACCTCCACCATGCTTCACTGTTGCCTGCAGACACTCATTCGTGTATGCTCTCCAGCCCTTCGGCGAACAAACTGCCTTCTGCTACAGCCAAATATTTCAAATTTTGACTCATCAGTCCAGAGCACCTGCTGCCATTTTTCTGCACCCCAGTTCCTGTGTTTTCGTGCATAGTTGAGTCGCTTGGCCTTGTTTCCACGTTGGAGGTATGGCTTTTGGCAGCAAGTCTTCCATGAAGGCCACTTCTGACCAGACTTCTCCGGACAGTAGATGGGTGTACCAGGGTCCCACTGTTTTCTGCCAGTTCTGAGCTGATGGCACTGCTGGACATCTTCCGATTGCGAGGGAAGTAAGCATGATGTGTCTTTCATCTGCTGCAGTAAGTTTCTTGGCCGACCACTGCATCTACGGTCCTCAACGTTGCCCGTTTCTTTGTGCTTCTTCAAAAGAGCTTGGACAGCACATCTGGAAACCCCTGTCTGCCTTGAAATTTCTGCCTGGGAGAGACCTTGCTGATGCAGTATAACTACCTTGTGTCTTGTTGCTGTGCTCAGTCTTGCCATGTTGTATGACTTTTGACAGTAAACTGTCTTCAGCAACCTCACCTTGTTAGCTGAGTTTGGCTGTTCCTCACCCAGTTTTATTCCTCCTACACAGCTGTTTCTGTTTCAGTTAATGATTGTGTTTCAACCTACATATTGAATTGATGATCATTAGCACCTGTTTGGTATAATTGTTTAATCATACACCTGACTATATGCCTACAAAATCCCTGACTTTGTGCAAGTGTACCTAGAAGAATTGATGCTGTTTTGAAGGCAAAGGGTTGTCACACCAAATATGGATTTGATTTAGATTTTTCTTCTGTTCACTCACTTTGCATTTAGTTAATTGATAAATATAATCTATTAACATGTCTATTTTTGAAAGCATTCTTACTTTACAGCATTTTTTCACACCTGCCTAAAACTTTTGCACAGTACTGTATGTAAAGTAAATTGGTGGCTTATTATTTATTCAGCTGAAAAGTCTTAAGATTTAATATTATATTGAAACATCGATACTTTCTGATGCTGGTCTAGAGACAAGAGAAATCATGTCTGTGACCAGACACCGTAATGAAGGCTTAATTCGCAGCTACTGGACAGCAAATCAACAGGAAAGACACGACTGGTCCACAATTCTGTCATCAGCTAGATCCAAACAACAATTTGCCTCAAAACCAGCGTCAAACTGCCAACCCTGTTTCAGTTCTTTCCGCACCAGCCAATCCACTCCCTGCCAGCTTGAATGACACCCTGCCTCCAACAACAAGTTTCGAGTCTGACTCTATACTACACAGACTATTAAACAATTGTACAGTTCATTTATCTGGCAATGTCCAGGTAAATTATAATAAGAAAGAGTAAGACCCCAATAAATAAATATGTTAGCCAAATAATTTTAAAAAAAAAAACGTTCTCTACGTGTGTGTCATTTTTCTATTCTAATTATGTTAGGGACTATTTTCCTCAGCGGAAGGTTACCGGACGAAATATCAGAAGTTTATGAAAGCAGGGTATGAAATGCACTGATGCGCTAATTTAATAATAAATAAAAAGATTTAACAATACACAAAACAAAACAGCGCGATGGCCAAAACAAACAGACAAGAAACAAGCAAGTACCGTGCTGGTCCAAATCCAGCTCGAATAGCCATTGTAGTTATTTCTCTTTGTAGCACTACTCATGTCTTGTTCTTACTCCCAAAGCCAAAGCTGCAGGTCTTTTATATCATGGCCAAGGGATTAACTGGCTATTCATTTTTCTTATTAACCCCTCAGCCATAGTCTGCACGAGTATAATAATTCTGCGTGACTGCCAGCTAATTATATAATCAGCAGCTGATCAGTCATGCATTCTCACGAGGTATTAAAAACAATAACAAATAATGGCAGGTGAGTTTTCGCCCATCCTTCAAAACATAATACATAATAAAATACAAAATAATACATAATATGCACAGGGGTGGGGTGTACCCCGTCACATCCTGTTATTTTTTTTTTTTACTTATTACTTATCCTACAATAATATATGCTGTGTGCTTCTCTGTTGTGATAATGTGCAGATTAATTAACATGATCTATTCCAGAAAAAGAAGAGTATTTCAGGCAGATTTCTTTTTTAAATCACTGGCATTGTGGTTCCTATACAGGGCGGGCGTCAGCACCCGGGCAACTGCGCAGGGCCCCAATGCCAGAGGGGAGCCCACACACATACAGAAATAATTGCAAATATGATTAAATGTACTATTTCTGTGCCAGCTATCCTACTCAGGCAGCCTTAGGGCTAGGAAATTTTAAGTTTTCATTAAACTAAACTAAACTGTATGTGTGCAATCCACTGAAACTTTTCAGATCTCCCCTTTTTTATTTTCTGTACTGCTTGCGTCCTGTTCCCTTAGCCCCGCCTCTTCTCACTCCCTATTGGCTTCCATCCTCCCCAGTTCTTCATAAAGCTGAAAGCTATTGGCTGACCTCAACATAAAATTACACAAATGTACCAATTAAAGTAATTTTTCATTATAGTTTCCAACAATCAAGACTTATCATTTTATGATTTTAGACCATCAAAAATGAAGCCTGCTGAACCTCTGGAACCTCCAAATAAAAATAAATCTGGATGTCAAAAACAGAAGTAAAAGACTACAAAAAAATTAAATCTAAAAAAACTGCAATCAAGATAGTTATTTTTTGCAACCATGTACCACTCATACGGAGATGACTGAAGCACCTATATAAACCGTGGAAGAAGAACCCGATGAGATTGAAAATGAATTCCAAACCCAATGCATGAGTTTTTCTGCTTCAGTTAATTCTCAGGGTCAGGGTCAGACTGAGCAGCTTTACCTGGTGGGCACCATCTTATTTTCAATCTTTCTGAACCACTACCAGAGCTCAGTGAAGATCCTGCTGATTGGCCGGACAAAATGACTCATCACTTGCGATATCAAGCAGTTTTGAGAGGAACTAAGCGGCTGCAAGGGTGAGATATGTTACATGGAGATTTTCCAGTGACCAATACCCTGACAGCACTATGAGATGATTCTCTTCTGCTCACTACTATCAGAAAGTAGGCAACGGATCAAAAGTCAAAAGAGATTGGCTTGTGTACTCAAAATCGTCTGCTTCTGCTGTTTTTGAGTTTTTCTAGTCAGACAGGATTTCGTGACTGGAAACATCTGCCTGGCACAGATGGGTCCCTTCATATACATGAAATTGCCATTTGTCACATTGGCAGTTATTGGAAGTGGAAATAAATGGAGTTAGCTGTTAAATCAAATGTGACAATTGACAAAGAAATGCTAAAAAAAATGGAATTAGAGAAAGAAAGGTGGTGTCAAGAGTTAAATTGTTTGTTAGAAGTAATTCGATGGCTAGCTAAAAACAATCTCCTCTTTCGCGGATCTTCTGACAGTTTTCACTGAGCACAATTACCCTACCCGACCCACTTTAATAAGACCTGCAACCCGACCCAAACCCACAAGTGTTTGTCTTTTACCTACTGCCTGCGTCAACTGACTCTCTCACGCTCTCACATTCACACACAGATATCTCTACCATTCTCCACAGATTGAGTTTACACAATAGGCTATACAGCATGGTAGCACTCTAGTGGTCTGCATATATTTTAACATTGTAACATATTAACTATCACTACTTTACTATAAAATACCTGTCTATTCCTTTTGTGCCACCAATTGAAAGGGAGCTACATCTGTGCTTTCGCAGAGATGATGTACTAGTTTTGTGGCTGTCATACACAAAAACATAATGACAGGTTTTACAAGCAACGAATCCAGTCCCATGTTCATTTTTTTCATTCACTATGATTCCAAAAGAATTCCACACTTCTGATTTACCTCTCGAACTATTATCCACTACATGATATAAACCCTGCGCTATCTTTTGTTACATTTTTAAGAACACCAAGCAGATGTGATAAAAAAATCTTGCGACGTATCAAACAAGCGAGAACACTACTTAGTCAGCTGACTCCTCCCTAATCACCTCTTGCTTTAGTGCAGGAAATACTGGTACATTTACCTTCTAGTAAGTTATTTGGGAAAGGGTTACAGACGAGTACACTGAAAGGACAGAAAACATTTTTGGTGATTCAAATTCAGACCCCAAATCTTTATTTTTTGACCCGCACCGAAACCACAAACCGCAAACTACATTCCGATCTGAACCCGACCCACTTTTGCGGGTCACCCACGGGCCCCGCGGGTACCCGACCCGATGGAGGACTCTACTCTACAGTTTATTACTTCCTGATCGCTGTGCCTGGCTTTCCCAAATACCATCACTACATTGCAGTTGTTGCTGACTGTTCCTGTGTCTGTTGCCTCAGCAGAACAGAGTTTCAGCAAGTTGTCTCCGGTCGCAGTGTACTAGAAAACCAGACAAAGCTTTTGACAAAGTCCTGCATAAAAGATTAATTCTCAAACTGAACGCAGTAGTGATTCAAGGAAATGCATTCACATGGATTAGGGAGTGGTTAACATGTAGAAAACAGAAAGTACTGATTAGAGGAGAAACCTCAAAATGGAGCGAGGTAACCAGTGGAGTACCACAGGGATCAGTATTAGGTCCTCTGCTATTCCTAATCTACATTAAGGACTTAGATTCTGGTATAATAAGCAAACTTGTTAAATTTGCAGATGACACAAAAGTAGGAGGAGTGGCAAACACCGTTGCAGCAGCAAAGGTCATTCAAAATGATCTAGACAGCATTCAGAACTGGGCAGACACATGGCAAATGACATTTAATAGAGAAAAGTGTAAGGTACTGCACGCAGGCAATAAAAATGTACATTATAAATATCATATGGGAGATACTGAAATTGAAGAAGGAATCTATGAAAAAGATCTAGGAGTTTATGTTGGCTTAGAAATGTCTTCATCTAGACAATGTGGGGAAGCTATAAAAAAGGCATGATGCTCGAAGAACAGGATGCTCGGATGTATGGTGAAAAGTGTTGAATTTAAATCAAGGAAAGTAATGTTAAAACTTTACAATGCATTAGTAAGACCTCATCAAGAATATTGTGTTCAGTTCTGGTCACCTCACTACAAAAAGGATATTGCTGCTCCAGAAAGAGTGCAAAGAAGAGCGACCAGAATTATGTGATGTCAAATGCAGACAGACTTAAAGAATTTAATCTATTCAGTCTTGAACAAAGAAGACTACATGGCGATCTGATTCAAGCATTCAAAATTCTAAAAGGTATTGACAATGCCGACCCAAGGGGCTTTTTCAATTTTGAAAAAGAAACAAGGACCAGGGGTCACAAATGGAGATTAGATAAAGGGGCATTCAGAACACAAAATAGAAGGCACTTTTTTACACAGAGAATTGTGAGAGTCTAGAACCAACTTCCCAGTAATGTTGTTGAAGCTGACACACCTGGGATCCTTCAAGAAGCTGCTTGATGGGATTCTGAGGTCAATAAGCTACTAACAATCAAATGAGCAAGATGGGCCGAATGCTCCTCTCATTTATAAACTTTCTTATGTTATGTTCAGTGTGAGTACTGGCAGGCTCATTTTTTAAAAATGATTCGTCATTTTTTACCAAGATATTGACCTCTGACTTAATATAGCTGCCATATTGAGGAATTGTGACTTTGTAAGTTGCTGCTGTATAGAGATGGTTCTCTGAGTTATTCTATTAATATTTGATACACAGCTGTATTCTAAGATTTTGTTCAGTTTCATGTGTTGTCCAGTAAAATGAACCGTTTAACTGATGCATTCTTTTAACCTCTGAACATAAATCAGTGATACTGATTTCTTTCATGTGTACATTTTCCTTTATGTTTACAAACTGTGCGCTCTGCTATGATATTCCCCTTTGATTATGACCCTGGGAATGCTTTGTTTTTGTTCCCATCTATCAATTCGTAAGATAATTACCTATTTTTCACAACTGATGTGTAACCTCATGCAGCCATTTGCAATTACGATCACATTTAGCACAAAAGAAAAGTTTGAAAGCTAAAATGTATTTTATAACCACCTACTACTGCATGTAGAAGCATGATTGTGCCTGCTTGGCTCACACAGTGAAGAAAAGTTTACAGGATTTGGCTGTATCCATCTACATTCTGTTGAAACTACCTTTTGGGAGTATACACAAACTGGACTGTCAACAAGGTTGCTGATTAGTGCAAAGAAGACTGAACTATTATGTAGTAAAAAGACACCAAGGAATTTATATTCCAGAGTAAAACTGAGCTGTGGGATAGTTAGTCTGCAGCTTTAAAATCCCTACAACTGTACAATAAATCTATAGACCCTGCTATGAGTTTTAACTGCTATACTTTGTGTTATATGGGAACTTTATTGCGATTGGTAACATGTATTCTTTATCTGAGAACAACAAGTTTGCAAAAACATGGACCACTGGAGATAAGTAAACACTTTCACTTTCCTAGCCTCTTGCAGCTGTTGACTTAGCCCGGGCTTTACTCCATAACAACAGCTGTAAACCCCCCTGATGGAAAAAAAGAAAAAAAAAAAGAATACCAATGGGGTTTCTAATAATGAGTTACGAACCCTCGCATAGTATCTGTTACACACGCCCTACATATGCCTCCCACTTCCGTTCCAACAGATGGAATCCTTATCTACATCCAAACGGGAATTTTGTTTGTCATGCTACACTGGCCTTCAAAGACATATGTTCTGCAAGTTGGATTGTAGAGTTGTGTCAGTTTCACCTGTTATTAAAAGTGGCGGGCTGTGAGCAGGCTTCAGAATATTTCCATCATCACGGTTGCTCATTCAAACAAGTGTTTGTCATTTTATTCTTTGTGTTATTGCGCCACACCATTATGAAATCAAATGCTGCTGAATTAATATTGCAGTGTTGAAATCCTGGAGTAGTGTAGCCAACCAAACTATGTGCAGAGCACACAAAAGGGTGAATACATAATTACATCGGTTGATGTGAGCACCATGTTTGATATGGAAGTCTTAATATGTTGTTTAGCATTTTAAGATGTGATAAATATTAAAAGATGATATTATTGGTGCTCACATTTAAAACAATGTGAAAATTAGCAAAACTGCACAAGTGGGCCCACATAGGATTCAGTACATACCGAAACATTAAGAAAGTGGTAATAGACAAGTTAATTTCTGCAACTATACCTTATAAATGTAACAGTTGTGGCATAATTTCAAGGCATAATTCCGATCTTATAGACCCTTGTTCTTTAGTGCTTATTTTAAAAAATAGTAAAATTTTTATATATATACAGTACTGTGCAAAAGTAGGTAGGTGTGAAAAAAATGCTGTAAAGTAAGAATGCTTTCAAAAATAGACATGTTAATAGTTTATATTTATCAATTAACTAAATGCAAAGTGAGTGAACAGAAGAAAAATCTACATTAAATCAATATTTGGTGTGACCACCCTTTGCCTTCAAAACAGCATCAATTCTTCTAGGTACACTTGCACACAGTTTTTGAAGGAACTCGGCAGGTAGGTTGGCCCAAACATCTTGGAGAACTAACCACAGTTCTTCTGTGGATTTAGACAGCCTCAGTTGCTTCTCTCTCTTCATGTAATCCCAGACAGACTCGATGATGTTGAGATCAGGGCTCTGTGGGGGCCATACCATCACTTCCAGGACTCCTTGTTCTTCTTTACGCTGAAGATAGTTCTTAATGGCTTTCGCTGTATGTTTGGGGTCGTTGTCATGCTGCAGAATAAATTTGGGGCCAATCAGATGCCTCCCTGATGGTATTGCATGATGGATAAGTATCTGCCTGTACTTCTCAGCATTGAGGAGACCATTAATTCTGACCAAATCCCCAACTCCATTTGCAGAAATGCAGCCCCAAACTTGCAAGGAACCTCCACCATGCTTCACTGTTGCCTGCAGACACTCATTCGTGTACCGCTCTCCAGCCCTTCAGCGAACAAACTGCCTTCTGCTACAGCCAAATATTTCAAATTTTGACTCATCAGTCCAGAGCACCTGCTGCCATTTTTCTGCACCTCAGTTCCTGTGTTTTCGTGTATAGTTGAGTCGCTTGGCCTTGTTTCCACGTCGGAGGTATGGCTTTTTGGCCGCAAGTCTTCCATGAAGACCACTTCTGACCAGAATTCTCCGGACAGTAGATGGGTGTACCAGGGTCCCACTGTTTTCTGCCAATTCTGAGCTGATGGCACTGCTGGACATCTTCCGATTGCGAAGGGAAGTAAGCATGATGTGTCTTTCATCTGCTGCAGTAAGTTTCCTTGGCCGACCACTGCGTCTATGGTCCTCAACGTTGCCCGTTTCTTTGTGCTTCTTCAAAAGAGCTTGGACAGCACATCTGGAAACCCTGTCTGCCTTGAAATTTCTGCCTGGGAGAGACCTTGCTGATGCAGTATAACTACCTTGTGTCTTGTTGCTGTGCTCAGTCTTGCCATGGTGTATGACTTTTGACAGTAAACTGTCTTCAGCAACCTCACCTTGTTAGCTGAGTTTGGCTGTTCCTCACCCAGTTTTATTCCTCCTACACAGCTGTTTCTGTTTCAGTTAATGATTGTGTTTCAACCTACATATTGAATTGATGATAATTAGCACCTGTTTGGTATAATTGTTTAATCATACACCTGACTATATGCCTACAAAATCCCTGACTTTGTGCAAGTGTACCTAGAAGAATTGATGCTGTTTTGAAGGCAAAGGGTGGTCACACCAAATATGGATTTGATTTAGATTTTTCTTCTGTTCACTCACTTTGCATTTAGTTAATTGATAAATATAATCTATTAACATGTCTATTTTGCATTCTTACTTTACAGCATTTTTTCACACCTGCCTAAAACTTTTGCACAGTACTGTATATATATATATATATATATATATATATATATATATATATATATATATATATACAGTAAGTAATAACAGTAATGGTAATGATAACAAGAACAATACCCATAAAATAGTTATATAGTATTTTAAATAAATAAAACAGTAAAATAATGCTAAATAGTAAAAATTGTAAAAAAATGCCATATAGAGTTGAGAGAATATCATTTTAGATAACTGGATATGCCAGACTTTATCTTCTGAATAATGGGTTTAGAAAGTAACCTGCATCCTCAGATCAGAGTGACCGATTGGGGACGTATGGTGTTAAAACATCTTTAAGGTAAGGTGGAGCAAGGCCATTTAGACCCTTAGAGGTCAATAACAACACCTTAAAATCTATCCTAAATCATACAGGAAGTCAGTGTAGGGATCCCAGCACAGGAGTGATATGATCTTGTCTCTTAGTCCCAGTTAAAACTCTTTTTTTTGTACAAGTTGCAGATAAGATATCACATTGCTACCAATACCAATTAAAATGCCATTGCAATAATCAATTCTTGACGATATAAAAGCATGAATCAATCTCTCAGCATCGTGTCTGGAAAAAATACCTCTCAATCTGGCAATTTTTCTTAAATGAAAAAAGAAATGTTTGTAACATTTTAATGACCGTCAAGTACAAAATCAGACGAGTGTATATTACTGTTTCTGAGGTCCCAACATCATCACTTCTGTTTTGTCTGAATTTAGCATTAGGAAGTTTTTAAACATCCAATTTGTGATGTCAGCAAGACAGGTATTCAAAATATCAGCAGCAGATCCACCACCCTGCTTGAGGGACAGGTAAAGCTGAGTATCATCAGCGTAACAGTGAAAATTAACTCCATGTCTATGAATAATATTTCCCAAGGGTAGTATATAAACAGAACTGGGCCAAGAATTGAACCCTGGGGGACCACACATGTAACCTTTGATAAAAAGTGCTCCTCAATTTTAACAAACTACAACCTGTTAGAGAGATAGGACTGGAACCAGGACAGGACAGTCCCATCATATTTTTAAGGCAATCAATTAAAACAGAGTGATCAGTGGTGTCAAAAGCTGCACTTAAATCCAGTAAAATAAGAACCGAAGGTGAGTCCATGTCCACGGGAACGCCAACTCCTGTTCGCCTACCTCCGAGGCGCCGATGGACAGTATGTCCTCCTGTGGCCAATCTGCGATTGCCCCAAGGGGACAGGCAGGACAGGAGGGGCAGGCGGCGCAGAACGTTCATGCAGTAATTCTGCGAGAACCGTTCCTTGGTGGGAAACAGCTGCCCAGAGCTTTTCCATCTGATCGTTTAGAATGGCGACTCTTCTTCTTCCTCGGGGAGGAGAAGGAGAAGCAGAGGAAGATGAGGAAGACCATGAAGACGGTTTCCTGCTTGAGCTACTTTCCTGGGTGCATCGTCCAGCCTCCCTTGGCACAGAGCCATGGGGTGCGGATGCAGCCACCTCTCCGACAGAGGGTGATGGGTAAGAGCACTGTGCAGGAGTGAGGGACGCAGAGTGCTCTGTAGAGCTGCGGGAGAGATGTTTCTCAAGCGTGCGCTTCAAAAAAGGTGCACAAAACTCACAGAAACTGCGGTCTGCCAGTGCCTCCTTGGCGAGGGCCAAACAAGACCGTTTTGGTACCAGATCGGGGACATCAGCACCAGTTGGTAGCGGGCCGTGTAGGACTGGGTTGACACTGGGTCGGTTCGGTGACTTTAGCACTGGGTCAGTACGGTATGGTACCGGGTTGGAACCAGGATGGTACAGGGACGGTGCGATACCGGTTTGGTGCAAAAAGCTATCACCAAAATGGCAGCAAGATACTGTGGATGAGATTGCAAGCAATCTCAACCGAAGCCTTATCTTGGTCCTGAGCAAGGCTGCTGTATTCCGTGCATTTCTGTCAAAAACCCACAGAAAAGAGAAACATTTCTCCCCCCAAAAAACAGTAATTGATCAATTACAGTTAATAATATAAACTTCTCGCATTTTCAAACGAGAAATAAAATAACTCCAGCCGGAGCTATGCAGACTGGGGAGGGAGCACAAAGCATCAGCTGACATCAGCTGACATGTTATTATTATTATTATTATTATTTGTTTATTTAGCAGATGCCTTTATCCAAGGCGACTTACAGAGACTAGGGTGTGTGAACTATGCATCAGCTGCAGAGTCACTTACAACTACGTCTCACCCAAAAGACGGAGCACAAGGCGGTTAAGTGACTTGCTCAGGGTCACACAATGAGTCAGTGGCTGAGGTGGGATTTGAACCGGGGACCTCCTGGTTACTGAATCCCTGGGAAGGAAAAAACAACAGGCTGTAGTGCACAAAATATGCATAATTAGTAAAAACTAATACAGTAATTATTTTAATACCACATATTGTGTAAAAACACAATAAATGCAAAATATATAGCACAAAAAGTAACAAGTACTTATCTGAGCCAGGCTCTCCTGTCAGGTCAGTTCTTGAAAAAAAAAATGGCGCTGAGATCTGTGAACGCAGTACTTTTATGCCCAGGTTTTGGGTCTTTAAGAGGTAAATACCCATACGGTAATGGTTACATTTCATACTTGAAAGGGAACTATGAGAAATTCAATTTTTGGTTAACTTTAAATTATATAATTTGCAACTTGAATTAAGAACCCATCAATGAATGACATGTACAGACAATCATGTGTTAATAATGACACGCTTCTTTTTACATCATTGAAACAGTGATCTTACATATATGTTTTCTTTTGTGGGTTGACTGTCGTGGGTCTTGGGTGGTCTGGGATAAATCTTTTTCTTGTGGAAACATATATTAAATAAAGACGTGTCTTTATTAAAGTAAACATATTTGTAGAGATTGGGATAGGGAAGAAGTTTGAAATATTTTCTTTTCATGTTTTTAATTGAATATTTAGTTTGCACCATGGTCATGTGGGGGTTATGGGGTGACAAGATCCAGTGACAAAGTCATACAAGCGAGATTGAAAAAAAATAAAAAGAACTGGATTAGTCAGCATGGTCCAGAGATCTTAAACACTCTCCTAGAGAAACGGGTTCAAACCCTATGATATCTCAACAAAACCATTTCACATTTGGGCTAGCACTGAATAATAGTCAAATAGTGACAGTAGACTTCAGAAACTGGTAGTCTGCTTCAATTTCGCAGCAACACAGTAATGTTTTAGTGTTTAAAGTGTATAAAAGTAGCAGACTGGCAATGTTAATATTTAAATTGTCTTCAGCTGTTTGAATTGAAACAGAAATGAACTGTGACGAGCATGGTTTCAGATGGATGCAAGTGCAGTTTCGGGTACATAGAAATGACATTTTAGAAAATTAAAGAACAGTTTTGAAAAATTCCAGGCAGTTTTAAAATATAGTGCAAAGTGCTATATTTTTGGTCTAAGTGGTTCCGCTTGTTTCAAAGTGTCCTAATGGAGGGGAACCAATTTTAAACAGGCCTCATGCTAAAATAAAAATGGTCTGATGCGGGTGGAGTGTATCATCAAAGGGCCACATGTTTGGACCTTACAGAAGATCAAGTGCTACGAATATATCGAATGGATAAAGCTATGACATTGTATTTATGTGATGATCTTAAAGAGGATTTAGAGTCAAACACCCTGAGGGGTCATGCATTGCCAGTATCAGTCACAGCCTTGTCACTCTTTGCCACCAGTTGTTTGTATTATTATTATTATTATTATTATGTATTTATTTGGCAGACACTTTTATCCAAGGTGACTTACAGGTGTTAGGGCAGTACATGGTTACAATGCAAGGTCAATATTTAAATACAGTACAGTTTACAGTAAGTGCAAATGAAACTACTGCAGTACAATATGAAATAAGATGCATGATATCCTATTATACACTGGTGTTACTAAGTTTTTACAAAGTGCAGCCGGGTACTTCCTATATTATTATGTTCTATTAAATGCATCTACTCTTCTTTCTCCATATTTCCTGAAACACACACCTGTTTTGTTTTCTCCACCTTTACTACATTTTAATCCCACCTGCCCATTGATTGAAATCCTGAAATGTAAAAATGTAATATATAGGTTTCTTTTATGTAAATTTCATCCATTTCACCTGTCGGAAAACATCAGAAAAGGTTTTCATTTGTTGATGGAAACAACATTTGGGATAAGAGTCAGGTTAAAACAAGCAGAGCCAGTGAGAAAACGTTTGGGAAAAGAGTGGGAACAGACAGAGCACTTTAGATATTCAGAGCCAATGTGTTTAGTCTGTACTAGTGTACTGACTGTCCAACAATTGGAATAGCTGTATTTAAGATTTCCCATTAAAGAATGCATTCCTAGTAAACTGACAACTGAAAATCCTATACAACAGTGCACAGAAATACTATGCTGTAGTTACCCTATTACAAGGAAGCATGCATACTGAGATGTCGTATTATTGCCAGTACTAGTATTAGGATATTATTTTTTCATACTAAATGATTCTATGGTTTACATTTTAAGAAATGCTCAACATATTAGTCTTCTTGCAGACTGCCACGCTCCTGTGTTTAGATTGCTATCTGCACTGCTGGAATGATTGCTTTCAGTAAAGAGACCTTGTACTGAGTTGCCCTTTCTGTGTCCTTCAGTTTTGCTGTAAATTAGGTCTGAAGCAGCTGGTATGTGTTAATTATCCATTCAAGGATTAGAGGAAAATGTTGCTCTGCCAATGGAGATTTCAGAATGTTCCATGTGTTAGTGGTAGGGTGTGATATACTATAATTACCTGTAGAGGGCGCCTGCACTACACATTTCAGTAAGGTCTCATTACTGGTGGAACAGGCTGGTTGTTTACAGTCAAACAAAACAAACAAACAAAAAAACTCTTACACATTTTAATTTCATTTAGTGTGCACAATTATTTTACCCCAGATTTTCTCCCCAATTTGGAATGTCTAGTAATTTTTATCCCCTTGCCACAACAATTCCCCACACAGCTCAGGAGAACTGAAGGTTCCCATGAGCAATGCAAATTATTTATTTCTATTATTATTAGTATTATTTCTATTACTTCTAAGTATTATAATAACGTCACCAAAGGTGTCAATAGTGTGTCATTAAAAGTGAGAACGTATTGCCCCAAGGTAATTTCACCTTTGTTCTATAAAAAATAAAGAATGTTTTAGGGCAATGTGTTTCACATACCTGCATCCAACATGAAAATGCCTCCCCGCACCTGTATATATTAGTTAATTAAGGCTTCCTTTTTATGGGACTGGGTAAAACCTGGAACAGCGGAACTCAGAATAAAAGTTTGTATTTTTATTATAATAACAAAATCGTGTCTTCATACTTTATTTTTATATTATGAGTCTTATTATGAGTCTATTGCATTACACCTACAAGTGTTCAGAGGCTTTTGTCCCACCATATAAAATCAAGTCCCCAAAACAATTACAACTCATTGTCATAGGACTAAGTGTCCCCTATTTAACTGCAGTAGTTTTGTCCTGGGGAATAATTCCTAAAAATAGGAAATGCCAGTAAAAGTACCTCCCCTATATGTTCATTTTGTCCATTGACAATAGATGTTAGTATTCCGAAGCCTTTTTCTATTATTATTATTTTAATTTTTTTATGCTATAGTTTAATTGTGTGCAGTGTATTACTGTCAGAGTATTAAATCTGCTGTCACTGATGATGACCATAATTGCACTAGTTATTATACTAACGAGCCACAAGGTTGTTAATCATCATATGGGGTACAAATGGTTGAAAAAAAGTATTGTTATTCCTCAATCTTTTAAGTACTGTATAATTTGAACAGTGACTTTTAATATCAAATCCCGGAGAATGCTGATGTTTTTCTTAGATTTTTCTCTATTATTTAGGTTGTGTTACTTAAAATAACCACTAGTGGGGGGGAGATGTTCAAATTACAGCATTTAGATAAGCTAAGGAAGTGGCATGAAGTTGTTAACCTAACATTTTAAGCCCAATATAACAGTTGTTTTTTATTTACTTTTCTGCTGCTTACATATATTTGGTTTTATTTTGTGTGTCTTACATCTAGAAATGTGATTTATTCATATATAAATAATAATAATAATTTTCTAGTAAGTTAATAAAGCTTAAAGGCTGTCAAAGAAGTCCTGTTTGGAAGAGATACACCAAGATTAAGAGCATTCGACACAGACGAAGATGCACTTTCTGTAGAGAGTTATAGATGTCCTGGAGGTCTCTGGGCTTGGATTGTGGAAAAATGTGGACTTTTAAACATGCAGAAAAAGAGTTGCTTTTTGTATGACCTATGGCGACGTTCAAAACGTCAAGGTGAGCACTCTAAAAGAGGAATCAGTAAATGCTAATGAGGTCCAGTGGTTAAAGAAAAGGGATTGTAACCAGAAGGTCCCTGGTTCAAATCCCACTTCAGCCACTGACTTGTGTGACCCTGAGCAAGTCACTTAATCTCCTTGTGCTCCGTCTTTCGGGTGAGACGTAATTGTAAGTGACTTTGCAGCTGATGCATAGTTCACACACCCTAGTCTCTGTAAGTCGCCTTGGATAAATGCGTCTGCTAAGTAAACAAATAATAATAATACTGAACACCATGTCAAGATAAATAATAATCCTATAGTTGAACTGAGTGACCCGAAAGTACCAACAGCCGGCCATTGCCCAGTATATCTGTTGCAAGAAGATTTATTAACACTGAGTGAAGTGTTCACCATACTGACCAATGTGGACACAACCAAAGTCAGGCATTTACCTCCCATTAACCCAAGACATGATGAAGTTTATGTGTACTCATACGCAGATCACAAAAAGAAAAGGAATGACCAGAGCACTTGGTTAAACCAAGGAACTTGTAACTTCCCTCGTTCAGCACCAGAGTCAAAGAAGATGTACTTTGTGGTAAAAAGTGAAAACAAGGAGTTTAGTCAACATGCTGATGAGCTGTATGACCAGTCTGCCCCATATATTGTCATGTCAGTGTGATGAAGGTGCCCATGTGCCTAAGCCACATGGAAATCAGAAGAAGAACATTGAAAGAAAATATATCAGAACATGCCCTGGAGTGTTGGAAAAAAATGCAGACCAGAAAATAAAGCCACCTGTAGCCATCTATCAAGACTTGATAAAGGAACTGATTACCAGTGCAGTTCCAGTGCCAGTCACAATGACCCATGACCTGGAACAGGTTTCCAACAAAACAGAAGCTGTACGAGCCGAAACTAGATTTAGTTATGATGAGCTCCATGTAATTTATGAAATGACAGCGTACACAGGTGACTTCAAATGGGATTATGCGTTGGTGCCTGATTTGGTTGTAACAGTAGGTTTGCCACAAATTATAGCAGAGTTACAGTCAACTATTGATGTATCATCTAAAGTTCCCCTAATGCTTTCATATGGCACTACATTCAAACTAGGAGATTATTATATCTCTGCTCTTCTGTTTTGCCATATTGCATTCAAAGAGGCTCCTGTTTTACCTGTAGGTTTCATGATGCATCAGAGGATAATTGAATTTACAACACATCAGAAGAGTTTGCATGTTAATACCAGAATTAACAAATGAACGCATTGTAATATGCACTGACTGTGAGCCAAGTATAGAGAATGCAATTCAGGCTACTATTCCAAGACTAGTGGTTGTGAACTGTTGGAATCATATTCTAAATAATGTGAAGTTCTGGGTGTCAAAGCATGCTGGTAAAGGCAGTGACATTACCGTATATGAGAATCACATTCTAAGGCTTTTGGATAGTAAGTAACAAGATGGTAGTACTATCAAGAGTTCCTTGAGGACACCATTCTGACAAAAAAATTGTCAGGTACCTTTTGGAAACATCAGATGTGTACTGCCAAACTAGTGGGGTAACTACAAACACCAGTGAAAGCTTCAATGTTGTTCTAAAACGTCTAACCAGCTGGAAGGAAATTAGGGTAGGTGCCATGATCTTATCGTTCTTCTACCTCCATAATTTTTACTTTCGTGAAATTCTTAGGGGAAAATGCAATCTCGGCAACTACCAGCTGTTGTTTGGAAGAGCTTACATTTCCAGAGGATGTGCTTGATCCTGATCAGATTGTGAATTTTGTTACGAGTGGTGAGGTTCCAAGTACTAGGGAAGCAACAATTGTTACCAATGTTCCAGGAAGCAAAACTTGTGAAGCAATGGCAAAGCTTGCTCGTAGAATATCCCTGGATCCAGTGGCATAAAGCTTTATCATCACAGGATTAAAAAATATTAAGTATGCAGTAACTTTACACCCTCAAGAAACCTGCTCATGTCATAGCACCAGAGAGTGCTACCATATACTTTCAGCTAAACAGCCTTTGGGACTGGAAAGATCTAAGAAAACACCTCGCTTAAGTCTGTCACAACTAAAGAGGAAAAAAAGGGGCAATGCACGATCTGGAAGGAAGAAACCAAGAAAACAAGATGACATTGAAGTAACACCTGCACCCGATTCTCTGAGAAGTTTATATATTAGCAATCTAACAGACTGTCACAGTAAAGGAAATAAATCTTTCTCCAGTGTTCCAGGAAAAACATGCTCAATCTCTGATGCACCTGATGAAGTGGAAGTATGGATATTTGTAATAACAGAAAACACTGTGCTTTTTGAGAGTGATATTAGTGATATCCATTTTCCATTGACTTTTTATTTATTTATCCATAAGCCAAACTTCCTACTCGCCGTGTTTCTGCTTCAACTTCGACAGCCTGCTACTCTAGCAGCAGCATCCATGATCCTACGGGGACTCCCTGATCTGTTATTTTTCTTCCAGGGTTTTAAATCCCCCTTTCAAGAACCCAATTATGGGCTGGAGCTAGTCCATATATAGACTTTTTTAGCTGGACTTGTTGTTTAGTATTACAGGAGAGATTAGCATCCAGTCTTTTTGTTTTATGTAACATGGTTACCAGCCACATACTGACATAAACTTGCACATGACTTTAAACACCAACACGTTGCGTTGTTTTCTGTTTATGGCTTGTGGTTGTGGCGTTAAAAAAAAAGAACAGTAAAATGGCTAATAAGTCATTCATTCTGTTGCACACTTTAGGTGATTTATATATATATATATATATATATATATATATATATATATATATATACAGTACTGTGCAAAAGTTTTAGGCAGGTGTGAAAAATGCTGTAAAGTAAGAATGCTTTCAAAAATAGACATGTTAATAGTTTATATTTGTCAATTAACAAAATGCAAAGTGAGTGAACAGAAGAAAAATCTAAATCAAATCCATATTTGGTGTGACCACCCTTGCCTTCAAAACAGCATCAAGCATCAATTCTTCTAGGTACACTTGCACACAGTTTTTGAAGGAACTCGGCAGGTAGGTTGGCCCAAACATCTTGGAGAACTAACCACAGTTCTTCTGTGGATTTAGGCAGCCTCAGTTGCTTCTCTCTCTTCATGTAATCCCAGACAGACTCGATGATGTTGAGATCAGGGCTCTGTGGGGGCCATACTATCACTTCCAGGACTCCTTGTTCTTATTTACGCTGAAGATAGTTCTTAATGACTTTCGTTGTATGTTTGGGGTCGTTGTCATGCTGCAGAATAAATTTGGGGCCAATCAGATGCCTCCCTGATGGTATTGCATGATGGATAAGTATCTGCCTGTACTTCTCAGCATTGAGGAGACCATTAATTCTGACCAAATCCCCAACTCCATTTGCAGAAATGCAGCCCCAAACTTGCAAGGAACCTCCACCATGCTTCACTGTTGCCTGCAGACACTCATTTGTGTACGCTTTCCAGCCCTTCGGCGAACAAACTGCCTTCTGCTACAGCCAAATATTTCAAATTTTGACTCATCAGTCCAGAGCACCTGCTGCCATTTTTCTGCACCCCAGTTCCTGTGTTTTCGTGCATAGTTGAGTCGCTTGGCCTTGTTTCCACGCCGGAGGTATGGCTTTTGGCCGCAAGTCTTCCATGAAGGCCACTTCTGACCAGACTTCTCCGGACAGTCGATGGGTGTACCAGGGTCCCACTGTTTTCTGCCAGTTCTGAGCTGATGGCACTGCTGGACATCTTCCGATTGCGAAGGGAAGTAAGCATGATGTGTATTTCATCTGCTGCAGTAAGTTTCCTTGGCCGACCACTGCGCTTCACGGTCCTCAACGCTGTCTGTTTCTTTGTGCTTCTTCAAAAGAGCTTGGACAGCACATCTGGAAACCCCTGTCTGCCTTGAAATTTCTGCCTGGGAGAGACCTTGCTGATGCAGTATAACTACCTTGTGTCTTGTTGCTGTGCTCAGTCTTGCCATGGTGTATGACTTTTGACAGTAAACTGTCTTCAGCAACCTCACCTTGTTAGCTGAGTTTGGCTGTTCCTCACCCAGTTTTATTCCTCCTACACAGCTGTTTCTGTTTCAGTTAATGATTGTGTTTCAACCTACATATTGAATTGATGATCATTAGCACCTGTTTGGTATAATTGTTTAATCATACACCTGACTATATGCCTACAAAATCCCTGACTTTGTGCAAGTGTACCTAGAAGAATTGATGCTGTTTTGAAGGCAAAGGGTTGTCACACCAAATATGGATTTGATTTAGATTTTTCTTCTGTTCACTCACTTTGCATTTAGTTAATTGATAAATATAATCTATTAACATGCCTATTTTTGAAAGCATTCTTACTTTACAGCATTTTTTCACACCTGCCTAAAACTTTTGCACAGTACTGTATATATATACTGTTGTTGAAGCTGACACCCTGGGATCCTTCAAGAAGCTGCTTATTGAGATTCTGGGATCAAAGAGCCACCTGTTTGGACCTTACAGAAGATAAGAGCAAGTGCTATGGAGATATCGAATGGATAAAGCTACAACATTGTATTTATGTGATGAACTTAAAGAGAATTTAGAGTCATCCTGAGGGGTCATGCATTGCTAGTATGCCTGTCTTTCTATGCCATGGTTGTTTGTACTCACGTGTTATTCATTTTCATAAAGTTCAACCTGGTATGGAGGATATTTTATGCCAAAATGAAAAATAAATAAATACATGAATAAATAGTCTATATGTTTATGTATTTTTATATTTACTTATGTAGCATATTCATTTCTTTTTTTTATTATTTTGGCATAAAATATCAGCCATAACCGGGTACATGAAACTATAATTTAATTAATACAGAACATACATTAAAATTAAAATGAGCTCTCTAACTTTACCTTCCGGTAAGTCGGGTTAAAACATACGGAGACAGCTGACTGTCAGAAGACAATTTTGATATCCAGGGCCATCCTATCTGGAGTTTCAGGTTTCATGCTCTGCCATCGCATTCACATTTTAATCCATCACGATCATATTATTTCTGATTACTTTCTAGTTCAACCTGCGACCCAGTATATTTGCAGGGGCCTGCTTTAAGTACTGCAAGGTGCTGCAGCTTTGTTTTGTGTTAACGTTATTTCCATAAATCTGTACCCTTATTGCTGTGTAATGATTGGATAATTGAGGTGCAGCCTTCTCGAGTGGAAGACACCGTTTGATTGAAAAAAAAAAAAAAATCCGACCGTGATGTCCATACAAAGACAACCCCACCCACTTTTCATTTTCAACAGAGAGAGCGAGAGAGAGAGAGAGCGAGGTGACCAAAGGATACAGAAAAAAAGTGGTAGGGGATTAAAAGATGATAACAACAGCATCGACAGTCATGATGCCACATTAAGATGAATACAACTTGTTTTTTATATACCTTAATCTAAAACCGTGCAGTTATTTCTGGAGTGGGTAAAAGATTGTATATACCGTACTTTCTTTTGTATTTTATTTATTTATTTTTCGTTTACATCCCGTGAGCTGCCGCTGAGACAACACAGTACAACACATCAAAGTATTTTTTTTTATGTAAGAAAATGTCCAGGAAAAAGACAGTCAAAAGCAAAAATAACACCACCCCAACAGCCACTTTGCACTGTAAAGAGAATGGGTCGTCTGGAAAGGGTACGGGGTCTGAGATGCCACTAAACAGTGTGGTGCATCCGAGCAGACCCTCTCTGAGCAACAGCAGCGAGTTTTATGACATTGCATTTAAGGTGAGTGTTTTCCACCCGCTCAGAATCATACCATTATTTGTGTACTAAATAAACTGTAGCCGAAGCTACTCGATATTGTTTGTTTATGTACAAGAACAGCATGTTCTGTCGACTGTATAGTGTGTATAACAGTCCTCTGCACATTAACGAATACACAGCATTTGCTATACTTAGATTGATGTTTAACTGTAATGCATGCACACTTGTGGACGATTTACGATTTACAAATACTACATTTCTATTTGCACAACATCTGAATGTCTTCACCTATATTTTCCAATCCATAAACAATACTGTAGTTTAAATACTGTGGGTGCTTGCTTTATTTATTTATTTATTTATTTATTTATTTTTATTTGCCTATGCAGTTGAACAAAAAGGGGTATATTTTGTATTTTTTAAGATCACACAATTGACAAAAAGCTGCGCAGTTGCATTTGTAACTATCTGAAACAATTGTTTCCCAAGAATACAAAGGCATGCCGGTATAAAACATTTGAATGATTAACTTTTATGCAGATACTTGCTGGTCAAACGTTTAGTGCACCTCTTGAATGCGGTAGCCTTGTAAGTTTCTATTTACATGTTCATATGTATCCAATACTAATTAATTTAAAGCTTTCCAAAGTCATATAGCATTCCAAAACTGATTACAATAGAAAGATGACATGCATGTTGTCATGGGATCATTCAAATGATACACCCAAGGTAAATACAACGAAACCTGAATTAACCAGCCACCAAAGGGACCTTATATCAGGGCTGTTTATTCAAGGTGCCTGGTGCAGTTGGTAATGACAGGAGTTAACTGGAAGAGTAGACAATGGTCTGGTGGAGTGACCATTTAACTAATTTAACTAAGTGGTCATTTTAGTACAGGGCTAGTTTTATTCTAAGTGCAGACGCAATGCAGCCTACACTGCGACTGACTTATGACCAGTTCTAAAAATGCAATTTTCAATAGGAAAATTTAGTCGTAAGCTTGGGACTCTGCACAGGAAATTAGTATTTAAATGGCCTCAGTAAGTACAAACACACCCACTTGCCGAAGGATGCGCTGGAAAAGTTTAAAAGACAAACGACGACTCAAACGTGTTGCCCTAAAAAAAAAAATTAAAAAAAAAGCAAAGAAGAGGCGATATCATTTTGTAGAGCAATGCAGCATGAATCGGCTTTATTTGGGAAAGGCCCAAGTACAAAACAGAAAGCAGAAAAAAGAAGGCAAGGCAAGCAATAGTTAATAAAGTTAATGCTTTGTCGTAGGCTTCAAGAAATATTGCAGACATCCGAAAAAGGTATTATGATGTTAAAGCCCGTGCTAAAGACAAATTAGCATCAACAAAAAATACTATGAGGGGCACTGGAGTGGGGCCTCCCACAAACGTACAATTAACCAGTGCTGTGTCCGTAATTATTAATCCACATCTGATCCGGGGAGTCATGGCCATGCTATTTTAAACCTCAATGAAGTGGAGTCTAAATGTTCCGCAGTCAGGAATATCTGCAGGTTACATTGGCACTTCAGCCAAACCCCAGCTGGCAGTGTTGCTTTCAGGGGACATAGGAAAAACCATGCATATATTTGCTCTCTTAACCAAAGCAGCCATTACCTGGCTGATGCATTTAGACATTGAAGACTGGCCGATACCAGAAACATCCCCAGCTGGTATCTGGAATGAGCCGACTGTGTAAAAGGTTAAGGCAGCAGTAACCTTGATGTGCACTAGTATGATACAGCTCCTGGCAGTAGCACTCTGTAGATTGTCCTTTAACTCTGAACACAGATCTATTATAGCCTGTTATTAAGCCGGTATCTCTGAAGACATGTTCATCTGACTGGTCAAGAGAAGTCACTCTGGTCCTATGTACTCTATTGCAGGGTATCTCCTCCTTCTCCTTCCCCTTCTCTATCTTTCCTCAAGCATTTGAAACTGTAGAAGATGTAATGCCATGTTTATTTCACAATTCCAAATAGCTCTAGCCATGCTTAAGTTTGTGTTTAAGTACAAATTGTGTCAAAATCACATATGCTTCAAACTTAGTCATTAATTTCAAACTTAACCCTCATTAACACATTTCACACAAACCCAGCTATTATTAATAAAAAATAAATAACTAAATAAACTTTTACGGCTTTGTCACAAGGATGGCTTGTGGTGACAGACCAGGAAGAGATGCTGTATGAAGCACTGTTGTTGTGTTTATTAAATAAATTAAATACTTGAACAAATAAAACAAAACACATTTCAAAACAAAAGGCACGATGGCCAAACAAACAGATGAAACACAAAACACAGCAAACATTGAACAAACAAAGTATCATGCTGGTTTAAGGCCAGCATGAGTAGCAGTTGTTTATACTGTATTTCTCTTTAGCTCTCTTTACCTTACGTTGCTTGTTATTAATTCAACTGAGCCCAGGCACATTCTGCATGTTAAGTGATGTGGCAGGGAAGGTAATTAACCCTACCTTGTCAACCTAAAACAATAGTGCCCAAATACATACATTTTAAATAATAACAACACATAACACGAAATAAACACAATAAGCACGGGCGGGGTGTACCCCATCACATATCTCCCCCGTTGTGCGCAGCACACATGGACTCAAAGGCCACCTCCCCCTTAAAGACCCAAAAGTATCGTTCCGGGTCCTAGTCCTGGCTCCTAATGGGTCTACGGGCTGCCGCGGTGTAAATGCTGTCAGCGGAAATGCTGCCAGTGGCAAAGCTGGCAGCGGCAATGCTGTCAGAGGAAAGGCTTTCTCCTCCAGCCGGGGCAATCCTGGCAGCAGAAATGCTGCAAGTGTCAATGCTACTATAGGGTTTAAATGTTGTTAATTCATTTTTATTACTTGAGGATAATGACTAAATGCCAGCTTTGGCCCAATAAGCAAAATGACGTTGGCTCTCGGTCAGTCCAACGTTGGCCCAACTGAGCTCTTTCCCAGTGATTTGTCACTTTAAGAGCATCTTCCATGGTTTGTGATCCACGTATATTTTAGCTTGCAAACTGGTCTCCAATCCTGCTATGAACCTCCTTAGAGTTTTCCATTTAATTGCTTCTTCTCCATATTCAGGGAAGGTCAGTTTAACCAATCTAGCAATCTCTGCTACATAAACCTCCAGTTGTTCATTTGGCAATTTTGGTCAAGCATGTACAGTACTGTGCAAAAGTTTTAGGCAGGTGTGAAAAAATGCTGTAAAGTAAGAATGCTTTCAAAAATAGACATGTTAATAGATTATATTTATCAATTAACTAAATGCAAAGTGAGTGAACAGAAGAAAAATCTAAATCAAATCCATATTTGGTGTGACCACCCTTTGCCTTCAAAACAGCATCAATTCTTCTAGGTACACTTGCACAAAGTCAGGGATTTTGTAGGCATATAGTCAGGTGTATGATTAAACAATTATACCAAACAGGTGCTAATGATCATCAATTCAATATGTAGGTTGAAACACAATCATTAACTGAAACAGAAACAGCTGTGTAGGAGGAATAAAACTGGGTGAGGAACAGCCAAACTCAGCTAACAAGGTGAGGTTGCTGAAGACAGTTTACTGTCAAAAGTCATACACCATGGCAAGACTGAGCACAGCAACAAGACACAAGGTAGTTATACTGCATCAGCAAGGTCTCTCCCAGGCAGAAATTTCAAGGCAGACAGGGGTTTCCAGATGTGCTGTCCAAGCTCTTTTGAAGAAGCACAAAGAAACGGGCAACGTTGAGGACCGTAGACGCAGTGGTCGGCCAAGGAAACTTACTGCAGGAGATGAAAGACACATCATGCTTACTTCCCTTCGCAAACGGAAGATGTCCAGCAGTGCCATCAGCTCAGAATTGGCAGAAAACAGTGGGACCCTGGTACACCCATCTACTGTCCGGAGAAGTCTGGTCAGAAGTGGCCTTCATGGAAGACTTGCGGCCAAAAAGCCATACCTCCGACGTGGAAACAAGGCCAAGCGACTCAACTATGCACGAAAACACAGGAACTGGGGTGCAGAAAAATGGCAGCAGGTGCTCTGGACTGATGAGTCAAAATTTGAAATATTTGGCTGTAGCAGAAGGCAGTTTGTTCGCCGAAGGGCTGGAGAGCAGTACACGAATGAGTGTCTGCAGGCAACAGTGAAACATGGTGGAGGTTCCTTGCAAGTTTGGGGCTGCATTTCTGCAAATGGAGTTGGGGATTTGGTCAGAATTAATGGTCTCCTCAATGCTGAGAAGTACAGGCAGATACTTATCCATCATGCATCATTGGCCCCAAATTTATTCTGCAGCATGACAACGACCCCAAACATACAGCGAAAGCCATTAAGAACTATCTTCAGCGTAAAGAAGAACAAGGAGTCCTGGAAGTGATGGTATGGCCCCCACAGAGCCCTGATCTCAACATCATCGAGTCTGTCTGGGATTACATGAAGAGAGAGAAGCAACTGAGGCTGCCTAAATCCACAGAAGAACTGTGGTTAGTTCTCCAAGATGTTTGGGCCAACCTACATGCCGAGTTCCTTCAAAAACTGTGTGCAAGTGTACCTAGAAGAATTGATGCTGTTTTGAAGGCAAAGGGTGGTCACACCAAATATTGATTTGATGTAGATTTTTCTTCTGTTCACTCACTTTGCATTTTGTTAATTGATAAATATAAACTATTAACATGTCTATTTTTGAAAGCATTCTTACTTTACAGCATTTTTTCACACCTGCCTAAATCTTTTGCACAGTACTGTACATATGTTTGGTATGTATTTAAAAACTGATTCTGGTTAAATACAGATATCAGCCATGTTTTAGTTTTGTCATAATTCCTCTTTCTGCTTGGAGCAGCCTGTCCCAATAGCTAAAGGCACATCTTCCCAATTTTAACAGTAAAAGTTTTGCAAGGAGCTCAGGCTACATGTCAGGTGTGGTATTACAACACACTTCAAACTAGAGGTGTAAATCGTTTAGAGTTTAAACGTCAGTAAAGTGTCAGACGTTTTTAATTTTGCTTAATCTTTGAAACTTTGTCAAAAATGTGCAGGTCAAATATTAAGAGGCGGGTGTCTGCAAATAAGGGTCACTCAGTTGTTTTTTTTTTGTATTGCTTCCTACCTGTGTCATGTGGCATCATTGTCATTGGATATTCACCTCCTATTGGCCAGCATGCTTTTGGTCACGTGACTAGTCTGCTTCTAGCGTGGAGGAGGTGGGGCACAGACATGCAGGCGAAATGTTAAGAAATGCGATAAAATTCGGGCTGAAAACGTAACACGGTTGATTATTGACACAATCGCAAATGGCATGCAACCAATTTCAATTGTGGAGGATACCGGATTCATCTTGAATGTGTTTTGTTGAGCCAGATTACAGAAGGCTGTGTTGATCCTTTTTTTTTTTTTTTTTTTGCTATTCTGAGACTCAAGTGATTTTAATAAGTTTTTTTGTTTTTTTTTTTAAACAGAAGATTGCTTCCATTTTATGTTTATTTTTTGGTCTTTTTTTTTAGTACAAAGTACAAACTATTGCTATTTTTTTTTTTATCAGAATATTGATTATTTGAATTCACGTGATACTGTACTTGGAAGTTTTTCATAAACTCAGGTCTAGTTTATATAGATTAAATTCCAAAATACTGTAATCTGTTTGGAATAAATATTTTAGTAACACTCCTGTAGTATGTTAAACTTGCTTTAGGCTTTTTGCGAATGTTGTGTTTTTTTTTGTTTCTGTTTTTTTCTCCTGACGCTACCAAGGCGTAATTACCGCTCGCATTCAATTGTTGTGCACAAGCTTTTACTGAACTGCAATAATATTAAAATAATAACGTCACGGGGAGAGGAATGGAGCGAAAATGTATGGTGCAATCATCGATATTTACTTGAACGATTATATTTTGTGTGTCCAATTAATCGATTGCTATTTTGAGGCTTAACTGACAGTCTTAATCAATTGCATTTAAGGAGAGTAGAAAGGCCAATGTAAAAGACCTATTTCTAGACATACAGTACTGTGCAAAAGTTTTAGGCAGGTGTGAAAAATGCTGTAAAGTAAGAATGCTTTCAAAAATAGACATGTTAATAGATTATATTTATCAATTAACAAAATGCAAAGTGAGTGAACAGAAGAAAAATCTAAATCAAATCCATATTTGGTGTGACCACCCTTTGCCTTCAAAACAGCATCAAGCATCAATTCTTCTAGGTACACTTGCACACAGTTTTTGAAGGAACTCGGCAGGTAGGTTGGCCCAAACATCTTGGAGAACTAACCACAGTTCTTCTGTGGATTTAGGCAGCCTCAGTTGCTTCTCTCTCTTCATGTAATCCCAGACAGACTTGTTCCAGGACTCCTTGTTCTTCTTTACGCTGAAGATAGTTCTTAATGACTTTCGCTGTATGTTTGGGGTCGTTGTCATGCTGCAGAATAAATTTGGGGCCAATCAGATGCCTCCCTGATGGTATTGCATGATGGATAAGTATCTGCCTGTACTTCTCAGCATTGAGGAGACCATTAATTCTGACCAAATCCCCAACTCCATTTGCAGAAATGCAGCCCCAAACTTGCAAGGAACCTCCACCATGCTTCACTGTTGCCTGCAGACACTCATTCGTGTACTGCTCTCCAGCCCTTCGCTGAACAAACTGCCTTCTGCTACAGCCAAATATTTCAAATTTTGACTCATCAGTCCAGAGCACCTGCTGCCATTTTTCTGCACCCCGGTTCCTGTGTTTTCGTGCATAGTTGAGTCGCTTGGCCTTGTTTCCACGTCGGAGGTATGGCTTTTTGGCCGCAAGTCTTCCATGAAGGCCACTTCTGACCAGACTTCTCCGGACAGTAGATGGGTGTACCAGGGTCCCACTGTTTTCTGCCAGTTCTGAGCTGATGGCACTGCTGGATATCTTCCGATTGCAAAGGGAAGTAAGCATGATGTGTCTTTCATCTGCTGCAGTAAGTTTCCTTGGCCGACCACTGCGCTCACGGCCTCAACGTTGCCTGCTTCTTTGTGCTTCTTCAAAAGAGCTTGGACAGCACATCTGGAAACCCCTGTCTGCCTTGAAATTTCTGCCTGGGAGAGGCCTTGCTGATGCAGTATAACTACCTTGTGTCTTGTTGCTGTGCTCAGTCTTGCCATGGTGTATGACTTTTGACAGTAAACTGTCTTCAGCAACCTCACCTTGTTAGCTGAGTTTGGCTGTTCCTCACCCAGTTTTATTCCTCCTACACAGCTGTTTCTGTTTCAGTTAATGATTGTGTTTCAACCTACATATTGAATTGATGATCATTAGCACCTGTTTGGTATAATTGTTTAATCATACACCTGACTATATGCCTACAAAATCCCTGACTTTGTGCAAGTGTACCTAGAAGAATTGATGCTGTTTTGAAGGCAAAGGGTTGTCACACCAAATATGGATTTGATTTAGATTTTTCTTCTGTTCACTCACTTTGCATTTTGTTAATTGATAAATATAATCTATTAACATGTCTATTTTTGAAAGCATTCTTACTTTACAGCATTTTTTCACACCTGCCTAAAACTTTTGCACAGTACTGTATATGTGGTCATTTATAGAAAGCTATTTATTTTAAAATGCTCAGAGCCCTTGCAGCTAATGCACTACCCCCAAGAGGTGACTTCCGGTTTTCTCTGCTGTCGAGACCGCACATCGAAGGGGACGCATACTTACCCCCCTTACACAACGTCTTTTCAAAATGTTTTTATTTTAACGTTTAAGTGTTTAAACTATATACGGAATCTAGCACCCCTACTTCAAACCTGTGAATCCACTAGCTAAAACATTCTTCTCCATTCCCAATATAGCACAGTGGCAATTCAGCTCTAAAAGACAATCTGGTACTGTCTTCTGCCGTCACAAATCGACTATATTTCTCTGACATGGCTTTTCTTTGCAAACCAAACAACTCTTTTTTAAGTGACTTACTCAAGGTCACACAATGAGTCAGTGATTGAGCCAGAATTTTAAGCAAATTGATCCCCTTTATCTCCTATAATTAAGATATATATTTTTTTGTATATGTATTTCTTTTGAGAACATATTTGATTTTCAGTGACGTCAAACTCAAATAATAAGTGCCAAGTTAATAATACAAGTCAATAGATGCTAGAGGATGTATTAACGCCTCCAAATTTATAACAAATAGGTTTTTGCTACACAGGAAAAACACAGCAATGTAGGCTGACATGTTGAACCATATGCATTACATTACATTACACTGTGCTGATACTGTGACAATGGAGCCATGCTATAACCCTGTCACGTTTTACACTGTGCTGATGCTTTCCGTGTTATATAGGTGATGCTGGTTGGCGATTCTGGAGTTGGGAAGACCTGCTTGCTGGTGCGTTTTAAAGATGGAGCTTTTCTTGCTGGGAGCTTTATTTCCACAGTTGGAATAGACTTCAGGGTAAGTGACATCATCAGCAGTTACACCTGGAGATACAGCAGCTGGGTTATGGGGCATGCAGTTGGTTGTTAAACACAATTAACAAGTTTGATTAACTGAATTTGCTAATGTACAGTGTTAAAAAAATTAATTCACAATGGAAAGGATAAACAGTGAACTACTGCAATGTACAAATTGAGTATGGCCGAGGGAACTTATAAGCTTTGATTCTACCACCGAATAAAACGACATGCTCTACTCTAAGTTCTGATTAAGCCAATTATAAAGACAGTTGTCTGTACTGAGCCACATTTCTTCCACTTCAGGAAGATAAATGAAACAGGTTAGAAAATACCAAGTTGTGGAGTTTTGTGTTTAACTGAAAGATACTAGACTGGAAATGGAAAGATGAATGGCAGCGATGTTAACAGTTTAGAGTTTAAATGTTTGAATATTTTCCAAGTATTCAACTTTTAGTTAAGAGAACAGGAGTAAAGGCTGCATGTATGAAATGGAGAAGAAAAGGAGTAGGTTGGGGTGAGGCGGTAGAGTTGGGGTGAGTGGTGAGGGGTGAGGGGTGAGGGGTAGGGTGCAGGGTGAGGGTTAGGGCTAGGTGCTTGAACTTATTGGGAGTGAATGGGGATGGAGCTGCTGATCAATAAATATTAGAAAATAACTTTCCATCCCCTGAGGAGGAATTGGAAATGAGAAGGAAAAAGGAAGAAAGCCAACAGGGAATCGGCCTTGCTCTGTCGAGAAAATGGAAAGCATGATATAAGTTTGCAAATGTTTGACCGCGGTGAGCTAGGAGATTGACAGATTGACAAGGATAGACAGCCTTAGCTCCAATCCCCTGAACCACACACCAAGGTTAAAAAACATTACCAAAACATTTTTAAAATTCTCAAGGATATGCATGTCAAATATATAGGTCAGCTGTAGCGTTTATACACTAGGATGTGTACAGCTTTCCATATATACAAGTGCACACATGCAGGTTCATTCACAGTAACAGTTCTAATGGTGCAAAAAATCCCAACATATTCAAGTTTAATTCGATGGGGTAAGTGTACTAAGATGGGCCAGTCGCAGTGCACACATACTGCAATTTGCATTTTTGTTGCGACAATTAGCAAATTAAACATTTTGTCACATGTACTGAGAAAATATGTTAAAAGCTGCAATATAATAATTGAAATATTTGATGCGTCTTCTTAGCAGTCATTCACAAACATGGTCCTTTTCAAATGAAACGCAAAGGTACCAAACCCCCAACATGTTGTGGTCAGGACTCCTTGTGCAGATCCGTTTTCTGCCAGCTATGTAGAGCTCCCATACCTCTGGGCTCACACGTCAATTGAGGGGGCAGCAATACTACATAATAGGCATTCAGCTAAGGGCTAACTGGAATTTATGATGTGACTCATTACACTGAATTAAGATGAAGTTCCAGTGTGATCGAAACAGTATGCTGTTCCCAAGGCCAGCGCTGTTGAAGAAATCGTACACACAGTTGTACATTTGTAGTTGATATAAAAAGAAATTGAAACACAGAGGGCTTGGGATATGTTGCATCATGGATGCGATGCACCAGCAATGTGAAATCAGACTAGAATATTCGATGAGGAAATGTGCTAAATTGTAGTTGTTTTCAGCCATTTACTAGCTATATTTATTGTACTACTGTAATACTAAATGTCTGCCTTCATCGCTGCTTTGTCTACATGACTGTGTTTCTTCTGGTTTTGGCTCACAATTTGAGTGTTTGAAGTTTTGCAGAAGGATGGAAGTTGTCCAGTTTAACAAAGGTATTTGTAGAGCTGTGTGTATTTATAGTATTATGTTACTGTGATAAATTGTTATTATTAGCATCATTGATAATAAATCGGGTTCTAAAAAAACATCATGAAACCAGTGTAGGCTCCTTAGAAGAGGCAAGGGAGGCACTCCTCAAAATTTAAAAGTGAACAATTATAATATAATAATATATGGATGAAGGCTATGGTTGCATCCTGAGCCATTAGAAAAAAATGACATAATAGCACAGTAGTGACATAATTGTCGTAATTCATCTAGAGGAATTGTCATAATTTCTCTAGAGGAAAATATACTTGACCCATTCGACTCCTCGAGACCACTTTCAATTCAAACACAAAATGTCTCGTTTTCAATCACGCGACAGCACCCACAGTAGAGAAATGTTCATTAATGAGCAACAAAATGAGAATACATAAAAAAAAAATAATAATAATGTAAAGCTGGTACATTCGTATCTCGGAGAAACTGGAGAGGAACAGGAAATTAAAGACATTCCTGTCAATGACTTTCAAAAATGAAATCACTCGACAACACCCACAATTTGTGTTTTTTAGGCACTTTTAACAAATCTGTCTCTGTGAAGATGTACAATCATCCTTCACCAACGGGAGCACCAACCAAGCGAGCGACACAAATCTTAGACTCTGACAGCGACTAATAATAAAAAAAAAATTTTAAAAACCATTAAAACACATTTTCCTTAAAAATATGTTATTTTTTGCAGTTCATTGTCTACCCAGTTTAATTCACTGGTCCTGAATTATCAAAAAGAAAATTATATTTAAGATTCTTTAATATTGACTTAATGTACGTTATTATTATTCATTAAATTCACTTGCAATTTGAGCCTTAACACCCGTTTTATTGTCTTTTTTTAATACAGATACTAATATCCATATAAAAAAATATTAGATGGGCTTCAGTGAGTTAAAGGAAAATAATTCCATCTAGGATTTCTGTGACAGTTTATAAACTACTCGACCTAACGGTCCAGTAGTTTATGACGCCACACAAACCCTAGATGTAATTATTTACCTGTAACTCACTGAACCTCATCTATTATTCTATATATAATGTCCAATTACTTGCATAATACATCTATTGGGCTGTAAGTTCATTGAAGAAGAATAGTGTTGCTGAATGTGGGCATGTTTCTGAGAGCTTTGTGCTGTTTCTGTCTGCTGAATAATTACCAGCCTGTTTCCTGGGAACAGCCTTTGAGGAGGCAGTGAAGAACTCATTAGCAGGTCATATTAGGAATTCAGATGGGCCATGATGTAATGAAACCCCCCTATTTATAGCATAAAGGATGTCACTGCTTTGTGAATTATTATTACGTATTGCTTTTGAATTTCATTTTAAAAATGCTAAAGAATTACTTTAAAAATGAGGTTTGCTATGAAAACCTGCTAGAACCTGCAACTACTGTTTCCAAAACATGAATGTGAATTAACTGTGTTCAGCAGTGAAAAACAAGCAGAAACTAAAATGAATGGAAAACTCAATGATATCAAACTGTAAAGCTTATTAAAGGCTACAGTTAAACAGACATTATCGTTTTTTACTGTAATAATTATTAATATCGATATAACACTGTGGCAAAGTGGTTAGCAGTGCACAGGTGTAGAGGTGATGCAGTGCTGAATAACAACAGTCAAACAACAGTTCCAGTGGTGAAAATGAAGCTTTATTAATTGCTTTTAACTAATAAGAATGACTATACACAATGATGTGTACAGCCAGTCAAAACCACAGGGCTCAGTCACGAAACAACAACAACAAACACACACATAAAAACACTTACACGGTCACCAATAGAGATAACAGTGGTGCAGTGCAGTCCGGGTTTGATGCTGGCTTAACAGCGTCAGCCCCCGGATATTTAGCCGTCTACAATGACAAATAACAATAATCCATGACTGACACATCGCCTACCACAGTAAGGCGCTGATTTCTAGTATTGATGGCAAACTTCCGACTGACCCGGGAATCAACTGTCAAACCATCCAGTCCGGGGCACACTGTTCCTGTTGTACGGTTGGGAGGGAGATTGCTGACTCTGATTCATTCGCTCTCTGTCACAAATACCCAGAGACGCAATTCATGTTTTGGCATTGTAAGTTTTAGAGCAAAAATATATATTTTTTTGTTTTGGGTTGGACCGGCATTGTATAGTACATAGATATCCAAATGTAAAGTGAATCAATAAAAATATGAAGCCCAATAGAAAATGACAGACACGTACCAGCACTGATGCATTCACAAAAAAAAATCAATGTTGCAGTTTCAGTGCAGACAATGTTTGTGTTTTGTTCCCTATTCACACACATACCTACAGTATGTGTTGCTGTTGTGTGTCCACTGGTATAACGAGTTAATGAAAGATTACAAGTACAAAGCTATGAATCTGAGTGCAGCTGTGCAAAGTATGCAGTTATATGGCTGCTATCAGGTAAAGGTTGTTATTGCCTCAGAAAGTGTCAATAAAACTGACCTCATCTGACCTGGTGCCAGCAGGAGTTGTCTGGTCGAAATGTTGCTGACACAGAGATGAGGCAGCAACTAAGCTTTGCTTCTTCCAGAAATTGATAACTGATGTAATTGCTTAATTTTTGTTAATAACTAGTGGCCTTGTTACTGTGTCTAATGATAATGATTAAGCGTAAGTATTATTGATTATTGGGATCAATAAAAGGAAACTCTGCATAACTCCTTGTGGTTTGCGTTCCTTCACACAGAGAAATACGTCAATAAATAATTTTGTTTCCTTACACGTTCTCTTTTTCCCCCCCTATTTGTTTCAAACAGAAATAAACCAGTCCTCAAATACTACATGTTGTTGCTGTATTTGGATATAATAATACCTGTAACTGACTGCAACTGAATTATTGAATTCGCAATTTCGAAATATCATGTTGTATTCTGTTTTAAACCTGGTGGTTTTGATAGCAGCATGCTTTACATTCATGTTTCATGCTTGGAAGAAATAAACTCTCTGCATGGAGGTATGTTTGAATACCACAGGATTTGAGGACATAGCCCTACTGCACATCACATTTGCTGGACAAGTTGTGTTAAGTTTAGCGCAAGACTAGGCTCACTGAACTCAATTTACAAAGTCAATACATATTAGATTAAAGCCAGTGTTGCCAGTTACTGTTGGCTCAATATCTGTCTATATAAGCCACAAGTCCTGAGAACAGCCAGCATGCGGAATACATTTTTTATAAATTATTAATGTATTGTTTGGGAATCGATTGAAGACTAGGCTACACCTTATTGTATTATTTGGTGCATTTTATGAGCTGCTTGCCCAGTTTGTTATGAGATGCTAGTCTGCATGTTGTGGATATAGGGCAGTGCTTTGCAACCTTTTCCATTGTAGGGATCATCTAGAGCAGTGGTTCCCAACCCTGGTCCTGGGGACCCCCTGTGTCTGTTGGTTTTCATTCCAACTGAGCTCTCAATTACTTAACTAGACCCTTAATTGAACTGATAATTTGCTTAATTAGACCTTTTAAATTATTATCCGCTTAGACAGTTTCAGAGATCAAGTTACTTAAAAAATGTTATAGCTAACTATGAACTAATCCTAACTTTCCCGCCGCATGTATTTGTTGTACACTCAGAATCTGAGACTGTGTACCGAAGTGCTGTGTTGGTTCTTGTTCCCGCGACATGGCAAATCTTTTACAAATTGGGTTTTCTACAACTAAGCAACCAATAAGCCAAAAGGAAAGCGCTGAAATCAATGAATCATAAAGTGAGGTTTCTTTGTTCAATACCGTATTTCCTTAGGCATAAGTTTTTCCTTTTGTTTACTGAATTAAAATACAGAACTCAGTGAGCAGCAACATCACAGTGCGTATCTCTTCCAATTAAAGCAACTGTAGCATAATATTGCGCAAACCACCAAATGATCATTTTTGCTGTAGTGTATTCAGAATAAAACACCTATCATACAGCAACCTAAATATTCTACATCTGTTTAATTCTAACAAATAATATTTATAAAATAATCTTAATAGTGTAAATATTGTAACTTGGCCAAAATAGAAAATACATTCCAACATTACAATAGTTTAACATTACTAATTACAACTTGCCATCAAGTACTGACATCAGATGAATCTAAGTCAAGTTACTTTGTTTATTCAATAACCTGTAAATAATTCAAAACAAGGATACCTGGTTGTGCTTTTTACGGTCAGTGCAAATGTTGACTTTACTCCATCCATTCACAAAAAGTCAACAGTAGATGTTTTACATTGAACTGTAGTCCAGAGTTAAAAAAATAACTCCTTTCCAACTCCAAGTATCTTGCCTTTTCTTATTTGTCACTGTGTTGTTCTGCTTAACATTTAGTGTGTGTTTATATTCATCATAATGTTAAATTACCTTTCTAATTTCAATGTTACCCAAGTTTGGATTACTTCTTTTAGCACTTTATTTTATTTCAGTTCACACATTCAAAGTTTGCTGGTGCCATGCTCCCGGAAGCTGGTTCACGACTGGCTAGCAACAGCTGCAGAAGCTGCTGTGTACAGTCATTACAAAGGAACTCAAGCAGGGATCTGTTAACATTAGCTAAAAACAAGGCAATAAAATTGGCAACACTTTCAAACAGAATACCATTACTGTAGAATGTTGCTATTACAAGCATTGCATAATTAATTAGGATCCTTACCTTTAATATACAAATAACAATGGGTTTAAGACTGACATAACACTTAAGCTTCAGCATTAAAAAAATAAATAAAAGAAAGACATGTTTGCTTCTACTAGTAGCTAATATATAAGGTGTTTTTGTGTACTCGAATATGGAATATGCTACTCAAATTGGTTTTTTTTTTAAATTTTCATGTAATCGTGTATTTGACTACACTGACCCATCCCTAATTTATCAGTTTTAGCATTGCTGTGACCATGGTAACAGCTTGGTTTGCTTGTGAAAAAATGAGTATTTGTACACATACAGTAACATATATTGAAAGGCTTCGTTCAGCCACTTTCTTTTGAGACGTGGGCTCTCTTTGGTTACCATACACAGTTAGAAACATATTGAAAATAAAAACCATCATGCAAAAATATATGAATATATTGGGCCAGATAAAATTGCATCCGAGCCAGTACAGCGGCCCAAGGGGCTAGTAGTTAAAAACCTAAACGTAAAGCCCAGATTAATGAGCGTTTTCAGAGCATTCATGTTTGTTGCAATACAAGATTATGATTAGTAATTTTCTAAGTGATTTAACAATTTTCTAATCAATTTTTTGAATAAACAAGTACACATGCCCATCCCTACCCAGCAACGGTGTCTCTTCTGTGGCAGGACTGGTAAAATCACTACATAAACACAATAGCATTTCTGTACAGTATAGGAGGTTTTTATTTAAATAAATGGCAAAAATGATTTAAGAACCATTTAGCTTCACAGACTGGGGAAAAATGCTGTTTCTCACTTGACATCCCGTCATGTTTTCATATAGAAGAAAGGGGGTTAAATCATACAGAGGATACCTGTGGGAAAACTGGTCTGTACTTAATAGTATTGATGTTTCTGCTAAATGCTGAACTATCAGTATTATACAAGAAAGGACAAGCATCGTCTGAGATATATAATACATGGCTTGTCGCCAGTGGCTAGAAAAAAACATGAAAAAAAATCTGCTGCTGGCATTTCTTCAGCAGGCGAGTGATACTTTCCGATTTTTGTATTTTTGGAACACATTATGATTCAGTTTGGTTGGTTGTTTATTCAAATGCACAACAATGAACTTACCTATTCAATTAGGTGAAGCGTGAGAAGGGTGTGAGTTATACACACTGAAGGGCCAATGCAGACTGGACATGACCTGAATGAAAAAATGGAAGCTTATAGGCCTATACAGAATGAAGGTTTAGCGCTGTTCGCTTCACCTACGTGTGCATTAGTTCTTTTAAATCAATCCGTCTGTTTGTTTGTTTGTTTATTTATTTATTTATTCGCTCCGGTTTGCATTGGCTGTAACATCATAAAAAGTCGCATTATTTGAGGAAAAAATAGACTGAAGCAGATAGGTGACTCCCTAAGCTCATTCTGTCAGTGTATCTGTTCTGGTAAGTCAGTTACTATATTACATATCTATAGCAGTACAAGCACACTCCATTTGGCATTCATCTGTGCAAGCTGTCCATCACTCTTGGCTGTCTATCATACTTGTAGCTGCCCACGACATAAAGAAAATAAGTTGTTTTAAAAACAAGGCTTTAAAGAGATTATTTTCATTTTTTTCTCCCAACCCCAAGTGTAGGGGAATTTGCTCCTTGACTCCCAGGCAACACCAACGTTGTTACAAACCCAGTGCCTATGCTATTAAGCCTTTACAAACAACTAATCAGCAACAATACTAGCACAGCAGAATGTTGTCTTTTGGCTTGGGACTCTAATGTATACAGTTACATTATATTGTACAGTACAAAAGTATTTTAAAGAAAATCTAAAGCCTGGCAGTAACACACTGTTATCATCAGTAGGCTATACTGTTCCGTATTACAAAATTAATGCCACCATGGCTGGTGTGCCTTCATAACCTTGTGCAAGCAAGGTTATACCAACCCTGCACCCTTCAACCAGGATGTCTTTCCTTGTTCACACATAAGATAACCTACACAATTCAGCCATCTGATATTGAACTTCAATTCAGCAGCTGATATGTACAGGACAGTTCAAACTCAGAAGCCACCACTGTGACAGATTGCTTATGAAAACAGAAACAATTCTGTAAATCAGATCTGTGCAATGTCTTTTGTTTGTAAATCCATTTGATGAAGGGTGAAATACAATCTGTCAATGCAAAGTTTTTCTGAAAGACATGAAGGCCATGCCAACTGCAGTCATAAAACTTTCTGCTGCACAAAACTTTCTAACTGCATTATTTTATTTTATTTATTTGACAGTTATTTATTTCCTTTGTTTTAGTTCCTTTTTATTCCACAAATGTCTTTCATCTTCTATTCTTTTAAAGATATGTAACAGGGGACCGTATCCGGATTGAGAATGAATTAATGATTTATTTCTTCTCGTTTGCGATTCTTTCTGAGAGGAGTTGTTTTTTTTGTCAGGTTGTCAGGGTAACATGTTTGTGAATTCAGCGTCTCCCTGATGCTTCACACACCAAAGCCTTGTCATTAATCACTGTGCACTTCCCTTTGACTTGTCACTTATGTTTCTTGTTGCTCCCAGTAATTGATTGGGAGACTGATTTGCTGCTGTTTTTGTTTATTAAATAAAATATGCCATTAATGCTCTAATATTAGTGTTAAAGGTGTATTAACCAAGGGCAGAACAGAGCAAAACTCTTATGCCCACATTCATAACACTTACCGTCTCCTTTATCATGCCAGTACTAGCGTTTAACATGACAGTATTTCAAAGGGTGATGCATAAACACCATTTACCATCAAAAAACATCACTCATTGCCACGTTAGAATAACGTGCCCTCAGAGACCAATTTTCTCATTAACATATTATTCGTCTGATTCATAAATCTGTATTGTGCTGTTAATTGACTGTGACAGGGTAGCCCAGGCTGGTTACCGACAGCAAAGAGACCCAGAAACAGAAAGTGGCAGCTTAAGTGCATATGCACACGTTTATTTAACAAAACAAAGACAAAAACAGGAACAAAATAAGCACAGCACGATGGTCAAAATAAAAGGTTCAAACTTGGGCTGTCAATTAATCGCAGTTAACTTCTGATTTTTTGGGGGTTTTTTAGCATGCGTTAATCGCCCTCTGTCTTGATCCTCTCAACATACCGTAATTAATTTCCTGTACATGTAATAAACAGGTTTGTAATAACGAAGATTCCTGTACATGTCCGTGCCTGCTCCATCATGTGATTAATAATTTTTACTTCAATGGTGTATACTTAAGCCCTGAACCGCAGATGAAAAACAAAACACAGAATCCATCTCGTACACACAGAACAGCTCCAACTGCTGCCTTAAACCACAGACAAAAAACTATGATAATGATTCTACAAAGATGTTAACTGCATAGGGTAAATAGATATACATTTTTTTTCAATAGAGTAACATATGGTGTTATATTCACGATATTGATTATAATTGAGGAATACATATGGGCTTCCAGTAGAACAGTGCAAAACAAAGTTATCCATTTTGGTTCATGAATGAAATTTTGGGTAATTTTGTCTGCTTATATCATAGTGGCACTAATATTTAATTTAATAGAGTCCTGATTTAAAATACTTTTGTTAGGGTTTTCTCTTGACACACATCAGTTTAGGCCTATGTATTGTGTTGTTATTTATGGATGACCCATGAATATTGGTAGATATAAAGTCTTGGCAATTAACAGCTTTGTAGAATTGTTATCGTAGTTTATGTGTCTGTGATTTAAAGTCTGGAATTGTATGTCCGATCGTAAATACACGGAGCACAAAAACGATCTACCCCTCTGATCTCACTCTACACACTGATCTACCCCTCTGATCTCACTCTACACACTGATCTACCCCTCTGATCTCACTCTACACACGGATCTACCCCTCTGATCTCACTGATCACCCTGATCTACCCCTCTGATCTAAATGATCACACTGATCTACCCCTCTGATCTCACTCTACACACTGATCTACCCCTCTGATCTCACTCTACACACTGATCTCACTCTGCACACTAATCTACCCCTCTGATCTCACTCTGCACACTGATCTACCCCTCTGATCTCACTCTACACACTGATCTCACTCTGCACACTGATCTACCCCTCTGATCTCACTCTGCACACTGATCTACACCTCTGATCTCACTCTACACACTGATCTACCCCTCTGATCTCACTCTGCACACTGATTTACAGCAGCCTGGATCCAGCACTGCATCACCAGATATATCCTGCCACCCCACTGGCCTGATAAATTCTGCAAACGTCTTCTTATTATTATAATACTGCTTTTTTATTCATTTATTGTAATTCTACCATATTTGCTTTATTTATTGTATTTGTAACTCACTGCATAGTAAAACTGTAATTACCATTCGGTAAAGACTTCTACTATATGAAATAATAATAATAATAATAATAATAATAATAATAATAATAATAATAATAATATGGAAATCCATCAATATCTTTCCATAGATGTTACCACAAGGTTCTGTGTTTTTTTATTTATTATTATTATTATTATTATTATTATTATTATTATTTTTTCTTTTTTATCTGTGATTCAGGGCTTTGGTATGCACCAGTAAACCTTTTTTTTTTTTTTTTTTGCAAGTGAGGTGATTGAAACGCCTTTTCTAGTAAACTGCAAGGTTATTGGCTGAAGCAGTTTTGCTTGACTGGATTCTCATTGGTTGCAATTTGAGTACCTACTCCAAACGGCTAGAAATAGTTACGCCTTTTGGCACAGTGCGAGATTGACAGTTGGCAATTCACCTTTCAATTTGTAGAATTCTGGACTCCACTTCAGGAGAGTGTTCCCCCTATTAAGTCGTGCTGGACCTTCAGGATCGAGACGGTGAAATAACAAAGCACAGTTTCGGCAATCAAGCTGAGTTTATTCACTGAAATGGAGGCTAAACATAGCTTCTTTCTAGTTGCTGTCTTCTGAGTACACCTCATAGTGAATATACATACAGGCATAAGTATAACTAGCAAAATAGCTGAAAGTTTCAAACAGACTTAGTAATCTGTAGTAAAGTAAAATAACAAGAGCTCACATGCAACGTTACCAGTAGTTATCCACCATATTCCCTTCTCCTTTCGCTATCCTTTACTGAGACTGGCTACAGGGGTGGAACTCCATAGGGGAGTGACTAAGCAAACTAGAAATACATTTCAGTGCAAGGTATAGCAGTTCATTACAAATTCATTAATTCACAGGTCAATCATGGAGCAATCGATTCACCCAGAAGCCCATCAAGCCTTTCGACAAATTCATTTATGAATTGCTGCATGAGTTGATGAATTAATTGATCAATTGCCAAATTAATTTAGGAAATTTGACAAATTAAATTGGGTGGGGGAGCAATTCTAATACACAAGTGCTAATACCCCACTGATCCTGGCCAATGTCTACGCCCCCAACTGCGATGATAACCAATTTATTTCAAACGTGTCTTCCCTACCAGACCTACATTCTCACCATTTAATTCTAGGAGGGGACTTCAACTGTTCATCAAATCCCAGCCTAGACCGCTCTTCTTCAAAAACTACATCCCCCTCAAAATGTGCCAAAAGTCCTTCCTAAATTCATATGCCTTTTCAGACCGGTGCCGTTTTTCTCTTTCTTCTCTCTCTAAGTCGTATTCCCGCATAGACTACTTTTTCCTCGACCAATAAATTACTCACTTCTGTCCGCTTCTGTACTTATCATGGCATAGTAATCTTCAACCATGCTCCTCTGGTTTTAGAGTTTGACTTCCCTGACCAGGCCCAGTCTCATGGCCCCTGGTGTTTTAATCCCTTGCTACTCACAGATGAACATTTTATTCATTTTATGTCCTCTCATATCTCTCTCTTTTCAGATACCAACTCTACTCCGGAGGTTTCTTTCGGTACTCTATGGGAAACAATGAAAGCGTATTTACTTGGCCAAATTATCTCATATTCCGCTCAAGTCAGCAAACACCACCTGGGAAGGCTGTCAGAGTTGACAGGCCTCATTTCAAACCTAAATCAACACTATGCTAGCTTACCATCCCCTGATCTTTACAAGGAACGGCTGTCATTACAAACAAAATTTGATCTGCTCTCGACAAAACAGACAGAGCAGCTGCTCCTTAAATCACACCACGCTCTATACAAACATGGCAACAAGGCCAGTAGGATCCTTTCCCATCAGCTCCGTAAGTCTGCAGCTACTCAGTTAATCAGAAATATTCATCCCAACCCCAAACTGTACACCAAGCATCAATCTCTCTGCTATTAAAAAAGAATGAGGACCCCCACGATTGCATCTCGTATTGACCTATCTCTCTCCTCAACACAGACTTTAAATTGCTCGCAAAAGCTCTGACGCACCGTCTTGAATCTGTTGTACATTCTATAATCTCCCCAGACCAAACTGGATTCATCCAAAAGAGGCACTCTTTAATCTTCTGTGTCTGTTTAGCATCCTATATGCTACATCATTCTCGGCTCTTCCTGAAGTCTTGGTTTCGTTTGACGCAGAAAAAGCCTTTGACCGTGTCGAGTGGGACTATCTCTTTTTTATACCCTACAGAGATTTGGCTTTGGTCCTAACTTTATTTAATGGATTAAAGTATTATTCTCTGTTCAGATTAACAATACTTTCTCTCAGTATTTCTCTCACCACAGCGGTACCAGACAGGGCCGTCCTCTCCCCTCTTCTGTTTGCCATTGCTATTGAACCTCTTGCTATCTCATTGTGTACTGGCAAGGACATTTGGGGAGCGGTTAGGAATGGGCAGGAAGAAAAGGTCTCTCTATATGCTGATCCCCTGCTATTGTTTATTACCGATCCAGTCTCTTCCTTACCCCAAGCTTTCTCTATTTTAGAACAATTTGGCAAATTATCTGGTTACACACTTGCTCAAAAGTGAGCTATTCCCTATAAACCCAATAGCATTACAAAAGTCCATCGCGGATCTATCCTTTAAACTTGTCACAAACAAATGTACTTACTTAGGAATTTCAGTTACCCATGATTACATTAATCTCTTCCAATCTAATTTTACTCCACTGTTAAAGCACACTAAACAAGACCTTATCTGCTGGACCTCACTCCCCCTCTCACTTGTGTGTCACATTAACTCTGTTAAAATGACTATACTTCCCAAGTACCTATATCTTTTTCAGTGCATCCCAATTTTGATTAAAAAAATCCTTCTTCAATACATTAGACCAAATTATCTGAAGCTTTATCTGGAATAATAAACAGCCTCTTATTTGAAAGGCCTTCCTCCAATGTTCAAAACCATCGTGATTTGGCACACCCCAACTTCCAATATTACTATTGTTCAGCTGATATCCGTACTATGTCATATTGGATGCTTTCTCGCTCGCTGCACAACACTTTAGCTTTTACATGTGGAGGCTCTTTCCTGTCGTTTAACATCTCTGCCAGCTTTATTATGCTCCTCTCTACCTTTATCCCTCTCCAAATATAGCTACAATCCTGTAATGAGACGCTCCCTCAGAAAATGGACACAGTTCAGACAGACCTGTGGTTTACAAGCATCTTCTTTTTTTCCCAATAGATGCTAACCATTTGTTTCCACCATTGTTAGGAGACTGACCTTTCATATCTGGAATAACAAAGGTATTATTTCCCTCTCCAATCTGTATTTTAACAGCTTTCGCCAAAGCTTGTTTTTCCGCATGTCCCGTTTTTCCACTACCTTCGGGTCCATAACCTTGTTCATAACATGTCCCAATTTCCACACTTGCATGTTATGACCCTGTGACAAGGAGTACAAGCAGACATGGGTGAAAAGCCACAGGGGGAGGAGCTGGAGCCCTGAAAGCCGGAGGAGGAGGAGTTACTGTCCTCAAAAGCCAAAGTAGGAGCTATGGTGGCTGGCTGCCTGTCGAGCCAGAGGAGAAGCTATGGTCCAAGAAGGTGTGGTGGCCGCCCCTAGGGCCAAAGAAATCAGAGCTACTGTCCCGACAGCCTGAGGAGGAGGAGCTGCCGTCCGACAGCCTCAGGAGGAGGAGCTGCCGTACGACAGCCTGAGGAAGAGGAACTGCTGTCCCTGAGAGTGAGGAAGGAGAGAAGCCTGCGCTCCAGTCCGACGTCTTCAGGTCAGCTGTCTCGGCCCGGGCGTCCAGACATCCCACCGTCATGTCTGGATCACCCATTGAAGAGGAAAGAGGAACCAGCTGAAGACAATTGAATGTACTGGTGGTGCCATTCTTGGGGGTGGGGGGTATCTGGGACGCGTAACAGGAGACGCATTGCTAGGCAACCAATTGAGCAGTTAGGTTTGCCCGGCACTGAGCTGATCGGAAGGACCGGATTGGCTCAGGGGCATCCCCAGAGAGTGTGTACAGGTGTCTCGAGGCTACTGCATGGCCATGGCCATAGCCATACAGACGGGCGCTGAGCGAAAGATTGCTGTGTTTACATCGAGGAGGAGAGCATCTGCACCAAGGAGAGAACTACTACACAAAACCCTTCCATTCCAAGATGGTGCTCGTGAAGTCATTGCCCAGCCGAGGCAGTCAGAAAGAGGTTGGAGTCGCCAGGAGGATGCTGGGACTTCACTAGGTCAGTTTAAGGGTTTTGATCCCAAACAAGTATAGAGAGGTTTCATAGTGTAGTAGGTTCCTGGAGCAGGACATCTATTTTAGTGAGGCTAACGCTCGCCTTGTGAGACAAACTTTTATTTTTAGCTTTGTTTTGTTTTCTTTTCTCTATTAAATCCGTGCGCTAGAATCACCATTGTTGGTATCCTAGTGTCAAGGCCTGTGCTGTTATTAAATCTGCCGCCTGTGTGGCGTGTCAATACCACTGCTGTGTCTGATTCAGTTTAATTCAGTGACGCCACACGTATGTAACATCGCCCTGTTACACATGGTGTCAGAAGAGGGAAGTCACTGGCCCTGCTAAGTCATGGCAGGATAGGAACAGAGCAGTTGGCTAATTCAGAGACTTTTCCATTCCAACAACACAGTTGTGTTTATTTATAACTTTTTTTAAAACAGAAACAAAAAATGGCTGATTGAAAAAACTGCTGAATGGTGGATCTGTTACTTAACAGAAAATTAATTACAAAGCATACTACAAAAACTTGCGGTATAAACGTCAAAAACATTTTCTGTTATTTATTTATGTTGTTTAGTTATTTACTTATGCTGTGTCAGTTATATTTAAATAAGATACTGTCAAGCCATAAATATTTACAACCAAAAGCAAATATTCATGGCATTACAGTATATTAAGTCATATTTACCATCCAACCTTGCCTCCCTTTATTTTGACTCAGTCATATTCAATATGTACTGCAGACTCTTTAATCTTGAAATACAATTAAAAGTCGGTAGTGTAAGGCAGCGGGATGTGTGAGACAGCAGGGAGGGGGTTAAAACCTCCCTGAAGGGAAAAAATGCACCTTTTGTATTGTTTAATTGTTTTACTTTATTGTTTAATTGATTTGTTATTTGTTTTATTATGAATCATTCCCTGCACCTGGTGCTTATTATTAAATTAGAGCCAGGTGCAGGGTATTTAAGGGAAGCAGTTCGTCTGCTCGAGGCTGCTGAGTAGAAGGAAGCAGGAGAGGTGCTCTGCTTCCGAGCAGTCCTAGAAGTAAGTACTGTGTAAACCTGTGGGGTTTTTTGTTTGTGTGCCAGGTAAACAACTTAGCCGTCCTGCAAGTTAGTCAGGGAAATGACCTGTGTAGTAAGTGCTCCAAATCAGAGTTAGGTGTTTGTTTGTTTTGTTTTATTTTTGTGTTTATTAAAATATTAGCGCAACCGCGCTTGAAAATCCATTTCTGTGTGCTGGGTCGTAGTTTTTACAGGGGCACGAACCTGTGAGTGGTGAAATCATTTCACAGTAGCTATCCACTTTGCAACAGCTTTGGTAATGCAGAGTGTCCCACTGAAAGTAGCCCAGTAAATATTACAGCGTACAACTAAATAAATAATCACACGATGGAGCAGACACAGACGTGTACAAGAATCCTCATTATTACAAACGCGCTTTATACAGGAGTGTCACTCCCAACATGGACTGAATGCCAACATCTAACTGAAACGGGCTACTTTCAAGTGGGACATCCTGTATCCTACTGACATGATGTAGCTTGATGCACAGGCTTGCAGAGATCCTGAATTTAAAGTAAAGTACTCTGTCGAAACTGACGGGTTTCATTTGTTGTTCTGTTGTTGCTGCCTGTAGCAGAATACTGTAACTGCTAGAAAGTGTATTTTGCGATATGAAAACGTGTTTACAGCATGCAGGTTGTACAGCAGACTAGATGCATTCTGTGATACTGGAACTAATAGATACAAGTAATAGTCTTTCTATCCAATGAACTGTCAAAGTCAAAAAAAAAAAATCACATTCATAAGTCCTTCATTTAGTGCTTTGCTCAATAATGCGGCTCTGTGACTAACTTTCTATTCAAACGACAACTGCACTTATTGCGTTGAATTAAAATAGTGCCGCAGGGAATTAATGACAGGAATTAATTATGGTATGCTGAGAGGGTCAAGACTGAGAGCGAAGTTAACTGCGATTTAATTGACAGACCTAAACAGAACATTAACAACCAATCACAGAACACTCACAAAAACACAAACAGAACACACAGTGAAGATGCCACGCCCCCTGCTCACACTGGAGTTCTGACTGAGATCTGTCAGTCTCGCACGCAGCAACACAACACAGACACCGTTTAAATATCTTGTCTTTAACCCAGGATTTGCATATCACAGGAAACTAGAAGTGGGTAATCTCTGTATCCCTTATATGAGAAGTGGGTAAACGCTATATTGCCCAAATTAAAAGTGGATAAATGCCGTTTACCTGCGTATACCCTCGACTACACCACTGCATACATCTGTTTCCCTGCTACCTTGGTTGAGAGAGTGGAGAGAACTAAATTTGGAATCAGCTACTGTTTCTTGTCATACTTACCCACTTAGGTGGCTTACTCTATTTGATTTACTTTTTGTTTGTGTTTGTTTATTGTTTCTTCTCTGCTCTGTTCTTGTAAAAAAGTAAACGCAATAAAAAGAATTTCAAAAAATAAATAGAAAAATAACCAGAGCTTGCTGATGCTCCAGTGCTTCTATACTTCTGTGCTGGAAAATGTGTGCTAACATTAGAGAGATTTTTTTTTTTCTCAACCAAAAGTCAAATATATTGACAAAAATATATTTTCTGGTGGTGTCACATATAGCTTTGTGATGACATCGGACCAGGAAGAGATTGACAACAATACTGTGGGTGAAGCGTGTGTTTTTTAAATTATAAATAAAAGATTTAAACACAAAACCAAAACACTTTAGAAAAACAAACGGCACGATGGCCAAAACAAAACAGACAATGAACAAATACTATAGCAAACAAATATCATGCTGGTTTGAAGCCAGCCCTGATGAGTGACTGATCCACTCTTTTATACAGCTGTGCCTGGGCTCAATTTGCATGTTAATCATTCAATCGAGCCCAGGCACATTCTGCACATGAGCTGCTTTGGCAGGGAAGGCAATCAATCCTTCCCTGCCGACCTAAAACACTTGTGCCCCCAAACATTCACTTTAAATAATAATAACACATAACATAAAATATGCAGAGGGCATGTGCATATAAGTTATGTAAAAATATCATAATTTTTTTAATCAAAAAGCATATACTGCACATATCCTAACCTCTCTCTCGTGTCCATCACCTGTTTGTGAAATTTATTATTTTTTTATTTTTTTAAACCTGACATCTCGATATTTAGGACAACCTGTCTGCCTCCAAACATGTCACGTAGCCATAACATGGCGGTGTAAGTAGGGGCACAGCTCATTTGCATACCTCTGACAATTGGTTAGTTACAATCTCTCGGTAACAATCCATGACGGTAAATCATATTTAAACCCGTTACTGGTCAGTAAAATAACCAGACAGTTGTTTATAAATTGCGTGTTAAATACTGCCCGATTTAAAAAAAAAATAAAAAATTTAATGGCCGGAAATTACCGCCGTCTTTTATGCATGTGGGTCACAGTGTCTAAATTGTAGAGTACATTACTCGATGACCCAAAACTTTATTTGGAACGCTGACTATAGTAGTAATATAATTTGTTATTTATTAGTGATTATATAGAGGATGTTCCAGACATACATGTTTTTTGGGTTTTTTAGTTTTTAGTTTTCTCTCCAATTTGGAATGCCCAATTATTATTTTTATCCTGGTTCACCGCTGCAACCCCCCGGCGACTCGGGAAACGGAGGCTGAAACACAGTCTGTACACCTATAGTGCCAGAGGACAACACAGATCTGAATGGAACAGGCTATAGGGCGCATCCTGCACTCCACGTGGAGTGCCTTTACTGGAGCCCCCTGCATATTTGTTTTTTACAAGCTAATCCACAAGGTTTACTACACCTGGAGCAACAGCAGGATAAGGCAGATTAGCTGTGTTGCTGGATTACATCTGAACAGACCTATTTTCATACAGTCTTTTTATAAGAACACCACAAATATGCAGCCTTCGGATCAATTTTTATTTTATTCTAAACACTGTTTTTTCTTTGGCTTGAACTGAGCATCAATTACAGGTTTTATGCTGACAATAGACTTTGAGTTTTAAAAATAGTAAAGCTGAGTAAATGTACTTAAAATTACTGTACTGTACTACACATTTGAATGCTCTGTATTGTACTGTTTTGAAGAAAGAAATAATAACATGGTAGAGTTTAGCGCAATAAATTATCTTTTCTTTATGGTGGCATTATTTTCATTAGGGTATTTATTTATTTATGAAGCTTCTTTACTGGGATATAACTGTACAGATGTACCATCTCATCAGGATTTGAAACATACTCTAGCCTTGCACTCAGAACCTCTATTATTTAGATATATTATGTACAAAGTCATGATTTAATCACACCTGAGTCTGTAGCTTACTAATAGGAGTTGTTCATGTAGCTATAAAGAAGGAACAACTTCTCTAACTTAAAACTCTTGTCTCCTGATCATTAAAATAATGTGCTTAATTGAAGGTAGTTCTGAAACCTAGGTCTGGGTGCAGAGCTAGTGCGAGTTTCATTCCTAGTCTCATTTACAAAGTTGTACTGTAGGATGCAAGCACATTTTATACAGGTTAAGTGAACATTGTTGCAGATCTTATATTTACTGTGCAATACAGTTACAGGGTTGCTGTTTTTAAAACCTTTGAGACTCTTTAACACCACAGGGCAATCTGTACCAGTTGTATGGCCCACTGTAGCAGAAAGCAGGGTTTGACAAGAGTCAGGGATCATTAAACTCACAGGTCCTCAATCTGAAATGGTATAGTCCATGGAAGTTTGAACCTGGGAAGGCTGTGCTTTCATGATTCTTCACCTACTGAAACCCAAACAAGATGATTAATAGAACAGCAGTTCTGATATGTTCTCATATGTTTTGAATACAGGAGCAGCCTTCATTTTTATATTGATTACATGACTACAGATTGACGGATATGTTGCCCATTTGAGTGAGATCAGTTATCTAAGGAACATAAATTGATAGCTTTCACAACTTTTGAAGCCTAGTACATCTATTGTTTAAAAGCATATATTGATGGCATAAAGCTTTACCAATACAGCATTGCATCAGAACCTCTAAATTGGTGATATACACATTCAATTGTGTTCTAGTGCAGCTCAGAAGAAGACTGTTGTATGTGCACAGCAAGCTCATAGGTTTCAGATTTGCTCACAGGAGGTGATACTTCACTTGATAAAGATGCACAGGGGACTGGTTTGGTGTTATGGTGAGGTTCTCAGATTGTAATGAAAAATGAATCGAGTTCAAATGTTATTAAGCTTCTTTTCCTTCATTGGTTCCCGGTATCTCAAGTGTCAATTGTGAATATACTGTATGCGGTAGCTAAAGAATGAATCATAGAAATGCTGGGACAGCTACAGGTAATTGTAGCTTCCCTGGAAATTGTTGTTTTTTGTTAAAAAAGACAAATACAGTTGTTAAAAGCAGCTTGGTGCAAGACTGCTATACTACATAATTAAGTTCCAGAAGTCCCGCTGGACAGCACTGAGAAATGTGTTGAACTGGTGAGCTATCGAAATACTGGCTCATCAATAACAACAAGAACATAGATTATATTATAACCACATTCTACTGGCGAGAGCCTTGCACTGTCACTGCGGGATTTGGATTTAGGTATTTCTTCTTCTTCTTCTTCTTCTTCTTCTTCTTCTTCTTCTTCTTCTTCTTCTTCTAACAATAGTTTGTAGGGTAGCCTGATTTACTACCAATATTTAAATTCACTGTACTAAACATTTTGACTGAATATTTTTTATATCATTAACCTAGAGTGCTGGTATTTTAGCTCTGTTAGTAGACAGATCAGATTTGCTGAAGCTACGGTTCAGTAGGAAAACTTGTACATGTACAGTATATATGTACATGTGTGTATATATCTCTTTCGGATGAGACATGTGACTGCAGCAGCAGGTACATAGATCACCCCTAGTCTCTGTCACTTTGGATAAAAGCTTCTGCTAAATGACATATTATTATTATTATTATTATTATTATTATTATTATTATTATTATTATTATTATTAATAGTAAAAATAACAACATGTGTAATAGGTTTATCAGTCATGCCAGGATGTCCCTTTTGGGCTGCAGAAAGATACACATTGTCAAACTGCAGTCTGTACCAGCTTTAATCAAAACATGTAAACTTGAGAGATTTAACATGGCTTGTTTTGTTTTTCAGAATAAAGTATTGAACGTGGATGGAGTGAAAGTCAAGCTGCAGGTAAGAAAGTGCAAAACATTTAAATACAGTAATTACATTCTGCTCACTGCAGTGGCAGTGGGAGTGATCAATACCAATGATTTGGAATATCTGTTAAAAAATATGTTCTCAGGATACATGTATACAGTCAGTACTCACATATCCGACCCTATAAAATTTGGACTTCAGTGACAGTTAAACGCGTGTGACGCATGTCTGATTATTTCATTAACAGTTATTGGAAACTTAATAAAAAAAACTTTTAGAGGATGACACATTTATGGACGAAGTTAAACATATTATTAATTATTATTGAAACCAAGCAAAGTCAATGAACATGTTCGGTAAATATTGAATTTAAGGTAAGATCCGTGGCTATGAAGAGAGGAAAGGGGATAGCTAGATTTAAAAGGCTAAAAGAAAATGACATTATAAAAGAAATCATAGATCTGACTGAAAAGCAGAGCATAAATTAGAGTCACAGAAACTATTAGTATTACAGTTAGAATTAGACAACATTTATGAGAAAAAAGCCAAAGGTGCATTTGTAAGAGCTACTACTGTAAGAGCTAAAAATACTAAATATTTGTATAACCTAAAAAAGAAACTCAGAACTAGCCTCTACTGGAATAATTAATATTAATGTTACACAAAATACAAAAGCGATTTCTGTCCATTTTACCAGATATCATGTACATCATCTCAACAGAACTCTGATAGGGATACATTTTTAAATTCAATCATTTTTACAAAGAATTTGATACAGTTGAACATGGGTTTATTTTGAAACTATAATATTTGATTTTCATTTATATTTTCAGGTAATCAAAACCTTGTATAATGGGGGGGCTCCCGAGTGGCGCATCCAGTAAAGGCGCTCCACGTGGCGTGCAGGATGCGCTCTATAGTTTGGACGTCGCCGGTTCAAGTCCAGGCTATTCCACAGCCGACCGTGGACGGGAGCTCCCAGGGGGGCGGCGCACAATTGGCCGAGCGTCGCCCGGCAGGAAGGAGGGTTAGGACGGCCAGGGTGTCCTCGGCTCACCGCGCACCAGCGACCCCTGTAGTCTGGCCGGGCGCCTGCGGGCTTGCCTGTAAGCTGCCCGAGAGCTGCGTTGTTCTCCGACGCTGTAGCTCTTGGGTGGCTGCATGGTGAGTCCGCAGTGTGAAAAAAAGTGGTCGGCTGACAGCACACGCTTCGGAGGACAGTGTGTGTTCGTCTTCACCCTCCCGAGTCAGCGCAGGGGTGGTAGTGGTGAGCTGAAAATAATTGGCAACGACTAAATTTATAAAAAATAAAAAAAAAAACCCTGTATAATAGATGCAACAGATCAGTTAAATTGTCAAAAGGAACCTCCACAAGATTTCAGAGGGCTGCCCTATTTCCCCTTTCCTTTCTATTAGCCACACAAACCATAGCCCTATGTATAATACAGATACATTCCCAGGTATAAATTTGTTTGGTAAAAAACTGAAGAGATGTCAGCTGGCAGGTGACACCACCCTCTTTTTGAAAGACAAATGGGAAGTTGCAAAAGCTATTGAGAGTATAAATACATTTTCCTCTGTATCTGGATTAACCTTGAATATTAAAATGTGAATTATTTGCATTAAAACAATGTGAATTAAAAGAAAGGTGTCATGTTCCAGTAAAGGGTGTAATTACATATCTTGGAATCAGTATTTGCAAAAACTGAAAAGAAAGAAGTAGGTTCAACTTTCATCCCATTAAAGAGAATACTACGAGAAAATGTAATGTGTGGTTGTCAATACAGATATCCCTGCATGACATGTTCTGTTGTCAGAAGGATTATCTAGAGCAGTTTATATGGATGTGTTCTGTTGTCAGACAGAAGGACTATCTAGAGCAGTTTATATGGATGTGTTCTGTTGTCATAGGCGGCGCGTGAGTCTAGTTTGGGGAGGCTATTCCACACTTTTTCCCCTGCATTTATTGAACCCAACGATGTACAGTAAGATATATATATATATATATATATATATATATATATATATATATATATATATATATTATTATTATTATTATTATTATTATTATTATTATTATTTATTTCTTAGCAGACGCCTTTATCCAGGGCGATTTATATTGTTACAAGATATCACATTATTTTTGCATACAATTACATTATTTTTACATGCAATTACCCATTTATACAGTTGGGTTTTTACTGGAGCAATCGAGGTAAAGTACCTTGCTCAAGGGTACAACAGCAGTGTCCCCCACCTGGGACTGAACCCACGATCCTCCGGTCAGGAGTCCAGGGCCCTAAGCACTACTCCACACTGCTGCATATATATATATATATATATATATATATATATATATATATATATATATATATATATACAGTACTGTGCAAAAGTTTTAGGCAGGTGTGAAAAAATGCTGTAAAGTAAGAATGCTTTCAAAAATAGACATGTTAATAGTTTATATTTATCAATTAACAAAATGCAAAGTGAGTGAACAGAAGAAAAATCTACATCAAATCAATATTTGGTGTGACCACCCTTGCCTTCAAAACAGCATTAATTCTGCTAGGTGCACTTGCAAACAGTTTTGAAGGAACTCCATGGTAGGTTGGCCCAAACATCTTGGAGAACTAACCACAGTTCTTCTGTGGATTTAGGCAGCCTCAGTTGCTTCTCTCTCTTCACGTAATCCCAGACAGACTCGATGATGTTGAGATCAGGGCTCTGTGGGGGCCATACCATCACTTCCAGGACTCCTTGTTCTTCTTTACGCTGCAGATAGTTCTTAATGACTTTCGCTGTATGTTTGGGGTCATTGTTGTGCTGCAGAATAAATTTGGGGCCAATCAGATGCCTCACTGATGGTATTGCATGATGGATAAGTATCTGCCTGTACTTCTCAGCATTGAGGAGACCATTAATTCTGACCAAATCCCCAACTCCATTTGCAGAATGCAGCCCCAAACTTGCAAGGAACCTCCACCATGCTTCACTGTTGCCTGCAGACACTCATTCTTGTACCGCTCTCCAGCCCTTCGGCGAACAAACTGCCTTCTGCTACAGCCAAATATTTCAAATTTTGACTCATCAGTCCAGAGCACCTGCTGCCATTTTTCTGCACCCCAGTTCCTGTGTTTTCGTGCATAGTTGAGTCGCTTGGCCTTGTTTCCACGTCGGAGGTATGGCTTTTTGGCCGCAAGTCTTCCATGAAGGCCACTTCTGACCAGACTTCTCCGGACATTAGATGGGTGTACCAGGGTCCCACTGTTTTCTGCCAATTCTGAGCTGATGGCACTGCTGGACATCTTCCGATTGCGAAGGGAAGTAAGCATGATGTGTCTTTCATCTGCTGCAGTAAGTTTCCTTGGCCGACCACTGCGTCTGTGGTCCTCAACGTTGCCCGTTTCTTTGTGCTTCTTCAAAAGAGCTTGGACAGCACATCTGGAAACCCCTGCATGCCTTGAAATTTCTGCCTGGGAGAGACCTTGCTGATGCAGTATAACTACCTTGTGTCTTGTTGCTGTGCTCAGTCTTGCCATGGTGTATGACTTTTGACAGTAAACTGTCTTCAGCAACCTCACCTTGGTAGCTGAGTTTGGCTGTTCCTCACCCAGTTTTATTCCTCCTACACAGCTGTTTCTGTTTCAGTTAATGATTGTGTTTCAACCTACATATTGAATTGATGATCATTAGCACCTGTTTGGTATAATTGTTTAATCATACACCTGACTATATGCCTACAAAATCCCTGACTTTGTGCAAGTGTACCTAGAAGAATTGATGCTGTTTTGAAGGCAAAGGGTGGTCACACCAAATATGGATTTGATTTAGATTTTTCTTCTGTTCACTCACTTTGCATTTAGTTAATTGATAAATATAATCTATTAACATGTCTATTTTTGAAAGCATTCTTACTTTACAGCATTTTTTCACACCTGCCTAAAACTTTTGCACAGTACTGTATATAGCCACATTTACCCATTAACTGGTACTTTGCAAATGTTTGGGAAATCGCTGTGCTGACGGAAACAGTATCTACAGAAGGTATGAATATGACATCAGCACAAAGCAAGCTAGGTTTATTCGCCTTGAAATCATACAAATAAAATAAAATTGACAGAACTGGGTGGTGCAAGCCATTGGGAGACGTGTCAGAAATCACACTGAACATTTCCATCAATGCATTCCATAAGTTTACCAACTAAAGCATCACCATTTTCTGTCAAATGTTTACGAATAAGATTGTTGGCGTTAGGCAGTGTTTTAGCTGATGGACAGTACTGTTGCACAAAGTCACCGATACATACCTCTGCAATGAACAGTGGCTGTCCAACAAAGCACAGTGCTCTGACAAACTGATTAACAGTCATTCTGCGCTCTCTTTTTATTAAATCGTGTGTAAAAGCCGAACATGTTCCTCAATACATCAGTATTTGCAACGCTATGCATCCTCTGCCTCATCTGACCCACTTCTGCTATTTTTGCTTTTTGTATACTTCGAAACATTTGTCTTCTTTTGAATATTCATAAATTGATTTACATTTTGTCCCCATTCCTCATCCACTAAAAATATTATATTTGTTTGTGTGTATTCCCTAATACATTACTGTGTTCATTAAAAAAAAAAATTACAGTGTACATGAATCAATCAGGCTAGTCTAGTTTAGCATTTATACTCTGTTTACTTGTTTTACTTTCTAAAAGATTTGAACAGTATAGATTCATGGAGGTATTATGTTGTATGTGACTTTACGAACATTAAGAAGTGTTACAAACAAGAGGAGGTCCATCTTGCTCATTTGGTTGTTTATTGATCCAAGCAAGAACCTCATCAAGCCATTTCTTGCAGTAACCGTCTAAATCAGCTTCCATAACAGTGTTTCATTTTTTCATTCCTTGCTCACATTTTTAGAGCAGTTCTAAGATACACCTGTATGTAAAACATCTGGCCTAGTTATAAAAAGTCTGCTTCAAGGAAAGTATTTCTGTGTTGTTTGGTCAAAAGTTTTAGAACACCCCCATTTTTCCAGTTTTTATTGAAATTTAAGCAGTTCAAGTCCAGTGAATAACCTGAAATGGTACAAAGGTAAGCGGTAAACTGCCAGAGGTTAAAAAGAAAGTTTAGGTTACCAAAAACTGAAAAATAATGTACATTTCAGAGTTATACAAAAAGGCCTTTTTTCAGGGAACAAGTAATGGGTTAACAACTTACAGCTGTTCTGCAGCAATGGAAGTAAATTAAGCCTTGAAAGTTGATGCTAACAATTCCTACAGGTGTCCCAACTTTTGTTGATTACTTACAAACCCTCTGTCTGTATAAAAGCAGTGTTGGAACAGACTGTGTTACTACACCCTCTTAAGCATTATTTGGACAGTATTGTACTGCAGGAAGTAGTATATTGCTATCATAATGGCGAGAAAAACGCAATTAACAAAGGAAGACAGACAGACCATTATAACCCTTAAAAGTGTAGGTCTTTCCTTTAGAGAAATTGCAAAGAAAGCCAAGGTGTCAGTGAGTACAGTTTCCTACACCATCAAAAGGCACCTGGAAACTGGAGGAAACTCTGACAGGAAGAGGTCTGGCAGACCCAAAGCCACAACAGAATCAGAAGACAAGTTTCTGAGAGTCAACAGCTTGCGTGATAGGCGGCTCACAGGACAACAGCTTCAAGCACAGCTTAACACTGGTCGAAGTAAGCAAGTCTCAGTTTCAACTGTGAAGAGAAGACTTCGAGCTGCAGGTTTGACAGGTCGAGTGGCAGTAAGAAAGCCATTGCTAAGATGGCAAAATAAGAAAAAGAGGCTTGCCTGGGCCATGAAGCACCGCCAGTGGACTACTGAAGACTGGAAGAAGGTCTTATGGACCGATGAATCAAAATTTGAAATCTTCGGTTCATCACGCAGGGTTTTTGTACGCCATCGAGTAGGCGAAAGGATGGTTCCTCGTTGTGTGACACCAACTGTCAAACATGGAGGAGGAAGCGTGATGGTCTGGGGCTCTTTTGCTGGATCCAGAGTCGGCGACTTGCACAGAGTGAGTGGCACCCTGAACCAAAACGGCTACCACAGCATTTTGCAGCGCCATGCAATACCCTCTGGTAAAACGCCTAGTTGGTCAGGGGTTCATCCTACAGCAAGATAATGACCCAAAACATACCTCCAGGCTATGTCAGAACTACCTTAGAAGAAAAGAACAAGACGGTAGGCTTCAAATCATGGAATGGCCAGCACAGTCTCCAGACTTAAACCCCATCGAGCTGGTTTGGGATGAATTGGACAGAAGGGTGAAAGCAAAGCAACCTACAAGTGCAACACATTTGTGGGAACTTCTGCAACAGTGTTGGGAAGAACTTTCCGAACAATATTTGTAGAAAGAATGCCACGAGTGTGTTCGGCTGTTATATCTGCAAAAGGTGGCTACTTTGAGTCAAAAATTTAGATTAAATTTTGTTAAACAAAACGATTCCATGATTTCTTTTTTATCTCCAATTGTTTATTTGTTCTATGCTTTAATTTCAGAGTACATTGAGACATTAAGCCGCGTAAATTTCAATAAAAACTGGAAAAATGGAGGTGTTCTAAAACGTTTGACCGGTAGTGTATATAAAAAAATTCCTTGTAATTGGAGTATTTGAAGCTGGCCAAAATGCCAGAGTTCTCTTTTTATATGTAAGAAATAGAGAAAATAGTGTATTTTATACTGTGTTGCGCTTTCTTACCAGTTTTATTTGAATGTTATAGTCAGTGGCAATAACCTTTGAATGCACTGGAAGTGGAAATATTTAAAAAAACAAGCATTTGGATTGACTGTGGCTTTAAGCTTAATAATACTACTTGTATAGGTCCTTCTAATCCCACTGGGGAATCTTTAGAGGGGCTTTCTGTCCTAGCTGATACTCTGTTGAACTCGGGGGTTCCCTCTTCCACACTAGCTGGCTCCCCTGCACCCAGGGGATGGCATGAACAAGCTGCTTGTTCCTCACAACCAGTGAATAAAGACCATTGGGTGTCTATCAAAAGGGGATCAAAGACCAGGAATTCTGCACCAGTATTCCGGAATACTGAGATTAGCAATAGATTTAATCCTCTCATCCATCACGATGAACACAAAACCACTTCTAGCAAGGTGATCTTAGTGGTTGACTCTATTGTTAGAAATGTCAGCCCAGCACTCAAAAACACACAGACAATGTCTCTTGAATGTTGTCCTGGTGCCAGAGTTCTTGATATTCCTTCCAAATTGGAAGGTTACAAACCAGGGTCAAGTTTCTACATTAATTGTCAATGAGGGCACTAATGACATTTGATTTAGAGAATCTGAGATTCTCCAAAATAACTTTAAATCACTTTGTAGAAAGGTAAAACAATTATGTGACAATATAATTATCTCTGGTCCTTTAGCTGTTAGAAAGGGATGCGAAGCTTTTAGCATACTCTCGTCTCTTAATCACTGGCTAGCTAAATGGTGTGTTTCTGAGAATCTGGGCTTCATCAATAACTGGGATAGTTTCTGGGAGAGACTCTGGATTCTTTAGAAAAGACAGTCTCCACTTAAATGAGAGGCTCAATTAGATTAACAGAAAATTAACAGACTTAATATATTACCAAGACTGCCCCTAAAATCTCAACCATGCAATCACATCTTACAATGTATGCATCCCATTAAGGTGGTGTGGCCTGAGTTAAATTGCAAACAAACTGAAGTTAAAATATCACACCATTCACAACATTTATTGCCTTTTAAAAGACCCAGTGGTGTTTTAGTAATCTTCTCCATATCCCTACTACCTTTGCCCCACTGCATGCTCCTGCTTGTACAATTCATGGCTTTGTTTAATGCTAGATCTCTGTATAATAAAGCACTGCTAATCCATGATTTTATTAAGGATTATAATGTAGACATTCTCTCCATAACCGAAACTTGACTCGGTGCTGATGATGATGTTTCTTTGAGGCTTCTCCTCCAAGTTATTCTTTTTTTCAGAAAGCACGCTCTATTGGGTGGGGGGTGGAAGTAAAATGAGCCAGGACATTTTTGAGGGATGTTCGTCTTTTGAATTGTTAACTTTAACCTTGAATAACAAATTACCTCTTCATCTTGTAATTATATATCGTCCGCCTAAGCCACACCTACGATAGGATTCTTCTATTGGGTGATTTTAATTAACATATTTATTTATTTATTTATTTATACAGGACCCAAGGTTATCAAATTCTTAAACCATATATTTTAAAGGTTCAGAATTTTTGAGATTTAGATTTTGTCCAGCATGTGAAGGTCTTACTCATAACCATGGCCACACTTTTAGATTTAATAATTTCTTGTGGTTTAGTTCACAATATCTCCATCTACTGAGTAAGTATCACTGGATGAGTTGGTCAACACTTATAATACCTCCTTGACTAGTATTTCTGATTTTGTAGCACCAGTTAAAATCCGGAGAGTGTTTGTTAAAAGAAGCTCACCATAGTTTAATGTTACCACTCGGAAATTGAAATGTGAGGGACGTAAATTGGAATGTAGATGGAAGGATTCTAGGCTGCGTGTTCATTATTTGGCTTGGAAAAGCTATCAGTTGATATATAGGAAGGCTCTGGCCAGAGATCTAGATCTTCATACTATTCCAATTTAATAGAAAGAAACAAAAACAATCCTAGATTGATTTTTGCTTCTATAGATAAACTAGTAAAACCACCCCCTAATACTTCAACCCTTACCATTGGTTCTCCCCATAGCTGTGATGACTTTTTAATGTTTTTTCAAAATAAAATTCTAGATATTAGAAATAAAATCACATAGACTCATCATCCTATAATGGATGAACCTTGCTTAACCAATTCATCTAGACCGGTTAAGGCTAGGAGTTTTTTTCAGTGATTTATTTAAAGGACATGACCGAGCTAGTTCCCACAAGACCCACGACATGCTCTCTTGATCCCATCCCTTCTAAATTATTAATAGAAGTACTTTGTGTTCTCAATACAAAAATAAATTATAAATGAATCACTTGTCTTTGGCATAGTTCCTTTAGCGCTCAAGGTAGCATTGATAAAGCAAGTACTTTTTTCCAGCAGCATTTATGAGAAATTCCAGTCTGGATGTTGAGTTGCACAAGACAGTTTTAAATGTTCTGTTGATAAGCTCTGACTCTGGCTTTCCCTCCATTTTAATTATCCTTGATCTAAGTACTGTTTTTGTTACTGTTGACCACTCCATTTTATTGAATCGTCTTGGAAGCTTGGTAGGTCTCTCAGGTGGTGTCCTATCATGGTTTAGGTTGTATTTTTCCAACAGATTCCAGTATGTTCCCATTGGGAAGAATACATTGGTATTATCAGAAGTTATCTGCGGTGTTCCTCAGGGTTCTATTTTAGGCCCCTTGTTGTTTTCTTTATATATATATATATATATATATATATATATATATATATATATATATATATATATATATATATATATATATATATTCCCATTAGGTGACATTATTCGCAGACATGGAGTTAGCTTTCATTGTTACACCGTGACACACAACTGTCTGTAAATCCAGGCAACCCCTCTACAGGGGCTCTATTAGTTGTATGCCTTGCTGACATAAAGTGCTGGATGTCTCAATTTTTTTTTTATGCTGAATTCAAACAAAACAGAGGTTATGCTTGTGGGCTGTCAGAACCAAATAAAAAATATTGACTGACAGGAGCTCCCGAATGGCGCATCCGGTAAAGGCACTCCATGTGGAGTGCAGGATGCACCCTATAGCCTGGAGATCGCAGATCGAGTCCAGGCTATTCCACTGCCAACCGTGGATGGGGGTTCCCAGGGGGCGGCGCACAATTGGCCGAGCCCGGGTGGAGAGGGCTTAGGTCGGCCAGGGTGTCCTCGGCTCACCACACACCAGCGACCCCTGTAGATGGGCACCTGCGGGCCTGCCTGTAAGTTGCCCAGAGCTGCATGGTCCGCTGACGCTGTACCTCTGCGCTGTACCTTTGTTTCATCCAGAAAAGATGATTGGAATGGTGTTTTCTTGAATTCCTTTGTGGTGTCTCGGTTACAGCTAGTTCAAAACACTGCCACCAGAATTCTAACCTGTCTTAGCCTCTTGGCACAGGCTCCCTGTGCATTTTAGAATTAGAAGATTTAGCTTTTAACTTATAAAGCCCTAAATGGATTGGCAACAAGTTATTTACAGGAGTTGTTGACCCCTTACAATCCAGTCCAAGTCGTACTCTAAGATCGCAGGATGTGGGGCTGTTGGTTATTCTGAAAGTGAATAAAGATTGTGCGGGAGGGAAGGCCTTCTCTTGTAAAGCCCCAATATTGCGGAGTGCTCTACCTTCAGTCAAAAAAGCAAGGAATCTTTCTATTTTGAAAGCAGCATTGAAAACCCATTTTTATAGAATGGCTTTTTTACTATAATGTTTTCGCTGACTGTCATTTTGTAGTGTGTTTTTAATTGTTTTATAGGAATTAGCTTTGCCTTTTAAATTCTGTATTACATTGTAAAATATTGTAAAACACCTTGAGGTCCTTGTGATGAAAGGTGCTAAGTAAAAAAATAAAAAAATAAAATACCAGTGTTTTGTTGCAGCACAGACCTTGTTCAGGTGACATAGTGAGGTCTGTGTGCACCAGTACCATCTTGGCAGTGTTGGACATTCCTGAGCCATGTTATTAGTCCTTTAACAAGATGGCTGCAGTAAGAGTATAAAGGCACTCTGTTGCTACAACAGAACAGTAATAACAGGGACGCTCCAAGATTGTGTTTGGTTTATGTACACTGTTTGAGACTGGTGAAAGATAGCTGAAAGAGCAGTGATCACAGGGACACTGCAAGGTTGCATACACTTGTTTGAGACTGGTGAAAGATAGCTGAAAGAATTGAATCTATTCAGTCTTGAACAAAGAAGACTACGTGGTGATCTGATTCAAGCATTCAAAATCCTAAAAGGTATAGACAATGTCGACCCAGGGGACTTTGTTGACCTGAAAAAAGAAACAAGGACCAGGGGTCACAAATGGAGATTAGATAAAGGGGCATTCAGAACAGAAAATAGGTGCACTTTTTTACACAGAGAATTGTGAGGGTATAGAACCAACTCCCCAGTAATGTTGTTGAAGCTGACACCCTGGAATCTTTCAAGAAGCTGCTTGATGAGATTCTGGGATCAATAAGCTACTAACAACTTTCTTATGTTCTTATGAAAGGCTGGAAACTGTCGGATAAGCTCCCATCAGGGCTAAAAACTGTAACTAAGTTGGATTCAAACAAGACGAAGGAAGGGCTTGTGCATTAATTCTCCTTTTAATGCCACTATTGACTGTTAACAGTTAGTTTCTGTCCAAGGTTACATTAAAAAGCCTTTAATCCAACCTAACCTTTTATCAATAAAACCATTACTGTGATGAGCAGCCCTTGATTTACATCAGGCCTGAAGTATTGATCTTTGGTCAATTTCTTAGTCTGTGGGACGAGAAATAATTTATGTATAGGAGGTTTATATTGGTGCTTGATATATCATTAGCTGTGTGTACAGTAAAGCCATAGTTCTTCGTGATTGTATGTATGTGATGTTCATTTAATCATCATGTATCTGTTTACGTGTATAGTGTGTCTTTTAATTTTATCCTGTTATAGGTTTAAATATTTTACAAATATTGTTTTTGCACGAGAAACACAATAACTGAGTCATTCAGTTAAGGGAGCACAGGTTTGTGTTCTTTACTGGGAATTTCACAAGGAGCATTGCAAAGACACTGGCATTTAGAGGTTAGGAAGCAAAATCAATGAAGAATGCAGGGGGAATCAAAAAGGCAGGCAAAACCAGGGAAGAATACAAGACAAGAAAAACCAGTTACAAAAAAAAATGGTTTAAGTACTGCTTTCTTTTGTAGCTTGTTAAATTGTAATATCTTGTATCTGGGGGCTTCCTTGATCGTTTTATACACCTTTTCATGTAAAATCATTGAAATATTAATCATCTTGATTTTTTTCATAAGTAAAAATAGGCCGTTTAATAAACTGCTCTGTTGGATGTTTAAATAATTTATAAAGGGCCCAAGGTAGTAAACATCAAACCGTGATGGCATTTGAATCCTGGTTTCACAGTCCCAGATAAGCACTAATCTTGGACTACCAAATGTCAAGTGCTAATAAGAGTTTGTTAAACCAGCTAATAAATATATCTACAGTATTTAAAGGTGTTAATTCAAAAATAAAAACTGAACTGCAGTATGGTTTCTGGGTGTTTGCTAGTTCTGCTGCTGGCCAGCCTTGACCGCCAGTCACGTTACCACATATGGTGGCAGTGGTGGGATTGTAGTCCCCCCTGCATACAGTAAAAATAAATAATAAAAATTAAAAAATTAAATAAAAGGATTAAAAAATAAATGTAAGAACCTTGTTGCATGCCACCGCTGCTCAGCAAGAAGTGAACCAGTGTCAGAAAGTAGAGAAGAAATTGAGGGCAGGATTTAAAAAAACAGTGTTATTGTATTGAACTTGTGGAAGTAGCAAGTGATTTTCAAACTAAATGTGTTAATTAAATCAATCTGTTAATACTTTGAAATTCGCTGAGGTCATGAATTAACGCATTTCTAGTTAAAAAGCTTAATTGTCGCAAGTCACGTACATCGCTTCCTGCCTCAACGACTAAATAAGTGGAAATCGGTAATCAAAATGCGTGTTAACGAGATCAAAAAAATGAATGGAAGTATAATTCGCTGTACAGGGAGATGGCTCTTCCACCACCGAGCAGCAGCCCAATGGAAATAAAAATCATGCATTTTCTCTGTTACTCTTTGCTCGCCTCTGTGATAAATAAACTCAACATGATTAGCCACTGAACACTTACAGTATTATAAGAACATTTATTATGCATACAATCATGTGATGGTGAAAGTGTACATTATACATAAAGTGGGGGTGGGGAGTCTGTCAACATTACAAATATAGGCAAAATCCATGCCAATGATCTCGATCACATTCCTAGTGCATCGCTATGTGTCTTAGTAAGCCTGTTCTTTGTTCTTGTGTGGATTAGACACAGGTGTTGAAAGCCAAGGACGTATTGCAAATCTACAATCACCTGTAAGGAAACTTTATTGTAATATCTGATGTGCTGTTTTCTATACCAAGATTTCAGTTGTATAATTCAAATAAACTCTACAGTAGAGGTCAGCTGTCATATTATTATTATTATTATTATTATTTGTTTATTTAGCAGACGCCTTTATCCAAGGCGACTTACAGAGACTAGGGTGTGTGAACTATGCATCAGCTGCAGAGTCACTTACAATTACGTCTCACCCGAAAGACGGAGCACAAGGAGGTTAAGTGACTTGCTCAGGGTCACACAATGAGTCAGTGGCTGAGGTGGGATTTGAACCAGGGACCTCCTGGTTACAAGTCCTTTTCTTTAACCACTGGACCACACAGTCAGCTGTCATATAATTTACATATGCATAATTCAAATAGTCTACAGTTGCATTGATAATTTGGTAGTAACATTACACTGGGTGCAAACAATGGTATATCATTTTAGCAATACGTCCCCGGTCTTTAAAAATTAATGGGAAGGGTGCTCTTGTACTCGCGGATTCGGGTAGTGCAATTACTTTGGTCTCTACGAATTTTGTTGAAACAAACCAATTGGACCATAATCTTAAAACTGGAATTCCTTGCATGCATGGGGATGTACATTTGTATGCGACCAGTATGGTTAACCTTGAATATCAAGAATCCAATGTGAAAAATAAGAGTTGGGAGTCATGCCTAAGTTGTCGTCCGGAGTAATTCTAGGAAGAGGTTATCCACAGTTTGATGCGCTGGTTATAGAAGGGGAATTGGCTCCTCTTGCTGGAAATTTCATGTCGGGCAAAATTGGCCCAGTTTCCGGACCCAACATTGTTTGTAAAGCCCAAAGAGTTTTAAAGACAAGAAGGGTTAGAAGAGCGGAAAAGCATAAGGGCCCCATAGGGGAAAGGGTACATGAAATGTTACTTGGGGAGAGTACACCTGTTACACAACAGGTAGAAAGTCGAGACCAGGAGTTACTGGAGCCGTGCCAAATTTACAGTTTGGAAGGGAACAGTTAAATTATCTCACATTGGTGCATACAAGGAAATCTGTTGTGGAGATAAATAGGGTGCCGGTTGAAGGTAAAACTAACAATCCTGTAGAGCGTTACGTTCTGAGGCTGTGTGGTCCAGTGGTTAAAGAAAAGGGCTTGTAACCAAGAGGTCCCCAGTTCAAATCCCACCTCAGCCACTGACTCATTGTGTGACCCTGAGCAAGTCACTTAACCTCCTTGTGCTCCGTCTTTCGGGTGAAATGTAATTGTAAGTGACTCTGCAGCTGATGCATAGTTCACAAACCCTAGTCTCTGTAAGTCGCCTTGGATAAAGGCGCCTGCTAAATAAACAAATAATAATAATAATGAAGACCACGTAATGGAGATGGGGGAGAGAATTAGGAAAATCAACCCCATAATAAGAGAACACATGGAGTGGGCTCAGTTGGAACAGGTTGGTAACTATGATAAGAAAGCACAAGTTTGAGGATTCCAACCTAGGGCTCAGGTATTTGCCAAGCGGCAGGGGCCCTATGAAGTAATTGAGGCTACGGGGCCTGTAAATTATAAAGTGTGCCAGCTGGACAGCAGAAAAAAAAGAGTAGCTCTACCACATAAATTTATTGAAGCCATGGAAAAGATTGTGAAACTGTGTTAGCGAGACTTAGTGAATAGAAACTGGGACTTATTCATTTCTTTAGTTACTACCAAATAGTAACTGCTTATATCCATTCATTTCTTGATATTTATAAATGTTGTAAAATATATATATATCTCAGCGCTGCCAAAACTTTCTCCGCCCTTGAGTACATAAATAACTGTAGCTAGTCATGGAAAGAAAATACCGCCTGCTTTTCTCCTTTTGTGGAGACGAAATAAATAAAACAAATAAATAGTATGGGTACACCACAGGACTGAAAAAATGACATTTAACAGCAAATGTTTACTTGTGATCTGGTTTAACATGTAAAAAGAATACATCTACACATATTTCTTTGTAAATACTGAGAATTAGTTTAATATAATTTTGTATTGATTTTAATAAAATCTTCAGTTAGTGTGTGAATGTGATTATTATTGGTCAACATTAACAAAGAAGCGTCATTCTACAGAAATACGAAACCAGTGTGTGGTGCTCCACGTCAATTTGACTAAAATTAAGGTGAAATAAAGAGAGATAGACATACCATCAATTTCCAGTTGTTCTGTTGTTCCTTACCATATGACGTTTTTCTTTTTATTGTCTTTATAACCACTAACACAAGTATCATAAAGAACATTATATTTTTCAGCTGTAATAATTAAATTCTCTTTGATGTCCATTTCTCTTTTATTGCTGTGATAATTTCTGCGCGAACGAGACAGTGACAGTCTGACGGCCTCTCCTTCAACTCTGTCCGAGTAATGATGTATTTTATACAGAAACATAGAAGGTTCGCGCAGACAAACCGTCAGTTTGAGACAACAAGGCAATTCTATCTTTGGAGTAAGGGGGGAGTTTGTGTAGCAGCTACAGGAATATAGAATGGTAATGTACACCTCTTCATGGTGACCTCACCCCTCCCCCAAAATGAAATAATACGCTTGGACAGTTGTATTGGATTTACCGCTGTATCACAAATAACAAACTTATGCATAAACATGAGAATCCATTGCACGGCTGTGAGACTCTCAAAATTGTGAAAAACTGTGAGTTTCACGGGTAAACCTTGAGACTTGACATCCATGGTTAATATTTCTTTTGGAATTCCAACTCTAAAAGACCTGAGAGAAAAGACCTGTACCCGACTCTAAAAGACTCTAAAAGAGAAAAGACCTGTACCAACTCTTTAGCAATTGTTTTAGAAGCAGTATTCCTTAAGAGAATATCTTCATGGTAAATAACCAAAATATACTCATGACCACAGGCTGACCTTGTTAATGGACCTACTAGGTTCATTGCAATTCTGTCTAACAGGACATCAATTAGAGGAACTAATGGAGCTCTAAATTCAGTGTGGGCCTTGTTTACTAACTAGGCAGGATATAAAGTAACGTTCCACCTCTTTGTATACTCCTAGCCAAATGTAATCTTTTCAATATGCTTGTGTGCTTTTTTCTACCCCTAAATATGCCCCAAACAAATTACTATGAGTGAGCCACAGTACTGTGAGCCCATATGTCTGAGGCACCAGTAATTGCTCGGTTTCATGTTGACTAACCTCGTACAACAAATCATTTTTCATTATATGATACTCCCCCATACCTTTACTTTTATCTTCAATAGGAATACCATTTACTTCTGTTACAGATTTTCTTAAAGTGAGTAAAGTAGAGTCATTGGCTTGCTTAAGGCCGAACTGTAAATTTTGAACTGCTCACTGGTCCAACAACTCTTGTTCCCCATTCTGTTTTATTTATCTGCTCCCCGGTTTCCATGACAATCTCTTGCGCTGCACATTGAGTGCTCACCCCTTTAATACGCGTTTAACGGCTGCCCGGACCAGTGTCTTTGTAATTGTCTTCCCCAGACCACCTCTGTTTTTCTCGACTCTCTGTTCCCTTCTTGTATTTTCCCTCTGTTACCAGTAGACATGTTACATTTTTGTAACAATTAAAAACAAAGCCTTGATAGGTCGAATGGCGTTTTTTCATTCTTATACAGGCCTGTAGATTACCTGAACTTCTAAATGAAGGATAAATAATGGAGGTATGGGTACCCACCTGTTACAGAAGTATCTAAACCTGTCCCAGACAACCAAGCTGGTTATCAAGTTTGATCTGTTTAACAGAAAGTTGTGCTGAATTTTCATCTTTCGAATTTCTGCAGCAATACTGGTTAAAATGACTTTTCTCATAGACTTTAAGAGTAAGTACTGTAGCTTTAAATTACATGTTCTTATTGCACTGCCACAATCAATCATTCTTAATGGTTCTCATTGCAATTACTCAAACACAGTTTTTTGTTTTTTTTCTAGTTTGGTTGCTTGACATAGACATATGTAACCCAGGCTAGATCAGCTAAAGAACATTATTATTTGTTATTATTATTTGTTTATTTAGCAGACGCCTTTATCCAAGGCGACTTACAGAGACTAGGGTGTGTGAACTATGCATCAGCTGCAGAGTCACTTACAACTGCGTCTCACCCGAAAGGCGGAGCACAAGGAGGTTAAGTGACTTGCTCATGGTCACACAATGAGTCAGTGGCTGAGGTGGGATTTGAACCGGGGACCTCCTGGTTACAAGCCCTTTTCTTTAACCACTGGACCACACAGCCTCCTTAACATAACAACATAACAATATAAGACATTTTATGAATGAGAAGAGGCTATTCGGCCCATCTAAGCATGTCCGGTTCCTAGTAGTTGATTGATCTCACAACTTTGTCAAGTTGGGTCTGAATGTGTCTTTTATATTAGTAAGCACCAGCACAATCTGATGCACAGCAGTGTGCCAGCCCAACTAAAGGAAACATGTTTCCAGAGTGGCAGAACACTAGATGGCTCTTACTTCTAAACATCTAGTATATGTTAAATATAGATATGGATTTGACAGGCAGCTAGTACTGAAGAGCAGTGAACTCTCCTTAAGCACAGACTCATCAGTATATTAAAACCACTCAGAATGATGACAGATCTCATACAAGGTAAGGGGACAGTAATACATTTTCTTTTTTTTTTTTTACTTTAACTACAACACTTCCAGTCCCATAAACTATAACACATGCATATTTAATATTGTAGGGACCATAATAACTTTGAAGTACAACACTTTCAATTCCATAAACTATAACAGATCCATGTGTCTCGGGCTGGTTACCGTCAGGGGACAGGCTGCTCAATTTCAAAGTGAACGTTTTAAGTTGTCAGGGTTAATGTTTTTGCTCCGATTCTCTTGTATGGGTTCCTGATTGCTTGCTGCTGTTTTGTAAATCGGTTCTTTTTCTTGTCTTGCAGATATGGGATACTGCTGGACAGGAAAGATTTCGAAGCGTTACCCATGCCTACTACAGGGATGCGCATGGTAAGCACTGTTATACAGTATTCTGCTGCCATAGGAATATAGTGGATATAGACATCCTGTTGCTGTAGGTAATGAATACTGATAGCTCTATATGTATGCTGTGGCGGTGCATGTTTGTGATGAGTTTTCAATGGCAGTTTTCATAGCAATGACGACACCACAGTTTGTATTGGAACAGATTGTAATTGTATTGTTGGTCATAACATGAACTTTTATGTTAAGTTGAAACGTACGTCGGAAGTTATCGTGACAGACTGACTGCATAAGGACCCATATTTTCAATGTAGGACCCTAAAAACATAGGTAACCTGAAACAACAAAAACAGATAAGAAAATGGCAGATCATTTTCACTGTAGGTTTTTGGGTGTTTAATAACAATCAAACATCTGTAATATTTGTTTGACATACTGGCAGTGCTCCAGGTAAGCTGTGTACTGGGTGTTTTAAACATTAAAAAAATAATAATTGCATATGATATTTAAATTTTTCGTTGTTTCCTGCCATCACGATGGTCAATTGTGAATATACTGCATGCGGCAGCTAGAGAATGGATCATAGAAATGTCAGGACAGCTAATTGCAGAATACCAGGGAATTGCAAGAATTTCCTATACAGATGTTCAGAATGAGCTGGAGGGGTTAGCGGCACATGTGTGCAGTCTATTGCTCCCAACACGTTGGGGAAACCAGAAATGTCCAGAAATTTGTTTTCAAGGCTTATAAGTACATCCTGCTTTTAAGGAAAAATAGGTATTTGGCCGTTCGTCTCAAAAATGCATTTAGCACAACTGGCAACACACGAGAAAAAGCGGACTTGGAAATTCCAGCAACAATTGCGACTGTTTAAAACATGCTTTCAAAAGTTCTTAACAAATTGATGCAATTGTAAGTGTCGCAATTGCATGCAGCTTTCGTACATCTCATTATAATATTTGCGAACCCTCATTTGCTCTGTCTCCACCCCCTTTTTGCGAATTTATGCAGAAACGCCCATAATTACATATTCATCTATGCTTCAACCACAAACAGAAACTGCTGCCGCAAAGCATTCCCTAAAAAGCCGCAAATAGCATTGCGCTTGTTTAATACATTTCACCCAAGACTTCTGACTAGTTTGCGACTATTGTGACAGGCGCAACACTTTTAGTACACCTACCCCATAATGAATAAATTGGAGAGTAAATTTATTCAGTGACACAAACCCTTATCTGGAGCGCTGCATACTGCTATACTTACTACTTAAAAAAACCCTCATGTTCATTTCACCTATGATACAAGTGTATTATGTTAAAGCTTGCAGTCTACATATGGTATGTTTGTTTGTTTGCAGGAACGTCCACTAAAAGAATATCCAGGACATTATTCCATTAAGGTGGATTTGTTAAAAAATGCAAATATATATATGCTGAACTATTTCAAGCTGCTCCCAATTGTTTTACTGTCAGAGGTATTATTTTGAAAATGAAAAGTTTTCTGTTCATGTAATCCATCCATAACTATAAAACTCTCAAAAGGCTAAATTTAAATTACACTTTTTTTTTAATGAATTCAGTGACAAACATTTAGACTAAGTGTTCTGATTCATATACAGTACTTCTATCATTGGGTGTTGTGAACTCCACCACAAAGTGTTAGTGTGGAGGATCTCTTAATGGTCCTGTTAGGAGGAAAAAGTACAGAGGTGTGAATAACTACTGTAGGTAAAGCAGGTCATGTAGGCAAGGAAAAATCGTTATGGACATTTTAGATTATATAAGATAAAACAGGAGAGAATTATATATTTGGTGGTTCCTTAAGTGGGAAATATTTTCTGCTGTAATGGTGTTTTTTTTGTTCATTCTGAATGGGCTGTTATTAGTTTTGCTCCCTTGTCTTTCTTCCTTGCAGGATTTTGATAGTATAGTATATAGGCAAAGTGGTTTGCAGTGCGCAGGTGTAGATGTGATGCAATGCTTAAACAGATGACAGATAACAAAGTTCACGGTCCAAACATTCCTTTATTTGTTTTATAATCTGGGTTGTTTTGCAACTATAAATAATAATCCCTGGCAATACACAGCAATGTACACAGCAATGTGTACTGCACAGTGAAACCTTGATGACTTGGTGTACTGTGGCCCCGCCCCCTTTCTAAATGGCCCACCTCCACCTTTCCCTGGAAAGAACTGTCAGACCATCCAGTCCGGGGTACACTGTTCCCTTTACACAGCGCCCTCACAGGACGGGAGGGAGATTTATTCATTCTTTCTCTACGTCTAGGCCATATATACGCAGGCTGAAACCGTGGTTGTGTCTCCCAGTTCTCGCAATAATACTGCATCTATGTAGTGCAACTCTACTGGCTGCTGTTTTATTTCACCAATATAATGAGCTTTGCAGATTTTACAATAAATAATGTAGCCACAGTTCTGTTTTATATGGACTTGATAACACAGTAATTGTACATCAATGCATAATTGCTTCAACTTGAAGCCATGCAAATGCAGTGAATGTGTGTTTAAAAATAATTTTCAGACAGAAGCACTTGTTTGAATCAGGCATTAAATAAATAAACAAAAAATAGAATTGTCATTTGGAATTTATAATCTTTCTACCTTTTGAATACAAAATGAAGGCGGCATAACATTTTATGTTAATAGCTCTGCAGCTTTTGTTTGCTATTATTGTAAACAGGCAGCTGCCACTCAGCCTTTGTTATCGTTCATGTCGGGCTGCGCTAACGCAACTCATGGCACAGCAGCAAGCAGAGATAAAGTAGCCCATAGGAAACATGGGCATTAAAATCCAGATAAATATCAAGAACAATACAAGAGAGAAAACAAGTCCAGAGTGTGCCTCCCACAACATGTGCACTGGACAGCATTTATAAGCACTGTAATAGCATTTGTTTATTAGACACCCTGTGCCATGAATGATATACAGTCCCTTCTGACAGGTAATGGATAGAAAATAAACGCCCTGGAGAACTCATCTGTTTAAAGGTGCTGTGCACTGTGCCACATTTCTTTCTGCTCAAAAGAGGCCAATTGTTAATTTTTTAAATTTATTATTAGTAGTAGTAGTAGTAGTCGTAGTAGTAGTATTTTATTATTATTATTTATTTCTTAGCAGATGCCCTTAGCCAGGGCGACTTACAATTGTTACAAGATATCTCATTATTTTTACATAAATACCCATTTATACAGTTGGGTTTTTACTGGAGCAATCTAGGTAAAGTACCTTGCTCAAGGGTACAGCAGCAGTGTCCCCCACCTGGGATTGAACCCACAACCCTCCGGTCAAGAGTCCTGTTTTTCTGGGGCAGTAGTGGTTAGTGATTAATTTCATTTCAGCAGAAAGCTGTGTCCTGGTTAAAAGGATACATTATATAATTTTCATAGTAATTAACTACTTACCTGTTTACTGTCTTAATAATCACCTACAACATTATCTTATAAAGCATGCATCACTTCCTGTGCTGTACGTCAAGCTCCTCCGGATGGTCCAGCTGCACTCAGATCTTATGACCTACAGCACCATGCTTATGTACCAGTATATATTCTTATTTATTTATTGCTTTTTATCTATATCGTTTTAAGGACGGAGGCAGGATGCAAAGTGAGCGTTTTAACCACTATGCAAAAGAGTGAGGCACATCTGCATTCATGGGTATAGAGCTTTTAATCCTCATCACACCGTCAGAGGTCAGAATCTATAACAAAGGGAGTAGTAAGAAAACTGATTTAAAACATTGGCTTGCAGTCCTTTATGCTTAGTATTCTGTTCTGTGTTCATTGACATTACTGTAATCAATCCATCACTTTTGCACAAAGCACTTGGTGAAATTGAGATACAGTGTGCTGTGCCTTTTATCTTCAGCAGCTGACACTGTCTGAGTTTGAGTCATCACTGACTCAGAATTATTATAAATTGACTACACTTTCCATTGAAACATGTTAGCAGTCTCACAATGGCTTTTGATTTGCCCATTAATGGCACTACATCTAGTCTGTCAGACACATCTTATGTGTGCACTTTATCCTGTATGCCGGCTGGTTCCTGTTCTTTGTTAGTGCCTCTCTGAAGAGAATCTTCACGTAAAAATGGACAGGAAGTTATCAAAATCTCTACAGTATATGGGACTTTTGTTTTTCAATTAGTAGTATCCATTTTGAATTATTCCTTTGCAAAATGGAATGGACCTGGAAGAGGCCATTTTGACGGCATTCCGTCTACAAACGGAACACTTTCACCCATGACCAGAGATTATAAGAATACTGCATTGGGGAAGTGTGGAGATGCTTGAATAAACATCTCTCTGGTGGGCATTACATTTTCATATCACACACTACCCCTTACATTATTAAGAACATAAGAACATAAGAAAGTTTACATACGAGAGGTGGCCATTCAGCCCGTTTGGTTGTTAGTAGCTTATTGATCCCAGAATCTCATCAAGCAGCTTCTTGAAGGATCCCATGGTGTCAGCTTCAACAACATTACTGGGGAGTTGGTTCCAGACCCTCACAATTCTCTGTGTAAAAAAGTGCCTTCTATTTTCTGTTCTGAATGACCCTTTATCTAATCTCCATTTGTGCCCCTGGTCCTTGTTTCTTTTTTCAGGTCAAAAAAGTCCCCTGGGTCGACATTGTCTATACCTTTTAGCATTTTGAGTGTTTGAATCAGATCACCGCGTAGTCTTCTTTGTTCAAGACTGAATAGACATGCCTTTTAAACCCGGATAGTTCTGGTTGCTCTTCTTTGCACTCTTTCTAGAGCAGCAATATCCTTTTTGTAACGAGGTGACCAGAACTGAACACAATATTCTAGGTGAGGTCTTACTAATGCATTGTAAAGTTTTAACATTACTTCCCTTGATTTAAATTCAACGCTTCTCACAATATATCCGAGCATCTTGTTGGCCTTTTTTATAGCTTCCCCACATTGTCTAGATGAAGACATTTCTGAGTCAACATAAACTCCTAGGTCTTTTTCATAGTTCCCTTCTTCAATTTCAGTATCTCCCATATGATATTTATGATGCACATTTTTGTTGCCTGCATGCAATACTTTACACTTTTCTGTATTAAATGTCATTTGCCATGTGTCTGCCCAGTTCTGAATGCTGTCTAGATCATTTTGAATGACCTTTGCTGCTGTAACAGTGTTTGCCACTCCTCCTATTTTTGTGTCGTCTGCAATTATACTCTTTTTATAGACTGTCATGACAATCAACCGTACCTATTGTAGGCAAATAAAACTGAAAAACAATATTATTCAGTTAAAATATATGTTTATTAATATAGCTCAGAAAATAATAACTTTTAAATTGACTGAGTTATAGGCTGCGGGCTGCAGCAAGATCAGACTGAGCAATCAGCACAACACTCCTTTCAATTTTTATAAATGCCTCCATGTAGTTGCGCATTTGGAGTGTACGTTTTAATATTCTCTGCACAGCAACAGCTTTTAAGAAGTAGACATTCCTTATCAGTGCATGCACCCATAAACCCCCCTTCTTCACGAGAGGCTCTCTTGCATTCCTGAACTAAAGTAACCCACTCAGATTCTCCGTTGTAGACAATAACTTTTAAGAATAATTCATTGTAATATATTATTTATTATTATTATTATTATTTATTTCTTAGCAGACGCCCTTATCCAGGGCGACTTACAATTGCAAGCAAATACATTTCAAGTGTTACAGTACAGGTAATACAATAAGAGCAAGATAAATACAATGACAAGTTCAAGCAAGTACAAGTGTGACAAAATACAATTCAATTCAGCAGATAAGTGACAGTTACATCAAGATATGATTAAATACCAAATACTACAGTTTAAACATATGGCAGATTACAGTACTCTGAAGTACAGGATTAAATGCAGTAAAATAGGGGCAGGTAAGAGTAAGTAAAGCAAATTTAAGGAAGGGTGAAAGTGTCCCAGGGGAAACAGAGGAGTTCTACAGGTGCTGTCTGAAGAGGTGAGTCTTAAGGAGGCGCGAATGTGGTCAGGGACTGGGCGGTCCTGACATCTGTAGGTAGGTCATTCCACCACTGCGGAGCGAGGGTGGAGAAGGAGCGGGCTCTGGAGGCAGGGGAGCGTAGAGGAGGTAGAGCCAGTCTTCTAGTGCAGGCGGAGCGGAGAGGTCGAGTGGGGGAGTAGGGAGAGATGAGGGTCTGGAGGTAGCTGGGTGCAGTCTGGTCAAGGCATCTGTAGGCTAGTACAAGAGTCTTGAACTGGATGCGGGCAGTGATCGGTAGCCAGTGGAGTGAGCGGAGTAGTGGAGTTGCGTGGGAGAAGCGAGGCAGAGAGAACACCAGGCGGGCAGCAGAGTTCTGGATGAGCTGGAGCGGACGGGTGGCGGCCGCAGGGAGGCCAGCCAGGTGGGAGTTGCAGTAGTCTAGGCGGGAGAGTACCAAGGCCTGGACCAGGAACTGGGTGGCGTAGTTGGTGAGGAAGGGTCGGATTCTTCGGATGTTGCTCAGGAAGAATCGGCAAGTGCGTGCCAGAGTGGAGATGTGCTGGGAATAAGAGAGGCAGGGGTCCAGGGTGACTCGAGGTTCTTAGCGGAGGAAGAGGGAGAGAGTGTGGTAGATTCCAGAGGAACAGAGATAGAGAGATCAGAGGAGGGGAGGAGGAGGGAAAGAAAAGGAGGTCAGATTTAGAGAGGTTAAGTTTGAGGTGATGCGAGTGCATCCAGGAGGAAATAGCAGACAGACAGGTAGTGATACGGGAGGAGATGGTGGAGTCAGAGGAGGGGAAGGAGAGGAAAATCTGAGCATCATCAGCATAGAAATGGTATGAGAAACCATAGGATGCGATGAGGGGCCCAGGGAGCGGGTGTAGAGAGAGAACAGGAGAGGACCCAAGACTGACCCTTGGGGACTCCTGTTAAGAGAGGTGAGGTGTGGAGGTTGCTCCACGCCAGGTTACCTGGTAAGTGCGGTTGGAGAGGTAGGAGGAGAACCAGGCCAGAGCAGTGCCAGAGACTCCCAGGTCAGCGAGAGAGGACAGTAGAATAGAGTGATCAACAGTGTCAAAGGCAGCAGAGAGGTCGAGGAGAATTAGGACAGAGGAGAGAGAGGCAGCTCGGGCAGACTTAAGTGAGTTGGTGACAGACAGGAGGGCGGTTTCAGTGGAGTGAGCAGAGCGGAAGCCAGATTGGAGAGGGTCGAGCAGAGAGTGGTTGGACAGGAAAGCAGAGAGCTGGCTGTGTACAGTCCGCTCAAGGGTTTTGGAGAGGAAGGGCAGGAGGGAGACAGGACGGTAGCTCTGGAGGGAGGTGGGGTCGAGGGTAGCTTTTTGAGGATGGGAGTGATAGAGGCTTTTTGAAGGCAGAGGGAAAGAGACCAGAAAGTAGAGAGGTGTTGAGAAGGGAGGAGATGAAGGAAGTAGAGCAGGAGCAGCAGCTTGAAAGAGGTGAGTGGGGAGGGGTCCAGGGCACACATGGTGGGTTTGTGACCCTGGAGCAGGAGGAGAGGTCAGAGTCTGAGAGGGGCGAGAAGGTGGAGAAGGAGGGTGAGTTAGTAGGGGATGCAGTGGGTGTAGGGGTTGGGGCAGGAGGGGGTGCGGGGGAGGGAGAGGTGTTAAAGAGTTTGCGGATATCTGAGATTTTAGAAGAGAAGAAGGAGGCAAAGTCATCAGGGGAGATAGAGGAGGGAGGAGGAGGGGGGGAGGGTTTAGGAGGGAGGAGAAGGTAGAGAATAGTTTACGTGGGTTGTTATATAAACTACTAAAACATTCCTACACTATTGAGTTTCTACCTGTCATCTCTACATCTAGAGAACTGCTTATACAATCTGCGGTAATGGGGACGCTGTCTGTCACAGTAAAAATTATTTTATAGATACTCTTTTAAAGCGAGCGAGGTTACCGCACCAGTACAAGTGTACCATACCATGTGTACCGTGCCGTGGGCACTGTACAGAGTGTACCGTACCAATCGGTTCGTCTGCTCAGTTCAACGTCGGTTCATCACCGTTCAGACTCGGTTCTAAAGGCATCTGCTCAGTTTAAACAGTGGTACCACCTCTGTTCCAGTACCAGCAGACACGGTTCGAGTCTGTTTTAATCTTTTTTACAGTACTTCTGCCTGTAACATACTGTACAGTGGCGTTGCTGCTTGCGCTGTCTGAGATAACGTTACGGAGGCAGCAGTTTTTACAGTAGTGTACACTGCAGATGCTGGGGCGTTGCGTAGAATGGCAGGGGGGGTGCAGGGATGTGTAACCCCATTGCACATTAACGTACCTACCCAGTGCTAAACGCACCAAACCGGTACCATTGCGGTACCGTCCAGGTTCCTACCTGCTACCGACCGGTGTTACATACGCAGTAGCAAGCAGGTCTTGTTGACAGTCCAGTTGCTGTCTTTAACATTCTTACTGTACATTGCTTGCTATTTGCATGATGCCTGGGGTTTATCCCTGTGAACATGCAAGGTCAGTCTGCCTGTCTAGTACCCAGCAGACCTTGCTGACAGTCCAGTTACTGTCTTTATCCCTGTGCCAGCAGCCTCAGGGACCGCCCGGCGCAGAGGCAAGGCCAAGCCACAAGGTGAGCATGGACCCTAGGGATTTGCTGCCACAGGCCCAGGGCCCCTTCTCAGGGAGCCATCTGGATTATTGACGCCAGTGTACCACAGACATCTGGATGCTTACTACCGTTCAGACCGGCTACTCACTGCAGTTCAAGCACGGTCCCCTTTCGGGGCGTGACTGCAGCATCAGTCACAGACTCGCAGGGAAGCTATACTGGCCCCATTGAGACTCAAAGGTATCAGAGTACTCTATTATTTGGACACTGGCTCATTGTGCCCAGTCTCCAGGCATACACTCACGTGTTTCTGGTCATCAGCCACCTTCAACAGTTGGGTTGTACGGTGAATCATGCGAAAAGCCAGCTCACACCTCAGACAGCCTCCTATCTAGGTGTGTGCTTGAACTTCGGGACCACGATGTCCACGCTGTTGAATGGCAGAGTGCAGAGAATAGCTGCCTGTTTAGAGCTATTCAGCTTAACAGAACGCTCATGGGTCTACTGCGCATGCCCCTCTGCAAGCCTGGTTCAATAAGCAGGGCTTTTCAGCCCGTATTGAACCACGATCGCCTTCTGACAGTGTTTTATCACTGTCTAAATGCACTCTTTTGCTGCAAACAGCCTACCCATCTGCGCATTGGTGTAGCATTGGGCAGTGTCACCAGAAGGGAGGCCATCACCATAGATACGTCCAGCCTGGACGGAGGGGGGCATTTTGAAAGTGGTTCGGCAGCTTCGGACGCCTACAAAGGACTTTGTTCCTCGCTGGAGGTTAAACGTGATGCTCGATGCACTCTTGAAGCCTCCATTTGAGCCCATGAAATGTTATCACTCAAGCTACTGTTTGCTTGCTATCACCTTCGCAAAGTGGGTGAGCGAGATGCAGGGTTTCTACTTAGTGAGAGCCTGCTTAATTTTTACAGAGGCCAGAACTAGGGTTACACTCCATACCGATCCTTCATTTTGCCATATACTATCTCGGCATTTCATGTGAACCAGTCTGGATGATGTGTTGTCTGCTCTGGGACTAAGTCCCATGGTCAGGCCCTGTCTAGGCAGAGGCTGTCCAAATGGATAGCAGACACATGCAGGACTGCCTATGAGCTGGCCAACTTGACCCCGCCAGAAAGCTCACTGCCCATTCCTTCAGGGGCATGGCAACTTTGTTTGCTTTATTCCAGGCTTCCGGTTCAACCCTTACAAACAGACATAAAGGTGAGTTTTTTAGCTGTAGCTACTTGTTACTGGGGATCCTAATGGTAACGCGCAAGGTGGCCTTTGGTTTAGCCTTGTAGCATTCCAGTTGGTCTGCAATATTGCCTTGTGACAGCTTTGGTATTCATACCCATTAGGTAATGGTTACATTTCGTACTTGAGAGGGAACTTGATAGGTTCCCTGAAATAGAAATGTAACCATTAACCTTCAAGGTCACTGCGTTCATGATTGCAGCAGTCTTGAAGGAAAATTGATGACGATGTCTGTGTCTGCAGTGCACTTATTATTATTATTTATTATTATTATTATTATTTATTTCTTAGCAGACGCCCTTATCCAGGGCGACATACAATTGTTACAAGATATCACATTATTTTTACATACAATTACTCATTTATACAGTTTTTTTATATTTTTTTATTGGAGCAATCTTGGTAAAGTACCTTGCTCAAGGGTAGAGCAGCGGTGTCCCCCACCTGGGATTGAACCCACAACCCTCCGGTCAAGAGTCCAGAGCTCTAACCACTGCTCCACACTTATACCCTCGGGGGCGGGCACGACTGCATCACAGGCTCTGATGTGCAGCTTTGATATATCTTCTTCAGGTTATCAGGGTCTTTAGGATAAATACCCATTAGGAAATTATTAGTTAATGGTTGCATTTCTATTTCAGGGAACCTGGGTTATAATAACCTAACGATCTCTTGTCCAATTGTGATGAAACGTTCTAAGGACATACTTTAGCGCACAACAGGGAAATGGAGGCAAAAGGTGGGTGTAGTTAACAGTGACTTTTTCATGACCAGTTTTTATTTAAGGCTGTGGTCAGTAATGTCTGACTAGTGAAATTGGCCAACTTGTTTTTATTTGTAGTGAAATGTTATGGTGTTTGGTTAAATATTTAACATGTTTTCTGTCTTGAGCATGCATCTTTTTAAAAGACAGTTCAACCAGTGTAGAAGCATGACTGTGAATAATATTCCTGAACAACTGGGGATATTGTATATCCCAGTTATAATGAATGGGATTGGGTTGGGTACCAAGGTAATTATAGACATAGTCCCATTGTGCATTAAATAATCTACTGCAGTAATCCTTGTGCTTCAGAACTCATTAGCTGGCCAGTAGGTGGGAACATCTGTAGCTCATCACGGCTCAGGATGGTTACTGTCTGCAAATAGACCCAGAGACAGAAAGCTGCAGTTTAAGCGTGTATGTGCATCTTTATTTAACAAAACAAAGACAAAAGCAGGAACAAAATAAACATGGCACGAGGGACAAAATAAAAGGTTCAAACAAAATAACAAAACACTTGTAAGCTGGACATTAGCCTTCACTACAACATCTCAGTACACTCAGCACAACACTCCTCTGGCAAACAAAGGATTTTGCTTCCTTTTATACACATGGCCCCTCCCCAATTAGCATCAGTTACCTAACTAGGGAATGGCCACATCTGTGCTTACTGGCAGGGACAGATTTAACCCCATCCCTGCCAACCTTACATTCCCACACACACACTATTTACAGCAGCAGGGCTTCTACCCTGCTACAATGGCTCTGTTCGGGATCTTGTTTATTTGTATTGATTCATTTTCAAATTCCCACAGCATTATCTTACAGTACATCTTCAGGGATTACTTCAAAGAAAAACTCCAATATAAAAACGGCAGTAAATGGCTATAAAACCTTTGAACACACTTGAATTCCATGATAGAGAATATGTAGAGGGCCTGAAGGCCTATGTTATAAAGATTAAGAACTTGTGCACTCTGTATATTTTTCAATCTAGTTAGAAGAGGATAGAAATCAGCAACAACAAAAATAGCACTACAATCTGAATTCTAGAGCTATACTGTGGCTCTTTTGAATCATGTAACATAAATGTGTAACATAATTGCAAATTAAGCTAGAAGTACAAGTACTTTTATGAGTCCCACTTCTTTGAAAAATAAAGTGTTTGACACATTCCGTGATTGTAATAATAAAAGGAGAGGTTTGATACTTCAGGTCTGTGTCAATTCCAGGACTTGCTAGACAAGCTAATGAGAGATCAAAATTATTAATGGTTTCAACACCTCTCATTGTGTCTGGACACCTAGTGTAATGAACTCTCCCCAGCAGATGACGGTCTCTGAACTGGGAGAAATACAAAGCCACCATTCCTCCAGTCTTTTCATGCCACGTGGGCCGCAGGTGTTGGGGTTAATGAGAAATGGAGAACTTCATTATTGAAACATGAATTTGGTTTATAGTTGAGTAGGTTATTAGAAACTCTACTGGGACAAACTGCCTACATTCTAGAAAATACAAATTGAGTAAATTACAGAAAGCCAATATATTTTGGCTTTCTGTTGGGGGTATAATGGAGGTGTCTGTACATACTCTTCTATATTTTAACAAATACTTAAGGAATACCTTATCCAATTGTGAACTTGGTTATGTCACACCACAAGTTATTGAGAATCTGGGGATATATGATCGACTTTCGTGGTCATGGCAATCTTTTTTGTGTTTTTGATGGCTGTAATGTATTTACAGCCATGACGAGAGATTCTTGACGTAACTTGTTTATTATGGCCTCAGTCTTCCATGTTGAGCTTTCTAAACACACTGTATTGACCGTAAAATGAGTTTAGGGTTTGTGTATATTCCTTAATGGTAATTTGAGCTGTAGGGACACAAGATCCCTTTGAGAACAGCAAGCCACTATATTTAACTGTAAGTAACTGCAGCTTGTTTTAGCTTTAAAATGACAAAATCAGCAACAAAAAAACCTGTCTGAATCTCTCCTGAGCAGCACTGATGAGGCTTGTCCGTGCTTTGAGACAGTCTGCAGTTTTCAGCAATAAGAATCTCTCGTTTCCTTTACTTCAGTCTACAGAGTAGCAGGGCAGCCTGGTGTAGAGAAGAACATGCTTCAGAGGATATGGGATTGTTTTCAGCATGTTAATAGAGCTTCAGAAGACAAATGTCAGAGATAACCTGTCAACAAGGTACTGTTGTAGTCAATGCAGTTTAAAACTCACGCAAAGATTCCATCCTCACAGTATTAACTGGGAGAGATGCTTACAATTGAAATGAATGAAGCAGCCAAACTATTCTATAAATATCTCCACTTTATTACATTGTGTGTAAATCCCTATTGGGCCTTTAAAAGTTGGAGAACCTACTCAAGCAGATAGCTTAAAAGTGGCATGGGAAATTTAGCAACTGCATGACACCCTCAAAGGAGAAGCAGAATCAGTGTGCTGAAGTAAATAAGCGATAGACCCTAAAATGGGCCTGTACAGCGAACTGGCTCGCCATTAAAAACTCATTTTAACTTGTTTTTACAGAATATTTAATACATTAACAGACATACCCAAAAGGTTTAGTGATGTATATTACCATACAAATTTCAATTACACAGCATCATTCATGTACAAGTGTCCCAGACCACTTTCCAAAAAATATACCGGTTTCTGCCGAGTCAACGCCCAGGGGGCGTAAAGTTGTCTCTAAGGTAAAAGTGGACTGGGGCGAAATTACAGGCATTATTGTAGAGGGAGTATTTTTAACATTAGGTAGATAGATTACGTTTACAATTATGCATGCTTAAAATTCAAAGGTAGAGCACAGCACACAATCATGATAAAGAATCAAGAAGTGCAGTTCACATATTTATTCACAAAATAAACATTACACTTTAAAGCTGCAGTGTCCAGTGCAAAAGCACAAATTTGTGACAAAAATATATAAACACGTGAAATTTTTTGGTCCACTAAAATAAATGGCTTTACATAATCTCTGTAAGTAAGAAATTGGAGTGTTCAGTGTGAAAACGCAACATGAAATAATAAATTAACATAGCATTCAAAGTAGCACTATCGCATTAAAATGTTCAATACAAAAAATGCCTGAGTTACAAGCTGTTGCAGTTTCTAAAAAAATATATATATATAATATACAAAATATGGATTGTAGCTTAACAGGAAAGCGTAATCAATCAAACTGCAGAGTCTGTATCATCCGAGCCGGAATCGCCAAACTCCACGTCTTCGTTATCTGAACCTTCATCATCAATGATGCAAGCAAATCACTTGAATCATTCAATGCACAGAGCAACTACTTCTAGGCAGTTTTTTTCTATTCACGTGAGGCACGATATTTCCCCTCAGGCATTACTTGCACATGGTTATTAAAAACTGGAAATTAACTGTGAAAATTTGACTTTCAGCTCAAAGTTGGAGTGGGGCGATCGTTCAAACAGGAGCGTTGACTCAGCAGAATCCGGTAACTAAAAAGTGCTTGAAACAACTTGCTAATTAAAAGCCAAGTTAAAGATCTGTTTAAAGCTTTTTTATGATTTAAAGATGCTGATTGATTCAGCATTCTGAGTAGAACCTGGAACTGATTGATTCAGCATTCTGAGTAGAACCTGGAACTGATTGATTCAGCATTCTGAGTAGAACCTGGAACTGACTGATTCAGCATTCTGAGTAGAACCTGGAACTGATTGATTCAGCATTCTGAGTAGAACCTGGAATTGAGTTCCACAGTGAAGGAGCTTGAGAACTAAATGCCCTTGCACCACAGCTTTTAAATCATGTTCTTGGGATTACCAAGAGACCGCTAATGGCACATCACAAAGTACAAAGGAATAAGTAGCTCACGGAAGAACATTAGAAAATGTATGAATGAGATGAGGCCATTCGGTCAATCTAAGCTCATCCGGTACCTTGTAGCTGATTGATCTCAAAACCTTGTCAAGTTTGGTCTTAAAGGATCTCAGTGATTCAACAACAGGGCTAGGTAACCCATTCCATCCCCTCACCACTCTCCGTGTGAAGTATCTGCTTCCCCTCTTAATTCCCTACGTCTATCTACCCTTCCTTAAGTCTATCCACTTAATTTCCAACTTCTCCAAAACCACAGATTTGTAAGTGAGGAGTAAAGTTTTAAAATCAACTCTTTACTGGAAGCCAATTTAGAGACCTAAAACAGGGGAATGTGACAGGTATAATTGTCTTTTAGACTGCAAAAAGGGTACGCTTAAATGAGTAAAGTTATGTCCTAGACTTCTACACAATTCCGCAGTGTTCAAAGAGGTAAAACTATACCAGGCATTAGCCAAAACTTGTGTCTACTTCACTAGTTTTACAGGAGCAGCTGTTTCATATTTTAAACACATATACAGTAGGAAAGGTTTGAGTAATGTCATCATCAAATATAGCCCTACTTGAGTTTTAAAGTTATTGTAGATTTAATGAAAGGCATTCTCCTGTGGCTGCCTGGTTTGGTACATTAGGAACTAAAAGGATCTATGAAAACTATGCAAATGACATTTTTTCAAAGTGTTTTTCATCATAGGGCAGAACATTTCACTTAAATAAAAAATAAATAAATAAAGCTGAGCATGTTTTTTTTTTAGTTTTTTTTTTAAAGCAGTTCTTTTTCTGACTAATAAATGTACAGTGATGCAGGTGTTGAGGCATATCAATCATGAATTACCGGTAAAAAAAAAAAAAATGGTCAGTCCTGATTTTACCATGGTCAACCAGACCAAAACCTTATTCCTCTGGTTTCATCTGGAGATTCAGAACATGGTCATAAACCACAAGTCATTTATATACCATGAGTACCATGGCACCAGTAGGAATGGAGTGGTTGGCTTCTTCTGTAGTTCAGTAAGTTTCAACCAATGGAGAGTTATACCAGAATGGGGGAAAACATGGCACTACAATGCCAGTGATCAGACCCCCAGCTCTTCTAGATTTTGAGTGACAGTAGATGAGAGGTTCTTGTTAAAATGACTGTAACTGAGTAATTCGTATTAGCTAAGTACTCTAAGTTCCTGCCAATTAATTCAGCCTGCCAATCTGGCTAGCTTTTGAAAGCTTTTGAAAGGGTAGATTTAGGTCCTTAATAGAGCTGGAATAACACTGTTGTCTCACACTGTTACATGACCTTTTCTAGTCTTTTTGTTTTCAAGGATTGTTTCTATGAATGCCGATTCCCAACAGCGGTATTTTAATTAAACTAGTTGTGTGAATGATGTCTTTCTAATTAGAATTATCTGGGCAATTCAAAAGCAAAAAATTTAAAAAGGCAGCTTTACATTTTTTTAATAGTAACACACACTTCAAATCGTAGTGTGGTCTGTGGCTTTGTATTTAAGAGTACTAACCAGTGCTTGGACATCCATTTCTCACTTCTTTGCTTTATAACATTCTTACTGATCCCCTTTTAGGCACAACGCTATAGATAAACTACTGCCCCTTTACTGTGGTCACATGGTCTGAAGCCTCCTCACTGAAGCGAGCTTGGACAGAACACCTGCACCAGGAAGGAACATAGTGGTGATTGGAATGGTGGTGGGACTGGAAGATGTTCACTGACCTTCAGTTCTCCTGAGCTGTTGTTTTGAATTGCTGTGAGGGAGCAAAATTAGACATTCTGAACTTAGGGAGAAAGTTGGGGGTTAAAATAAATACATAAAAAGTAATCCCTGGGTACAGCTGCATGAACCAATTATTCAGATTGAGCTCTACACAGACGAGGAGCTTTGGTGTTGACTGGGCTAATTTACCATTCAAAGTGAACAAGTGAAGATACAGCTGCTTGGATTTGTGTGGATTGCTGTTCTCCACAGAATCTAAGAAAAGCAGCAGTCATCACAAATCCAAGCTGCTGTTACTTCACTTGTTTCACTTTGAATGGTAAATTAGCCCGATCAGCACCAATAATCCTCTCCTGATTGCCAGCACCTGATTTCGAATAATCAGCCTTTATTATTCAGCCATGCAAGGGAGAGGCTGTGTGGTCCGGTGGTTAAAGAAAAGGGCTTGTAACCAGGAGGTCTCCGGTTCAAATCCCACCTCAGCCACTGACTCACTGTGTGACCTTGAGCTAGTCACTTAGCCACCATGTGCTGCGTTTGTCGGGTGAGACGTTGTTGTAAGTGACTCTGCAGTTGATAGCTCACACACCCTAGTCTCTGTAAGTTGCCTTGGATAAAAGCGTCTGCTAAAATAAAAAAATAGTACATTTACACAATGTTGTGCTGCAGATGAGATTAAACTGCACAAACTGTGTGAGACTTCCTCTGGATACGCTCATTGGTTCAGATTGAGCCGCCTGGCTGCCCCCCATGCTTTCAGACCACTGGATCTTGTTTTTGCCCTCCTAAATCTTGGCTACCATTTGTAAGTAGATAACTTTTACACAGGGATTCCTCTGTTTATGACCTTGTGCACAATATGGCCTTGTGTACAATAAGACCCAACAGGAAGGGATTTCCACAACACCGCTGTCAGTTAAATACACTGATAAAGATGTGTACCTCCTCACCACCATCCACGATGAGGCTACTGTAGCAGTTCCTGTGCGAGGTCAGGACAAACGCGCAAACAAGCCCAAGTGTGTCATGGAGTACAATAAATACATGGGAGGCGTGGATAGGTCAGACCAGATGCTAGAGCTGTACAATGCTGCAAGGAAGACCGTGGCATGGTATAAGAAGCTTGCCATGTACGTGGTCCAGATTTCTTTGTACTACGTCTATGAAGTGTACCTAAGTATGACATCAGAGAATCCGCTTGTATTTCTGGACTTTCAGACCTCTGTGATCTCCAGCCTTGTGTTTGATACTCAAGAAATACCAGAGACTGAAATACTGGAAACAGTAGCATGGCTTAGTGAACGTCATTTTATTCGAACACTGCCACAATCTGGGAGAAAAGCCAAGCCACAAAAAAAGTGATACTACTGTCCACGCTGTCCCTTTAAGCCAGGCCTCTGTTTGGAGGAGTGTTTTGAAAGGTACTACACTGTAAACGAGTACTGGAAGGACTAAATAAACCCAGAACAAACCACCATGACACATGCTGTAGCAGAACCTGAGGTAACGTAACCAAAGGTAGTAAAAATCACTTGTTTTTATGTTATGCGACAACATTACCTTGGGCTCCCGAGGAATTGTGGGTAACAAACCATTGAAGGGCGATGTTATGTTACACGTTTCTAAAATCCTTATTTTGTACAGTTAAAAAAAATTATATTTGTGCCAGGGTATCTCATTCTTTTGGTGGCATACTGGGCACAAATTGGGGTGGGTGCTATAGGCCATGGGCTGCAAAATACGAAGTAGAAAAGTCAAAGTGGACTGGTGTCAGTCTAGGGCATGTAAACGCCTGAAAAGTGCACATATTTGGTATTTTGTGAATTCAGGACACTGAGCAATTAAAAACCCCTGTCTTTTTAATAATGGATTTAAAGCTGTCAGATTCACAATTCCAAATATTGTGAAAAAAGTGACTTTTACTACATAGAGTGAGATTGCCTCAGATTGCAGCAGGATTATGGGTAACAAACCAAAATTTTTGGTATACTTTTGCGAAGGGTATCTCATTCTTTGGTGGTGTACTGGGCACATGAAATTGGGGTGATATACACCATGGGCTGTATATTTCGTAGTGGAAAAGTCAAAGTGGCCTGGTGTCAGTCTAGAGCAGGGGTGGCCAAATTTCCTGACGCTACGAGCCACATAACAAAATTTCCATATGGTCGAGAGCCGCAAGACACGTACTGTGAAAATGAAATGTTTGCGAGCAAAACATTTTAAATACTAGCATTGTTGTGCAGTTCAGTAGCTGTTAGGCTAGCTCTTGATTACAACAAACTACACAAGAACAAGGGATAGAACATTGCTGTGAGAGGGGAGGGATTTGGACTGACCGTCAGGTGCATGTGGGAGCCTGTAGGGGGGTTGTATTCTCTGTGTATTCCCACGCTGTCAGGCAATGTGTTATGACGGGACTCAGCTGTGAGGAAATCGGCTGACGTTCTGTCATTGGCTGGGGGGTGGGACTAGACGGGGTGAATGAATTAATAAAAAGGTGCTGTTTTGTATCCTCTCTGGCTCATGCAGGAAACATAGTGGAGCGTGACTTCACGGCCGAATCCTGAACAATCAGGGGCTCTGGAATAGCGACTCGGAGAGACGGAGTGGCACTTCAGAGCAAGGCATACAGACTCGGGGTGCAAGCAAGGCACACAGGTTTATTTATTGGGATACTATTTTAGTTAGCGAGTTTAGCGGGACTGAGCCGCCCCACAGTATACGAGAGGGTGCAGAGCAGTGCCTGTTCCTCGGGGCTCCCACCGCTAGAGGGAGCAACGAGCATGAAAAACCTGCACACTTTATTTTGTAGTTTTTCCTTAAAGTATTTTGTTTTCCTTTTTCCTTTCGCCTTTTTACTTATTGTTCTTTTGGATTACACACCTGTGTGTTGTATGAAGACGGGGCACAATACCATTGTTGGTAGAGTGTCCCAAACTGTAACAAACACCTGCCAACTGAGCGCAAACTAATAAATCTGGGCGCCTGTGCCAGCGTTTCATATTTGAACTTTGTGTCTGTCTTGTGTCTTCCCACACCCTACTACAATTGCCTACACAGTTTGTGTAATTTGTATTGTATTGTAGATCAACAGTGTATTAGCCTAAACTTTAAATGTAACTGTGGCAATGTGCCCCGCCCCTGTGTGCATTTGTGTGTTATATGTTGTATGTTACGTGTGTTAATGTTGGTGTATTGTAGTTGGCTGCACGGGATATAAATGGGTGTGTGCAGCACATGTTATTTAAAATGTATAGTTGTATTTAAGCACAAGGATTGCACATCACTTCACGTGCATTTAAAGTAATTAACCCTTTGCGGTCCATTTTTTAATTGTGCGTCAGGCTCGCCAGGTCTAATTTATTTTCATACGCGCAGTTAATTTTATATGCGCTGTTTAAAAGTATTTTTTTCCACAGTCAAACTGGTTTAAATGGCCCTGCATATCAACAAAGCACTCAGTAGGCATCTCCAGCCCCGCCCCACCCTTTCGAATACATTATCGGCTTGTCTCGGCTCCTTTCGCTCCCTCTCGGCCATTGAATGGTTTTCTCGGCTTTTTCCGGGAAAACAACTTTTTTGCGTTTTTTTGATGATGTCGGACAGGGTCCGACAAAGGACCTGATAGGAATAATTGCAATGTCGGACCCAGTCCGACAATGGACCGCAAAGGGTTAAACTGTTGAACTTTGAGGATGACAAATGCACTGTATTTATTTTGAAAGGGATTACAGTACCTGCTCATGACGAGACGTAAGATATAAATATAATAATTTTAGACCTGCAATATAACATTTAAACATGCATTTTTTTTTGTCTAGTACCAACACTTCAATTGTATAAAAAGATTAATTAATCTGAATAAGGACATTTGCCACATTCCATGCTTGCCATACAAAAGTTGCTTGAGTTGTTAAATCAGCTTCTTTACTGAATGCTGAAAGCAGCATCTGCCTTAAGTCTGATCCAGGAGGATATTCTGATGAAAATGTGTTGTGATTTGTTTCATAATGACGTTTGAGGTTGCTCTCCTTGTAGTAGGCTACAGGCTACAGTGTGTAAACAATTTGTTGCAGATGAGACAGGTTTACCACTGTTTTCGTGAAAGCAAACTCTTCCTCCCAGTCTGGTTTAAATATCTCTGCATATGTGAATATCTTGTGCGTTCTTAAGTGTTACTAAATATTTGAATTAAATACCCATACAGTGTTTCAGCTACAGAATTGTAAAAATGAATAAGTTATAAGCATTTGCTTCTTCAACCGCCAGACCCACAGTTTATGTGGCATATTGAAATCAATACAATATAGCCGCCAATTTAGTCTGGGCTTTGTAATAAAATCAAAGTCATTGTGAAAGAATGTATTATATGCTCCTGTCGAGTGCTGAAACACTAATGAAAGTCATTCTATTTTATATGTGCATACAGCTTTCTATACCTGTTTACACAGAAGTTTATTGCGTGAAGTTTATTTTATTACAGTTTTTCATGTTCATGTATATGTGCTCTTTTTGAAAAAAATAAGAAAAAAAGTTTCACTTTCAATGTAAATATGGTGTTTCTGCTCTGAAAATGTTATGTGTGATGTACATAAATAAAAATATTAAGTTGTATCTGGTTGTTTGTTTTTCATTTTCATATCGAAGCCATTTAAAATGGAGCCGCACATTTTGCGGGTGTGGCGGTTGTATGTAGTCCGAAATCTCGGCGGTTCTAATGTTAAAGCATGTAAAACCCCCAAAACCAATGAAAAGATTTACACATAGAGGTTGGCACATCCAGCAGCTTAAAATGATCTACAGCCTTACATCAAACATTAGGATTTTAGGGACTAAATGTGACGTAGGTATAATAGATTTTCTGAAAAAGCAGCATTTTTTCCAATAATAGCTGTATTTGGTGGTCACATGACCACGAAAACCACACCGAACTTGGTACCAATGAACACTTCCGAGTCTGACAAAAATAACAATATATAGTTTGCCTGGGGCATCTGAAACGGAACATATGGTAATTTTGATGTAAAACAGCTGACTCCAAAATCACAACATTCCTGAAGCACAGAGTATCAGAAAGGCCTCAGCAAGAAGGGGTTAAACAATTAAACATTTTAACATGTGGCTGTGTAAAAGCGGTCATTTGGCCCCAGGCTGTTCCTTTACACCTGAGCCCAAGATGGCTGCCAGCCACAAAACACACCTGTCTTGTCACAAGGGGTTAAAGCACAGACTGGCTAGCGGCCATTCACCATCATCGAAGAATCTCACATACAGGCAAAGGGATTGATTTTGTCTTAAGAAATATATATTTGTCAGTAAGTCAGACAGACCTGAGGTCAATTATAATTAAAACTACAGCAGAATTGTTTGCTGAAATTGCAAATTACAATTACAATGTTATTTTGTTCAATTACAATTATGCTGCAGTATACAGAAATACAGAAACATACAATATCACTTATTTTTCCAAACAAATGGGGTCACTAAAAGTGAAAATACAAGAATAATGATTCTATGACAAATAAATGCATGATTGAGTTGTAATTGATCACTTACATTGTACAATTACAATTACACAGGTTTTTTTTTTTTACTTTGTGCAGGAGTGAGGTTGTGGCTTTGTGTTAAATGACAGTTTGTAGGGTTTGTTTCACAGCTCAGTGTTTTCTAGATTTCTTTCATTAAAATTTCACTAGTGCGACCAATTATTTTTCTATCACATTCTTATTGCAAATAATAATTTAAAAAAAAAATGCTGCAGTGAGACCTGAACCTGTGAACTGTGCTGCTGATTAAGACATTATTTGAGGCCTCTCTCAAAGTTTTACTGTATACAAAAACTTTGATTCCATGGCAGCATTCCCAGACCATTGTAAGATGGAAGGAACGCATTAATGCAGTTTGTTTACAAAATGACGTCAATATTTAAAGGAGAAATGGCCATTTCATAGGTGACTTCATCTTTAAGTGATTTAAGCGATTAGTAATTTGACTTGTGTCTGCAAAATGGTATGGGAATAGTGAATTCAGAGTACTCTGTCTTTTTAGGTTGTGCAGGATGTTTAAATAATCTGTAGAAAGGTTGTTTTTATGTAAACGTATAAACCAGGGCTGCACAATGTGCGACGAAGGATTTAGATTTTCACTTTAATTATCGTGCAGGATGTATTTTTTTACCCTGCATGTCGTGTACCTGAAAACAAAACGTGACCTCAATAATGCATGCACTGCATCGGTGGTAATACAAGCTTTTTGCTATTTTGTTACATTTCTTTTTATTTCGATTTTGGTCAAATTTCCATTTCTGTTATTAAAATGCCAACTCCAAGTCATGAGAGGGTGAAATACGATTATTATAAAATAAAAAAGAAAAGAAACGAGACAAGGTCTACGTTCTGTCTTTCTTTGTGAGCCCTTGAAGAGGGTCAGTGATGGTTGCAAAGTTTGGAACAAACCTGGTGCAGTAGTTTGCCATGCCCAAGAGACTTCGCATTTCACTAGGATTGCTTGGTGCGCGAGGTTGTTGATGGAATCTATTTTCTTCAGATCTGGAGTTACTCCATTAAAAAATGGAACTATAGTGTTCCAATGAGCTTCTGTTAAATTCACATGCCTTGTAAGACAACCTGTATTGTGTTTTGAAACACTTCTGCAGCTGGTGACGTGCCAAAATTTAGACTGTTTGTAGCGTCTGAGTCCTACATGTGTGGAGAAAGTATATATATCTGGTTTCTGGTGCAAGTTCCAGTTGATGGTATCTTGCGTTGAGATCCAGCTTGGAGAAAGCAGTAGCTCCATTCAAATCATGTATTATGTCATCCACTGTGGGAGAGATATGACGTTCCCTTAATATTGCTGCATTGGGAAGACTCATGTCGACATATACCCTTACCTCTGCAGGCTTCTTGGGTTTTGGTGCTGCTACGATTGGTGAAACCCATGGTGTTGGGCCAGTGACTCTTTCCATGATTCCCAGTTGTTGTAATCCATTTCTTGTTTCACTTTCTTTCTGATGTGGAAAGGGATTCTTCTGTGTGGCTGTACTACTGGGTGTGTGGTTGTGTCTATGTGTAGTTTGACTTGAAAGTCTTTTAGTTTACCTATTCCGTTGAATAAGTCTGAGTGTGCTGCAATTAGAGGATGCTCCATTGACGTACATTTCTTCAGTGTTGTCGTTGGTATATAATTGATTATGTTAATCAGTCCTAGTTCTGATGCTGTGTCGTAGCTGAGTAGTGATCCATTGTTTCCTTTCACTACAGAGAATGTTGCAGGTGTGAGTTTTCTGCAATTGTGTTTAGCTTGCCTTTCAACTCTAACGCTGTTGTGGATACATATGGTGTTATTTTGATGATTGCTTTCCTTAGCTTCATCAAATGTTTCAAGTTGCAGTATGCAGTTTCATCAAGTAGTAGGTTCACACTGGAACCGGAAGCTATCATAATCTTCACTGGTATTTCTTGTGTGTTGATTATGGTCAATGGTTGTTTAGGGTAGTTTACATTGCATATAGTGTATGATGTTCTTCTTTGCTGGAAGATTAATTTTCATTCTCAGTTATTTCAGCATCATTGTTAGTTTTAGATAAAACTTTGTTGATTGTTGGTTTTCTTTTGTATTGTGATTTGTTTTCTATTTCACGTTTTTTGTTGATAAATCCATATAAAGTTTGAAAGGCACACAAATACAATGTTAGTGCTCTGGGACATATTCTCTGAATATGATAATACATGAATGTGAATTAGTGACAAAACTGGACTAATTAATGAAACCGCTGTGTCTTAGGAAAAAGAGCAAACTGCTGTGTCTTAAGAAAAAGGGCCCCTTGGTTCCTGGCAGACATACTGAACTATGTGACCTACTGATTAGAGGACCGGTGCCTGAAGTGGATTAGGCTGAGCGGACAGTTGAACTATGTACAGATAATTCACACGTGCAACAACAATTGTTTTGATGGAAGGAAGATAAACTAGCGATGTCTCAGTGGAAAAGGACATTAAAACATCAAAGGACTGTGAGTTTAAAAAAAGGCAAGATACACAAATGATTGCATGAAATGGCTATTTAGCAGAGTGAAAAAGACTATAAATATCCAAGCAAAACGGAACATTTTGCGCTCCACATCGAATGCTAAACAAGGTGCTGTCACTCTGCTAAGCAAAGCTGCCACTCCAGGACTCTGCCTAAAAACGGAATCAAGACGAGACTCTGCCTAAAAACGGGCCCAAGACGAGGAAGCCAGCTGCAAGCGAGTCAACGACCACAAGCAATGAGACTAAGGCCCGGCTGGAGGACTGCCGTAAAACTTACAGAGACTTATCAGACAAACCAGTCTGGGTCTGTTGTACACCTAAAACCACAGTATCCAAAAGAAACTGTGTCCTGCTACCTGCGTAGCTAAAAGATTCAGCAAAGAGGACAGAGCGGACGGGCGCTGTTGTGGATCCTATACTGAAGACTGAAGACTTTGTTGCAGCTGTTTGTTGATTCTATCGAGAATTGAAAGCTTTGTGTCCGAATTTGATCCGAAGTGGGATTGAAGACTTTGTTGTGAGAGGAGAGCTTTTAGTACTGGACACTTCAACAGATTGAGTTTCCAAACCAGCGGACCAAAAGTCTAAGCTTCAAGGAACTGTTGAGTATAATTCCAGTTGCATTTGCCTTTTTTCATGGAACTAAATTAATTAATTGTAACACATTCACATATACTATGAACACACATTCACATAGAATTGAACTGTTAATTATTTAGTTTGCACACTTTTTGAATTGTGTTTTGTGCTTAAACTAAGATATTTACTTTCTGACTTTTCTGATTTCTGTTTATTATTTGTGTGCTTAATAAAATACTACTATTGATTGAACATTCCTTGTGTTTGCGTGTGAATGTGTGTTCATAGTAAATCATTGTAACACGTTAAATATTGTTAGTAAGAGAACTAATCAACCCAGATAAACATTAGATTATCAATTATTGAATTGTTCCTACAGTGCTCCTGCTGTGTGTAAAAAATGGCAATTTGACATTGTTCTGTTAATCTTTGTCCAAGAATTTCAAATGCAAACAAACATTACATTTTTTTATCATCTAAGAGAAAACACTTGAGTGATAAAACATAGATTGCAGATGGGATTTGTCAGGATGTGAGTGGTGTGGAAGTGAGGGAATCTCCAAACAAACAGGTAGGTTGCAAACACATCCGTTTTTAATAAACAAAAATTACTCCCTATACCAATAACAGTAGGGGTTGCCACGGCGGGTTTACAGTCCCCAAACAAATCACGTTTTAGAAATAAACAGGTTGTAATCCAGTGCTGGTGATGGGTAAGTGCTTGGTAGTATGGCACTGCAGGTGCTTCAGGTATTCGTGCTGGCTCCGCGGCTTCAGCTCCTGTCCAAGTCTCCATCTGCCAAAACACAACAACAAAACAAAACAACTCTGGATAGTTAGATTTCAGCTCAAGGGGGCTTACTCTGTCTCTTACTTTGTCTCCTTTGTACTACCAAACTCCTCCCCATGATCAGCATGGAGCCACGCTCTGTTCAATCACCATGCACCAACCAGTTGATCATAATAGAGTTGTTTAGCAGTCTTACAGCTACGCCCTTTCACCAAGATGGCCGACTTCCAGTTCCATCCTACCATTGAGTCGGCCCATCACTGTGAAGGCGTACCATCAACATTACCTAGCGCTCTTCCTAGTCGGAAGGTAGATTTGTAGCTCAGATTCCTTCTCTCCCGTTCACAGGATTTCAACAGCAGCCAGAGAATTTTTCATTACTTCTGTCTGTGATGTATCTTCAGTTTTAGAAACAGCGCTTAAAATCTCAAAATACTTAAAAAGAAATAAATGACAAATTGTATTGTAAGAAAGATGTGTCATGCATTTGTAGGGTTATGTCAACACTTTAATTGATTTGGTGACACATTTCACAACTTCCCAACTAGATCAAAACAGGCAGCATATTTGAAAAGACCACAGTTTGAAACAATATGTTTACATCAAGACATCTGTCATCTTGCACATCAGGAACAACAGTAAAATGCGAGACCCCACAGACAGAAAAGGTTAATCTTCAGGAATTTAGATTAAATAATAGTGGTTGAGACTTTATCAGAAAGCTGCCCATTGGCACAGCATTCCATTTCCTTTTTTGTAAGCTTGTTTGATACACAATGCAATGCATCCCATTTGCATTGCATAGTAAATTACTGTAACCTTGTTTTGCAGTTCTGAAATCTTTTGGGGTTCCACGTTGATTCAATTTTGCTAAGTAGAGCATTCCGATTGTGCTCCTTCTTAACTTCCCTTTGATCTGTAGAGAAACATGTACTGGTGCAGTGATCTGTGGTGATTGCTCTTTGGTTATACTACGCAGTGCAAAGAGATTTGTTGTAGGAAAAGTAGGTTTTGTAGAGGAATGCCGATTTCCCCTCTGTGCTGTAATGGTAAAACATGACTTAATTTAGAAAGGTCAACACATTATGTTATCCTTGTCTGTTAAACCCATTTCATATTTTCCTTTTTTCTCGTAAAATTGAATTCATTTTCAAGTTCCAGGTCTCTTAAACTAGAATAGTTAACCTACAGTTTATTGAGATGCTAAAATAATTGCAGTAGTTCCATTTCCTATATCTCAAATTGTCCTGCATGAAAAACACAGACGTTATGGCTGAACTAGATTTGTTTAATGGTATCTTTTCAAAACTAGTAGTGAAGAAAAATGATTGATTGTGAGGTGCAGATTCTTCCATGCAGTACTGCATTGTACATCACGTAAAGGAACGCCGTCAAAAACTTTGAAAGACCCCCAGCTTCCAGAAGCAACTCATATGTATCTGCGTTCCGTCGAAGTGCAACACTGACAAACGCAAAAAGGTGTTCTCCATTTTTTACTATCACTAAAAAGTGTATACCGGATTCTGCCAAGATGTAAAGTTGTCATTAAGGAAAAAGTGTGTGGTGGTGGGATGGGGGAGGGGGGTGGGGACTTTGACTCAGGCAGGTGCAAAACTACAGGCATAATTGCAGAGGGAGTATTTTTAACATTTGGTAGATAGATTACATTTTCAATTAGGCTTGCTTAAAATTAAAAGGTAGAGCACAGCACACAATCATGATAAAGAATCAAGAAGTGCAGTTCACATATTTATTGACTGGTGAAATACAGTTCAAAGCTGCTGCAGTATGTCCACTGTTTTGTCATTTCAAATCTATTCACAAAACAAACATTAAACTTTAAAGCTGCAGTGTCCAGTGCAAAACCACATCATGAAAAACCACATTTGTACGTGAAAAATGCTAAAATAAAAGTCGCTACATTTAAAAAATATATAAACGTGAAATTTTTGGTCCGCTAAAATAAAAAGGTTTGCATAATCTCTGCATGTTAGAAATTGCAGTGTGAAAACACAACACGAAATAATAAATTAATGTCCGAAGATAACCCTAACCCTGAATCATTCAATGCACAGAGCAACTACAGTACTTCTAGGCAGTTTTTTCTATTCATGTGAGCCGTGATATTTCCCCTCAGGCATTATTTGCACATGGTTATTAAAAACCGGAAATTAATGGTGACAATTTGACTTTCAGCTAAAAGTTGGGGTGGAGCGATTGTTCAAACCAGAATATGTGTATCTTTCATATCGTACAATATCTACAAAGTGCTGATCTGGGATTTGGGAGTTGAGCAGAGATAATCCTGTCCAGGGGAAACAGCATAAAATCAATTATTTACATCTTATGTTGAACATTCTGCCAAAATATTGAATGAAAAAAAAAAAATCTCAACCAGCCCCCTTTAATGGATGCATGTTTATTTAGCACATCCCAAAATTACACACAGTCATCTTTTAATATGCAACAAGCTTATAACGCCAGACAACATTTTATTGTGCAAAACTATTTGGATCCAGAAATTAGGGACAGTACGTAGACTGACAGAAGTTATTTTTGTTCTTGTACATTGACTGCATGTCCAATATATAGGTTTACATGGCAGGCTGGGTGAGCGATAGCATGACTGAAACAGGAAAGGACATAATTTGTGCTGGGAGTCGAAGACATATTAATCATATTAATGTATCACCCTGGTGCTTGTGTACAATGTTATAATTAATTTGCAATGGTCTGACTTAAAGAAATCAAATTAACACTGACCCATGAGCACATGTCATTTCCAATTATCAGCACAAACACATGATTTTAATTAATTACCAGTCTGTGTCTTCCTACTGGGGGAAGCAATTGATTCTAAGCACTCAATCACCAAGGTCAGCAAGAACATACTTTAATTATTCTCCATGTTTAGTAATCTCTCTATCTGTCTCCCGTTCTTCATGGTACTAATTACTCTAATGACAACTGTTTTCCATGGAATGATAGGCCGGGAATACCGAAAAACCAGTAAGATTATAGATAAATAAGGAATGACAGCTTGGATCTTAAAATCCCTAACATAAACCTTAAAACCTGTAATACAGTTTCTTACAAATAAAGTAATGTACAAAGTAAAAGTGGAATGAAATGTGGAATCCTTGGAATGAGGCTTGGAATAGCAAAAAAAACTAGTAAAGCTACGGATAACTAAGGAATAACAGCTCATATGTTATAATCCCGAACGCAAATATATTACAAACATGTCTTACAAATGAAGTCTTTGGGAAGTTTTGTGGTGTATGTTGAAATGCAAGCCCTGTGGTACCACTTTGTGCATTGGCAACAAAGAACCATACAGTCCACAGCTGAGAAGGTGCCAGAACATAAATGATATGTTACGGATGTAACCCCGGTTCCCTGAAAGAAGACAACCAACAACCATACTTTTGGGGTATGCCTGCCACAGGTCAGGTGACACTGTACAGTCATGCACCTGTACAGTGTCCCAGAAACGGGACAGACTAAAATGAATGACAAAATGGAATGCCCATTGACTACAATGGAGAAAGGAATGCCCATTCAATACAATGAAAAAAAAAAAAAGATGAATAAGGAATGGCAACGGTCTCGCAGTCGCTCACGATTTCCTTCGAGGAGCAGTAAGCGAGCGAGACATTCGAGGCAAACGAGAGACATCTCTGAACTGAAGAGCCAGATGGCCCAGGTTTTAGAATATCTGGCCAAACAGCAGGCTTCTTCCCCTGCTCAGGCCCCAGCCCCATCTCTGGCACCTGCACCGGAGCCGACCTCTGCCCCACCAGTGGTTGCTCCAGACGTCTCAGAGCAAGACCTGTTGATGAGCGGAGAGGATCAGAACGCGCTCTCAATTGCGGCTTCCTGGGATGGCGAGTCCTCTCTACAAGAGAAGACAGAGGGTTTCCAATTTCGAGGTTACCTCGGAGACTGATGTCACCTTCCCGTCCAGTTCAGTTCGGGCGCTTATGGAGCGAGCCTCCAACTTCCTCCAGGTTCCCTGTACTGCAGCACCTGAACAGTAGCATTCTGTTTTCAGAAAGGCGCAGACTGCTAAACCCCAGCTTTTTCCGGTATTCCCGGACTTTCTGGAGGAGGTACGATCCTCTTGGGATCGATCAGCGTTGGCCCCAAGTGTCTTGAAACACACAGCTCCACTGGCCGCCTTGGAAGGACGGTTCCAATCCCCACTGCTCCACGTGGGGACCTAAGGCATCGCCGGACGTGGGGCCCTAGCGCAGCAGCAGGGAAGCAGGCTCCACCCCAGACTCAGCAGCCCCAGCAGGGCCCCTGAAGGTTTGCGGCCTCAGAACCACCCGTTCACACACCACCAGCTACAATATTGGCGCACTCTTTAAGACTGGCATGAAAAATCATGTTGTTGCAATATTGATGAAACCCCATTGTGTATTCAAGCACCAGTTTGTTTTAAAAGTCGTTGAGTATGCACTTAGGGGGCTGACAGAACTTCAATCACAAGGTTTTGAATGCAAACTTGTTTGGAAACAATGCACAAGCTTCTTTAATTTTACATGATCAGTGATTCTTTAGCTCCTAGTCTGGAAATGTCAATAATAGAGCAGCATTCTCTGTGCTCAATTACAACAGCCGTTTAAAGAATATTACATTAGTTGGGGAAACTCAGTTTGATGATGGGAGAGCAAATGGTTTTATTTAAATGACATCTGATTCTCAAGTATACCGTGTGGCTCATATATAATGCACATCCTGTGTACAGCGCTCAGCAGTGCTTCTGTAAATCGGTGTGCATTATATTCTGAAAATAAATCTTGTTAAATGGGTTTAAAGAGCGTTGCAGTTGTGTACACTGGTTTTAATGTGTTTAGACATCTGTAATAGAAAATAGGCTACAGAAACAAAAAAATGCCGTAACATAACTGTACCTTAGTGACTGATGGCTTGTTTAAATGTTAGCTTGTAAACTAAAACAGACTAATATACACGCAACAGTTCTTCTACATGACAGATGCTTTTTATTTGAATGCTGATTTCTTACACAGCAAGCCATAAGCCACCAAATGCTGGAGCAATCTTTACTGTGTACAGCACGCTGCAGGAGCCATGAATCAACGTCAAGAATAACACTAGTGGTACAGGCAACACAAGCACAGTGTTTTCAATATCTGTTTTAAATCAAATTAAAACACTGGGGCAAACTAGCCACTGCTTTGTAATGACCAACAAGCCAGAGGCAGATGAGTTTCATGATTTGTCTGTGTTTATGTAGTCATCTTTTCCGTTAGAACAGGAAATGCATGTTATACTATATGTTGAAACAGAGATAATGCATTACTGTTCTTGCGTTCTCACTGCTGTACAGCCAGCCCTGGTAGTGCAGCAATATAATGCAGTTACAAAAATGGAAAAATGAACCCCTAGTTGTTGTGAGGTCTTAAAATGTAATGCACCCCAATTGAACTTACTAGATGTTGTCCTCAGCTTCCATTTGTATTGCGCTTTCACAATGTACAACTTCCTAAAGCACTTTATAATTTTTAAAATGTGTAAGTTAAATTTAAATTGCTATCTATTTTTAGTTGATAACAGTAGGCCTATTAAAAGCAGCATGGATTTGAATCACAAACAATAAATGCAGACACTAACTAGGCAGAGAATGGTTTTGATAAGAAATAGATATTTCCCAGAGACTTAAAAGGAGGTTTCAGCATTTGTAATATTTCTTGGACGTGAATTCCATATTTTGCACCTTAAGTTTATCAACAAAAAGACGACATGCAGAAGTTAAAAAATAAAGCCTGCACAGTTCTAATAATACTGGAGATACAGACTGGAACTTTGAATTTTTTTTTTTTTTTTTTTTTTAGAAGCCCTTATCCAGGGCGACTTACAATTGTTACAAGATATCACTTTTTTTTTTTTTTACATACAATTACCCTTTTATACAGTTGGGTTTTTACTGGAGCAATCTAGGTAAAGTACCTTGCTCAAGGGTACACAGCAGTGTCCCCTACCAGAGATTGAACCCACGACCCTCCGGTCAAGAGTCCAGAGCCCTAACCACTGCTCCACACTGCTGCCCGAATTATTTAGATTTTTTTGTGAAACAACATTAATAGTCAGCTTGCCCTCTTTCACCATGCTGCCAACTCGTCCTGGTCACATGCTTATCAGCTTGATAATCTGGGCTCCAAAAGGAAAAGGCTGTGGGACAAATTGAAATGTTCACCAAAGCGGATTGTATTGAATGCAATAAAGTAATCCATCACGTATGCACCCGTCACATGTCCGTTTCAGCAACATTAGTTTATTATTGGACGGAGAAGATTAGTTCAAATATTGTAGATCCTACTGAAGTTTTTGTACTCTGTGTTGTATGTGCTCTGTGCACTGCCATTGCTGGTAGCATCACGTGAGCTGTTTAGTGTGTTAATGTGTAAGTAAATCCTGTTCACCTTAGAGGCGTATCAACTTCAACCTCCATCTCGATCTCCTGCCTGTCACTCAGCAGCGAATGCACGCACCCACACAGCAGACAGCTACTTTGTCACAAACATTACTTGGTGGTTACTGGTCACATCTCATGAGGTTCTGATGACCATACCACTGGCATCCATCACATGGTCTGTAATGTCATCACAACCTCCCTCGATATGACCAAATCATTCACTCTGATGTTATCTACAGAATGCAGAAGATTGTACTGGTAGTGCGTAAATCATCTGCACTGCACCTAAACATAACCTGATCTGGCAAAAGTGACCATGTTTGTGTCCATTCATTTAACAGAGTGTGTGATGTAAGATCTGGATTAACACGGGAAAGGAATGATTTACAATCACAGGAACACTGCACTTCTATAGACTCTATAGTGTAGTTACTGCTCCGACACTGATGAAAGTTACAGTGCCTCTACCTGAGCTGTCTGCTTCGCTGTCAAACTGGTCCAAACAGTCGTCACGAGCAAAAGCAGGGAACCCCTTATTTTTCAAAGGACACCATAATCTCAGGGTTCGAAATTAACACCCGCCCACCCGCCAAACGCGGGCTAATTTGGTCTGAGGCGGGTAAATTTCACATATTTATACGCCACAATGGCAGGTACGTTTTTGTACACTTAACATCGCTCGGTGGTCGTTGAAGAGCAAGGCGACCTGCGATCATTGCTGTCGTGTCGCCTTGCAGTTTATACTTTCTACTCAGTCGCTGACAGTTCAAATCAGCTGAACTTTGACCTCGTCGCTATGGTTATTACAACGCCAAAATGGATGACTGGTTGTTTGACCGGTGAATTTTTCTATCCACTAGCCATGGTGGCTAGTGCATGGAAAAGTTCATTTCAAGCTCTGCTGTCTGTCATGTTATCATATATCTAGAGAACTACGTATCCAGTCATAGTCATACTGTATGTCACAGTTTTACATTGAGAAGCACTTTTTTAGTTTTTATGAAATTTGGTCAAAATCTGTTGCCATGTTAGACTTACAGTCTAGTACATGTAAATGATGGTTTGGGCTTATTTCATGGCATTTCACAGTCTAAAAGTAGGTATTTCACGATTTAAACATGATATTTATTAAAGCAGAAAAAAATAGTGATGTCACATTCAAAACTGATAATCTTCTCTAGAGTCACTATACAATAAATTTTCCTAAATATTTAAATGCTTACCTGAAAAACAGTAAATGCTAAATTGTGGAATTTTTTTTTTTATGTCCACCTTTTGAAGACATTCTATTTTCACCATCTGTGAATTATAGAAAAAAATTAAAACATAAATAAATGTAAAAGATAACAACACACATGAAATGTCCCCTTCTTGTACTGCATCTTTAGCAGAAATATTTCCGATCTTTGATGCAGCTGGTGTCTTTTTTGTTGAAGACATTTTAAAGAAATCATGCAGCTCTATGCAATGTGTTCAATAATCTACCGGAAGCAAACTAAGCTGGCTGCCAGGTTCCTAATACAGTATAACAAGTAGTGTGTCAATAAGACAAAGAGTTTGCTGTATTTATTGTGACAAAAAATATGTATATTTACACTATTCTAACATAAATGAGAATTTGCATCTGTGTGGAAACTGGGGGTGTCACTCACATACTACATTTTATGTTGTATGCCCTGGTGCAGGGGTGAAATTCTCAACACAAAAGTGCAGGTACTCATATGCGCAGCCGGGTGTAAATAATGAATAAGTACTTTTAAAATGTATTGGTGTACACACAATACTGATACAAAATAAGCCTTAACAATTAACACCATAAACAAAGAAGCTGAAAATACTGAAAGCTTTGTACCCTCTGCATGTATCACTCAGTCATGTACTGACATAACACTAAAGTTAAACCTTAAATCATGATGTTATAAAACATTTTTATAAAATAACAAAAAAAAAACTCTGCTATGATAAAAATGATACAAAAAGGTCTGAGTCAATGCACAATAGAGGCTAAAATACCCCTCTATTTTTTATGTACCAGGCCCTTCTATTCAGACCCTGGGTACTGATCTACAACAGGACCTGGCCATGCTACAATAATAGGCTTGGATAAGAACATACATCCCTGTTATTGTTATTGTTTTGTACTTATTACTTACCCTACGGTAATATATTCTGTGTGTTTCCCTATTTGTTTACAGTGCTCAAAACAGAAAATACTAGGATCAAAAAACAAACTTTGATCACTATACTTAACATTGACCTTGCAGGTTGGGCCAGTGTTTGGAAAGCATGAAGCACACCTCCATCTGTATCGCTCGCCAAATCTGAAGCGGGAATTTGTTGATCCTGTCTTTTTAATGTTAATCCCTACTGTCCCACACATCACTTGCCATTTTAGAAGCTTTCGCACAAATTCTGGCAAGGAAATCGGGGCAAGGCAAACCCCTCTGTGATAATTATTTATAATATTACTTGGATTTTTGCTTTCAAATTCATGTGCAGCAGATAGTTTCTCCGCACTTAAGAAAAAAACTATTACTCCATGCTAAAGTTTTCACGTCGCACTGCTAAAGTCCTTTCTCGTTGATCAACCAATGAGCAGTGATACAGCAAAATGGACAGAGATTTGTGATGCACGCCAAAGTGAAATCTGGTCAGAATGAAAGCTCGGCCAATCAACATGCAGTGATTTTACTAATGTTAATGGTGGCCAATAGCAGCTAATAGACAGAGAAGCAGTATAAGGAAACAAAATGCAAGCAGCATACACTGTGCTGATTGAAAGCGCATTTGAGAAACGTTGCATTAGTGGACTGTGTGAGTGGATGGAATGCATGCGTGTTGGATGAAAGGCAGATGAAATAAGTCCCAGTAACCCAGTACAGGCATTAAAATAAGTCCCGGTATGGAGTACTGGCAGAATTTCACCCCTGCCCTGGTGTACTGAAAACACAGTAGATAGAATGTGTTAAAATTACGTGTGACTGCAAGTACACGAATGTATTGTTCTGAATAGAAAGTGTGAAGTGTCAGTATGTGTTTTGGTCCATTCTGGCAGTTGTGAATATTTTTAACACCAATATTAAGGTGGGCAAACCAGGGGTCTGGCGATTCTACCTATGGAGAGTTCTGCTGTGCTGCTCATGAACTTTGCAGTTTTCAACTCATCTTATTAATATTATTATTATTATTAGTTTATTTAGCAGACGCCTTTATCCAAGGCGACTTACAGAGACTAGGGTGTGTGAACTATGCATCAGCTGCAAAGTCACTTACAATTACGTCTCACCCGAAAGACGGAGCACAAGGAGGTTAAGTGACTTGCTCAGGGTCACACAATGAGTCAGTGGCTGAGCTGGGATTTGAACCGGGGACCTTCTGGTTACAAGCCCCTTTCTTTAACCACTGGACCACACAGCCTCCCTTGATGCTATCAATCTTTCTCCTTCTCCTTCTGCAAGAAACCCAGGTGTTATTTTGGACCCTTCCCTCTCCTAGTCTCAACACATCTCTTTACTAACACGTACTTTTCGTTTCTTTCTTTTTATAGTATATAGTACACAAACCCATGCCTTTAAAAGTGACACATACACATATATCAGCAGTACTGACTGTGCCTGTGACATTCCACCCTTGCCAGTCTGCCCACAGTGAGAGGTGTGTTTTTGGGAGGCTTACTTTTACGCTTATAGCTTTGGCCTTTTAATTTAAAACCGCCATCTACCTGAGAATAATTTTTGTATACATATTTTATTTTTTTAAATTATGAAGGCTCAAAGTAAGTAGAGAGCATAACTCAAATCCAAGAACAAAATAGCTAAATTTGATTTAAAATACATTTTCTGGGCATTTTGATTTCAAATCTATTTTGGATTTTGTTTGTTGAATCTAAGATTTTGCTTGACCACCGTACCAATATACCACCAAGGGCATGTTTCACTTGAATGTCTCCGGTATTTTGTACTATTACCTGTTTTTCATAAGATCTGTCATTCATTGGCCATTAATGGCAGTGACGTTACTGTATAAACATAAACCTGCAAATGAAATTTAAATTCCACAGTGTTATAATGTTTCCCTTCTATTTGTTTCTTCACAGCACTGCTGCTGTTCTACGATGTGACCAACAAAACTTCTTTCGACAACATCCAAGTAAGAGCGATATTCCTATTATTCAATGCTGGTTTAAATGTGCACTAATGTTGCACAATGACAGAAAAGACAATATGTGTGGTATATAATGATCTTTACCCCTGGTATAAATAAGGTTCAGTATTGTTAAGCCTGTAATTGTGTTTGTTTTTTTGCTGTAGACTGGGACCGTGAGGCAATGACATTAGAGTATGCAGCGTTCAGTGGCTAGTACATTTTAGCACTTCATCTTTACTGAATGCATGTTTTAAACTGGAGGTTAGCTTTATTTTAAAAATGTGGATTAGAATAATTTAAAGATTGTGTCAAGCTTGTGACTACGGTCACATTGCTATGTAACTGAATTCAAATTATTATTACCTCATATAAAACACCGGAAGATACTGTGTTATGTACACCAAAATAGGTTTTGCTTACAATATTTGTTCAAAATGTAGCGCTATATATTTCTAAGACTTGTTCTCTATCAAGTACGAAATGTAACCATTATCGTATGGGTGTTTACCTCCTAAAGACCCTGAACCTGAATAGATATGTCAAAGCTGCACAGTGCCTGTGACGCAGTCATGCCCGCCCCCGAGGGCATATGAAGACTGCACGCACAGATGACTGCATCATTTTTTCTTTCACAGAATTGAACCTTACATTGATTAATGCAATCATTATTTACTTTGTTTTAGTTTTACTAATTACACGTCATTTTTTGCACACAGCCTGTTGTTTGTTACATCCCACAGCGGCCTTGTGCCCCGCGTGAAGCCGGCGGATCTTGTCGCCCCTTTTCAAGGACCAAGCAACTTGAGTCGGCTGACTTGTGCTCTCCTCATAGACACAGAGATGAGTTGCTGTGTCTATGATTGCAGCATGTTGGAAGGAAAAATGATGCTGGTGTCTGTGCATGCAGTCTTTATATGCCCTTGGGGGGCGGGCATGACTGCATCACAGACACTGGCATGCAGCTTTGGTATATTAATATTCAGGTTTGGGGTCTTTAGGAGGTAAACACCCATACAGTAATGGTTACATTTCTATTTCAGGGAACAATGGTTACCTTACATTAAGACTTTTCCTGATATATAAAATTGTATTCCAGAGGAAACTTTGTCTCCTAGATTTGATTAAAATAGCACCAGTAGTTTCATTTAAAACGCCTTGTTATCCTGCCTTATTCAAGTAGGTGAAAATCAAGGTGATTTATTTTTGTTTGTTTGTTTTACTCATAAGGACAGAATAGTGCAATCATAAATTTCATTGGTATTGAGTAGACATATATATATATATATATATATATATATATATATATATATATATATATATATATATATATATACAGTACTGTACAAAAGTTTTAGGCAGGTGTGAAAAAATGCTGTAAAGTAAGAATACTTTCAAAAATAGACATGTTAATAGATTATATTTATCAATTAACTAAATGCAAAGTGAGTGAACAGAAGAAAAATCTAAATCAAATCCATATTTGGTGTGACCACCCTTTGCCTTCAGAACAGCATCAAGCATCAATTCTTCTAGGTACACTTGCACACAGTTTTTGAAGGAACTCGGCAGGTAGGTTGGCCCAAACATCTTGGAGGACTAACCACAATTCTTCTGTGGATTTAGGCAGCCTCAGTTGCTTCTCTCTCTTCATGTAATCCCAGACAGACTCGATGATGTTGAGATCAGGGCTCTGTGGGGGCCATACCATCACTTCCAGGACTCCTTGTTCTTCTTTACGCTGAAGATAGTTCTTAATGACTTTTGCTGTATGTTTGGGGTCGTTGTCATGCTGCAGAATAAATTTGGGGCCAATCAGATGCCTCCCTGATGGTATTGCATGATGGATAAGTATCTGCCTGTACTTCTCAGCATTGAGGAGACCATTAATTCTGACCAAATCCCCAACTCCATTTGCAGAAATGCAGCCCCAAACTTGCAAGGAACCTCCACCATGCTTCACTGTTGCCTGCAGACACTCATTCGTACGCTCTCCAGCCCTTCGCGAACAAACTGCCTTCTACTACAGCCAAATATTTCAAATTTTGACTCATCAGTCCAGAGCACCTGCTGCCATTTTTCTGCACCCCAGTTCCTGTGTTTTCGTGCATAGTTGAGTCGCTTGGCCTTGTTTCCACGCCGGAGGTATGGCTTTTGGCCGCAAGTCTTCCATGAAGGCCACTTCTGACCAGACTTCTCCGGACAGTCGATGGGTGTACCAGGGTCCCACTGTTTTCTGCCAGTTCTGAGCTGATGGCACTGCTGGACATCTTCCGATTGCGAAGGGAAGTAAGCATGATGGGTCTTTCATCTGCTGCAGTAAGTTTCCTTGGCCGACCACTGCGCTCACGGTCCTCAACGCTGCCCGTTTCTTTGTGCTTCTTCAAAGAGCTTGGACAGCACATCTGGAAACCCCTGTCTGCCTTGAAATTTCTGCCTGGGAGAGACCTTGCTGATGCAGTATAACTACCTTGTGTCTTGTGGCTGTGCTCAGTCTTGCCATGGTGTATGACTTTGACAGTAAACTGTCTTCAGCAACCTCACCTTGTTAGCTGAGTTTGGCTGTTCCTCACCCAGTTTTATTCCTCCTACACAGCTGTTTCTGTTTCAGTTAATGATTGTGTTTCAACCTACATATTGAATTGATGATCATTAGCACCTGTTTGGTATAATTGTTTAATCATACACCTGACTATATGCCTACAAAATTCCTGACTTTGTGCAAGTGTACCTAGAAGAATTGATGCTGTTTTGAAGGCAAAGGGTTGTCACACCAAATATGGATTTGATTTAGATTTTTCTTCTGTTCACTCACTTTGCATTTAGTTAATTGATAAATATAATCTATTAACATGTCTATTTTTGAAAGCATTCATTTTTTCACACCTGCCTAAAACTTTTGCACAGTACTGTATATATATATATATATATATATATATATATATATATATATATATATATATATATATATATATATATATATCACAATGGGCGACTTTATAACACAAACTGTGATACACTATTTTGATAATTAGGGCCGGTGCTAGGCAACTTGCCACCCTAGGCAAGCCTAGCACAGCACCCTTATATCAGTCAGATAATGATTATTTTATTAGTTTTTAAAATTAACAGGTTTTTGATTCAGCTTCTATTGTGCAATCACTGTGTGCTCCTATATAACACGATTTCTGTTTTGATATAGCATCCTCATTTTAAACTGTAATATAAAACGAAATGGAATGGTTGAAAATTAATGTTTTGGCAAAAGCATTAACGTTCCTTTGATATTGCAAATTAGCTTTGTCTTGCTTAACAACTATTCTACAGAAGAACACAACACTATAGGGAAATATCCAACCATTTAAGGTAGTGCTGGGACGAACGAGGAATTTTCATGTTCAGATATTTGTTCATTTTCAAAACGTCATCAAAGCCACTATATGTAACACTGTATTAAAGTGGAATTAACTACAAAACAGAGAAAGCAATACAGTAGTTAAATCTAAAACAAAGTATACAAGGCATTTTTTTTAAATAACCCCAGCCATTGTTGTGTCTTCGCAATAAACAAAGTGGCCATAGACATGTTTTCATTATAACATTAGTTTTTAACTTGAATAAACACTTAGTTACAGAATCGTGAAAAAAATTGTTTTGACAAATTAGTCAGAGGTTCTTATTTTGCGCTAAAATAACTCAAAACGGTTGCGTGTTTAAACACCATATCTGGAGGTGGATAGTACTCATTGACTTGGAGTGCCTTTTTTTGGAACTGAAAAAATGGATAAAGTATTTAGCAAGTTATTTTGATTTTTCTTCGCACATGCACGGTTTATTTTTTGCTAACTCAAAAGTGCGCCTGCACAGTCAGGCTCCACCACCAAGAAGAACTTAGCGGGTGTTCATCAGTTTAATCATTCTCTGTGGGTAATTTAATTTGAATTCCTTAGGTCACTTATGACTTGTGGTTCTTGTGGATCATGACTTTATCCATTTCATTTTTATGACTTATTTTAATTTTTTTTAAATGCTTCTGACCTTAACTCAGTCTGTGAAGCTAAACCCCGGATGCAGTACCATGATTGACAGTGCTATCTCCAATGGGGACTCAACAAGTTGATGTAGCAACAAATTAAATTGTACCTCTTTTAAACATTTACAGCCAAGATATTAGTCAGTATATGTTTAGTTTATATGCATTATATACACGTTAAAACATAAGCATAAAAGATATGTATTCGTAATACCAATATACTGTATTGTCTATGATAACGTTTTACAAACAATATAATGTGCATGATAATTAATATTAGCAAATGTTTGAGGGTTTGTTTACAAACACAAAAATTACATAATAAATTGTCACAAACAATTACAGTATTCTAATTAGCTTTTCCAATTCACATATAATTCTATGGCAACATGAACACAACCATGGTTGTTCTAGTTTTAGACCTCACCTGACCTGCCCAGTGGTGACTACACATGTTGTCTGAAGTGAACCCACTTACTGTACCAGTTAAGCAGTGTGTGCTGGAAAGCCTTGTCAGAACATGGGTCAGGTAAGGGCGCAGTGGCGGCCTTACCTGATAATTTTCATCTTTTTTTGGAATTGTCAGCGCTTAATGTCAAATAAAACATAGTTTTTTGTGTTTGTTGATAGGATTATGTTATTTTCTAAAATGGCGGTTTTTAAAGGGAAATAAAACAAAAAACTCTGAAAGTATGAGTATTCTGATTTTTATTTCTGTTTACTGGAGTGTTTATACTTCTAAAAAAATGAAGAAAGATTGTGCTTCAGTGATTAGTATTCAATTATACAACGAATTGAAAACTGCAAAGTTCATGAGCAGCACAGCAGAACTCTCCATAGGCAGAATCACCCGACCCCTGGTTTGCCCACCTTAACGTTGGTGTTAAAAATGTTTGCAACTGCCAGATTGGGACCAAAACACATAGGAGGCTGTGTGGTCTAGCTGTTAAAGAAACAGGCTTGTAACCAGGAGGTCCCCAGTTCAAATCCCAGCTCAGTCACTGACTCATTGTGTGACCCTGAGCAAGTCACTTAACCTCCTTGTGCTCTGTCTTTTGGGTGAGACATTGTTGTAAGTGACTCTGCAGCTGATGCATAGTTCACACACCCTAGTCTCTGTAAGTTGCCTTGGATAAAGGTGTCTGCTAAATAAACATCATAATAATAATAATAATAATTGTTTTGGATTAAATTTAAGAATCAAAAACTACGGGCTCCTGAGTGGCGCATCCAGTAAAAAGCACTCGCTAAAGTGCAGGATGCACTCTATAGCCTGGACGTCGCCGGTTCGAGTCCAGGCTATTCCACAGCCAACCGTGGACGGAGCTCCCAGGGGCGGCGCCAATTGGCTGAGCATCGTCCGGGGGGAGGGAGGGTTAGGTCGGCCAGGGTGTCCTCGGCTCACCGCGCACCAGCGACCCCTGTAGTAGTCTGGGCTTGCATGTAAGCTGCCCAGAGCTGCGTTGTCCTCCGACGCTGTAGCTCTGAGGCGGCTGCACGGTGAGTCTGCAGAGTGTAAAGAAGCGGGCGGCTGATGGCACACGCTTTGGAGGACAGCGTGTGTTCATCTTCGCCCCTCCCGAGTCAGCGCAGGGGTGGTAGCGGTGAGCTGAGCCTAAAAATAATTTGGCGTTTCAAATTGGGGAGAAAATAATTTTAAAAAAACTAATTGGCAACGGCTAAATTTTAAAAAATAAAAAAAAAAGAATCAAAAACTAGACAATGCATTTTTTTGTAACTATAGATGATCATCACTCTGAACAAGGTCTAGTCCCAACTGCTTGTATCAAGTCTACACTATGTATGACTGTATGCTTACTTGACATTTTATCAGCCCCTACATGATGATTCATCTTTCATGCTCAAGATGACTTATTGGTTTTATTCATGTTGTCTATAGACCCGCAGAATCACACAACCTGTGTTACTAAAAACCCACTTCGCCCAACAAGTAACAAACAGCCCCTGCCACAGCTGCAATACAAAATAGCTCCATGTGTATCATGGAAAAGTAAGCAGAGGTACACCCATTGTGTACTACACATTTACAACTTTGACTTACGTACATATGGGTGTCTCAATATATTCCTTATTAATAAAGAAGCATTTAGATTTCATTTTTATAAAAAAAAAAAAGCCTAAAATCCATTATGCCAATTCAGAACTTCCAGTGGAAAAGTTAATATGTTGTGTGTAGGCGGTTTTTTATGTGCAAAATGATTTGTGTTATAATAAGAAACAACCAACAAATACTAGAAAATGGCTTTAAAGCTGTGACTATCATTCACTTAGTGACTTTTGAGAGTAAGAGAAGGGAGGACTATAAAATGTCTATAACATCTAAATTGGTCTGTGCTCCTCCTGATATAGTCTTCAATCTCTGAAGTGCCATTGACAACTCATTCAGTTCTGTTCTGTTCTGTGTCCCCCTTAGGCATGGCTGACAGAAATCTATGAATATGCACAGCAGGATGTGGTGCTCATGCTACTGGGTAATAAGGTAAGTGGTAACAGTGTCATGAGTCTATTTGTAACACGAATGAGTATTCCCAACCTTAATCTGTTTCACTTAAACAAAAGGAGTCTGGTAAAGCGTGTTGTGCTCAGAAGAGTTACTATCCTCCATGTGTGACGAATATAGCAAGAGGCGCTTGTACTTACAAAAACACCTGCACAATGTAGCACACACTTTACAGATGGGACTGACCTCCTCAAGAGGTATTCTGTCGGTATTCTGTAGAGATGGTTTGATTACAAACAACATGAAAGAGTTGACAGTCTTATAAGAGGTTGTCCTGCTGCACCTATCAAAATATTATAAGTCACAAACACTTAAGGTTAAATACATCATTATAACTTTAAACACACATGAGAATAGAAGAAAATGTTTTATCTAGAATGTGTTTCAATATAAATACTGCATGACACTCTGATTTATCTCACAGTCTCACCCCACATTGAAGCAGCTTCTCAGTGCTGTCCTGTTGTCTTTCTGAGGTGCAGACCTGGATCTCAGAATTATCTGGTATTAAATTCAAGCAGACCTGAGGTTTTACTTTCCAGTCCACACCGTCCCCTTGGCACGACTCCTTCCTTGCTATTCCTTTCCATGGTAGGCTTTTGGTCCCTGTTTTAAATGCCAGGAATCTGGGAATATTTTGGACCCTGCTATGACTTTTGAGGAACATTTCCGTTCAGTTACTAAGATTTGTTTTTGGCACCTGAGATGTATAGCTGGGTTGAGGCCTATGCTGCTGTCCCAGGCTGATGCTGAGACACTGATTCAACCTTTTGTAAGCTCTACGTTTGATTGATTGTAATTTCTTGTTTGCTGGTGTCCCTGATGCCTCGTTGAACAGTTGCAGCTGATTCACAATGCAGCAGCAAGAATAATTACACACACTAAGTCTATGTGCTATATTTTCCCGGTTTTATGGTCACTACATAGGCTTCTTGTGAAGCAGCACATTGATTTCAAAACACTGCTGCTCACTTACAAGGCTATTTGTGGTTCTGGCCTTGCCCTATAACCTGGCTCATACTTTGAGATTGGCAAATGATGGCCTCTTCCAAGAACTCAATTCAAACCCTATGGTTCAAGGGCTTTTAGATTGAGTTCCTTCACTTTGGAACTAATTTCCAAATTTGATTTGGTCTTTCACGTTTGAGCAGTTTGCAGCCTTTTTTTTGTAAAGTGCACTGGGATGCTTTGTTCTATAGCACTTCCAGATAACTCCTAGATGAGCAATTCAAGTGGTGCATATTGGGCGCAATAATCCAGGTTATAAGCATAAAGTGAACGGGATGGAAATAGGGGATGAGACCATTGAAAAGGATCTCGGAGTTATAGTGGAGTCATCATTAACAGTATCTCGCCAATGTGATGAGGACATTAAAAAGGCAAATAGAATGTAAGGCTATATTGCAAAATGTGTGGAATACAAGTCTAGAGAGGTTATGCTAAGATGATGCAATGCCCTAGTTAGACCCCACCTAGTGTACCTTTTTGGTCACCTCAGTACAAAAACAAAAGACATAATTGCACTCGAGAAGGTACAGAGAAGGGCAACTAGGCTGATCCCAGGACATGAGCTATGAAGACAGGTTGAAATAATTAAGTATCTTCAGCCTAGAAAAAAGAAGGGAAAGAGGGGGGACTTGATTGAAGTCTTTAAATCATTAATGGTATAGATCATTTAACTCGACACTACAAATTTAGCACAGACAGAAGCACAAGAGGGCATAAAAGGTCAGAAGCACTTTTTTACAAAGAGTTATCAATGGTGAAGTAGTAGCATCTAAAACACTGAGAACATTTTAAAAAAGACTAGATTCTGTGCTTTTAATTTAGTTCTCCCCAGTAGGGGAGAATAGTGTGATAACAAGGGACAAGCCTTGGTGGGTCGAATGGCCTTTTCTCATTCCCAAACTTTTCTTAATTAGTCAGTATTGCTCAAGGCAGCACCAAGCAAGAAGGGCATCTTGGAAGACTTGCCCCATATGTCACTTTCAGGTGGCAAATAGCCTTTATAATACAGAGCCATTTAGCAAAATGCTTTCTTAATCAAGCTTTATCTCTCGATTGAGGATTTGAAGTTATAGGAACAAAGGTTTTATATACATAATACATACACATAATTTAGTTTTCAGATACCTTTGCTATGAAATGAAGGTGGAAACACCTTCATTTCTGTAAGATTTGGCATTAAAGTTTTGAAAATAATTGTGATGCTGTAACAGGGGTCTCGTTACGGGTGATAATAGCAGATGTGATTTGTATGAGTTAACACTTTGCGGACCATTTATTCAGCGCGTCTCAGGTGCGTCAGGTCCAATTTATTTTCACAAGCGCAGTTTATTTTAGACGCTCTGTTTAAAAGTATTTTTTTTCACAGTAAAACAGGTTTAAAAGGCACTGTATATCAACAGGACACTCAGTACTGCACCTCCAGCCCTGCCCCACCCCTTGTTCGCTGTATTTTTCACATACCTCTTCATAGTCGTGCATACCGATAAATCATCTCCTAATCACTCGTTTTATCACCAAACTCCTCAATAATGCGATCCAAGTGATTCTTTTATTACTATAACATCTCAAAAAGCTCTGCAAATGTCTGTGATATTCTTTGAGCACTGGATGCAGAAGCAGCTATATTGTTTGTTTATGTCCGTGTTATCTCTTTGGTGCCGGGGCTATGTGTATTGCTCAGATCTGCCCCTTTCTTTTCAGCTCCTATCGCTCTCACTTGGCCATTGAATGGTTTTCTCTGCTTTTTCTGGAGAAAAAACGACTAGAGACTTGTTTTTTACGTATTTTTGATGATGTCGGACAGAGTCCGACATTGGACCGGAAAGGGAAAATTGTAACGTCGGACCTGGTCCGACATAGGGCCACAAAGGGTTAGTTCTCTGGAGGACGTAGATGCGTGTTCGCTGCTTGATTGACAGGAGACAGAGACAGAAGGTTGGGATTGACACGTCCCGCAGGAGTGCATGTTTATTTACATACAGGAACCCCACGTGACGTTACCAGCAATGGTAACTCATGTGGGACATATGGCCCGCCGTACAAAAGGCAAAATAAACACTGTACTAAAAACTATCAAATAAAAGGTGCTGTGAAAACGGCTCGCGGTACTCAAATTGAGGTCCCTCTTCCACATATGTCTGCTATACTGGGTGGGACTACCCAAAACTAACTGCCTGTCCATCGGGCAGTTCACCCGTTGGTGCGTTGCATCTTCCTTCTCCCAGAACAAACCCCCGACCTCTGAATATACATACACAGTGCTCCAGATAAGGTTCTGGGTCTGAGAGAAACTTACCCTCTAATTTTAACACTGACATTTTTTTTCGAGGTATCACACTGATTGCAAATTGATTACGTTACTTATATTTTACCATTAAATTCTTTTACATCTTAAAACTTCAATATACGAGGCTCCCAAGTGGCGCATCCGGTAAAGGCGCTCCGCGTGGAGTGCAGGATGTGCCCTATAGCCTGGAGATCGCCGGTTCAAGTCTAGGCTATTCCACTGCTGACCGTGGAGGTGGGAGCAAAATTGCTATGCGTATTTTTACACATTAAATTTAAATGTAGTGCATATTTTGGATTATTTAATGCGTAAAAACGGCAGGTACGCAGCTTATCTGGACCGGAGTACACATGATTGCCGTTAGAGGTATTCACTTCGTTTCCTGAACCCAGTCGTTCAGCAGCACAGACCGACCGATGCTTCAGCAGCAGCAGTGCTCTGACCCCTATGGCTTTACAGCAGCCTCGATCTGTGTAATCGGGACCCTTTTATTCCTGGCGCTTGCTGCACCATGCCCACCTGCTGATTAGGCGCTTGCAGCTGGTAAACACACACGCTGCTCGTTCCCGCAACTAAACCGAGCGGGCAGGCTGCTACACACAGAGCGTCAGGTTCCTCATTAAAACCAGTCCCATTCTTATTTATACAATCACTACACTCTTATTTACAATAAACAATCACAGAAGCCCCTTCCTTATGTGCATGCCCCCAGCCCTGCTACAGATGCGCTTTAAGTCAAGCCTGTTGGCTAAAAACTAAAACAAGGGCTCCCCGAGTGGCTCATCCAGTTAAAGCGCTGCCGCTGGGAGAGCAGGATGAGTCACACAGCATGTCAAGTAAATCAACTTTTCTTGACGTTTCACTGTATTGATCTGCGTTTCTCAGTCCTCCACACACTGACAGACGTTATGCCACAGGCTGACTGAATTGCTGTTTCTTATCATTTCCAGGCCGATGCCACCCACGAGAGGGTTGTGAAGAGAGAGGAAGGAGAAAAGCTAGCCAAGGTAGGTTTGTGCTCACTGCCTTCAAGAGGGATACCAAACTGATGTTTCATGTGCCTTTTACACTGAGACAATTACCACAAGTAGGTTAAAGCAAATCAGATGCTTAAGATGCCTGATTAAAGCACAAAGTGGTCTAACATTTTCACACGAGTGCCTATTGTTTCTGATAACTGATTACTGACCGAAATTGAAATTCTCACAACCAGAGGTTTTCATGCAGGTAGGTATATAAAGGATATATATGACATTTGCACACTCCTGTATATTTTTGCATTTGCTACTTTTCTTAACAGTTTAACTGGAATGCTTTTTTTGTTATTATTATTTATTTATTTATTTATTACTAGTTATGGTGCTAAGCAGTACAATTTGCCAGAAAGCGGTAGGTAATTAGGTAATTAGGTAGGTAGGTAATTAGCTCTGTATGCCTGAAAAGAACAGCAGTACTAGTGCCTGCCCACTTAAAGTCCTTTCCAATACAAGGAAAGCTATTTCAAAACTCAGAATAAACACATCACAATATAAATGTATTGCTTCTGTACTTAAACAAAAGCTATTGGGTTCATTTTGTTTTATTATTTAATATAACGTACACCAGTTGTCCAATCTTTGTAAATATCCTCAGGTTCACATAACCATTAAAAGAAGAACATAGAAACATTCAACTAGTTAATGAATACATTTGTTGTAGTGGTAAAATAAGGAACAGAAATTACTGTTGGATCACAGTGTTATCATCATATGGACGTGCATCCATTATCCCAGGCAATCTTGTTTAATTGAAATCAGAAACTTGAGGACGTGATGCTGTATTCAGAAGTGGTGGACATTATAATATGAATGGAGTTTGGCAGTTCTTTAACTGATAGCAGATGCACATGTATGCCCAAATCTGAATTCTTCCCATAGGAGTTTGGAGTGCCGTTTATGGAGACAAGTGCCAAGACTGGCATGAATGTTGAGTTGGCGTTCATGGCCATCGCAAAGTAAGTGCACTTTAGTTGTTTTGTAAAATGGATTAAACCCTACATTTGGTGCAAGCAGTTATTTCTGTGTTAAACTCTAAGCCCTGAACTGGCTTTCTAATCTCCCTGTCTTCATGTGTACGGTCACCTCCTACTGCTTACCTTTGCAAATCTAGCAGCATCACCTTGAAAGCCAGCACTTTCCACTTTCAAGCACAACTTATTTTTACTCAGAGAATTCATTGGGCAGGAAGACAGTGTAGTTTACTGCAGTTACAGTGTACAATAAATGTAAGTATGATTAAGTCATCAGAAAAATCTTAAAGAAAAGTTTGAGCATAAGTGGAATATTGTTGATATAAAATCTGTAAGTTGATTTAATATCTTAATAGACATGATATACAATATGATGTGATGCACATACATATTAATACAATGTGTTTTATCTGGCTGTTGCAGGGAGCTGAAACACAGATCAATGAAGACGCCAAACGAGTCCGGATTCAAGCTGCATGAGTATGTGAATAAGGAGATGAAGAGTTCTGGCTGCTGCAAGTCCTAATCCTTTAGCTCTCACTGCAAACCCAACCAGACACTGAGAGAGGGGAAACACGCCCGGGCGGAACCGTTTAGATTCTTTCAATGTTATAAAGATATTCTCTCAGTGGAATGTCTGTGCATGTCCGTACCGTGTGTCTGTACCGTGGACAATATTTAAGATATGTCTTTAAGGACGTCAAAACTATAGTTTTAAAGCTAAGAGGCTGCCAACCACCCTAATTACATTTTCCCTGACTACTACCTCCCACCCCCCACCACACAGGGTTAACCTTGAGGCATCACAAGCCAGAGAACCAGCTTTAGTGATCACAAACTACACTCTTTGCATTTATATTAGACAACTAGCTCATTCTGTGCCCTTAGCGACATTGTGCTTTTAAACAGGGATGTAGAAATGTTCTCACACGCATTGCATGTTTTACAGAATCATCGCCTTCTGAGCAATTTATTTTAAAGTAGGAAACATTTACTTTGAATTGGGTGCAATGTAGCATTCATAGCACCTTCACACATATGTCAAGTCCTTCATCACTGGAGGAACTTTTTTGAAGTCAATTTCAGCATTCTCACTCCGTAAAGAGAGGAAACATTAATGCGTTTTAATGGAGTATTCCCAGATCTCGCTCCAATTATTCTCATTGGATGGTCTGACCTTGGCATCTCTGCCTTCATAAATGTTACATAAGACTGTATAATTATTCTGGATCCCTTTGAAAACCTGCACAAGATGTTTACAAGTAAAATTGTTCCATGTCAAATGTATTGCAATTGAAAATTCTGAATTGTCTCTTAGCAATTAACACTTGTATTGTAATTGAGCTCTGTTATGTATTTTGTAGTATTAGTAAAGACAACACATTTGATAAATGTTATTGATCATTATGGGTCGGTTCTGAAGAATTCTGAACGATTTTGAACATATGTAACCTTTCTGGAGGTGTTATTTGCAATACATTTTTTCAACCTGAATACATTACTAATATACAGTAAATTGCAACACTATATTTTGCTTTTGGTGTGTTTTGTTGCACAACAGTTAACATGAGCCAGATAACTACGTCAGAGAAGTGCTTATACCTTCAAAACTACGATTCCTTCGTCCTTCGTACATTGTAACAGCGTTGATTTGATATTTTGCTTTGGCTTAGCCATGCGGTTTTTAGTCCTTGATAAAAAAAAAAATTCTGTTTTGCTGCTTACATTATTTTATTCTACATATGAAGTCTTTGTAGTAATGGAGGGTACTTTTTTTAATGTATTTCTTAGAAAGATTGTAAATGGAGTCAATTTGTTTGTTGTAAATCTGCTTAATAAAGTATATTTAAGTTCTGAATAAAGGGATCCCCCAATTATCTTGGTCAATTGCTTTTTGTTTAGTTGACAATGATATTGCTGCACAAACAGATTGTTCGTAGTGAGCTCCCAATATCAAGCAGCTGATGAAACCTGGGTGAGGGTCCTTGGTGTTGATTGGGCTATCGCCATTCCATTTGAAACTGAAGAAACAGCATCTTCAATTTGTGCAACCTGCTGGTCTTCACAAAGCTGACAGCTTTTCTTAGCCTTTGTAGAGAGCAGTAATTTGAACCAATCTAGGCAGTTGTTTCTTCACTTGTTTCAATTGAAACCGTTTATAAGCTCAGTCAACACCATTGACCCACCCCTGGTTGTCACTGCCTGCTAGCTCAATCACATAACAAAATGGTTGTTTTATGCTGCTGTATTGTTAAGCCCAGCACACACGTGGAAACATGTTTCTTCAAAAATTGTCACGGAGCCTTTTTTAAGCAGCATGTGATCATTCCTGCTGCACGTCCCAAAATGGAGGAAAGCCATATTGCACTTAGTGGTGCTGCACTAAAACTGTGTAAAAGAAGGGGAAAGCACAGGAACCTGAAATGATTACGTGTCCACGTACATATCAATAAAACAATTGATTGTAGCAGAATTCCAAACCATGTCATCTTCTGTAGAAATTGCCATCTTGCATAGTCACATGGTTGACGACTCACATAGTCTCTCCTGATTGGTTAAAGACAAAATGTTTCTCAAAGTAGAACCCTGGAAACACGAAAACCTCCAGCATATGTGCAGGGCTTAAGGGCTTAAAGCAGCACAGCCTTGATCTGAGATAGGAAAATTGAAAATTGTTCCACTCCTAGTTCTGCATTGTTCCAAGTGGGGCAATACTAAGTGACGTACTTATGGAATGAACATCTTGTTTTTCATCTTTTTGGAGTATGTTTGGATATGAACAACTGTTTTAGGGTACTCATAATTTCTACACTATAAGTATTATATTTAAAACAACCCATTTGCCATTTCAGTTTAAGACTGAAAGTATAGCGATTGGTTTAGACAGAAATTAATTGTGTACTTCTCAGATAATTTGAGAAACGTCATGTAACAATCCATTATTTTTAATAAAGACAAACAAGAAAAAGAGTATTTGCACATAACTGGCAACCTTCAAATTATCAAAGATGGTTTCCAACCCACTCGTGTTGGAATAAATGGCACACACACCCACCCCTATAACTAAATGTGTAACATAAAGCACTGAAGCATCTCCATGGAAACACAATGCTACTTGGGCGCACTCTTGTGGTGAAATAAAAAATGACAACCTTTCAGTGCTTTACTTTTGTTTGACATTTGTCTTCCATTTGTAGATCTCAAATGTGCAATTTTGAAAGAAACACATACATATTTGCAATGGCAGCAGTTTTTTTTTTTCAGAACTGAACATTTGAGACCTAGGTAACTAATGAAAGATCAAAACACATATGATTTATGTCAATATTTTGTTAACTACAATCACTTTGCAATATCTACACAGATTCATCCAAAATTCCCACACATAGGTTCAAGTCTCCCGTCTCTCTCTAATGCATAAAAAACTGTGGGAATCTCCTAGGATGGCTTGGATGAACCCAAAGCTGAGGAAGAAGAACATGGGAGTTTTTTTTTTTTTTTTCTTGCACTTGCACAATTTGGATTGGAATAATTAAAAACCTCTGAATAATTTGGAGACTGATTATCTTATCAAATCCATGCATCCAGGGGGGAAATCAGGGCAGTATCTTGGGCTAGAGAATGATGAGCAATAATGGATCCCCCCCCCAGAGAACATGCTATGCAGTGTGCAATGCTCTTCTTACTTCAGCAGATACCATGTGGGTTTGAAATCCAATATTCCAAAAGGACTGAGAAAAAAAAGTGTAATTTACTGCTTTGACTTGTTCCAGATACTTATTATTCAGCATGTTCTGGAATGGGGGGGTCAAACATCCCTGAACATCCCTGACCACAAGTTTGGTGTGAATCGGATATGGTAGGGTGTTAAATCCAATATTTTTGGGTGATTTGTCATGGAATGACCCCAATGTACTGTAGCGATCCTTGCGTTTTTTGTGCTGTATTTCCACTGTGTTTGTGTACTGTAATTCCCGCTGTAATTGTGTTCCCTTCCCGCTCTGTATTTCCTGCCGCTGGTGTGTTTGCCTTTGTCTGTGTCTGTGTAATTCCAAGCCTGCGCGTGGTTCCTTTTGTATCTCCTGTGATTGGTTGTTGTTTGTCTGTCCTTATTGGCTATTGTTTGTCTATGCCCATTGGTCCTAGTGTGCGACTGAGGACCAATGGGATGTGTGTAAGCTCCGGTACCCTATTAGCATAAAGGGGCGGAGCTAAGGTTATAAAAGGCGCTGCATTGGCATTATTGTTGTTGCTATTCTGGTTGCTATGGTTTGTTGTGTTCCTGTATAACCGAAAGGTGTATGCTGTGAAGCGGACAGAGCAGTGGTCTCTGGTGGGTGTGAGATAGCGTCCGAAATAAAAGATTACTGGAGCTGATAACAAAGCATGTGTTCTCTTGTTTTCTGCCTCCTGTGAAACGCTACAGTACATTAGCTAGTTTATTTAATAAGATTTGACTCAATAGGAAATTAATTATAATATTGCTTCTGGGTTCCATTAAAATAAGCACTGAAGTTGGAGAAAGGCTGCACACAGTCACTGTGACATGAATACCAAAGCCATTGCTTAAAAAAATCACACACACACAATAGTAGAATAATGCCTCTTTTCCACTGTACAACCGAACCACGCCGGGGCTGTACCGAGCCCTCACGGTGCGGTTAAGGAGAGCCTGGGTTGTTTTTCCACTGCAGAGCCAAGCCGTGCTTCTGATGAAAGACAGTTGTTATTAATTAACTCAGTTTGCCAAAAGATGCGCAAACAAATGGTATTCAAAAATGGATAGACGCCGGATTCAGATGTCTTGTGAGGCTGGAGTTTCACGGTTTGGTTTTCGCTCAGCTTGACAAATAGCCAGTGGAGAACCACCCGTACCTGTACCGTACCGAGCCCTCATGGTTGGATGTGCCAGTAGAGAAGGGGTATAAAATGCATGAGTGTCTGACTGTGCTAATGTGTTCTTTTTCTCTGCTCTGCATTTCATTAAGTACAGGCAGCTAGTGCCAGTTGTTCACGATAACCCTGCGCATGGAAATTGGGTATTTTTATTTACATGCAAGTTTGTGCTAGATATGGCATGTCTGGGAGTTAGAAACCCTGTGCAATGAGACCGGTGTGGAAGGTGGCCAGGTGTTAATTGACCCAGGCCATCTGCTATAAAAGAGTAGCAGAGAAGCTAGTTGCTTTGTTCTTTTTGTCTTAGCAACCAGGAGAAGAATGTCTAGAGAATCCTCACGGGTGCTGTGGGAAGCAAGGTGAGAGATGGGTTATCACTGGGTGGAGACCCCTATCTGTCAGCAGATACTCTTATCTGATAGCCGAGATGGAGCTATCTGAGGCATGGCTTTTGGACCACAGAACCCCCCAGTGGCCCGAGACAGAGTGGAGAAGTACCTAGAGAGCATCCACAGGGAGATCCTCCTGGATTGTGTCTGCCTGGCCCCGGAAGTACAGCAGAAAGTGATCCAGAAGGTGGCTGGATCCATCAGGACCACTGGGAGGCTGAGCTAAATAGGGACACAGACCTACAGTGGGAGGAGCCTGAAGTCCAGTGTGAGACAAAATAACTGCTGTCACAAGAGGAGGAGCCACTGCCATGTCCAGAGCCGCCGCCTCTGCAGAGATTCCCGGGGGACGATTCCCTGGTAGAGGAATAGGGACCCCACCCCACCCTAGACCTGAGACACCTTAATGGGTTCTTGAGGGAGAGGAGGTTCCAAATGGTCACAATCGCCACATCCTCCAGTCTGTCAGGCTGGGCGACTGGTTTACAACAGTAGACCTGAAGGATGCGTATTTTCACGTTCCTATCCATCCAGCATACAGGAAATATCTCTGCTTCGCCTTTCAGGGGAGCGTCTTCGAGTTTTCCGTGCTGCCGTTCAGCCTCTCCTTTGCTCCCCCGCACATTTTCAAAGTGCATGGATGCCATCCTAGCTCCCTTGCGGCTGCAAACGATCAGGGTGATGAACTACCTGGACGACTTGTTGATTTGTTCCAAGTCCCAGGAAGGAGCAGTGGCCCACACAGCGATTTTGACGGAGCATCTGTCAAGGCTGGGTCTCACCCTCAACGATGCAAAAAGCCAGTTAATACCGCAGAGTACGGTCTACTTGGGTCTTCAGCTGGATTCCCTCATGATGCAAGCCTTCCTGTCGGACGACAGAGTAGCTGCCATTCGCAACTGTCTGGCCCTGTTTCAACTAGGGTCTACAGTACAATTGGTGTTTTGCCAAAAATTAGTGGGTCTGGTGGCCGCAGCATTGTCAGCCATCCAGCTGGGGTAACTTCACATGCACAGGCTTCAAGCGTGGCTCAATGCCTTTCGGCTACACCCCAAGCGCGACAGACACCGTCTCGCCTATTCTGGAAAGCGCTACACTGGTGAAGGCAAGACCCTCACCTGAACGAAGGCGTAAGGATGGGAGTGATTTACAACTGTCAAGTAGTGACGACAGACGCATCCAACTGGGGGGCGGTCTGGGCAGGCAGAGGACTCTGCAGATCCTGGTTGGGTCACTGGACATAAACGCGCTAGAGCACCTCACGCTGCAACATTTCCTCCCTGTGCTCCGCAACCAACATGTCCTTGTCCGCACAGACAACATGTCGGTAGGTGCGTACGTGAACCGTACAACGCACAGCCTTTCAGCTGCTGATCTGGGGGCACAGAGATACTTCCTGTCCCTCCAGGCTATCCATCTCCCGGGAGCAGCGAACTGGGCAGCGTACCTTCTCTCCAGGGAGGGTCCTCATCCGTCAGAATGGCGACTGCACCCTCAGATGGTGCAGCACATTTGGGAACGCTTCAGGGAAATATGCGTATTTGGGACAATGGAAACAGGGTATTGTTGCACTAAAACCCTGCCTTCCTCCTTAAGGTGATTACAGCTTTTCACTTGAATCAGTCAGTGGAACTAGAGGCTTTCCATCCCCCTTCCGTTGCGGCGGAGACAGATACGAGATTGAATTCCCTCTGCCCGGTTTGGGCATTGAGAGGTTATGTGGATAGAACGAGAGCGCTGTGTCAGTCTGACATATTAAATGCTGCAGAAAGATAAAATTGCATGCACCAATCAGCAGCTACATCTGTTCCATCCAATGGAAGCACCGGAAGTTTTTTTGCTCTTGTTGGATTGGGTGATTCAGACGACTCCGTCCAACCCTCACTCTCCCCGAAAGAAAAAAAAAAACTTGAGGAGGACTGATGTCTGACGATTGACTCGAGGAGGGGTGACGACTGAGGATGTCCTAAAATGGACACCTTATGAATGAGTATTCTGAATAAGATATATAGAATATTCAGCTATTTATATTTAGTGGATTATTAGTTCATGTAAACACTATTCTGAATGTAAATTATTTTCAAAAAATATTTCTAAAAGATTTGCATCCAGTGCATTTCAGTTATGTTAAACTATACATAGATGATGTGTTAACGTTTAAACAAAGTATACAATTGTGTGAAGGCCTTCCTGAAGATAGAGAAGATTCCGCCTCAGTCACCCAGGCAGCAAGAACCGTTGGAATGTACTAGAATATTTTAAATGGTTGGGAAAGGTATGTAACAAAATTGTGATTGACAGAAACGATTTAAAGTTTAACCCTTCGCCAGCTGAAAAAAAATGTTGTACACTGAAGGCAGAAAGGGGTGCAGAGGCACACGTAACAAAAACGCAGAACTTCCATATAAAAAAACAACACAAATACTGAATCTTTTTAAAATTTATTTACGTATTTGTTTGACAGGGACAACGTACAATTTTGAACATTTATGACATGCATTGCACCCAGATTTAGCTATGAGCTCATTTTCATTGGCAGTCCCTGGACAAACTCAAAAAAAGGAAAAACAAAAACCATACAAATAAAGTAATATGATTGAGCATCAGATAAACAACCCAACACAGCAGCAATCTCACAACCCCAAAAACAACATGACTCCAAAAGACAATCTCACCACACACCCAACCCGGATCAGAAACACCCACACCTCCACGATTCTATAATGACTAGATACTATACAAAAAATATATATTTAGATCAAATTAAATACATGTTCTCCCATGTATATTTAAAAATATTCAAATAAAACATATATTAACTTAAATTAAACTAACATTCACATGCACACATTGCTACTATGATGGCCATCTTTATTGAATAAGAAGGAAAAATAAAATAGAAAATGAAAAATACGGATAAGGAGAGAAACAGCAGATGAAAAGACATAGCAGACATAAAAAAGCAAATGAAGGATTGTAAACATTTAAAAAATACACAACTAACTAAATAATAAAATAACACAGCACAACACAGAAACGTCCCAGAACAGCCCCAAAACAGCCAGTGCCCTTTCCTGATGTCCTTACCCGATTGCAGCACACACTGAATATAATAATACAATTTGAATTGCATATGACAGCATAACATGTATGAAATAATCACAAACAATGAAGCAAACTGCACTCAAACTCGTTGTTTTGTGATAAATGCAGAATGAGGGGAAATACGCTTTTTCCAATTAGCATTACTACATAATGAATGCAGCGTTATGTTTACCGTTACTAGGTTCCACATTTTGCATTGTCTGCTACTGATGCTAGGTTGCTATGAAGTTTTTACTTGAAAGGGTTGAAGAGACGCAGATACGGACGCGTGTAATAAAATCCACTGTGTTGTGTTAGATCTTAGTGTTAGAATAAATGTCCATCTCCTCCTTCATGACATCCGAGCCACAACGCGTTCATGTTTCCAAACTATAACTATAAAAAACAAGGTTCACACTCATAAGAACACGCGCTGTACACGTGTTATAAATAAATATTACTTGCACTGACTCGCACTGTGCTTGTCCCTAAAATTTAACTCGACTGCCCCTTATGAACTCTATTAAGTACTACATGTATACATAAGATGCACTTTTTTTTTTTTGCATGCTGAAATGAAAAAAAAAAAACATTATCAATTTCACACAAATATAATCGTTAAATATCAACAGCGAAAAGGTGTGCACTCGCTGTAGTCCAGGTATGTACCATATTCTATTTTCTTTTCTTGTGTCAGATCAGGACATGCATAGATAGCATCAAAATAAAGGGATGACTTTCTATTTGATAAGTTAATAGTACATCATACTGTATATTTTGATTTAAACACGCAACATTTCATTTCCACCTATTTCCGTTGATGAAGGGGATACACTATATCATACTATACTATTATCAGACTATTTTTCATAGATCACCCAATGAAAAATGGTCCCAGCCCGTAGTGGCGTAGTGTTGTTGTTGTTCACATTAAACTTTAAATAACCAGTATACTATAAATATAACCTGCTTCAATATTTTACGTAGCTTTTTTATTGCGTTATTTTATCCGTAGAAATTCTGCAGTAATGTTATCAATTATATTACGGATGGGTCGGGCGTTTGGCAACGAGGCAAAGGTATGACTGTATGACCTTTTCTGTTGTAAAAGCAGCCATTGACTGAACCTTATGCAGGCACACGCTCAGCCTCCTTCACTTTGTGATAATCCTGTAGTATAAAATGCATCAAGTAGCCGATTACATTTACATTGATATATCAACACCTGTTAAACCGTCTTTCTGTTTCAGGCCTGCTTTGCATTTTAAACCCTGTGGAAGGGTGGGGGTATTCACTGTCACGGGACACAGAAGATTTTATTTGCAAACAACGCACAGGTGCCCAGATTTATTTATTTTACTTATTTATTTTTATTTAGTTTAGCCCGCAGAGGGCGCTGTTGTCCGTGGTCTGGATACTGCCGACAGTAAACCAGGACCACGGGGTTACCAACACAGGTATACCATTCCGTGCACCTACAAGTGCTCAAAAATAATAATGAAAACAGAAGGCGAAAGAAAAAGGAAAATACAACACAGTAATAAAACTACAAACAAAAGTGCTGCTTATGCAGTGCCCCCGCTGCCGCTAAGCCGTTCAGCACGGGTCAACGTCCTACACTCAGTTGTGCCTATACACTGGGGTTGGCCAGTGTTCCCCGTACATCTACACACGCCCCCTCGGGTACGTATTTATTTATATTGCTCTGTGAAAATTAGTTTTTCTTATGAAAGGCTGCCCCCTCAGCCAGGCTCGCCTGCTCCTTGTTTCACGCTGGCCTCTTCTGCCAGCGACACTGTATTTCCCCCAACACGGCCACCCGAGTGCACAACCAAGCCAGTTCTTATGGGCCGAGCAGTCTCCCAAGGCCCGCCCCTCAGCCACTCAGAGAGAGGGAAAGCACACACACCCTCTTCCCCACCTCTCCATGTCATCGCCATGACCGACAGGCGGATCCCACCAGACTGCTGCCCTCTACCTGCAGTAATATGGATGTGCCAAACAGTCAGTCCAGATCTCCCCTGTTACAAACCCAAATATTTATTTTTGGCTACAATTTTTGTTAAGTTTGTTTTCTTATTTGTTGTTGTTTTTGTAAACTGACACTTTGTTTAATACTTCTAGCTATAACACTTGAGTTAATACATTCCTGTATCAGTTCTTGGACATTAATGATTTTTTTTTTGTAAACTCCCACTTTGTTTATCACTTCTATCTATAACTTGACACTGGGATTTTTTTTTTAATAACTACACCTTTATATATCTCCTAAATACAGAAGACAATATTAGTGAGAAAAACAGTGATGAAACAGGGAAAATGATAAAGTGAGTAAAAGTTTGAGAACTTTTTGTAGGTGAGACTTAGTTATATATAACAGTGGTTCACTTTTAATGTGTGCCCCCTTGTGTGTGCATATAGGTCCCTTTCAAGTATGAAATGTAACCATTACTGAATGGGTGTTTACCTCCTAAAGACCCGAATTCTGAATACTTTTTACCAAAGCTGCTCTTTGAGCCTGTGACTGCAGTCACAGATCTCAGTGCCATTTTTCCTTTCAAGACTGACCTGATCAGACAGCCTTGTTCAGATAAGTACATTGTTGCTTATATCTGTATATATTTTCACATTTTATGTGTTTTAACACATTTTGTATGTGATAATTAAACAAATCGCTGTAATTGTTTTTCTATTTACACGTATTGCACTACAGCCTGTTGCAGTAAGAGCAGCTGCTGGGCTCAGCAGCTCTACGCGTATTATGTTGACAGGACAAAAAGTAGGAGGCAGTCTGAACAGTTTTTTGTCTGCTATGGGGCAAAGTCTGGTGGTCAAGCCCTGTCTAAGCAGTGGTTGTCCAAGTGGGCTACTCTCCATACCTTTACTAGGTTCTACAGGCTAAATGTTGTGGATCCTCAAAACCCTGGTTTTGGAACTAGAGTGTTAACGGTGGCTTCCCGGTCAACCCTTACAACACAGGCATAGAGGTGAGTTTCACCCTCAATTTTTCACCCAGCTACTTGTTACTGGGGTACCGAATGGTGACTCGGCTCAGCCTTCTAGCATTCCGGTCGTTCTGCAATCTTGCCCTTGCGACGGCTTGGGTATACTTGCCCATTAAGTAATGGTTACATTTTGTACTTGAAAGGGAATGTTAGGTTATTATCATAACTAGGTGTCTACCTAATTCTCAATTTCCCGAAAATCGGGAAATTGAGGGGTCATTGAGAAATTCACCTCTTTGGGGGCCTATGCATGCTGGACTAGTACGGAGAGAAAAAAAATAAACCTTGTTTACATGAACTACTGTACACTGCAAGTGACGCAAACTACATATCTTAATTCTGTAGATAGGCTTTTTTTAATCCCTTGCCGTCCTGTGTGTATTGCACTTAGACAAATTAAAAAAAAAAACGTCCTTAGACAAATTACACTAAAAAACAAACAAACTCCAAAGCGGTTAACTTTCTTGTTTACTGTTCCCATGACAACTATGTTTAAATCAACCCATCACAGTGCGTTGTCTGTATTGGCTTTTCTGTGACCTGAACTGTACAGTAAGTGGTGGGACAAAGTCAGTGTTGCACTCAAACAGCAGCTTTGGTATAAAATATTCAGGATTCAGGTCTTTAGGAGGTAAATACCCATTCAGTGATGGTTACATTTCTATTTCAGGGAAACAGGCTTATGATAATAACCTAACATTTTAAATCATTAATATCATTTTTAAGTTGGCTTTAATTGCTCTCATATTCACACACGACAGCTTCATCTGTTCAGAAATATCAACACAGAAAACATTAGCAACATTTGTTGAATGAAGTTTAATTTCCTAAATTCAATAATTATGAACACATTTAGATATAAATACAGCTTCAAAAACAGCATCCATTCAAAATAATACACAGGAAACTTTATGTATATGCCACTTAAAAGTGTATTGCTGTGAACAGCCCCCCAGGACACATACAAGAATCCCATTTAAATAAGTCAACATGGTATTTTAAGTTTGTTTTGTCATATTGTTTCAATCTTACACGCCACTACTAGCATTAGGCATTTGTTTATATACATACTTAAAGAGTATTAGCAGCACACTGGTTAGGGTTATTATTTTACACTTATTTTAGCTAATAATTCCATAATCGTGTTTTGCACTTCCATTCGTTACATTAGTCTCAAGTATAGCACACATGTATTTTCTGTTTAAAACACGATATCTGGTATCACTTTAGGTTAAAAGAAGCTCCCCATGCCAGCCTTAGTTCAGGTCATCTGTTACAGTTACACTTCTTGGGTCATTTCACCACAGCAGTGTCTTCTGGGTCCTGCTACTGGCTGAAAGCATGTCAGTCAATAGGGGAAGCAGCTGATTGGTCAATAACAGGAATGTATAGTGTAGCGAGGTTTCAGGCAGTAAATCTACATTCCTCATTGAAATCATTCTGTGATATGACCGCTAGTACGTAGAATTGGTTCATTGGTCAAGTTATAACCGGATTGCTGACAAGTTCTTATCATCTAACAATCTATAAGCTTTATAAACCTACTTTGCAAACCAGTCTGCCGTGCTTCCGAATGCATGTCTTTCAAAACTAGTCCTTATCCTTTATAATGAATGGAAGTGCACAATAGATATGACTTATGGAATTATTTTGCTAGCTACAATCACTTTAATGACAAAATTACATTGGTTCAACTTTAGCCCTGTTTTCATCTACCACTGAAGTTGAAAGCGATTTGAAATGTCCCGTTTGTTTCCATTGACAAGAGTGAGATCAAACCGGATTGCAATGTCACTCCCTAGGAGGTGGAAATTACTCTCTCCCAACTTCCATGGAGGAAGCTACCCAATAACCACCTCATGCAAGATGGCCAATTCATTTAATAAACTGGGAAGTAATAGAGGTAGAGTAGGTAAAGAAATTTGTGACTGGTAATGTAACCAAATTGGGAGAATATTGGGGGATCGGGGGTTGGGAATTATAATTGGGCACACTAAATTTAAAAATTATATATATATATATATATATATATATATATATATATATATATATATATATATATATATATATATATATATATATATATATACAGTATATATGCAGATAAAATCAACAAGTACGTATTTGATAGGCTCTCCTGTCAGGTTCAGTTCTCTCTGAAAGGAAAAATGATGCTGAGATCTGTGTGTGCAGTCCTTTTATGCCCTCTGGGGCAGGCATGACTGCGTCACAGGCTCGGTGGAGCAGCTATGATATATCTTCAGGTTTCGCGAGGTAAACACCCATTAGGTAATGGTTACATTTTGTTCTTGAAAAGGGAATTTGTTTTACTTGTTATGTTTGTTAATAATGAAGGATTAAACTTTTATGTTAAGACAAAATAATTAACAAACTAAAATTGAAACTAAAACATATTGACAAACATTACAAAATGATATAGAAAATGTACATGAATCTAGACATTCATTACCACAGTATAGCAATGAGAGGTGAGGGGATGGAATGAGCTGCCTAGTCCTGTTGAGTAGTCAGCGATGCTCTCTGATGCCTCCCCGAAATAAACAAGATGGCGGACCAGTGACAAATAAAGCTGCCCAATTGTTGAGAAACAGTTTTCTATTATAAACTCCAGTCAATATTTGTACACTGTTTAAGGACCAACAAAGCAAATAAATAACACTTTGAATACATTTAGTGACTGCATATCTCTGAGTTTAGTTCAAATGTTTAGGAAGCCTGGCACATTTTAACTTGACCTCCCTGCTTCTTGTATCTCTGTAGTGAAAACGGGCCCAAATCTGATACTGAAGCATTTAGTTTTACTGCATTCCCCAACAATTAAAAAAATGACCACCTCAGCTCAGGGAAAACGCCTGTTGTATTATTTATTTTAACTGTGAAATACACAGACGAGAGGGCAAGTTAGAACCCTCCACTGTAAAGTACTGTACTGTAGAAACATAACCCAGTGAAACCCTGTGTGCTGCAAGCTCTCCAGTGTTAAACTTCCCTTTTTTGATAGATTTAAATTGAATAGCTTTTTACTAATATTAAACTTCATTAGACAACATACATTAAAATCTACATTTAACAACATTGACAATGGAGGTACATTTGATGTTCACATGTTGACACACACTAGTATGGTTTGGCTGCATGGAGGGGGTGGGAAATCAGCTTGGCTTTGTGCAGGTTGACTGCTTGCAGCTCATGTATTGTCTCTTAAGAAAATCTGAATGAATGGAGCTCTCCACAGAGGTATTCAATGGCACCTCCAGGTTCAAATGGTGGACTGACCTCTCCTTTTGAATCACAGTACAGGTGTTCTACTCCAGCTGTTTCCTTGCAGTTTGACATCATGGCTTGTGCTTAAAGTGAGCCTCCACTGGAACGACAACACAGAGGTTATTACTTTAGGCATTGAAGTGTCACAGAACAACAAGAAACACATTCCGTTACCTTTTAACCGTATTGCAGACTCTTTAGAATTGAATGGGTCAAAAAATTCTCTTTTAACCCATCTGCTACAGTGAAAACTCAACCTGTTTGAAGTCTGACTGACATAGCTTGACTTTCGGCTTTTTGTATCAGGGCAAATATCCATGAAAGTACACCGTATTATACCTTTCTAAACAGCGGAGTCTGAAGATTACTAAAAGAATAATGTTTTCTTAGCATGTAGTTTATACCCAGAAATACGTAGCAGTGCTTCATTCTGAGAGAGAAAAGCAAAGACCAGCCAAGTAGTTTATACCAATCGCAATGATGAGTAAAAATCTTGACAAAAAAGGGAATCATTTCAAAAAAGTGTGCCTGATCATTTCAGCAGTGCACCTACCTGCATACTCCTGTGGCAGCATTGGCCTGTTTATAACCTTCTGAAATGCAGCGATCCAGGCAACTTGATCCTGCTCAGTCTCGCAGGCAAACAGGAACTTCCTGTCTGGGGTGACGATGGTGATTCCATGCTGCCAGTGGTAGCCCTGGGTACTTGGTGGAAGACCTGGCTTTACAACATAACTGTTTTCTTTACTTCCAATAAACACTTCGCCACGGGCATAGGCATCCTACAACACAAATTACAATTACCAACCAGCTGACCTGCAATTTATCATTTATTATAGATTAGTACATTGGTATTATGCAAAACTGCACCAAATAGAACTATTTTTTTTAATGAATTTAATATTTTAAAAAATACAATTCTGTTGTCCTAAATACCAACATCAAAAATGAGATGCAATCAATTAACAACTAATAACTTCCCTCTTCCCTCCAGAGTAAGTTCATAAAATATTTTATTAAACCCTTAGGTTGAAACTGGCATCCCAGCTGTCATATGCAGGGTCACAAGGTCACAGGGTCACAGTTGCCCAAAAGACAGTCAATAGTCAATGTCACCCCACAATAAACAAACAAGTGGACCTGCAACAGCATCACAGATTTCTCTGGATGAATAATTGAATAAGAGTTTAAAAAAACAGATAATGACTGCAGAGAAAAACGGTTCAGTGACAATAAAGCACTCAGCCTGCAGTAATGGGCACTGCTCTGCTTTGGGATGGCGTTACCTTGAAAGGCTCGATATAACATTAAAATGATTGATTGATTGATTGATTGAACCAAGCCTCTGCAAGGTCAATGAAGTCATGAAAGAGTGGCTGGCGTAAGCAATTTTATATCCATACGGATTACAAAAGACCATTATTAGTTAGCATTATCTTTTTTTTAAGGGTGAATTTTAGGGCTTAGCTCCTCTATATCGTAGCAAGGTGCAAGGCAACTGCAAAATATCTTACCAGAGGATCTTTAAAATACATCAGCCTCCTGTCATCCATGGTGAACCATCTCTTCTTAAAACCTTCTGTATGCTGCAAAAGATGAACTATTATTAGTTCATCTGGACTGCATTAATACAGGCATACTATTATGAGGACACATTCTAAGAAAATGGCAGCATAGTCACATTTTTCTTAAGATCTTTAATGACAATACTGTAAATATGACCTATATGACAATACTGTAAATATTGTGTTTAACATGTATAAGATATATTACTTAAGAAATGATACAATAATTTCTTCCTAAAGCCATTATTCTATAACTAATCTATTCCACTGCTCACTATCTAGAAAATGTCTCATTACCTCAGCTGATCATTTTATTATGAAAAATAAATGAACAGTAAATACGATGTGTAAATTGCAGGTTTGGTATGTTGGTACTTAAAAGCAGAAATAAAAAAGGAATTAATTTCATATTATTGCTAGTATTGCTTTACAGAATAATCATGTGATAATTGATTTTAATATAATAAATTATATTACAGTACAATGTTTTTCATGGTTATTATACAAGTGCACTCCACTTATAAAAGACTCAAAGGGGTAATGAAAATCAGTACTTTAAAAACGAAGTACATAGTAAACACAATTTGAAATGCTGTATGAAACAGCAAACATAAGTATGTTAAATACAAACAATACAAGAAAGCTTAGCTGCCAAAGAATTGGAGTTTATTACTTATACAAAACACGTCTGTGGGCCGTACAATGAAATAAATAGTACCATTTTACAAATTTATATTTTAGTTAAATGTAATTAAAATTGTATACATATGTTTAAACTGTACAACAGCTGGGCCAACAAAAACATAGGTGAATAAAGTAAACAGCAGCTGATTTTCCTGCTTGACGTAGCAAATAACGCCGTGACTGTCACGTACTGTCCCGGACATAACTTATTTACGTAACATATCTACTTGTGGAACAGGAAAAATGTACGTATTAAACGGTACTGTACGTAATAAACACAAAAGACCTGCTTGTGGAACAGGAAAACTTTCATGTTGTCAGGGACACGCCTCCTCTATACATTGTAAACGGAACCCCATTCTAACAGGATCCATTATAAGTGGAGTGCACCTGTATTAGTGTTTGTTGTTATTCTAGTATAAGAAAACAAAAGATGTTGTCACATAACATACGGGGTACAAGAAGTTGCCCTTCCAAGACTTTGAAAAAAACATACATGCAATATATAGTGTAGCACTACATAGTACACACCAAAGTATACACAACCAAAATGGAACTGTTAACAAACCTTTGGACCTGTCTTCTCCATGTAACCTTCTTTAAGGTAATTCCTGGTAAGTTTTGGAACCAACTAGAAAAAGAAGGATCACACATAGACTTTAGAAGGTACTCTCTTCAAAGAAAATTATGGAAATTGTTCAGATTCCAAGTCTTACTCTCAGGAAATCTGTCACACCTGCACTTCCCTGGTCATTTCACCTCAGCAGTGTCTTCAAGGTCAAATCATGTTACTGGCTCAAAGCATGTCAGTCAATATGGGAAGCAGCTGGTTTGGTTGGTAATGACAGGAAAGAAGCTGTGGGGACAATTCCACCGCCCAGGTGAAATAACTAAGGAAGTGACTATATGAAAGCATGGCCTGCAAATGGATATTACCACAGAGTACCAGATATCATGGTTGAAATTAAAAGCGCATGTTTACTACAATATCTGAAACCTAGTGAATGAAAGGGCAGGTAAGATTTTGACATTATTTTGTAAGCTACAAACTTTCATTTTAGATAAAAGTTGAAATCTTAGTTGTTGCAGTACAATACAGGTTTGTGATAATACTCTGTATACAATGCTAAAAAGTGAAATTAGGAATGTAAATGATCAAAGTACTTACATCTGCATCGCTGGCTCCTGGGAATGCTACTTGTAGGTAGTGAAACCTTGCTGCTCTGATAGCGTTGAACCAGTCAACTATTTCCTATTAAACAAGAAACATATAAACTACAATGCACAATGCACCCGTTAGATAAATGATGTAATTACTGGAACCTAGTAAGCTGTGACCACTGTAATTGAAAAAAGCTGACACAAACCAAGATAGTTACGAATCAACGTGTATCAAACTAAAACTGAAGCATTTACTCACATATCACAATAATTTATAAAACATTTAACAAAACAAATATAAGTCTATCATGCTTCGTCCCTTTTAAGAATATAATTTTTTCTACATTTTTTTATGTTGCTCGTGTTTTAGGCTTCCTACAGAACCTTAGGAACACTCTAACAGAATGCTCTAAACCTGCCCAGCTTCCAGAGATCAGCCCATTTGTCCTTCTCTGTACCTTTAGTGCACAGTATTCTAGGTGTGGTCTAACTAAAGCCTTATATAGTCCTAGCAGAACTCCTGTAGGCTTGTATTCCACACGTTTGGCAATTATAATCATCTGTTTGCTCATAGGGTGAAAAATTAAATCAGTGGTTATAAAAAATAGCGCATTAGCACACTCTGCTGGAATATCAGAGGTATTGCAGTATTACTGGATTGTGAAGTGATTTTAAAAGCTGGAAAAAGGAAATCAGCACACTTTGCAGATTTTATAAATTGCAGAATACATACAAACAGTATACTGGTGCTTAATATATCATGGTAACATTTAATGTGTATTGGGCACTGTAGCATTCATAACGCTTCCATAAAGGCCCTATAACCAAAGCTTTGAAAACTATGAGATATGTCAAAGCGGAGCCTGTTTATTTTAAGAAGGGAGCTGAACTATAAATTAGAAAATTAACAACTCAGAATGTCAATTTAAGGTCACCTACATAAAATAGTTCTTACTGGTTTTGTAAGATTAGAATTTCATTTGTTTTACAAATGATGGGTTAAAATATGTATTGTTCTTATTTACAGGACATAAAGGAATGAGTTATAAAACTATGAAATCTATTTCAGTCCAGAACTAAGAAGTCTTGATTCAAGTCTTTACAATCTTAAGAGAAGTTGACACAGTGGTAAGGGTATGGAATGGGTTACTAAGCCATTGGGATCCTTTAAGACCTGGCTTGACAAATCTTTGGGTTCAATCAGCTACTGGGAACTGGCCAAGCACTGATGGGCTGACTAGGCTTGTCCTGTTCATACATTTTCTTATGTTCCTCAGCTCCACATGCTGTGTGCTTTATTAGAGTTTATTATTACCGTTTCTAAATCTACTTTATATGCTCAAAACCAAACATCCTGAAATATATTTAAGTAATACATAAGCAGAGAAAATCTAGCGTGTAGTTACCAATGTGCTAATACACCAGATGCCCAGCAGATGATGCCATCTGCTTACTAAATCAACTAAATAGCTCCACCTTTTACTCTTAGTTTGATGAGCGCTCTACTGAAGTTAAAGGTTAATATTCTTCATCCATTTCCTTACGGAGTGGTGGTCTGTACTGTATCTGCTTTGCACTATCCTTGAATAGCCTCATATATCTTTTCTTAAAGCTTGTTTTCAGTGGCTGAACATAAAAAGCCCAACATAAGATATGAAGGTCAGACTACAGTACATATGCGTTTAACTGTGGGCAGACTATTGTAACACTTTGAAATACATTTTATTCAAGACAGAATGTGATTATTATTAACAGGTGTAGAGTTGCATTTATTGGCGTTTCCATCAAAGAAATCTGTTGTGAAACCATATTTTAGCTTATATACAGTACTGGGTTTGGACTAAAAATTGGAAACATGGATTGGCCCTCTCATAGAAGACAGGCAGTATTTAGATCAGTTCAATAGAGCCCTGCAAATCCCTGCTGCATAGCCCCGCAACTCACTGCTGCATGCCAACTTTCAGTTACAATGGACAAGACAGCAGAAGTGCCCAAGTTTCCAAGACTGCACTATGACAAGCTGGATTCCTCAATTCAATCCGGGTTCCGTCCTGCACATTCCACAGAAACCACCCTCCTCTCTATAAGTAACTCTCTCCTCTCTGTAACTAACCCTCTCCTCTCTGTAACTAACTCTCTCCTCTCTGTAACTAACGCCCTCCTCTCTGTAACTAACCCTCTCCTCTGTGTAACTAACCCTCTCCTCTCTGTAACTAACACTCTCCTCTCTATAACTAACTCCCTCCTCTCTGTAACTAATGCCCTCCTCTCTGTAATAAACCCTCTCCTCTGTAACTAACTCCCTCCTCTCTGTAACTAACTCCCTCCTCTCTGTAACTAACCCTCTCCTCTCTGTAACTAACTCTCTCCTCTCTGTAACTAACCCTCTCCTCTCTGTAACAAACCCTCTCCTCTGTAATTAATGCCCTCCTCTCTGTAACTAACTCTTCTCCTCTCTGTAACTAACTCTCTCCTCTCTGTAACTAACCCTCTCCTCTCTGTAATTAATGCCCTCCTCTCTGTAACAAACCCTCTCCTCTCTGTAACTAACCCTCTCCTCTCTGTAACTAACCCTCTCCTCTCTGTAACTAACTCCCTCCTCTCTGTAACTAATGCCCTCCTTGACCTGCTCAAAGTACAGAGGGTGCACTGGTTATGACATATTGGTAAAGGCAGGCTCTGGGTATATTTCATTTCTGGTTTTATTAGACCTAAGTGCAGCATACTGTTGATCATACCATTTTAATGGATCGCCTTAAAACTGGATAGGGTTGTCTAAAACTGTACTAAACTGGTTTAAATAATATCTTACTGATAGATGGAATTTTGTTTCCTCGGGAGATTTAGCATCAGGATTATCTAATTACCTGTGGCGTTCCCCAGGGTTCCATTCTTGGTCCCATATTATTTTCTTTATACAAGTTACCGCTGGGGGAGATATTTTGTAAACATAGTGTACATTTTCACAGGCATGCTGATGACACACAGCTTTATATTTCTGTGAAACCTGAAGTGGACCAACACTGTGAGGTATTTCATTTTAAAAACATGCTTTCAAGGCTTTCCAACAAAAAAAACAAATAAATTGTAGCTAACAAAATAATTTCATACATCTTACCAAATGTGCACCTATACTAGCTAAATATGTCTCAATTGTGCAGTTTTGAAAGAAACACATTATAGCACATGTGGAATTGAATTTTAAAACGTGATATATGGTACAACTTTAAAACAGGCGCTCAGTTTCTATGCCTTATTTTGGGGTTATCAGTTTGAACTTGTACTTCCTGGGTCATGTCAGCAGTGTATTCTGGGTCATGTTACTGGCTGAAAGCATGTCAGTCAATAGGGGAAGCCACTGGCTGAATTATGACATGAAAGAAGCCTTTGAAGGGGTGGAGACAATTTCACCCTCCAGGTGAAATGACTAAGCAAGTACAATACTGAAGCAACTGAGAGCAGGGCTTGCAAACAGAGGTTTGTGTTAAGCCTAAAGTAGTACCAGATATCATGTTTTAAAATAGAAATACAAGTTCAGTCTAACATGTGTCATTTGAGACCTATGTAATGAATGGAAGAGCACAACCTGCAATTATTTCGTTAGCTACAATCATGTAGTCCACCTGAGCTGAAATGAGGTGCTGCAACCTGGCCTTACCTTCCCATCTTCGTGATGCACAAATATATTCCTTGTGCTGTTATCCTTCAGGTAAGTGATCTGCAGTCCGTTGGGATTCCCTATTTTTGACGGCTGGAAAGTGGCGTTCAGACTTTCTATCTTCATGATGGCTTTGGGGTCTCTCGCCTAAATGTCAAATAGGGGAGGCAAAGCAAAGCAGACATGAGCTGGGTGACTACATCAGGGAAGAGTAGTGATAGACTGGAGGGGTGAACCTGGAGTGTTCACCATGAAGCTCACTGGAGTGTTCCTCATGAAGCTACACTGGAGTGTTCATCATGAAACTCACTGGAGTGTTCATCATGAAGCTCACTGGAGTGTTCATGAAGCTCATTGGAGTGTTCATCATGAAGCTACACTGGAGTGATCATCATGAAGCTCACTGGAGTGTTCATCATGATGCTACACTGGATTGTTCATCATGAAGCTCATTGGAGTGTTCATCATGAAGCTACACTGGAGTGTTCATCATGAAGCTACACTGGAGTGTTCATCATGAAGCTCACTGGAGTGTTCATCATGATGCTACACTGGAGTGTTCATCATGAAGATACACTGGAGTGTTCATCATGAAGCTCACTGGAGTGTTCATCATGAAGCTACACTGGAGTGTTCATCATGAAGCTCACTGGAGTGTTCATCATGAAGCTACACTGGAGTGTTCATCATGAAGATACACTGGAGTGTACATCATGAAGCTACACTAGAGTGTTCATCATAAAGCAACACTAGAGTGTTCATCATGAAGCTCACTAGAGTGTTTATCATGAAGCTACACTGGATTGTTCATCATGAAGCTCACTGGAGTGTTCATCATGAAGCTACACTGGAGTGATCATCATGAAGCTCACTGGAGTGTTCATCATGATGCTACACTGGATTGTTCATCATGAAGCTCATTGGAGTGTTCATCATGAAGCTACACTGGAGTGTTCATCATGAAGCTACACTGGAGTGTTCATCATGAAGCTCACTGGAGTGTTCATCATGATGCTACACTGGAGTGTTCATCATGAAGATACACTGGAGTGTTCATCATGAAGCTCACTGGAGTGTTCATCATGAAGCTACACTGGAGTGTTCATCATGAAGCTCACTGGAGTGTTCATCATGAAGCTACACTGGAGTGTTCATCATGAAGCTACACTGGAGTGTTCATCATGAAGCTCACTGGAGTGTTCATCATGAAGCTACACTGGAGTGTACATCATGAAGCTACACTAGAGTGTTCATCATAAAGCAACACTAGAGTGTTCATCATGAAGCTCACTAGAGTGTTTATCATGAAGCTACACTGGATTGTTCATCATGAAGCTCACTGGAGTGTTCATCATGAAGCTACACTGGAGTGTTCATCATGAAGCTACACTGGAGTGTTTATCATGAAGCTACACTGGAGTGATCATCATGAAGCTACACTGGAGTGTTCATCATGAAGCTACACTGGAGTGTTCATCATGAAGCTCACTGGAGTGTTCATCATGAAGCTACACTGGAGTATTCATCATGAAGCTCACTGGAGTGTTCATCATGAAGCTACACTGGAGTATTCATCATGAAGCTCACTGGAGTGTTCATCATGAAGCTCACTGGAGTGTTCCTCATGAAGCTACACTGGAGTGTTCATCATAAAGCTACACTGGAGTGTTCATCATGAAGATCACTGGAGTGTTCATCATGAAGATCACTGGAGTGTTCATCATGAAGATCACTGGAGTGTTCATCATGAAGCTTATTGTGACTGCCTATAGTTAGGGCTGTTCTAGGGCATTTCATGGCCTAAAATCAGATATTTCAAGATACCGCATGATTAAACATAATATTTATTAAAGCAGAAAAATTTATTAAAAGTACTATATATTGATGTTCAATTCAAATTTGCCGTTTTGTCATTATTCTGATACAGAAAAACGCCAAACCCTGTTATAGTGAACACCCTGATATAACGAACATTTCTCCAGGTCCCAGGGGGATTTGTTATAGTGAAGTTAGCCTGTATTTCCAAACTTTGATGCTTTCAAGTCAGTTTCAGAGGCAGATGGCGCCATCATAATCAAACATCCTCTTGTGTTACTGAATGTTCGTATCATTTTCATTGCAATTGTCAGCTTGCCGTGACCCCAATCAGTGTGTCTAAAAGGTATCATTGTAGTGCTGTACTGTACTGTACTTACATCATGCTTGTTAAAGTACTTCAGGGCCCCCTCTCGTTCGGATAGAATGAACTTCCTGCTTAAGAACTGCCCATTGTCCCGGCCTCGTTTCCATAGAAACCCTTCTCTGTAGCCTGCAATTGAAAAACAACATGATCCCACCATTACTGTAAACAATATACAAGAAATAATAGCAGATCCCACTAGACATTGGAAAAGGAATCCATTGCTATAAGCCAGGGCCAGGGTGGCCAAAGTTAGCCTTTGCACAACTGGTCTTTGTCCCAACCTTGTTCTAAATTGTTTAATTGAACCAATTAAACCTCCATCCAGACCTAAAGCAGTTAATTCTATATATTTTACCTGTCAAACCTGGAGTGGAATGACCTCAGGGACCGTGACCTGCTATAGGCTAATCAACGGAATTTGACCACCAGTATTAGTCACAATTCAATAAGTAAAAAACATTCATATCTTCCCCCAATCTGCTGATTATCCCTATTGGTCTAAAATAATTTGTAGCCAGAGGACCATGACAACCCTATGAAAAATGTGTGCAGTAATAGCCAGTGACTAAGTGCCTTAGTCCCTGGATTTGGGTCAATCAGCAAATAATCAAATCCGTTTTCAGCTGATGAACCAAATTATTGATCCGCAAACATGGTGGTTAAAAGCTTTTATTAATGCTGTGTTCTCACACACACACACACACACACACGTATACACACACTGTATCACCATACAGTGTAGATATACATACCAAGCGACTTAATGCTAGCATTCCCCATAAATGAAAAGTAAGAACTACAGCATCTTTATATTGACCCATACAGTACATTTCACAATACTGTTCGATTAAAACAATATTCTATATATACAAAATACAGTAGACTGTTATTTGTGATACAACCATCTGAAATTTCTTTGTATCAGATGGAAATGACGTCACATTAAAAGAAGCTTATTGTTCAACTATTCTTCAACTATATATTTAAAAATATAGTACAGGACGCTGTGTAAGACAAGATGATTTTCACTGAAGTCACAGTGGAGGACGATTTCAGCTTCTATTGTACAGCACGCTATAATACACACACACACACACAAACAGACACATACACTGAGACATACACACATACACACAAACACACGAATACACACACACACTGAGACATACACATACACACACACACTGAGACATACACACATACACACAAACACACGAACACACACACACTGAGACATACACATACACACACACACTGAGACATACATACACACACTGAGACATACACACATACACACACCAAGACATACATACACACACACTGAGACACACACACAGACACACTGAGACATACACACATACACACACACACACACCGAGACATACATACACACACACTGAGACACACACACAGACACACTGAGACATACACACATACACACACACACACACCGAGACATACATACACACACACTGAGACACACACACAGACACACTGAGACATACACACATACACACACAGACACTCACATTGACACACACATACAAAAACTCACATAAATCAATTGCTAATTATACATAAATAAAAAAAATAATTTGTGATATTAATACATTGTGGTCTAGTATATGAGAGATCATCCAGCCCCACCCCCTTGTTTATGCCCTTGTATTTTCACACAGCTAATTTAAGGTGCACCCATTAGAAATTAGAAACACACAACAGTGCAGATTTGAGAAATACTAAAAGAAACTGAAAGAAAGTTCTACTGTGCTGCTATTGGCTAACATGTCAGAATCCCACCTATTTTGAGTCTAGTTTTTTGTAGCCTCAAAATGGGCTGTGATTCTGTAGTTATTCCACGCACTTCTATAACCTTCAATCACCCTTTTTCAAGTGTTACTGTATTTCTATTGGCTAACACAATATAAGTATAACCCATTTTGAGGCTAGCCTCCACCACTCATAATTACTTAATCTTGATGTGTCTGTTACTAGGCTCTGTATGGGTCACATGTGCACTGAAGCATGCTAGTTGTTACATATTTTTTTCAGTGACCATGGGTGATGGCAAAAACGATTTTTTTACTTCATACACTATTTTCCTTGCTTGCATTTATTGCGATGAGGGGGATTGAAATAAATCCATGCTGGTGTGATGCTGTTATCGACCATTTGGCTGGAAAGACAGACAGGTAGAGTTTTTCTGCAAATTACATCACTCAGGATTCATCAATATCAGGCGAGTAAACGAATTAAAAAATATATATATTCAGCTGCTTGCCTTATTCCCTATTCACAACTTTTAAGACAGACGTATTTGCAGCGATGATCAAGACCACTACCAAATCATTATACATAGCAACTCTACATGGCACCGCTGCCGTGTATGCGTGTATGGAGCAGGGTATATGCCAAAGCACTGGGGGTACCTATAGAGGTTGTACTGCTTCAGTAAAATTTGTACTGAATGCCTTGTGTACAAGACAGGGTAAGATAAGTGCTATGATAGAATATGTTTGAAACATACTAAATATACCCCAACACTAATAATTTTAATTTCGAAAACTGAGCACCATCCGCCCCTCCCCCTTCCAGCTCGTGCTATCCAGAGGTAAACCTTTAATTTCTTCATTCTCCATCTCGACAGCAAAGCGTTGTATAGCGTAAGCTGTATTGAACGAAATGTCTCGAAACCCCTCTGCTGTTTGGGATTTTTTTTTTTGGTTAAATGCCCGGATGACCAAAAAAAAAAAGTTGCATGCAAACTGTGCAAGCATCTGTTGATGTATCATGGAGACACAACCAACCTCAGGGGTCACTTGACAAGCATAAGTTTATATTATTATTAGTATTATTATTAATATTTTTAGTAGTAGTAAAATGTGACTGTGACTGATAACCTGCTTGGAATAGTGATTTAAATAAAGCTTTGTTTTGCCTAAGTCAGCTGCAGTTGGTGCTGCTGCAGTGCAAGCTTACTGTATATGTCAATTACGTGTAAATAAACAACGTGCATTTTTATTTCAATTATAAAAACATGATTACTGTTCTATATAATGTATTTTTAAACTGCATGTGAATGTTTTATTCCATTTATATGGATTATCTGTAAAATAATTGGATTTTCAATCAAATATAAACAAGATAATGTGTTCCGAACCTTCAAAGGTCAAAACGTACCCTTCGCTGCAGCCCTAGTTGCAATTCATGAACATATGTGACATTTTAGAACATTAATAAATAGTTTAAAAAATGCAAAGCAGTTTTAAAATCTAATGTGCAACAGCAAAGTGTTACAAAACTGTACATTCACAAATACAGCACCAGACATTATCAAATACATCATCTATTAATATAAAGTTGGCCTAGCCAACAATTTTTACCTTGACTAGTAGTCGCTCTACCCCTAACTTCTATTGTTATTATTATTGTCAATCACCGCCATGAGTTCAGTATCAACAATGCAATTCAGGAAATGAAAGAGCTGTACAGCATATTAGGCAATTCATTAGAGCATCCTTTTAAAATGAGTGCCCTACTGTGCACTTGGCAGAGAAAGCTCACTTCTGTAGGAATGAATAATTCACTCAGGATTACCTCACCGATCAATATCCTCCTAGATGGGAAATCAATTCTGAAATCAATCCTGTTTCCTGCACTCCCCAAACACTCCCACTGCACATCTTAATAACCTAAAGACGTGGCAGGAGAACTATTTCATTGTATTATTCTTTGTGTAAGCATTTCTCTAACTCAATAGAGTCATATTTTGGTACAGAGAAAAACTAGAAATGCTAAACATAAGGGAACCATCCCTCTAAATGAATGGGGCTGCTGTCTAAGGCTTGTATGCACTCTAAAGTGGTAGAAGAACAATATACTATACTGGCAGGTGCCAGCCTCAATTCATTTATTATTGGAGCTATCTCCAGAAGAGACTGAGAATGAATGAATGTTTCTTGACAGCAACAAACTCTTTACAGCAGACCTGAACTGGAATTGAACCCGGGCTCCCAGAGGACAGGCTAGTAAAGGATCCGCTGCACCACCTCGCCCTCCACTGTGCTGTTTGTTCTGCAGGATTATATAAAACGAGGGCACTGTATGCGCATTGGCTTTGACAACATGATGGCTGGCAGCCAAGCCCATAATACATTCATAAAAAACCTGCAAGGTCTTTGAATGTGAATGCAAGGAGTGGCTGGTTTGGCTGGGGATGTGCTGTAGAGTTTTCATTTGCGCTACAGTTGTTAGAGGACACTGGCCTGTAAAAGTAGCATTGCCAGTAACAAATGAATAATACTTAAAGAAGCTCAAATGTCATTTCAGTGTCCTTTACTGTGGTGTCTGAAATCATTCTGAGTGGTTCTGGGTTCTCTTGCTCCCGCATTAGGTTACTATCACTTTTTATCTAAATCTGCCTTTACCTGGCTTTGAGCTTGTCTGGAGAATTCTAACAGCCAGGACTGAACTAGCCCCATATATACAGAGAGGGTAGGTGGAGCTGACTTCACAAGTTACTTGGCCATATGATTTCAATGGAATGAAGAAAGCTGTCAGTAATAATTAAATATTAGAGCAACCAGAACCCTATTCACTCAGAATAATTGCAAACACCATGAAACAGTAAGAGAACTATAATGACATTTGAAGCTACTCTTTACCTAGACTTGCTACAGACTACATAATTATGCCACATGCCCTAAAAAAATCTTTTTAAGCTGTTGACAGATTAATGTATCACCTCTGTAAAGAACATGGTGACTTATATACTGGTAAAAAAAAAAAAACGAGAACAAGAACCAGTTCCATGTATATGATTTATGATGTTTAGTTCTCCAGGCTTAAACGAGCTAATTAAAGTGTCATCCCATGCTCCATTAGTGAAACAGTGATCTCATGTTAACATGTTGCTGTGGAGAAGAAAACAGGACTTTCAATTACTTCATAGCTTTATGAATATTAAACACCCATTCCCAGACAGTCAGCCTTCAGATATGAAGGGAGCACATTTCCTGCCCATATAGGCAACACTTTCTGTCACCATCCAGGAATACAGTCGTGTTAATAGGAGCTTTATCAACTCTTATTAGTAAGATACATCCCCCACTACGGCTGTACATACGAAATTACAACTGGGTCACTATGAAAAGAAGTGTATATATAAGATAAGATAACGCCAGAGTATGTGTCATATTTGAATAAACATCATGCACCTGATTTTTGAAAGGGGTTTCATTTTCAGTGGAAACTGCAAAATCTGCTGAATTTTTTCACCTGTTACTCAGTTAAATAATATCCTCCTATTTTCTGAAGTGATCCTCTGCTTCACCCGCCAGCAGATCGCATTTCAGGCCTCATCTTCTTGGGTTCTTAGGAGCTTTAAATGAATAAATAATGAGCATTTAATGGTGTAATCCACCAAAAAAATGGTTCCAGTGTCACGTCAATTTTGCTCCCTATCAAATGTTCCTACTTTGCGTACTGTGCATGCCCAGTCTGTTTTCACCCTGCACTGCACATGCCCAGATTTAGTTTTCTAAAGACCGAGGACGCTCATTAAAAACTGCTACCTATTTGTTTGGATGAGAAAGTACGTGTTTTGTAAAGTTACATTTTATGCCACATGTAATAATTAGTTTTATATTAAATACAGACAGCTGGTGTTAACAAACAAATTTATTTATAAAAAACCAAAAGATAAAAAAAGTAACTTTAAGTACACCTTTGTAAAATTGTTTTGCAAAGGTATTATTATTATTATTATTATTATTATTATTATTATTATTATTATTAGAGATATTTCCTGGAGTGAATTTCGATCATGTCATTGATATTAGTTTAAAAATAAGTAATTTTTAGCTTATGTTTTTTGGGTTTTTTTAATTTCATTTTTTCAGTGCTTATTTTCTAGCTATTTTCAATCGTTTTTTTCGGGACTTTTGCTTTTCTGTAAGAAATTATTGTTTTTGGTTACTTTCCTAAATGTTTGGGCATTTTTTTCTGTCAAAATATGTACCGTATGAACTATGCATCAGCTTCAGAGTCACTTACAACAACGTCTCACCCAAAAGACACAAAGAGGTTAAGTGACTTGCTCAGGGTCACACAGTGAGTCAGCGATTGAGCCGGGATTTGAACCGTAAGAAAGGAGAAGCAATGCAGACTTCCCTATGCTGGTTCTCTAGAAACGCAGTCTGGGAGGAATATCATGACACAGCAATCTTCCTTACTGTTCTATAAATAGGACCAGTATTACATGCAAAGGCAGATTCAGCTGATCCAAGAAAGCTGGGGGAAATACTGCTGACAGACAGTACTGCAGAATTGGGGAGGCGGAGGTGGGCAGGGGGCTTTTAAACAGGGGGTCTATGATTTGCTGACACTCATCTTTGTTGAAGGCATTGGCTGAAAGTTTCATTAGCCAGATATTCCATCTGTAGCTTTTAAATGAACCTAATAACATAATAAACAGCAACTGTGATTTTATTCGTTAGGATTAAATAATTAATATAGTTTGTATTATTTTGTATTTTTTAAAAAGCCGCTATACCAAATATAATCCTTGGGTTACTTCCTAAAAGTATTAGTTGAATTTATGATTAAGTGTTTACAGTACATTCAATCCAATTTCGTCACGGCTTCATTTGACTGCATTTTTTCAGTTTGGTTCATTTCAGTAGGTTTAATGTGTAAAGCTTTTTCCACAATGTAACCGAACCTCCCTGGCCTTAACCCTAGCCTTTTCTTATAGAATTGTGTACTTACATATGTTGTGCAAACAGATGTACACATAAGTACATTGTAACTATGCATAATAACATTGTAATTATGTTTAAGTACTAATGTACTTACTAAGGAACTACTATGTAAATACACAGTAATTTGAGACTTACTGTTACCCCAAAGTGCCCTATTAGCCGAACCACGGTATAATGAAATGTAAGCTGATATCCCTTTAGTGGATTTCCATGGCCTCAGTGACATCTCTCTGAAAAGCCAAACCATTCTTTTGGCTACTATCATATCTGATCTAATAAAACCACAGACTGGACAGTAAATTAGGAAGAATAAACATAGTGGTATGAGTATTACTGAATAAACTTTCAAAAGGCTGGTTTACTGAGTGTTCAAACTAAAGGGACATGCACTGACCGGAAGAGAAAAGGTACACAAGAAATTTGAAGATCTGGCAACTCTCAAAACAGTTCAAAGCACACCAAAAAAAAAAGTCAAGGTTGCCCCAATTGTTTCTACAAACTTGGCTTGTGTTTTTGATGCAAGTTCGATCCGCTTTATTGCGCCTGAAAAACACAAGCCAAGTTAGTAGAAACAATTGGGGCGGCCTTGGCCCCCATCGGTTTTGTGCTGGGCAAGGTTGCCCCAGTGGTTTCTTGAAACTTGGCTTGTGTATTTGATATCTCCACTTTAAATGGCTGGGCACTTTTGATAACTTGGCGTTTTTTCACATTTCAAAAGTGTTTTTGTTTCAGATATCACTTATTTTTTCACTTATAACACACACACACACATTACGGGAATAGCAAAATTGTTCAATCTATATTGAGGCAATGTATTGCCGTTTGGATAGGGTAAATGTAAATAGTAGCCTAGTCTGTTGAAAGGGTTAAGATGTGAATCTGTGTAGCGTAGCGGTTATGTAGTTGAAGTGCAGTATGACTAGTTAGGGTTCAAATCCTGACATATATACAGTGGTTTGCAAAAGTATTCACCCCCCTGCAAAGTTTTCACATTTTGTTGAATTACAAATAATGTATGCAGTTTTTCAAACAAACTTTTTGTATTCAAAGCTGTAGTGGTTAAACTGAACACTGTTCTATGAGGAGGAGGTTAAACGTCAGTAAAACTTGCAAAGAAAATGTACAAAATGAAATTTACTGGTTGCATAAGTATTCAGCCCCTTAAATCAGTACTTGGTAGAAGCACCTTTTGCAGCAATTACTGTTATGAGTCTTTTTGGATAGGTCTCTACTAGCTTTGCACAGTAGGATGGTGAAATTTTTGCCCATTCTTCACAGGAAAATTGCTCCAGTTCTGATAAGTTTGTTGGGGATCGTCGATGGACTGCAATCTTCAAGTCTCGCCATAAATTTTCGATTGGATTCAAGTCAGGACTTTGACTGGGCCACTCAAGAACATTAATTCTCTTCTTGTTCAACCACTCCAGTGTGGCTTTGGCTTTGTGTTTTGGGTCCTTATCCTGCTGAAATGTGAATTTCCTCTCCAGTTTCAGTCTTGGCTGACTCAAACAGGTTTTCCTCAAGGATTCGCCTGTACTTTGCAGGGGGGTGAAAACTTTGCAGGGGGGTGAATACTTCTGCAAACCACTGTATGTATATAAAGAGAGACGTAAGTACAGTATAACTGAACACTTTGCATCACACATGTATTTTACAGACCGAAAATAAATAAAGTGGTGTGTGAATACATTACCATACGATATGGCAAATAAAATGACCAGATAGAAAATGTTGATTCATGTAGTTAACCTCCCCTTTAATCAAACTGCTGCTGTGCCTTCCTTTTGCCAGACAGCACTTGCGCGGTCCACTTTTCCCCCGGTCTACTAATTCCCTATGACAGCGGGACTCCAGTAGGCCAGAAGTAGGTCAGTTTAGGGGAAGTTGATCTCAAACAGTATAGAGAGGGTTTGTGTAGGGTATTAGGTTCCTGGAGTGGGACGTTCCTTTTAGAGGGACTATTTTTTCTTTCAGGTCAGTAAGCATTCTTGGTTATCGAAAGCAATTTAGTATGCTCTCCGGTAATGCTGTGCTTTAAAATCATGGTATATACATTCATTGAAACCGAAATCTAAGATACTGAAATGCTGCACCTCATAATAAAAGGCCTGGTGCATGAAGTCAGGCGTAGGTACAATCTTTTTATTTTCATTATTTTTATTTTTGTTTTGCCGTGTGTCATGCATAAAAATTTGATGGGCTCAGTTTTGGCAAGTATGTTTGGACTGAATTACGTTTTCTTTATTTAATTTCATGAAGAAAAAAAAAATTATTAACACAAATTGATTGTGTTGATTGTTTAATCAAAACAAAATACCAAAAGTTATATTCAATTTGTGTGTGTGTTTTGTGGGACGGTGACGGGGCAAGTAGAGTTTTAAGGACAAGTAGATTTTTCTAGCATTTTGTCCCTTGGACAAGAATTTTTTTTTCCAAAAATTGCACACACCTGAAGCATATGTTGATCATTTTTTTACAGAACCCAAACAGTGATCTTACATATAGTTTTATTTTGTGGGTTGTACAATGACTTTCATGGGTCTGCATGTTTTAATGTCCATTTGCGGGTCTGACCCGCGAAATGCAGGTCATTTGGGTGGTCTGAGCATATAAACACTCACTTTAAAGAAAGAGAAAGGAACCTTCAGAAATTGACATTATGATACCAGTGGCTCCACAGCTAAGAAATGTAAAATTTACCAACAGACTGATGACAGCCTGAGGCCTCTTAAAATCCTCAGTCCCCACACGCACATTTAAAAACCAGGAGAAAAAAAACATGAGAATAAAATGGAAACACAGAAGGACTGCATTTATTCCTGTGACACAAAGCCCTGTCAAAATTCCTTTGCTTTGTGGAGGCTGTCTGGTACGTGAGCTATGTTCAGTAAGAATCAGATCTGATTCTTGTGCTGACTTGAACTTTAGCCTCACAGCCCACTTTGCCTTAATCCATAGGCTGATATTGTAAGGAGCACCGCTGCTTTGTGGAGCCTATTTAAATGACGTAAGTGTCAAGCTAATTAGAATCCATCTACAATTTGGTTTGCATCTAAATGAGTTTAAGTGAAGTTGTGCTTCTACTAAATTGCTGTATAAACTGGCACTATTTCAGTCTGTAGCCTACACCCCTGAATGCTGTTCTGTTTTCTTTACACTGTTGTAAATTCAGAAGATTTTTATTGCATGCATATTTTTCACTCGTTCCAAGTCAATACCATTTCATCTGAGGATCTTAAGAACACGGCATGGAGAGTACAGAGACAGTGGGGTAGGAACAAGGTAGCAATAGGCCCAGTTTCCATAGTAACTACTCCATCTACTGTACAGTAGGCCTTATAAATATTAGGACATCATCACTGCATAGTACATATGGTACGTGAACCCAGCTGTTTAGCCATAATGACAGAATCATGAATAAACGATTTCTGTGGTAAAGCTATCTTACTGTACTATTTTTAACTTGATATGGGTCTAAATGATCAAAGTCATCTTAACGAATGCATTCTTTTTTTTTATTCTCTTTGTACGCCCTTTTCTGCTTCAGACATTAGACCCTGGTGACTTTTTAAAAGCTCAAAACACCCCGATGACCTCAAAACTACTCTCAAACATGTCTTCTCCTAAAGTACAGCTGATTCTTACTGATATATTCCTGCAAGGCACAGGGGGCAGGTTAATGGTAACACTCATGTATACCAGCTATAGAGAGAAGACATGTTAAAAAGTCACTGTGATGTGAAGACTGAAACAAAATGAAATACAAAGTGATTCTAAATAACAAGAAGAATATAATAGTAAAGATAATTGTGCAATAACAGGCCCATGTCAAGTTGTTCTTTAAGTAATATGGGTGTCAAGTGCTGACCAAGCACACTGCCAGGGAGTGGTCTTAACCACGATGCAAAACAGCCAGGCTGCTATCAGGGAAAGACTGGGAACACTGAGAAAGTATCAATAACCTCACACGGCCTGGTGCAAGCAGGAGTTTTCTTGTCAAAATGTTGTTGACACTAAGAGATAAGGTATGTTGTTGACAGTAAGAGGTAAGGCAGCAACTAAGCTTTGCATGCAAAGGGGTGTAAAAACTGTACAAAACAGCAGCACTTGGAGATGCATTCAAGAAGCATAAAGATCCTCCAGTGCTGGGTCTGATGCTTCAATTTTAAATTGATAACTGATATCATTGCTTAGTTTCTGTTAATAACTATGGTCTCATTACTGTGTCTAATGATAATAATTAAGCGTAAGTGTAACTAATTATTGGGATCAATAAAGGAAACCCGTTAAATTCTGCTTAAAGTCGTTGTGTGTGCTCCTTCACACAGAGAATTCCATAAATTAATAAGTCTCCTTACATCACTTCCCTTTACACGACATAGCACACAGACATCACGCACATTCCTCAAGCTATAGGAAGTGTTACCAGTCAGAAAATGGTACGGCCAGGGGCTCCCGAGTGGCGCATCCAGTAAAAGCACTCACTAGAGTGCAGGATGCGCTCTATAGCCTGGACGTCGCCGGTTCGAGTCTAGGCTATTCCACAGCCGACCGTGGACGGGAGCTCCCAGGGGGCGGAGCTCAATTGGCCAAGCGTCGTCCGGGGGGAGGGAGGGTTAGGTCGGTCAGGGTGTCCTCGGCTCACCGCGCACCAGAGACCCCTGTAGTCTGGCTGGGCGCCTGCGGGTTTGCCTGTAAGCTGCCCAGAGCTACGTTGTCCTCCGACGCAGCTGCACCGGCGGCTGCACGGTGAGTCTGCAGAGTGTAAAGAAGCGGGCAGCTGATGGCACACGCTTCGGAGGACAGCGTGTGTTCATCTTCGACCCTCCCGAGTCAGCGCAGGGGTGGTAGTGGTGAGCTGAGCCTAAAAATAATTGGGCATTTCAAATTGGGGAGAAAATAATAAAGACAAATTGGCAACGACTAAATTTTTAAGAAAAAAAAAAAAAAAAATGAAAGAAAATGGTACGGCTAAAAAAGGCGGGAAATCGCCTTCTTACCCTAAAAAGCAGCGCAGATTGACTTAAAACTAAGGAAGTCCAAATGCTGTACCATTTGACGTTACCGCATGCAACTTTCTACTAAAACTAAAGACCATACCAAGCAATTCTTTATTGCCAACTGAGATCGACTGAAAGTAGCCCTGGCAAGCTTCTTTGACCAAATTGAAATAATAATAATAATAATAATAATAATAATAATAATAATAATAATAATAATAATAATAATAGAAGCCCTTTGCAAAGCATGGAAAGATTTTTTTTTTATCCTTTACACTATTGCTACTTTCATGGTTGGTGATCGTTTATCTGATTGCTTTAAGCTTAGCCTTATCAGTCCTTTAGCAGTAAGATAAGATGCAATTCATGTTACACTAGCCAAAGCAGCATCTGTCATGGGTACCTACTAAGAAACAAAATAAAAAGTCACGTTTGTACCCCAGAATGTATTCAATTAGCATAGCTGGGAATTTGATCCAGTGGTCTCCTCTATTATTGATGCAGGCTACCGACCCCAGCACCAGGTTTGAGCAACCGTGTATAGAAACATGAAAAAAAAAAAAAACACTGTGTAGCTTTCATTACATCTTCATCAATGCTCATAACATTGTATAATTAAGTGCATAATGCTTCAGAAACCCTTTACAAACTTACATAGCATGCACATAAGCATTCATAACTTGTCAAAACAATTACAGTAAGAGTGTTGATAGCTAGCAGTCACATAAATGCACTTGAAACATTTTTTCTTTTTTTTAGTCACCAATTAATTTTACCCCGTTTTTCTCCCAATTTGAAGTGTCCAATTGTATTTAGGCTCAGCTCACCACTACCACGCCTGCGCTGACTTGGGAGTGGCGAAGGCGAACACACGGTGTCCTCCGAAGCATGTGCCGTCAGCTGACCGCTTCTTTTCACCCTGCAGGCCTGCCATGCAGCCAACCCAGAGCTACTGCGTTGGAGGACAACGCAGCTCTTGGTAGCTTACAGGCAAGCCCGCAGGCGCCCGGCCAGTCTACAGGGGTCGATGGTGCGCGGTGAGCCGAGGACACCCTGGCCGACCTAAACCCCGGCGTTCAATCAATTGTGCAAAACACTGAATCGTTTGGTTTGTAAGAAGTGTTATGAATCCATGTGTTATTACTTAAATATATTTTGCATTATTAGTGTAGGTGTGTGGCAGCATGCCAGGGTGTGTGTTGCGTGGGGAATATTAGGTGGCAGGGAGGGAATTCAAATCCTCCCTGCAAACACATGTGGGAATGTAGTGTTATCGTTGGGGTGTAGGGGAGTTCATGTAGCCGTGTGTATGTGAAAGCGGCGGCTCTGTCTACAACCGCGGTATTTAAAATACACAGGGGTTGAATACTTATGCAAGCAAGATATTTCAGTTTTTTATTTTTCTTAAAAATATTTCCCAACATAAAACCAATGTCACCTTACAATAATTGATTTTGAGTTTCAGTGTTTTAAAATAAAATATCAAACAGAACAAAATTTCAACGTACCATTTGTAATTCAGTAAGAGAGAATTGGTCAGGGGTCTGAATACTTTTGCAAGACAATGTATATAGTGTTATGTTCGAATGTTTATTTTGGCCACCGTGCCTGTTATTTTTCTCCTATGTTTTGTTTATTATTTTTGTAGTTAATTCAATTGCGCATTTTCATTTAAACATGCAGCTTTTTTCCTGGTTAATATAGCCGGACCATCGATTGTTTTTAAAGTGATTCTGAACGATGAAACCATGTTACAGTTACTTACATGTATATTGTTTTCAAAGTGATTCTGAATGATTCTGCACAGTTGTACAGTGTTCTGTAGTCTGTGTTACAGTGTTTTAAGCAACACAATAGTATTAAAAAAAATCAATATTAACGCTTTGCATTATAATGCATTTACTGTAAACAATGAAAACAATGCTTACAGGAGGCTTTGTAGTCCAGTGGTTAAGAAAGGGGCTTGTTGCCAGGAGGATGCCGGTTCAATCCCAGCTCAGCCACTGACACACTGTGTGTGACCTAGAGTAAGTCACTTTACCTCCTTGTGCTCTGTTCTTCAGATGAGATGTAAAACCGAGATCCTATTGTAAGTGACTCTGCAACATCAGTTGTGATGCATAATTCACCCCCTAGTCTCTGTAAGTTGCTTTGGATAAAAGCATCTGCTAAATGAGTAACTAAAATTACAACAAATACACACTGCATTGACAACACTGTTCAAAGCAGATGAAACATGAGCCTGTCAGTTATACATATGAATTATTCTGCAGAAACAATATTAGGTTAATTGCATGTGGGTTTTTCTGCTGCTGGTTACTATGGTTACTTTTACCGTGGTTTCAGACATTGATGGCAGTTTTATTTTTGGATTCTGCAGCCATATTACATTAATAACAGCCGCTGCACTGTTTTTTTTATTTATTTTTTTAAATCTGTTTTTAAATAACAGAAGGCTACACTCCCTTCTCTTCTGGTTTACTGAAAAAGCTTTTTGTAGAAAACTTGCAGTGGCTGGAGAAGTGAAGTGTGGGATGGGAAAGTGTTCTGCTGTAGCTGGCACCTTCAACACACAAATGACAAAAATACTTACAGTTTAACCTGACTCAAATAGAACATTGGTGCCTCTTGCATGGTGCAATGAGAATTAATGTCACACTAATCACACCCATGTTCCTGTTTAAAGCTGGTTTTAAGGTAATGTTAGATCTCAGAGAGGCTGAGACGATCAGTGATGTTTATACAGTAGTATGCAATTTTACAATTTTACAGTTACAGTCTTAGAATATATATTCATAACACTACATTTATGACGAGACCTCTAGGCATTTGCACATATGGACAGACAATGACATTAAAGGCATTACAAAGGTGTTTGAAGTCTGACTTTTGTCCCTTAGGATGACCATCGATAAAACTGTATAAAACATGCCAATTGGTATTATTTTACATTTATTGGAAATATGTAAGACAGGGACCCTTATAAAAGTGTACTATAGTAAGAAAAAAAAGGGCAACTGGCATTAATTTAATAGACTGGAGCAAAGCGTCTTAATCAAGAGGTTGGCTTGGAATCCTAAGTGAATTACAGCAAGGCCTATTCATCCCTAGGAAGCAGGGAGGGGCCCCTGCAGATGTCAGCTTTGTGTTTCACTTCCTCTGCTGATAAAGAAACTGGCAATGATGCCACTATGGATTCAGGGACTTTCTATCTTTAAAGTCTAATCTTCACTTTCATGCTTCAGTCATCCACTGTCATCTTATCTAGACAGGGGATTTCAAAAGAGCTTTCGGGTTCACAGCTATATATTTTGTAACACTCGTAGTTGTAGGATTCTCAGACAAATGTTGTTGATGTTTACTATAGCACCCGATCAAAAAAGATGAGGTAAAAGCTTCTAGTAGTTGATTTGATCAACCTAAACCCTGCTAGAATAAGTCAAAGCTGGATTTTAAAGGCATTAAACACAATAAGAAATCACCCTGGATCGCATATGATTACCAAAGTCCTGCAGATAGGGCGCAAAAACATTAGAGGCATGTACAACATGAACAGTAACGAAATAGACAAAGCTATGTATGAAAAGGACTTGGGGGTAGTAGTGGATGAATCTCTAAAGTCAACTAGACAGTGCGGAGAAGCTATACAAAAGGAAAATAGAATGTTAGGTTATATAGCCAAGACAGTTGAATTCAAATCTAGAGAACTTATATTAAAATGATATAATGCACTGGGACCACAGAATACTTTGTACAGTTTTGGTCCCCATATCATAAAAAGACATAGAGGCCTTGGAAAAAGTACAGAGGAAATCAACATGATTAATTCCAGGATTGAAGGCTATGTCATATGAAGATAGACTGAAAGATCCTAGAAAGAAGGAGAGCCAGAGGCAACTTAACCCCTTCCCTGATGAGGCCCTGGTGACGCCCTGTGCTACAGGCATTTTGTGATTTTGGGACTTGCCTGTTTTACATCAAAATCACTATATGTTCCTTTTTAGATACTCCTGGCAAACTATATATTGTTTTTTTTGCCAGACTCTGAAGTTTCTATTGGTGCCAAGTTTACTTGTGGTTTACTTGGTCATGTGACCACAAAATACAGCTATTATTGTAAACAAAATGCTACTTTTTCATAAAATGCATTATACCTGCATCACATTTAGTCCCTAAAATGCTAATGTTTGGTGTAAGAATGTAGAAACTTTTAAGCTGCTGGATGTGCCTGTGCCTATGTGTACATCTTTTGAGCTGCTCGATGTGCCTGTGCCTATGTGTGTATCTTTTAAGCTGCTGGATGTGCCTGTGCCTGTGTGTACATCTTTTCATTGGTTTTGGGGGGTTTACATGCTCTAGACAGACATGATGCCACTTTGACCTTTCCACTTCGAAATATGCAGCCCACGGTCCATAGCACTCACCCCAATTTCATGTGCCCAGTACGCCGCTAAAGAATGAGATACCCTGACATAAGTATACATTTTTTAAAACTGCACAAAATAAGGATTTTAGAAATGGGTAACATGACCTTGCATGTCAATGTTGTGTTACCCATAATCCTTCTGCAATTTGAGGTAATGCCACTGTATATAGCAAAAGTCGTTTGTTTTTCCTTATATTTGGACCTGTGAATCTGAAGAACCTTTTGTTCCATTGTTAAAAGGACAGTGGTTTTGAATTGCTCTGAGTATCCCGAATTCAGAAATACCAAATATGTGCACCTTTATTTAGTTTTTCAGGCATTTACAGGCCCTAGACTGAGACTAAGCCACTTTGACCTTTCCCCTTTGAAAAACGCAGCCCATGGTTCATAGTACCCACTCTAATTTCAAGTGGCATAATCCTTCTGGAGCCCAAGGTAATGTTGCTGCATGACATAAAAACAAGTGACTATGGTTCATTTAGTCTTTCCAGTACTCATGTTCCGTGTGGTATTTTTCAAAACACTCCTGCAAACAGAGGCCTGGCTGAGAGGGACAGCGGGGATAGTAGTACCGTGTAACCCTCCGCATGCCCTTGCGGAAAAACACACACGGCACCTTTTTTGTGGCTTGGCTTTTTTCTTGGACTGTGGCAGTATCTGTATAAAATGTTGTTCACTAAGTCTTTCTACTGTTTCCACTCTTTCAGTCTCTGACATTTGTTGTGCATCAAACAGGAGGCTTGAGAACACAGAGGTCTGAAGTCCAGAAAAGTTAGCCGATTCTCTGGAGCCATACTGTACACTACATGGCTGTTGTACGAAGAAATCTGGACCATGTACATGCCAAGTTTTTTGTACCATGCCACGGTCTTCCTAGCAGCATTGTATGGCTCCAGAATCCGACTTATCCACGCCTCCTGTGTTTTTATTGTAGTCCACGACACACTTGGGCTTGTTTCCGTGCGTGCCCGTACCTCACACAGGAACTGCTATTGTTGCCTCATCGTGGATGGTGGTGAGGAGGTACACATCTTTTTTATCTCTATATTTCATTGCCAGCAGTTTCGCTACGCCTCTGTTTCTTGGCTACGAATTGACGAGGACATCCCTTTCTGTTTGGTCTTATTGTGCCACAAGCCATTGTTTGGGATGTGTACAAGGCCCTAAACAGAGGGATTCCTGTGTAGAAATTATCTACATACAAATAGTAGCCCAGGTTTAGGAGGGGGGAAAAAACCCCACACAATTCTCTCAGTGGTCTGGAACCATGGGGGGTAGCCAGGTGGCTCAATCTGAGAGTGCTTCCCTGTGTTCACTCTGAACCGATGAGTGTACCCAGTGGAGCTCTCACATAGTCTATATAGTTTAATTCCATAACAGCCATGTTTCATGGGCATATACTGTTTAAAAATTAGCTTCCCCTCGAACAGAAGGAGGGACTTTGGCCAGGTGTATACGTTTCTTCAAATTTATTCTGTAGATCGATAGTTACCCGTAATTTGAAAAGCCTGTCACATTGGGCATGGTCCCTCGGGAGAGCCTTAGAATTATCATTGTAAGGTAGAAATTTTAAAATTAATTGGAATCTGTCCCAGCTCATGGTAGAAGGGAAAATTGGGCAAGCATGGATTGGGTTGGTGGACCAATATAAATATAATCTAGGTTTATCCCCCAGTCCCATCAGAAGGGATAAACCCCAGAACTTTTTAATTTATATTACATTAGTGGGGACCCACTTGCACACCCTAGAATGTGGCCCCAGGTTGTCTGCATGTTGTGCCATGTATTGTTGGGAATACAAATTGGTTTGAGTAACCAAATACTCAAAAAGGTCATCAGTGATGAACAACTGTTAAAAGTTAATTGGGGTGAATCCAGTTGTGTTCACCCTGGTATCTGGTGTGCCAGAAAAAGGAGGGTTTTGAGGCTGGATGTTGTTAGGGGGAGTCCAGTAATAGAGAGGCTGAAATCTACCACCCCTTGGTTCAGGCCCACCTGCTGTATCCTGTTCTGCTAGGGGCTCAGGCTCAATGTCTATCGGCTCCTCTTCCTCACCACTGCTCGATGCCTCACTGGAGGACACTACCAGAGTCATCAGGCACAAAATCACCCTCTGAGTCAGACTCCATTAGGAGGTCATCAACAGCCTCTGCACTGAGCCACCGCCTTGCCATTTTACTAACCAAAATAAAACCACCACTGCCCAGTACAAAAAAAATTATAAATAAAAAAAATGCAATAATAAAATTATACCTTATACAAATGCAATGCGGGTTGTGAGAGGATAATTCAAACACAAATAAAGCCAAGTCATTTATCACAATTTCAATATATATAGCAGCGTGCACGGGGGAAGGCAGTAGCAGGGCTGGTAGGTTCCAATAACTGTAACAAATCGTTTTTGGGATGTCGGGAAAGGTTTTTTTTATTTTTAGAGTTATACAGTATAAATCGAAAAACCACCCCCAATAAACCCCTAATAATGACTGTGAAATCCTAGAGAGAAATGGGGAGAGTAAATAACCTAAGAAGTAAATCAATAAATACTAATCAAAATATCCCCCCCCCCCCAAAAAAAAAATCTCTTTTCTTTTTTTTTGAAATAACGATATTGGTTGTAATTTATGAAAAGTAAAAAAGAAATCAAATGAACAGGAAAAAAAATCAGATGAAATATACAATGATGAATAAAAGTTTTTTGGGGGACGGTAGAAAGTTTAAATTAGATGTAATCTAAAATTATAAAGTAAGAAAGGTGAATACAGGGATTACAAAAATAAGATACAGTATATAAAATAGATCAATCCTATGCTCAAACTGACTAGCCTTACAGTTTCTCTCCATCCAACTAAACCAGACACAAGTCTGAGATACAAGGTTTCACACACAGTAACTACATACAAAAAAACATGTGGTTCCTAATCTTTATTTTTACCTTCTGATCGCTGAGTTTACGCCACTGCACAAAAAAAAAAGGTTGCAACTACAGTACCTCTCACACATTCGATACATTACAATGGTGTCATGTGATCAGAGTCAGGAACAGGAAGCATCTTCCTCTACCATCAACAAAACAAGATGCAGACAAATACTCAGATGTTACTTCAAAGCTCGATAAAACAGCTACTAATCAAAGGTAAACCTTTTCTATTATCAATCCTCATTGAAAAGAAAACGAAAGTTACACACAGACTGTTTTAAATTCATTCGGGAAGTTTCACAGTACAAGCCAAAGATAGCCACCACTTGTGTTCAAATAGGCTGTCAATTACATTTAACAACTGCGTCACATCAAATATATTTTATCTGTGTAACATAATGAAATTAGAGCCACTGACCTAATATGTTATGTAATAACTCCTGGATGAGCGACAACAATCCAGCTTTTTTTTTTTTTAAACCATGTTTTTAACCATGGCGGACCAGGTACGTCCGTAGCACAGGGAAAACACTTTTTAATGACGTGCCAGGTACGTCTGTAGCACAAAAGAGGTTAATAGAGGTATTTAAAATTGTCAAGGGGTTTAACAAAGTAACTGCTGAGAATTATTTTTCACAGGTTACAGAGAACAGAACCAGGGGCCCTGGGTGGAAGCTGAAGAAGGGCATATTCAGAACCGAGGGGAGAAGAAGCTTTTTCACAGAAAGGGTGGTGAACCATTGAACAGGCTGCCGGACAGAGTGGTTGAAGCAGAGATTCTCGGGTCCTTCAAGAATAGCCTGGATGCTGTCATGAACATTATTGTATAAACCTCTCTGTGACCACAATAACACCTTTAGATAGTTGCCTCGAGGAAAGATGGTCCGTCTAGCCACAGATTCTCTCAGGTTTTATTTCCCCTACTAACCTGGCTAGGGGGTTTTGTTTTTCCTCTCCTGAGTGCTAACGGATAATGCCGGGATCAAAGCGATGAGCATATGTGGGCCGAATGGCCTTTTCTCTTTCTTGAATTTCTTATGCTCTTATGTTTTTATGTTCTAGGCATATCTACCCCTAAAAAAGTGTTTGATGCAATTAAGGAACATTCCTCAGTACTGTAAATTACACTAAATAATCCAGCTGTGACACATCAGTGTTTGGTTTGTTAAATCAACCCCTAAGTCAAGTAGACAATGAAACGGCCCATCTCATTAAATATCTGTATCCCCGAATAGATCATTTAATCTCAAACCCAGAGTGCACAGGATTAGATTTTACATGTAAGGCTGTAAATCTATGTTTAATAGCTATATAAATGGTTTCACAGAAACTGATAAGATATATTCCTGGACTACTTTTATAAAAGTTGCAGTTTTATAATATTCATTTACCATGATGTGGCAGGGCTGGGGCTCTGCATGTATAAATAGTGTGTTTTTTGTTTTGTTCGTAAACAAAATTTGTAAAATTTGAAAATAACGTATGTGCTAGATATGGTAGGGCTGGGAGGTTGGAATTCCCTCCCTGCCTAATTGAAATCCATGTGCAGCATGTGGCTAGGTGTTGATTGACTAATTGATTATCAATTAACCCTGGCCACATGCCAAAAGGGGCTTTGTTCTGTGCTTTCTTTACCAGCTGACCACCTGATGACTGCGTGTAGATCCAGGGTGAGTGAATCAAATACATGACCACTGTGTGTTTAACCGGGGTTAATTGGTATTTAGAAAAGGGATCCGTTTAGGGGATTGTTCAGTGTGTGTCAGGGAGAAGGTTCCTGGACCTCCTTTATAATGGGAGCAGCGCTGAGCCATTGTTTGGCAAACTTTTATTTTTAGCTGTGTTTTATCCCACTGTGTTTTGTTTGCCTTTTTGTATTCATAATCGTCATGTACACTTGGGTGTATGCCCTCCCGCACCAGGGCTATCATTGCCTGTACTCTAGTGGTGGCCACCTGCCTGTGTAATTGTTAATAAAACCTGGACGGTGTTTCAACGTCAACCTCTGTGTCTATCTGCATATAACCACTCAGTAACAGAACACCCCGTTACACATGGTTTGCCCTGTTTTTTAATATGCTTTACCATAGGCTGCAATGCTTACCTATGCTTTACCATGCTTTCAATATTTTATAAGGGCACTTAGTTGCCTTTGTTAAGGTACTCCAAGACTAGTACAAACCAGGTTCTGTCAATCCAGTGCTAAACGTTTAAACCATTTATGTAAACTGATGTTTATATGTCATATACAGTTCCTCAAAAAATAGGCTTGCTTATACTGATGGTCATATTTATCTTTTACTTTTGTATTTTATATTAATTTCCACATACTGTATTAAATGGCAGTGGTTTGCAATGTTTAAGTCTACTATAAATGATTTAGTACTTTGAAAAAAAATTAAAAAATGAATTCTCAGAATACAAAATACTATGGCGTTTAAAACTGTTTTACCTTTTGAAATAACACTTAAGCATGGAAGATGAAAAATGTAAATTCTATCTCTGAAAGATATACACAAATAGGCCAAAATATTATGAATCCTATTTGCCATCACAGATTTTGTCCCCCGTCTGTGAGATGAGGTTAAAAGCTCTATAAACACGAATGCAGACGAGCCCGGCTCTTCGTGGTTGTCACGTCGCCCAGTCTCCGCCCTGTTACCCTGGAGATATACTAATAAAACAACATTGTATTTAATAACATTATTCAAAACTATTGTTATTAAATATGTGCAAATGTCAGCTCTGTAGAAACTCCAAATAAATTGCGTGCATCCTACCTGCAGAATAGGGCTCTTGCTTATCAATGTGAACAAACTCCTTTCTCTCATATCTGGCGCGGATCCACTGTTCTCGCAGTAGTCTGCAAACACAAACAAGGCATGTTAGTATACACTGTGACCTAAAGACCCCACACAAAAGACAAGGCTGCACCTCAATAACACTTGAGACTGTAGCTAACCAAATATATTCAGAAATCTTACCTGTTTACTTCCATTCGTTTATGTCTTTAATGTCCAGTTTTGAAAGAAAGACTTGTTTTTGTAAAAACTAGGTTTTTCTCTTCAGACATGTTATCTGGTGTTACTCTTTCTTCAAGCAACCTCTGTTTGACAGCAATACTTTGAGATGAAGTTGCACTTCCTGGGTCATTTCATATGGAGGGTGAAATTGTCCCCACTCCTTCACTGGCTTCCTTCCTGTCCATAATCAATAAGCGGCTTCCTCAATTGACTGATAGGCTTTCAACCAGTAACATGCTATGACCCAGAAGACACTGCTGAAGTGAAATGACCCAGGAAGTGAAGTATGACATATTTCCTGTTAAAAAGACACAGGAAAGTAAGTGAAAATAGTAACAGATATCATGTTTTAAAATAAACATCCATGATTCTTTCAAAACTGCACATTTGAGATTTGTTGGCAAATGGAAATGCAAAATGGGTAAGATTTACGGAATTCTTTTGTTAGCTATCACTTTAATGTGTCAAGTTAATGGTCAGCAACCAGCTAAAACAACTGTAGGTAATGTAAACTAACTGGCAAGCCAACACTGTCTGGTTTCTGATAAACATTTACCCAGGAATCTATTTCAGTGTAAAACTGGAGAGGATTGTCACAGGTTTTACTGCATATAAATAATGTGACCATATGGCTCGGTGTTCAGCGGGACAGTTTGGGACAGTTCAGGCTTTTCAACTCACAACCCAATGCGTAGAGAAGCAGGACTACACTTACCAGAATGCATTGGGTTGAGAGTTGAAAAGCCTGAACTGTCCCACGGATCCATATGGTCACCTTACACATGAAGAATACTCTGCAATACTACAAGACAAGAATCTTGCATGCAAGTTGAAAGCTTGGAGTCACTTGCAAGTCAAATAAGGTTTGTACAACAACAGAGAATGTGACATTTGAGTAAATCAAATAAAAAAAACTTTTTTTTTTAATAGAACTGGATGTCAATAGTAAAACATTTAGTTCCAGCAATGAATGAGTTTTAAGGTAAAACCTATGAACTTAAAGGTCCAGTCGACAAGTGTTTTGGTGCCTTCATCACTGTTGCATGGCCAAAATGTTTGCCTACTTTGTATCTTATAAGTTTTACCCTAGAATCTATGGAATTATGAATTAATTTAATAAGTAATTGTTGTTAACAGATTAATTTAATAAATGTTACATGTTTTGCACTTTTATTAGAGGTCTCAAACGTACAGTTTTAAGACAAACAAGTGTTATGGATAAGCTTGGTGGTGATGTCAGACCAGGAAGAGAGACACTGATACTGCGGGTTGAAGCGCTGATGCACGTTTATTTATTAAATAAAAGGTTTAAACACAAAACACTGATACACAAAGAAAACGGCAAGCTGGCCAAAACAAAAGACAATAATTAAAACAAGTATCATGCTGGTGTAAAGCCAGCACGAGTAGCAATTGTTTTTAGTTTAAAAACTCCTACTGTCTCTCTGTCTGTTTTCTACAAACTCTCATCAACCACCCAGGAGTGGCTGCTTCACTTTTATAAATGTGGCCACATTGTGTACAAGTTTATAAATTTAAATCATAATACAACAAATACAATACAAAATAACACAAAATACACACGGGGTGGGATGTACCCCGCCACAACGCATTCGACACGTTTTCATTGTAAAACACTGTACCTGGTACTACTTTGGGTTAAAGTAGTACGGAGGCTGTGTGGTCCAGTGGTTAAAGAAAAGGGCTTGTAACCAGGAGGTTACCCCGGCTCATATCCCACTTCAGCCACTGACTCATTGTGTGACCCTGAGCAAGTCACTTAACCTCCTTGTGCTCCGTCTTTCGGGTGAGACGTAATTGTAAGTGACTCTGCAGCTGATGCATAGTTCACACACCCTAGTCTCTGTAAGTCGCCTTGGATAAAGGCATCTGCTAAATAAACAAATAATAAAGGAAACTCCGTTTCTATGCCTTATTCTTGGGTTCTCTGTTTGCACTTGTACTTCCTGGGTATTTCACCTCAGCAGTGTCTTCTGGGTCAGAGCATGTTACTGGCTGACTGTCAGTCAAGGGGGAGCAGGGTGGGGACAATTTCACTCTCCAGGTGAAATGACCCAGGAAGTACAAGACAGTCTAAAAGCATGGCTTCCAAACAGAGTTTTCTTTAACCTAGTGTAGTACCAGATGTTTGGAAATGAAAATACATGTGTGCTATAGCGTGTGTTTCTTTCAAAACTGCACATTTGAGACCTATAAAATGAATAGATGTGCATGGTGGAAAAATGTATGGAACTATTTTGTTAGCTACAATTACTTTAATGCTTTTATAGACCACTTCAGAAACAACATTTTCCTCTCCTGAGTGCAAACGGATCATACCACAAAACAGATCAGTTTAACTGTTTCCGTTGTCTTTTTTTCACCAGATAAAGCTATAGACCAAGAACTTTGATGTTTTCACCCCAGTCTTAAATATTTAATAAAAATCATTGGATGAATATTATTGAAAATATTAACTGGGTATTACCAATAATAATGGATAAAAAATTTGAACATACAGATGGATGCACGTAAAGACAGACAGATTTGTATCTTCTTATATTTCCAGATTCGGACACTTGTGCTAAATACTTTGCTGACCAAGTAACACTATTGGATACATGGTTCTCTAGATGTAAAATAAATGTAATTGTGATATACAATCAGACGTACAGGCGGGCGCCTCCACCATACCCTTGTTGCTATCGATATTCATCCCCAGCTAAAAAGAAACATATATACTTCAAATAAATTCTGTCCACCATTTCTGAAATCTAAAACGTATAATTTTAGCCTGGCTTTTAGTGAGAATATATATTTATACAACCATTGGCGCCTAACCCATGGGGCAGAAGGGATACGTGCCCTTTTTATTTTGCCCCTCCACTTTTTACGCCCATTTATATATATAAAGACAGATTTCATTCTGTCTTTCCTTGTTCATGCAAAAGATAATTTTACACAATTCAGCGATCTGATAAATCGACAACTTATCCCTTTGCAATCTCCTCAAGTCTGCTGAAGATTACATGGCCGCTGCCCTCGCTCCATCCACCCGGTCCTCCTATGCAACAGGCTGGTCTGCCTTCACTACCAAAAAAATCAGATCTCCCCTTCACCTTTCAACACAAGCACTTGCTGGATGACTTTCTTCTGCCTTAACCCTTTGCGGTCCTACGTCGGACCAGGTCTGCCTTTTCAATTTTCCCTTTCCGGTCAAAAAGACGTAAAACACAGGTCGCTAGTCGTTTTTCCTCTAGAAAAAGCCAAGAAAACCATTCAATGGCCGAGTGAGACCGATAGGAGCCGAGAGAACCTGGAATAAAAAAAGGGGCGGATCTGAGCAATACACATAGCCCCGGCACCACAGAGCTAACACAGCCATAAACAAACAAGATAGCTGCTTCCGCATCCAGCGCTCAAAGAATATCACGAACATATGCAGAGTTGTGATAAAACAAGTGATCAGGAGATGATTTATCAGTGTGCATAACTATGAAGAGGTATGTGAAAAATACAGCAAACAAGGGGTGGGGCGGGGCTGGATATGCGGTACTCAGTGTCCTGTTGATATGCAGTGCCTTTTAAACCTGTTTTACTGCAAAAAAAAATACTTTTAAACAGCGCGTCTAAAATAAAATGCAGGTGTGACCTGATGCGCCTGAGACGCGCTGAATAAATGGATTTCAAGATTTTCACGACAAAACATAATATGTATTCCTTCCGTATAGATGCAGCAGCCAAAGTCAATGTCAACAGGTCTTCCACTGCAGTGGAATCTTGTGTTCGTTCTTCTCCATGATATATCTTTGTCCAACAGAGTATTGCTACTATGCCCAGAGTGGAGCCCATCTCTCCGGAGGGACTACCAGAGGTTTCCTCCCAATGGCGGGGTGTTTTCCTCTCAAGCAGTGAGATTAGTCTTTAATTCACCCATCCAAAAAATAAATAAAAAATGGGTATATAATGTAACACAGCCTTACGGCTCAGGTTCTTTTGCGCTCTTTAAATTAGCAGACACAGAACAGTACTTTCTATAGCATTTTCATGCACTTTTTATTATATACAAAAAGAAACGAAACAAACAAACAAAAGCCTATCTCCACTTGGCCTAGACTAAACATAGCTTTTCTTAACAAAAGGTTTGGGACATATATACACACACACATTAGGGTTTTTAAAAAATCATTGATCGATTAATCTAGTCTACACATAATAAATGCTTGCAAATAATAGCATTATACCAAGTGTTACTTTTATTTGTTTATTATAGCAGACGGGTGTGATTAATCGATTAATTAATCATCCAGATGAGGTGATTAATTGATTAAAAGAAAATGCCAAGATTAAAACCCCTAATATGAGTGCGTGTATATAGAATAATTACATTTTAAAAAGGAAAACTGCTGTGTACCATAAAGTGCAAAATGTAAAAAAAAAAGGTAATGTTGGTACACAAATGTGAATAATTGATAAAAAATCAATATCAGGACGTTTTGGACTAAGTCCTTCAGCTGGACGGAAAAAGCAGTGCCAATATATATATATATATATATATATATATATATATATATATATATATATATATATATATATATATATATAATAATTAGCCTCTATTTCCTTGCATTGGTACTCCAGTTGCGGGGAGCCAGGGGTCCTCTTTTGGGGTTAAGTGAAGCTCGCTTCCCAACCATGCTGGCCTCATCCTCCACCAGGGGACTCCGGGCAAAATCTATCATTTTTTTCTTTCATTTTCCCATTCTCTCACCTCTAGGTTCACCTTGGGTGTGAAGTATCGGTTGCTTCCCAGCCTTGGAGGCCAATTGGTTCGGTCTCACATCATGAGGGGAGCTCTCCGTGAGCCAAGGGGAAAACCATGTACTAATCCCAAAGCCCTTGCTCCTGTCCCGTGAATTGCAGGCATATCCGTGATTCAGGGGGGTGGCTCTCTGCTAGCCAAATGGAAAACTATGTACTCACAAAATACTTCTATTCTCAATTCTCGAGGTTCTTCACCCATGCAGTCCTTGCGCCTGTCCTGTGAATACCGAAACACCGGTCCAATTTTGTGGGTTTACTATTACAAAAACAGTAACTTGAAAAAGATTGAACAGCAAAAATAAGGTTACCAGAGCTTCTTAGCAAAAAAAAAAAAAAAATCACCAATTTCGCTCTGCAGTTCTTTACCTTTTGACACCCCACTTTTAAACAAAGTTACGTGCCCATGTATACAACCCATGTAAGAATCCGTTTTCATAGACAAATCATATTAATTGTGCTTATGATGTGCCCAACTTCAACATAAGCTGGGCTTGTCATAGCTCAATATAACCCGTGGTGCCTGTCATAGCTCAATATAACCCGTGGGGCCTGTCATAGCTGAATATAACCCTGTGGGGCCTGTCATAGTTCAATATAACCCCGTGGGGCCTGTCATCATTTAATAAAACCCTGTGGGGCCTGTCATAGTTCAATATAACCCCGTGGGGCCTGTCATCATTCAATATAACCCTGTGGGGCCTGTCATAGCTCAATATAACCCTGTGGGGCCTGTCATAGTTCAATATAACCCTGTGGGGCCTGTCATAGCTCAATATAACCCTGTGGGGCCTGTCATAGTTCAATATAACCCTGTGGGGCCTGTCATCATTCAATATAACCCTGTGGGGCCTGTCATCATTCAATATAACCCTGTGGGGCCTGTCATAGTTCAATATAACCCTGTGGGGCCTGTCATCATTCAATATAACCCTGTGGGGCCTGTCATAGCTCAATATAACCCTGTGGGGCCTGTCATAGCTCAATATAACCCTGTGGGGCCTGTCATCATTCAATATAACCCTGTGGGGCCTGTCATAGTTCAATATAACCCTGTGGGGCCTGTCATAGCTCAATATAACCCTGTGGGGCCTATCATAGCTCAATATAACCCTGTGGGGCCTGTCATCATTCAATATAACCCTGTGGGGCCTGTCATAGTTCAATATAACCCTGTGGGGCCTGTCATCATTCAATATAACCCTGTGGGTCCTGTCATAGCTCAATATAACCCTGTGGGGCCTGTCATCATTCAATATAACCCTGTGGGTCCTGTCATAGCTCAATATAACCCTGTGGGGCCTGTCATCATTCAATATAACCCTGTGGGGCCTGTCATAGTTCAATATAACCCTGTGGGGCCTGTCATCGCTCAATATAACCCTGTGGGGCCTATCATAGCTCAATATAACCCTGTGGGGCCTGTCATCATTCAATATAACCCTGTGGGGCCTGTCATAGTTCAATATAACCTGTGGGGCCTGTCATCATTCAATATAACCCTGTGGGGCCTGTCATCATTCAATATAACCCTGTGGGTCCCATCGTAGCAAAATAAAGCCACAATTGGGCCCATCACAGGGTTCGGCACAATAGAAGTACATTTTGCTGCTTAACCAGATCTAATTTGACTTCATTTCAGTTTAAAAAGTGCTGTAGGTATTAAAAAGAAACAGGCAATACATATTCAAAAGTGAAAAGTTTACAAATATGTTTAATTCACTTCAAACATTTTAAGTCTGATCGAGACCATTACAATACAAATAGAAACCATCAAAATGAAAATAGGGGGTTCTAGAAAGACACCAAACCAGTTTCAGCACACATAACAATCGCAGGGAGGGAGAGCAGCTACACCAAGAAATGCATGTATTTATAGATCATTCCTAATTAATACAGATATATTACACTCTCATGTGAATAGCAATCCTTGCTTACTGCTATTATTCATTTTTTCCCTCTGGTGCTTTAACTTATAAATGATTCAAGAATAGTTGGCAGGCTATCAAATAAGAGGAATGTGCATAGGATATAGTGGGGGAGTGAGGACATTTGCTTCCAGGCATTGCATTGTACAGCAGGTGGATTCAGCACAAAAAAAAACAATAAGAAATATATTCACAGATGAAAACAGAATCATTGTGACCATTTAAAAGCAAAAACCTCAAATTATTATGTGTTTATTTCTATTCTGAACAATCGCAATGTAATTCTCATGCACTCCAGTTTATAGGGTGGGACAGCGCTGGTATTAAGTTCATTTAAACACCTATTAACTGTAATTATATTTTTGTATAATATGACAAATTACTCCAAGTGCTGCACTTTACGAATGCTGTAGACCCTTATAAACGTTTACCACTGCAAATGTTCAGGCTTTTACTATGGGAAACATACACTGCCTACCTAGCAGAGAGGTAGGCAGAAGATTGTGATGGTGATCAGGCAGCATTGTTAGGCAGTTTGATCCACCATGCTTATGTAAAGTACAGTATTCTGTATTCCATTAAAAGGAGCCATGACATACGTATAGAGAACTATTGTAGCAATGCAAAATCCAATTGGGTAAACAGGTCTTAATAAAGTGGCCAGCCGGTGTGCATTTCATACACAATCTGTAAGTATACAGAACAGACAGAGCTGACATGTTCTGGAACTTTAATATGCTTCTTCTTTTTAATGTTCATTTCAAATGAATTAATGTTAATTTCTTGTTCAGTTGACTGCTTATTTAAATTCACCTTGGAAATGACATTTCTACAGCTGCTACCTGCATGCATTTAATTGTGATAGGGAGGTTTGGGTTATAGGTCAATTCAGACTAGCGACGTTTGCTACTGTAGTCTCCTGTACAAGGTTACCATGTTACACTGCAATCATTCTCAAGAATGGCTGAGAACTGAAACTGAAACTGTACGGTATATCAACGGTCAGCACTGTGTTCATGAAATACTTCACAAACATGGGCCAGAGCTTGAGAAAGCTCATAGGCTCCAGCCACTGCTGCAGTTAAAATAGGCTGCAATGCTGTTCTGTAACTCCCAGTGTCTGATTTATAGTTGTGTAACCAGTACTGTAAAAGTGGAGCGCAAGTGCATGTTAAGAGTCCCCACTGGTACTAACAAGGGTTTCAACTATTCTAGGCATCCTAATGCCCTATTTATGCAACTTGTACAGTCTGTTTCAATTATTAACCACTGTCACCAATGATAAATCAAACCGCAAGCTGGCTTTTTTCATCGCCAGGCTTTAAGCAGGGCTCGAGTTACTGTTTCATTTATACGAGGCCTGTTCTGCTGTTATGTTATCATTTTTTTTTTCGTTTTTACAAACTTCAGACATAAACTCTTTCGATTACAGCAGTCTATGGTCTAGCAGTTCGATTTGCTTTTCTTCTAAAATGTCCTCTGAAGTAAATTAGCACAGCTCAAAATGCAAGTCGTTTCCTTTGACTGAATTGAAGATCAAAGGCAAGATAATATGGTTAATATTTTTGCAGATAAGCACTTAACCGTCAAGTGTATAAGAACATAGGATATAAGAAAACGTATGAACGAGAGGAGGCCATTCTGCCCATCTACTGTAAGCTCACCCTGTTCCTATAAAAAACTACCATATTGAACGTGTACTTGGGTTAAAATAGTGTACTAATACCATGCTAATAACATAATATTATTAGTATACTACATTTTTATGATTGATCTTAAAGGATCCAAGTGATTCTGCCTGACTAGGTAACCCATTATATACCCTCACCACTCTCTGTGTAAAGAGGTGTCTCCTTCCCTCATTCTTAACTCTCCACTTAATTTCCAGTTGTGTCCTCTGGTCCTTGTTTTTGTACTGTGTTTATGGTATTGGTTAGGGTTAACTATGTCAACTCCTTTTTAAAGATTGTAAAGATTTCAAGTTGTCCTTTTGGTACTGTGGTGACCAGAATTGGATACAGTACCGGTACTCTAAATGTGGTCACCAGTAACAATAAGGGATGGAGCTTTTTCAATTATGGTTATGTAAAATGCACTGGTGAGACCAATTCTGGTCATCACAGCCTCAAAGAGAGTCCAACAATGCACAACCAGACTCCATAAGCTGTTACAGCTTTGCCCAACTTCAACCTGCAACATCTCAGCATCACACAATTGAGTGTTAGCACCATTTAACTGTTGAGCAGATATACAAGTTACACCCATCGGCTCATAAGTACTTCTAAGATGCCTTGACCTCAATGACTAAAGAGCCTTAAATGTCTATATGAAACTGTACCATTGGTGCACAAAGTGTTCACTCTCCTCATCGAGACTACAGTATATTATCATTATCACTGTTCAATTCAGACATGACACATTTTATCTGGAGTGAAATGATAAGTTTGTGAATAAACTGATGCAATCAATCATTTGTTCATTACATCTAAAGAGATATAGTTCTAGATGCTCTCCACTAATACCAACAAGTGTGTTTGTAATGCATCTAGATTAAATATATCAGTAACATAAAAACATATACACATAAAGGTAGATCACTATGACCTGCATCCACAGTCCTCACAAAGTCATCATTGTTTTAACATTAAGAATATCCTTTTGATACTACCAAGGATTGTCTGAAACGAAATAATTAGAAACACATTTATCTTTTACACTTTTGCTGCTTTCATGGTTGGTGATCGGATATCTGATTGCTTTAAGCTTAGACTTTTCAATTCCTTAGCAGTAAGGTAAGGTGCGATTCATGTTACACTAGCCTACTAAGAACAAAAAAAAGTTAAGTTTGTACCCAAAAATGTATAAAATAAGCATAGCTGTGAATTGGTTCCAGTGGTTTCCTGTATTATTAATGTGATCTACCGACCCCAGCACCAGGCTTGAGTGCCTGTGTAAAGAGTACAGATCTCTTAAACTGAATTCATAGCGCAAGATTTGTTTCACAAAAGCAACTTAAATGCTGTTATTGAAAAAAGGGGCAAAAAACAAATATTTACTACGGAAGTTATATATTTGCAGAAACAAACATATCTAGGAGGCTGTGTGGTCTAGTGGTTAAAGAAAAGGGCTTGTAACCAGGAAATCCCCGGTTCAAATCCCACCTCAGCCACTGACTCATTGTGTGACCCTGAGCAAGTCACTTAACCTCCTTGTGCTCCGTCTTTTGGGTGAGACGTAATTGTAAGTGACTCTGCAACTGATGCATAGTTCACACATCCTAGTCTCTGTAAGTTGCCTTGGATAAAGGTGACTGCTAAATAAAAAATAATAATCTACTTCCACATTCTTATTTTGTCCATGTGTATTGAATTTTACAGTAATGTGCACATTTATTAGAACACCCCATTGCTTTTGTTGTTTTGATTTGTTGTGTATATGAAGTCAAACCACTGCAACTGAAATTATTGGAAAATTGTAAAGGAGAGATCAGTAGAGGCAGTGCGAGGACACGCTGGGAGTGCAGCAAATATATTTATATATGCAGCTTGATATATTAAATTGGAGGTACTTCACCCATAAATTGTTTGATATGATTGTTTACTTGATTTACATTTTTATAATCCATTATTAATACGAATACTAAAGATCCTCAGCAGAACACCCTGCAGATATCTACTTAAAATGTCTGCAGTTTTTTGCATATTTTCCTGTCAGTTTTGATCAGTCAGTTTTGTTCATTAATAGCTTGGAATAAAATACCAATAAATAATTATACATAATGTTTTTTATACCGGAAAATATGAGATATATGAAGTCGTGGCAATATATACAGTTGTGAGCAAATTCATTAGAACACCTCAAGATTTGTCACATATATCCTTTATATACCTACCTGCATGAAAACAGTAATCAGTGGTATAGAAACAATAGGCCCTCATGTGAAAATGTTAGACCAGTGTGCTTTAATTAGGCATCTTTAAACAACTTCTAAAATGTCTCATGCATTTTACCATTTGTACCATTTGTTTATCTTACTATTTTAAATTACATGTGTGGCCTCTTAAAGTCATCAATTAAATATGACAGACACTAATTTGTCTATTTTGACAATTTAATATGAAAACTACAGAAATAATGGAGTGTTCTAATAAATGTGTACACTGCTGTAGGAGTCAATACAAATGGAAACAATAACAATGTGGGAATAGACCTGTTAATTTCTGCAAATAAATAACTTCCATAGTCTTTTATACAGGAAAACGTGAGACCTATAAAATGTAACCCCTGACCAGCGACCGGCTGGCTGCTGATTCTACCAAGACTCCAGAGGATGGCAGGGATTAGCAAGTGTTATTTTGCTAGTACCTGAGGTGGTGGAACTGGTGTTTTTAGTCCAGGGTTTAGCAGGAAAATGCAGGAATTCAACACAAAGGAGTCTGTTGTAATGATCTGAACAGTGTCAGATCTAAATACTGCTGCTCTGTAAACCTAAAGTAACCACTGCACTGCCATATAAACTGTTGTTTACTACAATAGAGCCCTACCACATAGCTGACGTAAATTAGTTCACAATATAGACTGTGGATTATAGTGTATACAATTTACTCGATTTTGTCTTCCCATATCTATGCGTCCTGAAAAATGTTTTCAGTTTCTAAATCTAAATTTCTGTACTTAGTTGTAGTTTAAATTCCCTTAATAACTACAAATTGTTAACATTATTACATACCAGGGGTAGAACAGAACAGCAGTTTTAAAATTATAGTGCACAAACAGTGTTACAAAACAGTACGTTCACAAATACAGGACCAGACATTAGTGGCGACTAGTCAACTATTTTTAACACAACTTTTCAACTCAAATTCCTTTCATTCTACCCCAACAACATACAATACAAATAGAGTAAAAAGAAGTTAGAAAAAGCAGGTTCATAACATTTAGGGTTTCCCCCACAGTAAAGATCATTAACATAGACCCCAATATCAAAAGCTGTTCAGGAATAACTTAATAGAAATGTAACTTAATAGCTTTTCACTTACTGGCAGTCAGCAAATGTTGGTGTGTAGTAAAACGGTGGCACCTTCTGTTCATATTCAGCTTTAGCAGCATTGTTTCCTGTAGAGCCCATGAACTGTCAAATGAAAAGGAGATGGAATGACTGCACGATAATATTGAGAAGAACTTACTGGTGTCTGAATCACTGGATAACGGCAATATGAGGAACAGGAGCTATTGAGGTATCCAGTGTTCTGTATGGTACAGCTCAATTACTGCAGTTCAATTGTGCAAAAAAAAAAATATATACAGTACTGTGCAAAAGTTTTAGGCAGGTGTGAAAAAATGCTGTAAAGTAAGAATGCTTTCAAAAATAGACATGTTAATAGATTATATTTATCAATTAACTAAATGCAAAGTGAGTGAACAGAAGAAAAATCTAAATCAAATCCATATTTGGTGTGACAACCCTTTGCCTTCAAAACAGCATCAATTCTTCTAGGTACACTTGCACAAAGTCAGGGATTTTGTAGGCATATAGTCAGGTGTATGATTAAACAATTATACCAAACAGGTGCTAATGATCATCAATTCAATATGTAGGTTGAAACACAATCATTAACTGAAACAGAAACAGCTGTGTAGGAGGAATAAAACTGGGTGAGGAACAGCCAAACTCAGCTAACAAGGTGAGGTTGCTGAAGACAGTTTACTGTCAAAAGTCATACACCATGGCAAGACTAAGCACAGCAACAAGACACAAGTTAGTTATACTGCATCAGCAAGGTCTCTCCCAGGCAGAAATTTCAAGGCAGACAGGGGTTTCCAGATGTGCTGTCCAAGCTCTTTGAAGAAGCACAAAGAAACGGGCAACGCTTGAGGACCCGAGACGAGTGGTCGGCCAAGGAAACTTACTGCAGCAGATGAAAGACACATCATGCTTACTTCCCTTCTAATCGGAAGCTGTCCAGCAGTGCCATCAGCTCAGAACTGGCAGAAAACAGTGGGACCCTGGTACATCCATCTACTGTCCGGAGAAGTCTGGTCAGAAGTGGCCTTCATGGAAGACTTGCGCCAAAAAGCCATACCTCCGACGTGGAAACAAGGCCAAGCGACTCAACTATGCACGAAAACACAGGAACTGGGGTGCAGAAAAATGGCAGCAGGTGCTCTGGACTGATGAGTCAAAATTTGAAATATTTGGCTGTAGCAGAAGGCAGTTTGTTCACCGAAGGGCTGGAGAGCGTACACTAATGAGTGTCTGCAGGCAACAGTGAAGCATGGTGGAGGTTCCTTGCAAGTTTGGGGCTGCATTTCTGCAAATGGAGTTGGGGATTTGGTCAGAATTAATGGTCTCCTCAATGCTGAGAAGTACAGGCAGATACTTATCCATCATGCAATACCATCAGGGAGGCATCTGATTGGCCCCAAATTTATTCTGCAGCATGACAATGACCCCAAACATACAGCGAAAGTCATTAAGAACTATCTTCAGCGTAAAGAAGAACAAGGAGTCCTGGAAGTGATGGTATGGCCCCACAGAGCCCTGATCTCAACATCATCGAGTCTGTCTGGGATTACATGAAGAGAGAGAAGCAACTGAGGCTGCCTAAATCCACAGAAGAACTGTGGTTAGTTCTCCAAGATGTTTGGGCCAACCTACCTGCCGAGTTCCTTCAAAAACTGTGTGCAAGTGTACCTAGAAGAATTGATGCTTGATGCTGTTTTGAAGGCAAAGGGTGGTCACACCAAATATGGATTTGATTTAGATTTTTCTTCTGTTCACTCACTTTGCATTTAGTTAATTGATAAATATAATCTATTAACATATCTATTTTTGAAAGCATTCTTACTTTACAGCATTTTTTCACACCTGCCTAAAACTTTTGCACAGTACTGTATATATATATATATATATATATATATATATATATATATATATATATATATATATATATATATAAATATTTGGCCAATATTGAAAAAGATATATAAAATACAGCTACACAGTTTGAATTGGACCTTGTGTAGCATTCATACCTTCTTCATAAAGGCTACATAACACTGCATTACCCTTCATATAAATAATTTGATATTGCAATGTTTTCAAACATTTGTTACAATAACACTTTGTAACTAATGTTATGACACAGTGTTTTGAATATGTACAGTGCTCCCTCGCTATAAGGCTCTTGATTTATAACACGCCTCGTAGATAACGCTCCTGCAGCATGTCCCTCAATTCCCTATACTAGTGATTCATGCAATATTTCTACAGTAAATACAGTACCGGTGTTGTTCAAACTGTAAACAACTTCTTAGTCTAACTTCCATTTCTGTATCTCGCTTTTGATACTGTATCTGAACTGAAGAAAAGCTGCGCTGGCACTTTATAACACAGACATCTTATTCAGCATTCGTTTCATAACTAAATAAATATTAGGCCTGTTACGTGGTTATCTTTCCTAATGCATTTACTTTTTTGCTGCAAGAGGAGCTGCGGCTTTCTCTGGGAGACGAGACGCTTCAGCCCTGCTCTGGCAGTCAAACCTGGGGCGAGCCCATTCCCTCTTCCCCTCATCCGACCCGCTCTCCTTCTCGCACTTGGTTTGCTTGTCTGTCGCTTCGAACTGAACTCCCGACCGCCGTTTAGCCAGGCTATTTATAGTTTTAAACCTTCTAATTAAATGATCCACGACTGGGAATGTTACCTTTTTTTTGTATGTTTTTTGTAAAAAATATAGCTTTATGCATGGTTAATTCATGGAATGTTACATTTTTGCTTCACTATATGTGCATTTTAAAAAACTTTTAGTTTTTAACATTTGGTTACTCTCGTAAAGTACAACGTGTAGGCCTACACAGAAACATTACGTGAAGCCCAAATTCTCAGCATGTAAGAACAAGCCCACCGTTCCAGTACAAGGGAGCACAAATTTTATTTTGGCTATACCGTGTCAGCATGCCAAGCTGTCCCCTCAGAATGTATAAATCTGTGTAGATAACAAAATTATGTAATACCTATAATGGTAGCCTAAATGTCATCTCAGAAGCATCAAGATGATTTTTTTTTTATTTATTTAGTAGTCGCCAATTATTTTTTATTATTTTCTCCCAATTTTAGAATATCCAATTATTTTATTATGCTCAGCTCACCGCTACCACCCCTGCGCTGACTTGGGAGGGCGAAGACGAACACATGCTGTCCTCCGAAGCATGTGCCGTCAGCCGACTGCTTCTTTTCACACTGCAAACCCACCATGCAGCCACCTCAGAGCTACAGCATCGGAGGACAACACAGCTCTGGGCAGCTTACAGGCAAGCCCGCAGGAGCCAGGCCACACTACAGGGGTCGCTGGTGTGCGGTGAGCCGAGGACACCCTGGCCCACCTAAACCCTCCCCACCGGCGGCGCTATTAATTGTGCCCGCCCTGGGAACTGCTGTTCACGGTCGGCAATGGAATAGCCTGGACTCAAACCGGCAACGTTCAGGATATAGGGCGGATGCGCCGCTCGGGAGCCTCACAAGATGAAGTTTTTAAATTTGCTTTAGGTTTTTGACAGAAGAAATAATAATAATAATAATAATAATAATAATAATAATAATAATAATAATAATAATAATAATAATACAACTACCCGACTGCAATTAACTTTTTTTTTTCTCACGGCACTGGATAGCATTTCATTCGACTTCTTATTTTATAATATGTATGAGGCTGTGGTGCCATATACCAAGCAGTCTGACAAGGGTTAACCAAGGTATAGAGTGGCCAGATCGTGGGAGCCCATGTTAAAGGTTCATGGTTGAACTGTGTGCAACAGATACAGATATCCAGAGAGTAAACAAGTGGCCACCTTCTGAGGGTCTGCCCTTCATCCCTGTTGAGCAGCTAAGTGGAGGAACTGGAACAAATATTTACTGGTCTCTTACTGGGCCCCCAACAGATATTAAAAATATTTAACCAACCTACTATCTTAACCAGCTCCTCAACCTGCACCAAGTCTCCTGAACCAAAAAGACCATCTCAAGAACAGCAAACCACCTGCCCTGACCAGAAAACACCAGGGCAGGTCTATTTTGGAATTTCAATTGGGGATTATTTTTACGGCACCCCCTTAGGCCTGTTGTGTATCCTCTAGTTCCACTGATATGAAATCAAGGAATTACTATTCTGAGTCCTTGCATATTCCAGACACTGCTGTCATGTAAATGTACTGATTGATGGGTTCTCCTTTCAGACTGCACCAACAGATCTCTTACTGTTAATGAGGCCAAGCTGAAGTGCAGGGCTGCACAACTTTGAGGAATGAAAAACAAGCATTTATCCTGCTGTTACCTCCACTTCAGCAGTTTCCCAGGCATCGATAGAGACAGACTTGACCTTGCTAATCTGGGGGATGTTTCTGTGAATCGCAGAGCAGTTTAGACAGATGAAAACTCCCAGCGTGAAGGAGGCCCAGTCCGGATCTGGAACAAGACAACCAACAAACCAATTACAGACTAGCAAACAATAAGAAACAGCAATGAATAGTTTAATGAAATTGGACTCATGGTATTATAGACGTACAGCTTTTAATTGTTATCTAACATGTCACTTTACTATGCGAAGGTGTTTGCTTCAATCATTCTCAGTGGTTCTGTTGCTCTCATATCAAGTTATTATGATTTTTCTCTAATTCTGCCTTTACCAGGCTTTGAGCTTATCTGGAGAATCCTAAGTGCCAGGCACCTTTCTCATTGCATTAAAATTAAAATCAGGTGGCACACAATTAAATAAAATATCTAAATTATGTTCATATAGTTGTGTTGTGTGTGTGTGTGTGTGTGTGTGTGTGTGTGTGTGTGTTTTTAATTGTCTCAATCCTAAAATTCTAGGTGGTGCAAAATTTTTGGCCAAAGATGTAGATGTAGATTAGGTAAGCAAATGAGGGGTTAGTATCAGGGTCAAATATATGTGGAATAAAATGTACAAATGAAAGTGTAGCAAACAGACAATGTACAGGCAGACACCACCATATATTCCCAGAATGGAAAATGTAATATAAATTTCCATCACAATTAGATAAGCAGTTTTCCAGATATATGGCAAAATGTAAAGTGAAGCTAAATCTGTGCGCTTTCACTATATCCGTCTCCAAGGATAATAAAACAGTAGAATAATGTTTGGTTTCTATAGTTAGGTAGTTTAGGAAGCATTAACATCTAAAATGTAAATACAGCTGTATTTAAAAAAGAAAACCCTGAATCTTTCAAAACTTGGTTGTATTTCTGAAAGGAGAATCCACCCCTTAATCAAATACATAATTAAAAAACCATATATATACCCCCTTTCATCTGCGCCTTTTATCGTTTGTTTGTTTGGCCACCCTCCTCCCCTGCCTCCACCTTGTAGCGTGCCTTGTCTAGGGAGAAGGTGGCCTCAAGTGCCACTTGTCCTGCTCGCTGGCATTAGACATTCATCTAATTCATATACTTCATTTATCATAGTTTTGCCAGCTTAGGGGCAGCTAACGTACTCCAATGGGCAAGGCCATGGGCCAAATTCAAATAATGTAATCATTTTATGGGCATGTTTATCTGTCATTTTATTCCATTGGTGTGTGAAAGGATAACGTCACAGCCAAGGCTGGTAAATGTCAGGAAGCAGACCCAGAGACAAATGCAGCAGTTTAACGGTGCTGTGCCACACTTTTATTTACCAAATGAACAAAGGAAAAAGCACAAAGGCCAAGACAAAAGGTTTAAACAAAACACTTCTCAGGCTGGGCATTCGCCTTCACTGGCTAATACACAATTTTACAACCCAACACAGCACACAGGTTACTCACCCAAACAAAGGGTTTCTAGCTTCCAGATTAACTCCTTCCCTGCCAACTCAACACAACCCATGTGTAAGGCCTATTACATGGCAGTTGCCTCATTTCTGTGGTTTTACATAATTTGGCCAATGTATGGTTTGTAGTACCCCACCTTACGTTTCTAAGAACCTCACATTTGTAAGAAGATTGATTTTTAAAGCCTTAATTAGCACCGCTTTAATGACCACTTCCTAAACTTTAGTTTTTGAGTTAATGGCATTTCCAGACATATACTGTATTCATATTTAGATTAGAAATCATGTACACCCAGCTGTACATTATAAGAGTCCCTTTTTTTCAATTACAACAAAAACCCAAGCGTTTTATTTAATTGAAATCCTTTTAATCAGCTGATTGTGCTAGTTGGTTGGTGCAACTGTTCTGAGGCGCAGTCGGAGAAGACATTTGTTTTTATTAACTATGAGTGACACACAATCCTATCTTGCAGGGGTTGTGTGACAACTGTAAATAATAATGCTGTTATCTGCTGTTGTCTATACAGATATAAACATGTACTGCTTAGTATACTATAGAGCTACAGGATGGCGAACGTCTGTGCCAAAAGCCGAGGTCTGTTTAAGTGTTAAGGGGGTGCGGCTTAGGTCGGCCAGGGTGTCCTCGGCTCACCACCACTAGCGACCCCTGTAGTCTGGTCGGGTGCTTGCGGGCTTGCCTGTAAGCTGCCCAGAGCTGTGTTGGCTGAGGTGGCTGCATGGTGGGCCTGCAGAGTGAAAAGAAGCAGTCGCCTGACGGCACATGCTTCGGAGGACAGCGTGTGTTTCTCTTCGCCCTCCCCAGTCAGCGCAGGGGTGGTAGCGGTGAGTTGACATTAAAAATAATTGGCTATTCCAAATTGGGAAGAAAATAATAAAAACAATTGGTGACTACTACATTAAAAAAAAGGGTTGAAGAGAATACTGTTACGTGGCTGAGGTATGGGGCCCATGGGTTTTGCAGTTGAATGGAATTCCGAGAGGTGACTCAGGTATGATTTTTTAAAGCAGGTGATAAAAGGGTAATAATGAAGGGCTTGTGGTGGGATAGAGCAGAGCCCTGCACGTAAATAGGGGGCAGGGCAAGGCCCTGCTTGTAAATAAATTATTTTGGTTTTAGAACGGATGAATTTATGGGTGTACTTAATTAATGGTTTGTAAAGATGTATTGTGTGATTTGAAGGTGGTAGTTTGTTAAGTAGTCAGTTTCACATAAAAATAAAAATAAATGTTTGGGATTATTTACGGAGGAAATATTGTTGTATAGTTCAAGAGCAGGAATGTGTGTGAGAGAGACAGGAGAAAGAAACTAAAACAAAAGTAAATGGAAACAAATGCTGCGCATGCTGGAAGGACCAGCATGGTAGTTGTTTGGTGGAGGGATGTTTGTTTTGTGTTGAGAGATTTCATTTTGTTACACCTTTTTATTTTGCTCCATGAGCGTTGTTTTTGTACAACCTTTTGATTTATTTTTGTTTAAATAAATACGTGTGCACCAGCGCTTTCACCCGCAAGTACCTGTCTACCTCAGTGTCGGCTTCCTGGTCTGGCGATGTCATCATTCAGCCAACCTGTCACAGGGATTAAAAAAATGTACACATAGCCAGAAATGTAAAAATGCACGAGACTTTTTAGAAGTTGTTTAAGAGGCCAAATTAAACCACAAAGTGGTCTAACATTTTCACACAAGTGCCTATTGTTTCTATATCACCGATTTACTGACCGTAAATTGAAATTCTCAAACCCAGAGGTTTTCATGCATGTAGGTATATAAAAGGACATAAATGGCAAATCTTGAGGTGTTCTAAGAAAATATGCACACTATAAAATATCTAATGATGTATTTTATTAATTTTCATACCAGTGTATAATAAAAACAAATACATTATAAAACAGCTTTATCAACCAGTAAAGGTATCATTCCTTCCCAGTGACTACTAAACACAGGGATTATTACACAATTGAATACAAAAGTATAAAAAAATTGAAAAATTGATATTGAAACTTATGATGACTGACTAAATATGTTCAAATGTATTTACATAAGCAGACAAACTGCTGATGTGTTTCACAAACTCTGACCATAATGGTCTTTGTTGCCTGCCTGTATTTGTGAGACTGTTTAAATGATTATATCTAATGTTAAAGGCTTTCTTAAAATCGACAAGGCCTTTGCTTAGTCTTCTTTGTTAAGGAGCTGGAGTTGCTACAGAACTGTGGTCATATTGGCTTATTTTAACAATACAGAGATGAGTATTCTGAGTAATTAGTTTAAGACTGTGAATTCAGAGACACTAATTTACTTTTCCAGCAGTTAATCAATCTGACACAGGAGACAGTGCCTAACACCTTCATTTCAAAGGAAGTGTGAACTGTGATAAAACCAGCCAACCAGAAACTCTTCTCTGGCCTCCTTTGTTCCAAAATCCCTTAGCAATTAAAATGTTTTCCTTCAGAATTACTGCGAAGTTACTGAGTTGTTGTACCACTGATCCTTCCAAGCTATTAGAGTGGTACCATGTCCTTCAAATTCGGAGGAGGAACCCAGTCTTGCTGCGTTAAGAAGTCCTTATTGCTTTACCACAGAAGATGCTAACTATACAAATGGAAACTCCACGCAAATATTGCACAAGGTTAATGCTTATCAGGGTTACCTAAGGAGATGTGGAAGCTCCTTAGCAGAGGCAAGGGAGGAAGTGCCGCATCAACATTTCCAAAAAAAAACTATATATATATATATATATAGTTTTTATATACATTATTATATTATAATGCCCCTTTAAAAATTACGACCCAGAACACAGAAATGGATTTTTCCGCGCTGACGCGCTATTTTTTTTTTAATAAACACATAAGTAAACAAAACACAAAATAAACACCTAGCTCCGTCTGGAGCGCTAACTAAACAGGTAATTCCCTGACTAACTCGCTGGACGGCTAAACCGTTTACCTGTCACCACTCAAAACCACACAGGCTTAACACAGCACTTACTAATTTTTCGGACAGCTCGGAAGCAGAGCACCTTTCTTCTGCCTCCTTCTACTCAGCAGCCCCGATCAAAATAACTGATCCTCTCTTATACCCTGCCCTGGTCCCAATTACTAATTACTGCCCAGGTGCAGGGGATAATTAAATAATAAAAGTTAAATTAAACACTAAAACAATTAACAAAACTAATTAACAGAAAAGCAAAACAATTAAATAAACAAAAGGTGCATTTTTTTTCCATTTTACTCTTCAGGGAGGTTTTAACCCCCTCCCTGCTGTCTCACACATCCCGCTGCTGTTACTATATATATATATATATATATATATACAGTACTGTGCAAAAGTTTTAGGCAGGTGTGAAAAAATGCTGTAAAGTAAGAATGCTTTCAAAAATAGACGTGTTAATAGATTATATGTATCAATTAACTAAATGCAAAGTGAGTGAACAGAAGAAAAATCTAAATCAAATCCATATTTGGTGTGACCACCCTTTGCCTTCAAAACAGCATCAATTCTTCTAGGTACACTTGCACAAAGTCAGGGACTTTGTAGGCATATAGTCAGGTGTATGATTATACCAAACAGGTGCTAATGATCATCAATTCAATATGTAGGTTGAAACACAATCATTAACTGAAACAGAAACAGCTGTGTAGGAGGAATAAAACTGGGTGAGGAACAGCCAAACTCAGCTAACAAGGTGAGGTTGCTGAAGACAGTTTACTGTCAAAAGTCATACACCATGGCAAGACTGAGCACAGCAACAAGACACAAGTTAGTTATACTGCATCAGCAAGGTCTCTCCCAGGCAGAAATTTCAAGGCAGACAGGGGTTTCCAGATGTGCTGTCCAAGCTCTTTTGAAGAAGCACAAAGAAACGGGCAACGTTGAGGACCGTAGACGCAGTGGTCGGCCAAGGAAACTTACTGCAGCAGATGAAAGACACATCATGCTTACTTCCCTTCGCAATCGGAAGATGTCCAGCAGTGCCATCAGCTCAGAACTGGCAGAAAACAGTGGGACCCTGGTACACCCATCTACTGTCCGGAGAAGTCTGGTCAGAAGTGGCCTTCATGGAAGACTTGCAGCCAAAAAGCCATACCTCCGGCGTGGAAACAAGGCCAGCGACTCAACTATGCACGAAAACACAGGAACTGGGGTGCAGAAAAATGGCAGCAGGTGCTCTGGACTGATGAGTCAAAATTTGAAATATTTGGCTGTAGCAGAAGGCAGTTTGTTTGCCGAAGGGCTGGAGAGCGGTACACGAATGAGTGTCTGCAGGCAACAGTGAAGCATGGTGGAGGTTCCTTGCAAGTTTAGGGCTGCATTTCTGCAAATGGAGTTGGGGATTTGGTCAGAATTAATGGTCTCCTCAATGCTGAGAAGTACAGGCAGATACTTATCCATCATGCAATACCATCAGGGAGGCATCTAATTGGCCCCAAATTTATTCTGCAGCATGACAACGACCCCCAACATACAACGAAAGTCATTAAGAACTATCTTCAGCGTAAAGAAGAACAAGGAGTCCTGGAAGTGATGGTATGGCCCCCACAGAGCCCTGATCTCAACATCATCGAGTCTGTCTGGGATTACGTGAAGAGAGAGAAGCAACTGAGGCTGCCTAAATCCACAGAAGAACTGTGGTTAGTTCTCCAAGATGTTTGGGCCAACCTACCTGCCGAGTTCCTTCAAAAACTGTGCGCAAGTGTACCTAGAAGAATTGATGCTTGATGCTGTTTTGAAGGCAAAGGGTGGTCACACCAAATATGGATTTGATTTAGATTTTTCTTCTGTTCACTCACTTTTCATTTAGTTAATTGATAAATATAATCTATTAACATGTCTATTTTTGAAAGCATTCTTACTTTACAGCATTTTTTCACACCTGCCTAAAACTTTTGCACAGTACTGTATATATATATATATATATATAGTTGTGTAGCATTATAATATAATAATGTTCAATAAAGCTCTACAGCAAGGTTTAAATTAGCCCAACAACTTTTGTTCCCTGCTCTAGACCAGGGGTGCCCAATCCTGGTCCTGGAGGGCCGATGCCCTCCTGGTTTTTGTTCAAAGTGTACACTAAATTGATTAATTGGACCAATTAAGCTTCTAATAAGGGCTTGATTGGTCCAATTAAGTAATTTAGGGCACAGTTGCAACAAAAGCCAGGAGGGACATCAGCCCTCCAGGACCAGGATTGGGCACCCCTGCTCTAGACTATAATGATGTGATCTACAGGACTGCAATAAGGAGTCACTGAAGAAGATCAGTACAATGTATAATAGGATCTGTAGGTTTGTACTTATGTACTCCACTAGAGCCTCACTGCAGCTTGTATTCTAGATTAAATCTGTTATCACCTGCTATCACCTGATTCTTTTTAAAGGGGCACATAACACATTACCAGATTATTTAAACAGCTTGTTTCATGAGTTTACCTGTAAATACAGTCTACTTAATGCCTGTGGCACAAAATACGTTAATATACCATCTGTAAAAAGCGCTGCAGGAAGAAAATCTTTTGTTTTTTCTGCTGCTACAGACTGGAACCCGTTACCTGCAGGACTTAGATCTGACATCTCCTGTAGTAATTACAAAAAAAAAAAATTGTTCCAGTTTTTAAATAAGCCTTGTGTATGTGCTGTGTAAATTTAATGTGTACTTTGTGTATTGTCTTGTCATTGTGTGTTTTTATTATTTTTATTTTTTGAAAACTGTAACCTGCTGCTGTTCTTCCTAGGACGCTTTTGTAAATTAGCTACCTGACGCTCATATGGTCTTCCTAAATAAAGAATTAAAAAAAAATAAATAACCTAAACCCTACAGTCAGCATTTCTATATTAACAGCAATTCTGGAACCCAGAGAGGTTTCTTTCCTCAGAGGAGGCAAGCCTGTTCTAAACTCCTATCTGCTGTTAAGCACAGTCCTAGCAGTAGTAGATCACATGATCTGAGCATGGGTTTTAATTGGAGGAGCCCAGAGTTTTTTTCCTCAGAGGAGGCAAGCATCTGTTATAAAATCCTATCTGCTTTATCCACAGTACTAGAAACAGCAGATACCCTCCCGCCCCTTGCTGAAGCACTGCTACTGTGTGCTCGATTATGAGTGAAGTGTTGAATAATGGAAATCGCATCATTCGGTTTCAAATTCAATTTTCTGAAGGAGATTTTAAAAAGTGACCAGAAAAAAAAAGAAATCCATCATAATGGTAGGAAAAACATCTTGACAGAAAGTTAAATACGAAGCCAGCATGTTGTTGACATGCATGGATGATGGGAGTTGTAGTTTTCCTCTGCATTTCTGCTGATTGGAAACACCTTTCATCGTGTACCAGATAAACTACTTTTCCCAGAAGACACTGCACGCCTGTATGCTCGTTGCCTTGTGACACCGGTAGCGTCAGTAAAGTGAGATATATTTTCAAAGTTTCATATTATGATACCACTTCCTTTCGCTGGGAACAAGTCTAGTTGTTGGTGTTGTTGTTTTCGCTGTTAGTGTTTGTTGGAAGTCACATTGTTTATTATTTTAGCCCTTCCCAAGTAATATTTGTTTCTTTTCCCCAGTACAGGTAGACTCTTTCACTTTCTTTTCACCTGTACAGTGTTAATTATTTTGTTGGTCATTTATTTAAGTTTAGCAAATGAAATCTTTAGTATAAGATGTGCTTGATTTTTGACTACCTTTCTCCCAACCTAACAACTTTGTTTTGAATATACTTTATACAAAGTATGTTTGTAGTCTTGAAATCTAAATGCTATATAATGTTGTATGCAGTGGCTGCCGTAAAATAATAATAATAATAATAATAATAATAATAATAATAATAATAATAATAATAATAATAATAATAATAATAATATAAAAAGTGTCAAAATACAATAATAAGATTGTACTGCTGCTGGGGACTCAAGGGGACCCCAAGACCTCTGCCTTTTATCTACCTCCCCATTTTGTTTTTGGCATGCTCTGGTCCCTGGCAGGAAGAGCACCTACTGTGCTTATTCTCAACTGGCAGACTGGCTTTGCATACATCACAAGGATAAAACCGAGGCATGATGCAAGCAGCAATTAGTGTATAGTAATGTACAATAGCTGCCTCAGTCTGCACAAACAGCCACAAGTACTTTGGTACTGAACCAGGGACAGTACCGCGTTCGGTGACTTTGCAGTCAGTTGGTAAGGTACGATACCAGGATAGAACCGGGGCTGTACCAGGATAGCGTTGGGTCGGTACGGTACGGTACCGTTTCTGCAAAAAAAGACAGAAAAACAGACAAGAGAAAGAGAAACTCTCACAGAAAACAGTAATAAAACAATTACAGTTCAGAAAATCATAATATAATTTAATTTACAAATAATTTACAAAAAATGAAAATTTAAATTTTAACTCCAGCCAGAGCTAAGCAGCCTATGAGGAGAGCACAAGTTAGCTGACTTAAGTTGCTTGGCCCCTGGGAAGGCGTGAGGAGCTGCCAGCTTCAAGCAGGGCACAAGGCCGCTGCGGGACATAACAAACAACAGACTGCGTGCAAAAAATGACGTGTAATTAGTAAACTAATACACCGTTAATAATTATCACATAAATTATTGTAATACAGTAAAATTTGCGAGTAATACAACAAATAAAATCAACAAGTGCTCATCTGTATAGGCTCTCCCGTCAGGTTCAGTTCTCTGAAAGGAAAAATGATGCTGACGTCCGTGCGTGCAGTCATTTTCTGCCCTCGGATAGTGGGACGAAGGAGCTTTGATATATCTTTTCAGGTTTCATGGTCTTTAGGCAGTAAACACCCATGAGGTTACATTTTGTACTTGAAGGAGAACAACCATGACATGCTTCACAATCAGATTCTCTCTTGGCCCCTGTGGTTCTTATTGTACTGTAGTTGTAGGTGGCTGATTTGGCAGCAGCCAATACTTTGTAAAATGAACACACTATTGCTGCATATAAACACATTATCAATCAATCTGAATTTCTAAAGCAATGTTGATGCTGAAATTGTAGTAGAAATGCCTTTTACTGTTTGTGTGACTTTTCTGCAGAATACTTTGCACTATGCGAATCTGGGAACATGTCCACTACAGATTTGCTGAACGAGTCACAACATGTAAAGGTCTCTGCATATGTAACTTTCTTGAGCTCTGTTTTTCTTTTGGCAACAAAAGATGTTATTAATTGATTGAGCGCTGGTTTTTGAGCGTCACTGGCTTTTTGGTGTTTTTGTGATATGAGCCATGACAACAGGGGCCCCCTTGCTGCGTAGGGCCCCATGCAATTGCATGGGCTGCGTGTGCCTAAAACCGATACTGCTGTCAGATCAGTTCTTGAAAGGAAAAATGGCGTTGAGGTCTGTGACGCAGTACTTTTGTGCCCTCAAGGGCAGGCCATGACTGCGTCACAGGCTCTATGAGCAGCTTTGATATATCTTTTTCAGGTTTCGGGTCTTTCGAAGGTAAATATCCCATATGGTAATGGTTACATTTCGTACTTGAAAGAGAACACGATGGTGCTTCTAAAATGCATCCTGCATTTGGTTTAATTTCAAGTACAAGGGTCTATAAGCTTGGAATTGTGCCTATAAGTGACAGCCAACAGTGAAATGTTTCTATGGAAGTTGTTTCACCTTCAATGGAACTACTGGAGGGTATATTTGAAGACCTGAACTTGTCTGTTGCTCATCATTTCCAGGTGTATTGAATCCTAAGTTGGTCCCCTTGCGCAATTTTGCTCTTTTTTTAATGCAAGTGCTATCATTAAACAATACTGTAACAGAGTTTGTATGTCAGCTTCCTGAGAAGACTTCAAAAGCACACACCCATTCCCAATCAGTGAAGGAGCGGAGAGACAGGTGTCAGAAAGTATAGTTCTTTTTTCACAACAGAGGAGCGCAGAGACAGTTGTGAGGAAGTATAGTTCTTATTTCACCTCTTGAAATGTATACTGTTATGTCTGAAGTAGGACACACTATGTAATTGGTTGTCAGTAGTAAAATGATACACTTTAAACTTGACTGAAGGTTTAGTGAAGTTTAACAATGTAACTACGATTCAATTTCGGTGTTTTTAGTTGTGTCTCACTGGTAGAAACCTAACACCATAGATACAGGCCACTCCCAAAACACACTTCACAGTTCTTTTTTTATGTAGCTTAATGCTTCACTTAACAGGAAATGCTTAGTAATGACAAGGTACTATAATTATTTAAATATAGTACAGACTGGGGCCTTCTGCCAATATTTATATGTTTATTTTGGTACTTTAAATTGCTCACAGACAGTATTAGCTATTTACTTTAAAAAAAAAACTACCATTCAGTTCATCAAACTTCTGATTAGTATACATATAGGTTAACCATTTCATTATAAGTGTATAAGATTAGATTTACAGTTCTCAAATTTTCAACCTTAGACCACTGACTAATGATTGCAAACAGTCAGTGGCCATGTCTCTTTTCTGCAATCTTATTCATTGAGCTGCAGGAGGTTTGAATTTCCTCTGAAATAACAAGAAATAAACAAGGGTCTAACTGGGGTTAAAAGGGCAATAAACAAATCACTTCTAGTCGTTTGTCTTTAGTTAAGACATGTTAAGGTACCATTATACATTAAAATAACTGGTATATATTTGCATGCAGCGTGGTAAATTTGCACAGTAGTTTTTCATTTAAATAGACAAGAACCTGTGTTTCCCACAGGTTCAGATGGGTAGGAAATTACACTGGCACGCCCCTAGTGGTCATTTATGAAACTTCAGGATTTCTGTATTTTAGTGTGACTGCCATTATAATCTGGTACATTATATTGTGAAGGATATCACATTGGTTATACCTCAAATCCCAGAGAGATTTCACAGGTGCAGCCGGAGTGTTGGCAGGGACAGATTATTTAATCTACATGTATTTACATTTTTGTTGCAACAATTCGGCAACTATACATTTTGTCGTATGTACGAAGAAAATATGTTAATCAAGAGAGCCCGCAATATACTAATTTAAATATCCGTTGCGTCATCTTAGCAAGATTTTTCCGAATCAATAGCGGGATTTGAGTTGTGGTTTGCTGCAGCAGAGGGGTCCGAAGGATAACATCTCCACACCACTCTTACCTGACATTGTGTTTTTTCAAGCAAGTGTTTTGTTGTTTCAATGTCTGCAAAGTATTTCTGTACAGTTTGTATTTTCTTGCAAGTAGGGTGTGGTTCTTTTGTGATGAAATAATGGAAGACACCATTCAAGTATAGTCTCATTTAAGTGCTGTGTTTGGTTTCGAATTACAGGTCTACTCCTGCTGTACTGGGCTGACACATCTATCACTGAGTCACCTGTATTCTTAAACTAACTCTATGGCTTTTTTTTTACTGTGTTTGGCATATAGCTACGTAAAGAATGAGTGTTTTCGTATCTGTTGATGTGGTCTGTGCTAGCCTTCCATCATGCTGATTTGTATATACAGTAGAACAAAAACATTAAATACTGGATTGATCATATATGTGGTCAAAATGGATGTAATTTCGATTTAAAAATGTTTCTAACTTAAATTTAATTTGGATGATTATCCTCAAAAAAAAAAAAAAAGCTCACAAATGTTATTTGCGTGGCTGTTCTCTTTATAGATAACTGTTAAACTTCAATTGGACATTATTCATACTTCATAATTATTTTAACCTTTTTAGTGTTGCACAAACAAAATGCTTGTGTTTGTACTGTGCTACTGGTAAAATGTAAAGCTATATGAAGTTTCAGACTGCAAATCTGGGGTGCGTTCAATAGGCAGAATGCTCCAGAGCCTTTGTTCAAGCCTTTTACAAACACTCAGCATCAAATTGTTAATATAATTTAAGAAGAAACTACTGCAGTGAAACATTTGTATTTATGTGGTGTGACAGGGGAGATCTGTGCTGCTATCGGGAGCATTCATGATCCTGCAAGGGGGCGAATCTTTTTGACCCGCCTGCCAATCATAGTGATGACACAAAATAGTGGAGCGAGGGTGTGTTACGTGGACCTCTTTGATTAGTTGGGGGCAGGGTTTGGGGGGGCGGTCGATCCCATAAGAATGATGCTCTCCTATTCCTTTGGTTAACCCTTGCAGGATACAACACAGTGGAAGCTTTGGCCGGAACATCAAATCAAATTAATACCTAGCGCACTTTCTTTTCACTTTAGCCTACAGGTGTTATGCCATATAGTGTCATCGGGAAAAAAAGGCAAATGGCAATGAACAGTGAGTAGGCAAGATTTGCAAGAACCAGACTTTTGCTGTCCGCTCACTGATTCTGACCGGACACTATGCAAATTCCCTTAAAACTGTATTTTCGGTCCAAAACCGGACAGTTGGCAACCCTACTTCAAATGTATAGCTGAAAGTACTGTGTCTGTGGAGGACTGCTTGCTTGCAGTTGGAAAGGAGATAGGGCCAAGTAACATAACATCTGCCTCTAGGATGAACAAAGCTGTTGTTGTTTTTCTGAGTGAGGAGCGATTTGTTAACAGAATAATGCAAAGTGGGCTATGGGTTAGGGAAACCTTTGTTTCTGTGCTCCCTTTATCAACCCCTTCTAAAAAGATCATGTTGTCTAATGTGCCTCCATTTATAAAAAATGAAGCTTTGGAAAAAGTTCTGTCCCGTTATAGAAAAGCATGGGCCCTATCAAAATGATTCCACTTGGGTGCAAAAATCCTGATATAAAACATGTAATGTCTTTCCGTAGGCAAACGTTCATGATATTGAATGACCAGGAAGAAATTTTGAATGTATCAGCTAAGGTAAATGTGACTAACAAAGATTATATGATTTACATAAGTTCTGAAAATATGAAGTGTTTTCATTGTGGAGAGTATGGGCACCAACAAAACGGCTTGTCTGAGGGATAACGGACCTGCTGACAATACGGACAAAGATAGCGGGGCCGAGAGTGTTCAGAGAATGCAAGTGGGGGAGGTGAGGCAGTAGAGACCTAAGCCAGCGCCATGGGGGAAAAGGCTGGGCAGTCCGACTGAGACACAGCCGCTGCAGGCCGAGTCACCTGATTCAGTAAAACCTGTTGTTGACACAGAGAATGTGACCTGTTCACAACAGTTGTTAAAAGAAAGGGACGGGTTATAAAGACAGTTATTAAACTCTGCCAAAGTCCTTGGGGAAGTGGGGAAGGCGAGTCAGAGTGCGGCCCGGTGAATCCGCCTTGTGGCAGTGCAGAATCTCAGCTAGGTACTGCGGTGAGTCGGAGCACTAAGAACCGGAGTACGACGGCTCAGCTGCAAGCTGTGGCTGTGGGGGACCAGGAATCAGCAGAGGGGAGTGTTGATGGAACAGGACCTCGCCCTGACTCTGATGAGACTCTCTGTGCGGAGAGTGAAGAGACAGGCAAGACCAGCTCTCAGTCAACCGCTGATGCTGCCTCCTTGGCTGGCTTACAGACGGCAGCAGTGGAAGACAATGAGTGAATATGAATTTTCAGAAGGAATCGATGAAGAGGACGGGGCTCTTTCCAACATTTTGCTGTTCTCTGACATCTCGGCCAGTCAACAGGTTAGGAAAAACGCTGTACTCTAAAGCAAATCAGTAATTTTTTGGATAAAACTAAGGGGAAAAGAGAGTTAAAAAAATCAACGCTAGACAAGTTTGATCAGAAAAAGCGTTTTCATTTAAAGAAGTTTGTTAGCGGTGTCAGAAATGTGTTGCAAGGGCGGAAAAAAGCTAACATTTTAATACTGGCTAAATTTTATTTTAGTGCTTTTTTAAATTCAGCCGTTGTTAGATTGCTGTGTTTAAATCTATTTTTAGTCTAAATGCAATCTTTTCAGGTAGGATCCCCTAATGTTAATGGTTGTAGAGATGAAAAAAAAATCTTTACTTTTTTAATTTATAGAGCATAAGGGTGCTAGTGTGATGTTCTTACAAGAAACTCATTCAGATGTAGAAACCCAAGTTTAGTGGCGTAGGGATTGGAAGGGTGAGGTTTTTTAAAGTCATAGCTCAAATGTGAGTGCTGGGGTTGCTGTTTTGTTTTCTCCAGGGCTTGGGGCTCAGGTAGTTGCTGTACAAGTAATTCAGGGGCGGCTTTTGAAGGGGTGATGTTAAAATAGGAAATGTCTTTTTTACATTCATAAATATATACGCACCTAATTTGGGACGTGAATGCTTGTTTTTTTTTTTTTAAACACTCTCTGAGGTCCTTTCTAAATGTGATCCTGAAAATGTGATTTTACTTGGTGGGGATTTTAACTGCACCTTGTATCATGTGGCAGACAGAAACCATGAGAAACCACACCTTCAGTCAGGGAAAGAATTAAAAACTGTGTTGAATTTGTTTAACTTAGTTGATGTGTGGAGAGTATTATATCCCACAGAAAAGTTATTCTGAAAATTGTCAGGAGCAAGATTAGACCGTTTTTATATCTCACGGTTGTTAAGAGTAATATTAATCCTAACAATTTATCTGATCACCACTATATTTCTGTTAATGTTTCCACACATGTTAATTCCTTTTGGCAGTTTAAATTGCTTCAAGATAATCATTTTAAACAGTGCTTTATTTATTTCTGGGAGAGTTGGAGAAGAGAGAGAAAAAAATGTATGAGTCCCCAAGACAATGTTGGGACATTGGAAAAATTCAGATCAAGATTTTGTGCCAACAATATACAGAAAACAGCACCAGGGGATTAAAAGAGGCCATAAGAGAGTTGGAAGAGGAGATTTTACAGCTCCAGCAGTGTGGATGGGGAGAGCGGGGCTGCAGTGGGGAAAACCCTGAGGAAGAAGAAACACTGCCTGGGCAGCCTGCTGGAGGAGAGGGTGCAGGGTGCGCTGGTCAGGGCCAGGTTCACACAGATTAAGGACACGGACACATCCAACAGCTGCTTCTTTATTCTGGAGAAGAAAACTGCTGAGTATAAGCGTTTTCAGTGTCTAAAGCGGCCGTGTGGAAGAGAAGTTAGAGGAGGAGATCCGTAGAGCAGCAGTGTCTTTCTACAGTGAACTGTAGCAGGCTGAGCGTTGTGAACGGGGCGCAGTGGAGGAGCTGCACAAGGACCTGCCCAGCCTGCTCTCAGCCTAGACTCCCCTATGACTCTGCAAGAACTCACAGCTGCTGTACAGCAATGGAACAATGGTAAAGAGCCCCGGCTTTACCAGCCGAATTTTATAAGTGTTTCTGGACTTTGATTGGGGAGGATTTTTTTTTCTGTGATGGTAGAATTCACCGTAGAGAAAGAACTTCCTTTGAGCTGTCACAGGGCTGTGATAAGCCTGCTACCTAAAAAAGGAGACCTGTGCCTATTGAAGAACTGGCACCCGGTAGCATTGCTCTGTTCAGACTATAAGATCTTTTCTAAAGCACTAACAAATCGTTTAAAGAGGCACATGGGCACTTTAATTCATCCAGATCAAACCTACTGCATCCCTGACAGATCTATTTTTGATCATTTGTTTTTAATCAGGGATGTGTTGACTGCTGCAAAGCTTTTCAATGTGGATGTGAGTTTTCTTTCTCTTGATCAAGAGAAAGCTTTTGATAGAGTTGATCGTGAGTACCTGTTTAACACATTGCAGTCTTTTGGAATGAGGCCTGTTTTTATTTCTTCTGTAAAACTTTTATATAACAATGTGCAGAGTGTTTAAAAATTAATAATGTGCTTATCAGACCTTTCCCAGTACATAGAGGCATTCGCCAAGGGTGTGCTCTGTCTGGACTATTGTACTCACTGGCTATGGAGCCATTCCTACATCAGTTGAGGAAACACCTGAGTGGGCTCAGGGCGCCTGGGATTCCTGACTCTCCATCGGTAAAACTCACGGTGTACGCTGATGACATCATAGTGTTCATAAGAGATAGCAATGATGCACTGGCCCTGGCTACATGTCTGCTCAAGCTTGAGAAAGCATCTACCCGAATCAACTGGGGAAAATGTGACACATTGCTGGTGGGGGCTTGGCAGGGTGCTGGGCATCCGTTGCTACCACAACAGCTGCAGTGGAACAGGGAGGGGATCAGGGCTAAGGGGGTCTACTTTGGGGGGGGAGGATTTCATGCAGAGGAATTGGGAGGGAATTGTGGAAAAGGTAAAAAGTAGACTGCTAAAGTGGCAATGGCCACTGACACAGCTGTCCTTCAGGGGGAGGGCTTTGGTCATTATCAACTTGATAGCCTCCATTCTGTGTCACAGGGTGGCAGTGCTGGTTCCTCCTCAAGGGCTGTTGGACACTATCCAAAAGTGTTTAATTTACTTTTTTGGGATGGTTTTCACTGGTTAAGGCCTGCTGTTTTGTACTTCCCCTCAGTGAAGGGAGACAGGGACTGATTCACTTGGTCAGCAGGGTGGCGGCTTTCCGGCTGCAGGCAGTACAGAAACTGCTTTATTCTCCAGACTGTGGGAATTAGAGACACTTCACTTTCTCCATCCGCTGCATAGCAGGGGGACTTGGGCTGAACTGGCATCTATTCCTGATAGACAACAACAGACTGAGCGGTTTTAACTTGCCATCTTTTTAAGAGAATCTCTTTAACACCTGGAACATTTTTAGAATGGCGCAGCCGGAAGAACCTTGGACTTTTCTCTTGGAAGAACTGTTGTTTTTTAACCCTGTTTTTCCCTGCCAGATTTTTCTTTCTAATACCCTGTATGTTGCTTTTACACAGACAGGGGTGACCAAACTCTCTCACCTGTTATATCTACAATATTTTCAGTGGAGATATGGCCAGAATATAGCCACACAGTTGGGGGTCCACTCGGTTCAGTTCATGGTGCGTGTTCTGTCCCCATTTATAGCCTGTTTGCCACCAGGAATTTTATTCTCCTTGAACCTGTCCTTGGAACGGCAGCAGGTGCTTGAGGAGCAGCCTGTGTTCCCAGCTCTGGCAGTGAGTCCGTCAGTGTGTGAGGGGAGAGAGGAGATGAGGCAGCTGCTCACCTGCAGCAAGTGCTGCAGCAACATTCCCTTTAAGACTCTGGAGAAAAAACTGCTGTATAATATGTGTGTGAAAGTCCTCAATTTTAAACAGCTAAGGAGTTTGGCTGACACCAAATGGAGAACACACCTGTCTCTTCTGAGTCTGTCTCCCCATGCTGGGGCGCACTGTACAAACCCCCCCATTCCCAAATGCTCAGGGGACTTGCAGTGGAGGATACTGAATGGAAATAAATGTGTTGGCAGATTTAACCCTGATGTTGTGGAGCAGTGTCCGTTTTGTACTGAGGCAGATACAGTGTTCCACTCTTTTTGTGACTGCTCAAGTCTGACCCCACTGTTCCACCTGTTGAAGGATGTAATGGCTGCGCTGGGGATTGCTTTCACAAAGGAAGTCTTTATTTTGGGTGTTCACTATTATGCCAAAAAAAGAGAAGTGTGCTCTATGGCTAATTTTACTGTTGGTCAAGCTAAACTGGCCATTTTAAAATCCCACAAGGCAAAGAGGGGGGGACTGAGAGGGGATAATGTAGTTGGTGTTTTTAGAGTACTGGTTGTCACCAGACTTAAAATTGAATTTTCTTTTTACAAAGTGACTGGTGATTTGGGGGGGTTCAAAACAAAGTGGTGCTTTAATAGTGTGTTATGTGAGGTGGGTGATGGTTGTGAATTAAACATAATTTTTTAAATAACAAAAAAAGGAATGTGATGTTAACAAAATAGGAGGAAAAACTGGATGTTTTCTTTCTTTATATATTTTTTTCTGTCAGCATTAGATGTTTGGTTAGTTTTTGTATTGATATAATAAAGAGCTTTTAAAAGTCTCTCTCTCTCTCTCTCTCTCTCTCAGTTCAGTCTGGTGGTTAGAACAAACAAAGGCATTTAAAATGTAATGGTATAGAGCATTATTATTGTAAGGAAACAGTCATTTCAAACATCAAATGTACACATCAATCTGAATACAAACATTTGCATATCTATAAGAAAATGTAAAGTGTTTCTCAATTTGTTTTACAATTTCGAAAGCAAAGTCATTTTATAATGTACGTCTGTACTGTAATATAGACTTCTCGGGTGTTTTGAAGGAACTTGGCATCACCTCGGGACTCACCTCACCTGAGGAGTCTGTATATTACCGTACAAACTTACAGCCTGTCGCGTGTTATTACTAACACAACAGAATATCTGACTTCAATAGAAAACAATGAGAGAAGTGTCAGGATGTTCTGCAGTACAGTATAACTGTTTTAGGTATTTTGGAAGAGGCTCACTGTAAAGTAATCCTCAGATGAGACTGCCCTGGCTGCACATCTGTATTTTAAACCACCCTTAAAACCGGGTTCCTACGGAATCTCATAAGATTTCAAATTTCCAACGTGATCAGATTGTGGCAGTGTGTGACCTCTTGTCATGGGCACATTAGTAGAGACTGTACAATGTTGAGACCTCTCCTCAGAGGCGCTGAAATGATTAAAGGTTCTAAGGGTTGTTCTAAGGCTTAAAGATGTCTGGCCAAATTCTTCTGTTCTTCTGTTAGAATTGCTTGGAGTAATGCAAGCTACCTGTCCCCCCGTCCCACCTCACATTGCGCTCATGGCTGTGTGCCTGTCACCTTGAATAAAACCAGATCTACTACAGCTTTTTTCCAAAACACAAACGCAGGTCAGGATTAAAGAATTAGCTTACATGGAAGTTCTGCAATGATTTATGTTATTCTCCAGATATGATTATACTGTGGATAAACACAGAAGCAGTAAACCTTACATTGCTTCAGTCATACATATTTAAACACTGCCTTCCTGTATTCAGCCAGATTACACTTGAAAATGTAATTATTTCCATTTCCAGTACACAGATTGCCTATTTCAAATCCCATATGAGAAATCAACCAGTCACCAAATACAGAGCAAGATCACAGAGAATTTTCCTCATCATTCCAGGATGATGGCACCATGACCCCATTTCCCAGCAGAGAGTGGTAATGTTGATAATTGGAATATTATCATTATCTGACACCTTAACTGATACCTATTTACCAGTGAGTGTGTTAGGCATTTGTTCAATACTGGATTTTCAGATGTATAATGCTTCATATACGTATCTCAGAATACCCTGTAATTGTTTGAAGGAGTGTATTTGAATGTAATCTCTTTTTGGTACTATTAATACTTGCACATATACAGTACTGTGCAAAAGTTTTAGGCAGGTGTGAAAAAATGCTGTAAAGTAAGAATGCTTTCAAAAATAGACATGTTAATAGATTATATTTATCAATTAACTAAATGCAAAGTGAGTGAACAGAAGAAAAATCTAAATCAAATCCATATTTGGTGTGACCACCCTTTGCCTTCAAAACAGCATCAAGCATCAATTCTTCTAGGTACACTTGCACACAGTTTTTGAAGGAACTTCGGCAGGTAGGTTGGCCCAAACATCTTGGAGAACTAACCACAGTTCTTCTGTGGATTTAGGCAGCCTCAGTTGCTTCTCTCTCTTCATGTAATCCCAGACAGACTCGATGATGTTGAGATCAGGGCTCTGTGGGGGCCATACCATCACTTCAGGACTCCTTGTTCTTCTTTACGCTGAAGATAGTTCTTAATGACTTTCGCTGTATGTTTGGGGTCGTTGTCATGCTGCAGAATAAATTTGGGGCCAATCAGATGCCTCCCTGATGGTATTGCATGATGGATAAGTATCTGCCTGTACTTCTCAGCATTGAGGAGACCATTAATTCTGACCAAATCCCCAACTCCATTTGCAGAAATGCAGCCCCAAACTTGCAAGGAACCACCACCATGCTTCACTGTTGCCTGCAGACACTCATTCGTGTGCAGCTCTCCAGCCCTTGGCGAACAAACTGCTTTCTGCTACAGCCAAATATTTCAAATTTTGACTCATCAGTCCAGAGCACCTGCTGCCATTTTTCTGCACCCCAGTTCCTATGTTTTCATACATAGTTGAGTCGCTGGCCTTATTTCCACGTCGGAGGTATGGCTTTTTGGCATAAGTCTTCCATGAAGGCCACTTCTGACCAGACTTCTCCGGACAGTAGATGGGTGTACCAGAGTCCCACTGTTTTCTGCCAATTCTGAGCTGATGGCACTGCTGGACATCTTCCGATTGTGAAGGGAAGTAAGCATGATGTGTCTTTCATCTGCTGCAGTAAGTTTCCTTGGCCGACCACTCGTCTCACGGTCCTCAACGCTGCCTGTTTCTTTGTGCTTCTTCAAAGAGCTTGGACAGCACATCTGGAAACCCCTGTCTGCCTTGAAATTTCTGCCTGGGAGAGACCTTGCTGATGCAGTATAACTACCTTGTGTCTTGTTGCTGTGCTCAGTCTTGCCATGGTGTATGTCTTCAGCAACCTCACCTTGTTAGCTGAGTTTGGCTGTTCCTCACCCAGTTTTATTCCTCCTACACAGCTGTTTCTGTTTCAGTTAATGATTGTGTTTCAACCTACATATTGAATTGATGATCATTAGCACCTGTTTGGTATAATTGTTTAATCATACACCTGACTATATGCCTACAAAATCCCGACTTTGTGCAAGTGTACCTAGAAGAATTGATGCTGTTTTGAAGGCAAAGGGTGGTCACACCAAATATGGATTTGATTTAGATTTTTATCTGTTCACTCACTTTGCATTTAGTTAATTGATAAATATAATCTATTAACATGTCTATTTTGAAAGCATTCTTACTTTACAGCATTTTTTCACACCTGCCTAAAACTTTTGCACAGTACTGTATATATATATATATATATATATATATATATATATATATATATATATATATATATATATATATATATATATATATATATATATGAGGTTATAGCATTGTGCAAGAAAAAGTTGCTGGACAAATAGAAATGCTGAAGCAACTACAAAAAAAGACTTAGCCAGGCAGTCTGATACAGTAAATGTATTAAGAATTAGTGCAATTACTGCAGCTGCCCGAGCAGGGGTCATTAATATGCTGGAAGCAGAGATGCAGGATCTGTGCCGACGCCTTTTTCAAACAGAACAGAAGTTGGCAGACAGCCAGGGGGCCATTAGAGTGTTGCACCAGCAGGGGAACAATCCCAAGGCTGACCACATTTGAGTGTAAAAAGGCAACAGAGTTGTAAATGTAAACTAGGCATGCGCAATGCGATAGTGAGTGCAACTGGGGGAGGGAATTAAATAAGACTGGGGCTCATTTGAGGAGGAGGAGGAGGAGGGGGGTTGTGAGGAAGGATATATTTAGGAGTTAATGAGTTTGATCCATACAAGGCCACCCCCCATGCATCCATGCACCAAACAGTTACCATGAATGCAATGTGTAATAGGACAGGAGGTACAGCACAGCATGTGCCACTGAGCTTAAACGAAAAGTCTACAACTAGTAAGGGAAGTACGGCCAGCGGATTACACCACTGATTGGTGGGGCTGGGCACAGCGCGTGGAGGCAGTATGCCATAGCAGGCCAGATTTAAATGAGAACAACTGGTGTGCTATAATTAGGGACCTACCTAAATCGCGATTTCGCGGATTTCGCGGAAATCGTGAAATTGAGGGGTCCCCGCGAAATTCACCTCTTAGGGGCCAATGCATACAAACAAGTACGGAGAGGAAAGAAAAAAAAGAAAACTTGTTTAAATGAACTGCTGCACAACGCAAGTGTCGCAAACTACGTATCTTCCTTCTGCAGATAGCCCTTTTTTATTCCTTTGCCGTCCTGTGTGCATTGCACTTAAGCAACAAACAAACAAACAACAAATGTCCACAAGTAACATTTACAAAATAAATTCTCCAAAGCAGTTCACGTTCTTGTTTACTATTCAAATGACAAACTTTTTAATCAGCCTATTAGTGCGTCTTTACTGCTTTTATGTGACCTGTACTGTGCAGGAGGGGGCGGGACAAAGTTGGTGCTGCATTGTTTTGTTTTAGGTTGCTAAAATCTAGTCTTCAGCATTGGTGGGAAAATAGTAGAAATGGACGACAAAAAAAGCAAAGTATATTTCGGCTGATGATCGTTTTAAGATATTGCCCAAAGAAACTTTGTGCAGACTGAGGTAATTGTTTTCCATATCTTAATGTGTATTTGGAGAAAATACGATCGATCGCTATTTAGCTTCAGAATCACACATTAAACAAAAGGCTACTTCAGAGGCTGCTGAACAGAACGTAAAATAAACAGCTTTCAGAAACCAAACTGGAAAGTCAGCGCAGACAAGAAGTATTCCTGTCTGCAAGTTAAATCAGTACTTAAACGATCCAGCACAGCTACCTCGCTTCATCCTGCTGCTTACAGTTGGAATTTTAGACCCGAATAGCCACGTCTTCTTTGTTTTGACTCGGTACTAATAAAATAAATTATTGGATGGGACAAATAACATGACAACGAACGTGCTGCATACATTGACTTTATTAAAGTATGCCAGATGCCCTTATGTAACCGAGTTTTTGGGCTGTTTCTAATCGATTTCCACATCTGTATAACTTGGCAAAGCTTTGCCTTAACTTCCAACCAATCCAGCGGATGCAGACGTGCAGTCTCAATGTATGGGCAAGTCAACTGCAGGGGGATGCTGCATACTCGCCTTTAACAAATGACAACACTCTGCTTTAGTAAGGAAGCAAGTACCACTATTTTTAGGCTTTATAGTGTTCTGAAATACTGTCTACTTAGGTTTATTTAATGTTTAAACATGTCCGCGAAATGTCCGTGAAATCCTAATTTTATTCCGCAACATACCTGTGAAAAATACGTAAATTTACCGCGATTTAAGTAGACCCCTAGCTATAATAACCGCCTGACTGAGCGCAGACCACAAGAATGCCATTAATCTTACACCGTACACACATCTGGGGGGATCCACACGTCACCAATTAATGCAGGAGGTAGCTGGGTTGCTTGGGATGCAGGGAGATGACATTATGACGTGATTTACTTCCATTAAGCAGAAACCAGGAGAGCACCCCCTGGCGTACGGCAACCGTAAATACGCTGAGTTAGTGGCAGGTTACAATGATTACCTTTTTAAAATGGCTTTTGTAACGGGCTTGGATTCCCAGTTTTATTATTTTGAATTTTCTGATTTATTTTTTCCTGATTTCGGATTTTTCGGTTTTAAAAATCTGTAATTTTGTTAGTTAGTTTGTTTTTTATAACCACAAGTGTTTGATACATTGACAGCAATGATGAAGCTAGAAATGCATGAAAAAATATGACCAAAAAAACCTTTTCTAAATGGTTTTAATCAAAGTGCTCTCAGAAAAAAGGGTAAAAATTGGCACAATGTAATAGAAACAAACTAAGAACACTGTAAATTTTTTAAAAAATCAAAATGTAGGCCTTTTTAGAAGTTTTTCTTTTCAACACAAGCTGAACTATAACATTTAAAAATAGATGTAATGTTTTCATTAATAATTAATAAAAAGGCACTTAGTAATATCTCCCTGAGAACTTTCGAGAAAAAATGCAGCAACTAGACCCTACATTCTGCAGTAGTCATTACAGTACTATCTGCTCAGAATAACTTATAGGTAGTCGTTTTCCCCCAAGCGATAACGGTAGCTAGCAAGTGAAGTGGCACCAGAGGCAGCGCTTTTTTACAGTTAAAATCTATCAATATAAAAATTATCATAATTAAACCATAGATATGCATGTTTGTATGTTTACGCATTTACACATAACTCGGTTATTAATTGTAATATTATACTGAAAAACCCGAACCCAGAGTTGTAATGACTCGAGTCAATGACTCGACTCGACTCGGAATCAAGTCGCAATTTTTCGTGACTCCCTGCTCAAAAGACTCGACTCCACTCCCTGCTCAAAAGACTCGACTTCACTCCCTGCTCAAAAGACATGACTCAACTCGACTCCCTGCTCAAAAGACTCGACTCGACTCCCTGCTCAAAATACGTGACTCGACTCGACTCCCTGCTCAAAAGACATGACTCAACTCGACTCCCTGCTCAAAAGACGTGACTCGACTCGACTCCCTGCTCAAAAGACTCGACTCGACTCCCTGCTCAAAAGACTCGACTCAACTCCCTGCTCAAAATACGTGACTCGACTCCCTGCTCAAAAGACGTGACTCGACTCCCTGCTCAAAAGACGTGACTCGACTTCCTGCTCAAAAGATGTGACTCGACTCCCTGCTCAAAAGACTCGACTCGACTCCCTGCTCAAAAGACGTGACTCGACTTGACTCCCTGCTCAAAAGACGTGACTCGACTCGACTCCCTGCGCAAAAGACGTGACTCAACTCGGCTCCCTGCTCAAAAGACGTGACTCGACTCCCTGCTCAAAAGACTCGACTCCCTGCTCAAAAGACTCGACTCGACTCCCTGCTCAAAAGACTCGACTCGACTCCCTACTCAAAAGATGTGACTCGACTCCCTGCTCAAAAGACGTGATTCGACTCAACTCCCTGCTCAAAGATGTGACTCGACTCCCTGCGCAAAAAAAGTCTTGAGTCATTGTCTTTATGATAAAATTAATAACAAACATTTCATTTTCAATACATGCAGCCCCTCTCTAACACACATCACCATCTTGTCATTTTGCACATAAACAGGTTCCTGTCATGGTTGTTAAGACCATTGCTAAGGAAATAGAAAACACCTTTTTAGTTTATAGCACCATTCTGTGATCATAACGTCACAAGCAGCAGGGAGCCCCGGAATCAAAATGTGTAGGCGGGAAGCAAAGACAGAGTTCTGATCACTGATCACAGAAAATCCTGAGGAATAGTGATTTCTGAGTTTTGTAACAGACAAGAAAAAAAAAACAACAACATGGAGAGTACACTAAAAGTACCTGCGGGGGTGGAGTTCACTTTAAATAATTGTACAGTCGACCGGGAGAGAAACAAGCAGGCTGCATCCTGCCAGCACTGTAAAGCGACAATATGAATAAACTGCATTCAAAACATAGCACCGGTAACTGCCACTAATTTGTACCGGTAGGTTTTTTTCAATGGCTAAAATGAGAATCTGAATTAATTAAAAACTCAGGCACAAGCAACAGCAGTATTTTTTTCCAAAATGAGTTGATAGTCGATATTCGATATTTAAAAAAAATAAATAAATAATGTCTGGGCAAATTAAACAACACGACAGAAAAAGCACTGATTAGGAGTTATATTTCAGGTTTGGTTAGCACACAAATAAAGGTAATGAATGTATAGAAAATGTTTCTAATAAGTAAAATGTTGCCTAGTGAAAGCTTGAAAAGTAAATTTGGGAAGTATTTGGTGCTCACGATTCTCTTTATTTAATGTATGTATGTATGTATGTATGTTGTGGACACAGTAAATGTCCTGGCATCCTCATTAGCCTACCAGTCATATGGAGTTATCTTAGTAGTGCTGTACAATATCTCTTAAGGGAGTTGGTGCTTTGTAGCTATTTTTAAATTTCCCTGAATAAAACATTATTTACAGTACACATTTCTTAAGCTAATGCAAACTAATAAAAACTACAGACATTTGGAAGTTTACCTAAACTAATATTAGGTAGTCCAAAGTCAGTGCTAATCAGGGTCTGTGAAACTAGAGGTTTATGTTTAAAGTCTTAGTTAAAGACTTTAACTAAGGCTTAAAACATTTTTTTCTTTCTTTCCAGTCAATTCTTATATTTTAACATATATTGTTTTTGTACTTTTTTCAGTACAGTATTATGTTTTGTTATGCCATTAGGACTCCAAAAGACACCTTTTTATTTATGTTTTGTGCTTTTGTGAAACAGTATCAGTTACTTAAAAATGTCTAGTTGACATTTAATGGAAAAAGACACTCCATAGCTCAGCTTACACTAAGAGGAGAGATATGTAGTACAGATGCTATGTTGTGAATTATATAAAACTGAATTATTATATACAATCTTGCCTTTCTTTATTTTTCTATTTGTCTCTTATGTGTTAAAACCTTAAAGTAATACCTCAACATGAAATTAAATGCCACCAAATTTCCTTTCATTTGGTTAATGTATCTGAAACAAAACTTTAAGGGAGTGTCAGTGTTGAGAAGTGAAAAAATGTTTAGATATGTTCTTTGTTTTGTGGTATCATTCATTACTAAACATCCAACCCAATTGAGCACAGAGAAAGGGGTCTTTATACAGTGGCAAAATGTGCTTATAAATAGATCAAGGAATCAAATTCACTAAAATGGAAAGACGAAAACAAAGCAGAAACCGTGGACTTTTAATGGTGAACATAAGTGAGGCAAGTATGACCACATTATTGTGCATCCTAATTCTGTATTTAACAGATTTATTTATTTATTTATTTATTTATTTATTTATTTATTTTTATGCATAGATGGCTAATCTCCTGTAAAACTAATCTGATTAAATCAAGATATCTTTAACTGTCAGAACTAATGACTCGAAGTGACTCGAGCAGTTTAGTGACTCGACTCGAGCAGTTTAGTGACTCGACTCAACTCGACTCAAGTCTTTACTCCCCAATGACGACTCGACTCGATTCCCAATTTTGGTGACTCGAACCTAATTTGAATACAGCAAAAATTTCTGTGGGCGGTATAATCATCGACATTTTTTCGAACGATTATATTAATCGATTGCTATTCGGAGGCTTAACTGACAGCCCTACTGTACACCTTACAAAATGTTTCCAGACCACTGCAGGAGGCGATGCACTGACTCAACGTTCATTGTGGGGTCAGGTGTGGGATCTGTTCCAGCGTTGTAAGAATGTAGCCATTGCCAAGGTAAAAGGACACACTCAAATACAGGGCAATGAGCAGGTTGGTGCTGCCGCAAATAAAGGGGCAGTGCAGGGTCCCATTTGGGAAATTCTGCAAGGTGTCTGTTACCAGAAGCTACCAGATCTAGTTTCATCCCAGAGACAGTATGGCCCTTATAACATTGTTCTAGAATGGCATGCAGCAGGCTGCTCAAAGCCACAACCCACACAGGGGGCGCATGAGACGGCCGCGTTTCCTGGTCAACAGGGGGCGCACTTACTGTTGTGGAAGTCTCCATTGTTCCGCAGTTACCACTTTACAAAAGATGCTTCAGGTTGATTGGTGGGCCTCTATGACTCAGGACATTGAGGGGCGCATCAGACGTTGTATACCCTGCTTGCAAACTAACCCCTCTTCCTTTTCTAACAAAGCTCCTTTATGTTCTGCTCCCCCAGCACATGGCCCATGGACTCCCATTCAGGTGGACTACCTAATTGTTATGGATAAGTTCACAAAATGGATTGAGAGATTTCCCTGTAAACATAATACTGCAGCCACGGCAGCTAAAATTATGGTTAAGGAAGTGTTTTCTAGCTGGGGACTGTATAGAAATAGATACTGATCAAGGCATACACTTCACGGGACACACTTTTCAGAATGCTATTTCAAAAATGCTAGGAATAAAACACAGATTACACATAGCTCAGCATCCACAAATGGTGGAACAAGCAAATAGAACTCTGAAAACAATTTAGAAAAAATGTTGTAGTGAACATCCTCACAGGTGGGCAGAAATGCTGCCACAGGTCATGATGTCTATCAGGTCAACACCACACAGCACTACTAAGATAACTCCAGATGAGGTAATGACTGGTAGGGTAATGAGGATGCCAGAACATTTACTGTGTCCACAAGCAACACCATCGGTACAGGCAGCCATGACCAACTAATGGCTGGAACTGTATATGCAGCATATTCAGACCATATTCAACCAGTTTGTTGCCCAAAACATAGGTGTGAGTTAGAAGCAAATAAAAAAAGTACTTTGATTCGAAAGTAAGGACCTGTGAATAACGTGAATAACGATACCTACGGTATATCATGGTACCAAAATCCAACGATACCCAATATTGGGGTAAAATTAAAGTACAGTGCTCCCTCGCTATAACGCGGGTCTCAGGGGGGACACAATATGAGCGTTGTAACCAAAGAGGGTTATAAACGGGGGAGGGGAGGGGAGGGGTGGGGGCATGCGGGACACATAACACACATCTGCCTAAAATACAAAATAAAATAACTCCCTCTCTCTAATGCACATATAGTGAAGCAGAAATTTAACTTTCCATGAATTAACCATACATAAAGCACCATCTAAACACTATATTTTTTACAAAAAAAGAAAAAAAAGGTAACATTCCCACTTGTGGATCGTTTTATTGTGGCTAAATGGCGGTCAGGAGTTCAATTCGAAGTGACCGACAAGCAAACCAAGGAGAGGGTAAGAGGGAATGGGCTCGCCCCAGGTTCGGCTGCCGGAGCGGGGCTGAAGCGAAGCTGAAGGGTCTCATTTCACAGAGAAAGCCGCAGCTCCACTCACAGCAAAAAAGTAAATATGTAATAGGCCTAATATTTATTTAGTTTTAAAACTAATGCTGAATAATGTGTACACTGTATCAAAAGGAAGAGACAGAAACGGAAGTTAGACTGAGAAGTTGTTTATAGTTTGAACAACACCGGCACTGTATTTACTGTAGAAATATTGCATGAATCACTAGTATAGGGAATTGAGGGACATGCTGTGGGAGTGTTATATCCAAGGCGCGTTATAATTTTTCGATACCGTAGGGTTTTTTTGTTTTGTTTTTTGAGCTTTTAAAACTAAGCTTACTCATTTCCGCTTAGCGGAAGTGACCAGCTACCCTGTGCGTTCTGGGGAAATTAAATTACTGCAGCAGTCATGGCGAATGCCGGAAAAAGCTTGGTGTGGAACTATTTGGGATTTAAGTCAGATGACAACGGCAATCTGGTTGAAGGCAGAAAGCCAAAATGTCGAAAGTGTTTTAAAAAGAAGTGAAAAACAAGGGAGGAAACGCCACCAATTTATTGAAACATCTTTCAGATATCCACCTCGATTTCTTTGCCAAAGTTTACTTTTTTCTTTTACTGTAGTTTCTTCATTTGTTTTAGTTTAAGTGAATCCCCAGTGTGTATTACTTATAAAAAAAAAGGCACAGCAAAGAAAACAAATTTATTTTGTCATTACAGTGCATTTGCTATAAGCTGCAAAAATATACTTTGCAGACATGTGTCATTAAAATGTTTTTATATGCTTTGGATTTTGTGTTAATGCACATGAGCGTTGGAAAGACCTGGATGAATACAGACTTCATTGCTAGCATATCAATTTCCCTACAGATAACAGGATCAATGTGACGCTTCACCTGCAGAGGAAAGCACAAGACCTTTTAGAAGCTTCTGAGTCACACTGCAAAAGTCCACCAATGCAGACGGCTGCAGGCTCAGCATGAACGGAATATAAAGCACTTCCAGTTTATTATAGTATAGTACGTAAATTATTTGGAAGTGGTAATTTTCAAAATACCTAACGCTATAAAATTGTAAAATGAACGCATAGTATGAAAAAATATATAACACCTAGCACACTTTTTTTTTTTACTTTCGTCTGTAGGCTACCGATATGGTAACAAAAAATAAATCATGCTGCTACATTGCACACATTGGTGTAATGCAAATAAAATTGAAACTAAATGATTTTAGCGGGTTTTTTTTTTTTTTTAAGAATTATTATCATTATTATTAATTTGGCAGCCTAGAAAATTAACACAAAATAGATCACGGTGTCGCATTGACAAGTTATGATACTTACAGGAGAACAGTCAATTTTCGTTACGAATACGAATTTCAAGGTACTAGCAACAAATTTTATCATGAGTAGCCTATAAGCCAAATGTATACTGTCCATTTTTACTAGAATAGGTGTGTTTCCTATTCGTATACAGATGCTCAGAATGCAGTCTGTTGCTCCCTGGTTTTAGGAAAAATACGTATTTCGCTGTTCAGCACAACTGGCAATGAACATGAAAAGGAGGACTGGCAAATGCCAGCAACAATTGTGACTGTTTAAAACATGCTTTCAAAAGTCCTGAACAAATTGATGCAATTGTAAGTGTCGCAATTGTCTGCAGCTTTCATACATCTCATTATAATATCTGAGAACCCTGATTTTCTCCACCCCCTTTTTGTGAATTTATGCAGGAACGCCCATAATTACATATTCATCTAAGGCTGAACTGCAAAGAAAAACTGCTGCCGCAAAGCATTCCCTAAAAAGTCGCAAATAACATTGCTCCTGTTTAGTACATTTCACCGACTTGTTTGCAACTGGCTTGCGACAGGTGCAACACTTTAGTAAACCTACCCCATAGTGTTTCAAATTTGTGTGTATTCCCCTAATGTAACACATTACTGTGTTCGTTAAAACATGAATCAATCCGGCTAGTCTAGTGTAGCATTTCTACTCTTACTTGTTTTACTTTCTAAAAGATTTGAACAGTATAGATTCATGGAGGTATTATGTTGTATGTGACTTTTTAAGAACATTAAGAAGTGTTACAAACAAGAGGAGGTCCATTTGGCCCACTTGATCATTTGGTTGTTTATTGCTCCAAGCAAGAACCTCATCAAGTAGAGAGAGCCATGTTATAGCAACTCGAGTAAAAAAAAACTAAAAATCACTCTGAGTATGTAGCATTATTAAGGAGTTAATGATAAATTAGAAATAATAAGTTATAAAACTAAAGGTTTCACCTCAACCACCGTGCCGTTTCCTTGTGTTGCGCGGGTGACGGAGAAATGGATTTGCGATAATAACTAAATAAATGAATACATAAATTCAAAGTTTTTTTTTTTTTAATCAGGGAGGGGGGTTGACGATTTTTTCATGTACTTTTCACTTTTCTGTATATACAACTCCAAAATTATTCCACAGAATTGAACTCACAAAACAGCTACTTGCTTTTTTAAACAACTCACAGGGAGCACCGCAGCAGAGAGATAGTCCATCAGCATAATGCCCACAAAACCACCTGTTTTCTCGTTATCCAATGATCCAAATAAACATACAAAACCGCTTTATACAAGCGTTATTGCTGGGCTTCTGGGTAGTGTCGTTTTCAAAGCAATCCATTCTTTTTTATAAGAGAGTAACGGCGGTAAAATACTTTTTTTGTTTGTTTTTAAAGGTGCGGTTGCAAAGCAGAATTCCATTCCCAAAATGCCGATTCCGTTTCCAATGCCTAATTCCGTGATTCCGTCCGTGATTCCGCGATCGTGGAAAGCAGTAGCCCTACAATAGACATTAAGGAAACACAAGGCCTTGTTTTCTTACAGACTTGTCCCAGGTTGGTTCCTTTTTGAGGCTCTGTCTTTGAGACTTGTTCTCAAATACTACAATTGCCTATTGACCCAACACCCCCTGTCACTCATTTTGGACCAATATCCCCATACCCATGGTGCACTCTGACACCTCAGCCATTGCTACTTTGGTGGCCAGATGTCTGATTTTATTTCATTGTAAGCAGGCTGCCCCACCCTCATATGTCCACTGGATTTGGGATGTCATGCAATTTCTTAAATTTAAAAAAATTTAATGTACACTTTGTGGATCCTTTAGAAAATACATAGCAGCCCGTTTTATCCTTTGTTGATTAACTTAAACTGACATCCCTCCCCTGAATTCTCCACAGATGCACATCCCCAAACGCATTGTTGACTTGTGGGACCACATTTAAACAAGCTTATCTCTCTTTATTCCTCTTTTTTATTTTATTGCAGGTGTAAGTTATATTACAAGGTGGAATCTCTCTGTTCTGACCACTATTGGTGGGAATGGGAGGGTTGAGGGGAGGAAGGCTGGGAAGGGTGTGGGGCAATTTGTGAGTGCATTGATTCAGTTGTGCAGCTTTTTGGTTGTTGTTGTAAAACATATTTAAATCATGTCACACAATGCTTTTGCCCATGGTTAAACCCTGAACTTACAGACATTTGCATTATCAGACCATGGAGGTACAGAACATGGTCGTAAAACACGACCAGTCATTGTTAATGAGGGACTATAAAACAAGCCTGGTACTGTGGTGTACTGAATGAAACTGTTCATTTTACAAAAGCAGTAACCAGACACAAGGTTATTTTAAGAACTCAAAGTTGTTTGCAAGTTCTGTGTTCTGTGTTTACATTATCAGTTTGATTTTCCATTCATGTATAAATGTCAGCATGAATTTAGTAGTTGGGGCCTTTATTTGATAAACAATAACAGTTTGTGTTACCATTCAAAACTGATTCACACATTGCACTGGAGCAGCTTGGTAAATTTCTCCAGTCCACCAGGACCACTTCGTGACAAAGCCAGTCTCTCACATTTAGATCTGCTGCTCGTGACAGCTCCCATAATTAAGCAATAACTTTGGGACTTTCAGATGGAGATATGTGACAACACAATCCCCTCCTGAGAATACTGGGCATTTACTTTACAAAAACATAATCTCAATATCAAAATATAAAAAGACAAAACATATTCTTTTCTGTCAGAAAACTACATTTCTCAAATGTGCTTTCATTCAGCACAGTTCATGCTGCTTGCATTCTGTTTCCTCACACTGCTTCTGTTTCTGTTAGCTGCTATTGGCCACCATTAACGTCAGTATAATCACTGCATGTTGATTGGCCAAGCTTTCATTCTGATCAGATTTAATTTTGGCATGGGTCACAAATCTCCGCCACTTTCGCTTTGTGTCAGCACTCATTCGTTGATCAACGAGATAAGACCTTAGCAGTGCAACGAGAAAACAGAGGTGTGGAGTAATTATCATTATTATAAAGTAATAATTATTTTCTTTAGTGCAGCGGAGAAACTGAAATTCATGACCATTGCTGTACATGAATTTGAAGGCAAAAATCCACGTCAGTGTTCGTCATGAATTACATAGTTGATAAATATTAGAAATAATTATCATAACGCGTTTGCCTCGCACTGATTTACCACATTGCCAGAATTTGCACAAAACTTTCTAAAATGGCAAGTCATGGGTGGGACAGTAGGGATTAACATTAAAAAATCAGGATCAACAAAGTGCAGCTTCAGATTTGGTAAGCGAGTCAGAATCGGGATACAGATGTAGGTGTGCGTCACGTTTTTCAAACACTGGCCCAACTTCCAAGGCAGATGTTAAGCACAGTGATCAACGTTTTGCTTTGTTGTGACCCTACTATGTTCTGTTATGAGGACTGTAATAAACAAAAACCAAAATGGTGGGGTGTTTTTTTCTTTGTACAATGTCCCCTTTTCTAAAACATTTTGAATAGTTTAAGTTAAATGTGAGTTTTTACTTGCGTGTACATCTAAAATAAAAAGGCAGAAGTAAACCACAATAATGATATTACCTTATGAAAATGTGTCTTTTGCCACTTTGTTTCTTGTGCAGAAACTATAATACCAGGGATAAAAAAAGGTCTACTTTTATACTGTTTCTGCCTGAAAAATCTTTTTTCTGGAATATATCATGGTAATTAATCTACACAGAAACACAACAGAGAAGAACACATAACATATTATTGTAAGATAAGTAATAAGTACAAAATAAATAAAAGAAACAGGATATATGTTCTTATCCAAGGCTATTATTATAGGCATGACCAGGTGCTGTTGTAGGTAAGTACCCAGGGTCTGGAAAGCATGGGGATGATTTCAGAGAATGCTATGGAGATTAAAATGGCCAAGTACATCATTAGTAGTAGTAGTGCCTGTTACATAATAAATTTGAGGGGTATTTTAGCCCCTAGTGTGCATTGTTTGACTTAAAACTTTTTGTATCATTTTTTCATAGCACAGTTGTTTTTTTTTATACCATTTTTTATAACCTCCTCCCTTTTATAGGATATCTTGAAACAAAACCCTCTCTACAGCAGTTACTGCATAGTGTAATATTTCTTAATGCTTGTCATTTAAGATTTAACTTATTTTCAGCTTCCTTGTTTATGGTGAATTGGTTATAAGTGATCAGTTATTTTTTAAGGCTTATTTTGTATTTATAAATGTATCGTGTACCAATATGTATACATTTTAAAAGTATTTATTCATTCACACTCAAATTGCCTCCACTTTTAAATGTTTACACCTGGCTGTGTATGTGAGTACCTACACTTTTTTGTTGAGAATTTCACCCCTGGTAAAAAGTAATACATTACCATACAGTACCTTCAAATGAGTTATGGTAATTACAGTATATTTATATTGGTATCTTATTTATAGCAAATGTGAACATTTGTGGCATATACAAGATATGCCATGAAAAATCATGGCCTACAGTATTTCTGTCATGGGCAGTGTCTTGCATGTGCAGTGTTTTGTCCTCTATTTATATCATGTTAAACAAAAAAAAAATCTTGGTGTAGTCATGAACTATTAACATGGTCAACCCTGATTTGGCCCTATTATTAACATTACTTAGCATAAGTTATTGGGAATATCAGCTGTATGAATGTATGTCACTCGCATGCGTGTTTTGTTGCTACAACTATTAAACAGGATGACCTTTCACCTCTGAATCAAAAAATTGTCTAAGAGCTATCAGTTGGGCAGCCCTGTCCTTGAGTAGATATAAGCCTCTACAGCAGTGAAATACAAAGCCTGCACACACACCTGGTTCTATTATTAAGGCTTTTTCTATGTGCTTCCGTGCCTGATTGTATTTGCAATAGTCTTACCCCTTGTTTTAAACAGTAGATGCAGTATTGTGTTCTCAGGAATAGTAAGAGTCTTTCTCCAGTGTCATAAAGAAACCTTGTTGTTTCCTGGCAGAGAATGACTCCATTCTGTCTCACCAGGCTGTGTCTGACACTGAAACAGACACAGACTGACATCACTGTAAAACTAGGGGGAAGGATACAGTCAAACCCTCATATTATCACTCCTGATAATGTCACCCTATGCTAATTATCACCAAAATAAATAATATGAGTCAATGGGGACATTATGCTTTGGTTATTATCACACGACACTCAATAGTTTATCAGGCATGCAACTGATTTACACCAAACACACCCTATTCAAACAATACTGATGTTGCACAATGTAGCATAAAGAACACTGAATGCATAATGCCTTCTATTGTTTGAAATGAATACAATGTACATCTAGTAGACTGGACTGACTGAAAGAAATACTATTCTTGAACACTAAATGTAGCTTGTTTTAGTGCTCCATCGCAAAACAGGCAGATCACTTGTAATGCTTATTTTGATTCCAGATAAAGTAATTTCCACTTTGTCCCTTTGAAGTGATATTAAAAAAATGTGACTCGTTGTAATCCTTATGCTGCAAGTGTGACCCTTAGATAGCTCACCCCTGCTATACTATCCTGTCGTTCTCTGTGCCAATGAAAATGGGAATTTCATGTCATGCTTCCATGAAACTCTCCACTATAGTACAAAATGCTTAGAGATGTTTATAACCCTTCCAGGAGAATGTGAGTGAGAATAATTAAGCCCATTTTTTTAATCAATTTGTGACAGAAAACCAGATAATACATTAAACAATAAATCAACTAAAGCAGAATCACCCATGGTTGCAGGTTTACTACTGGCTACTGGTTAGTAGGAGTCACTGTGGCGAATGAGGAGACACAGTCCATGACGGGTCTGCCTGCCTACCCAATGCAACACCCCCTGTGTAATCCCAGCGAAGACAAGCGCCTTCACACAGCCACTGTACAACTCCATCTATGCCTTTACCAGTGGAGCAGCTTGGGGCCCAAACAATTCTACTGGTACTAGAAGAACCCAATACGTGTCCTTACAGTTTAATGTTGCATATTATTTACTCAATCTGTCACTAACCTCTCCAAAGTTGTAAATCACAGGGATATATTAACTAATTGTTATGGATCAATCAGCCAATCACAAGTTATTTGTTATTAACAAAACCTGTTATGACATCAAGCGTACCATATTGATCTATAACTTCTTAAAAAAATCAATTACTGTATACATCAAAGTCAAGAAATCTTGCTTCATTTGGCTTTCTTTGTACCTATTATTTTGTTATGAGGGGTGTTTGCGCGCCTCTACAGCAGCCCTTGTAATAGAAGTCTCTGTTGTTCAATATGGTAAATTAAAAACAATGCAACAATGTGACTTACAGGCTGTCTAATGAACAGACTGTCCCACCCTATGGGTCCTTCAAGTCTCATCACATTTAGATATGTGCTTATTTAGCAGTGACACCCATCTCCCCCAGCAATATGCAACCGCAGTGGGGATAGCAAGGGTTACAGAAATCTGGAAGGAATATTACATTATATATATATATATATATATATAATGTAAGGAGAATCAATCAAAGAAACGAAGGACTTACTGAAATACAAGCAGCAATACTTAAACTCTTTTGGTTTAAATGACATTTTTTAGGAGGAATTAGCTGTGGCTAAATTGCATAAATATCAACATTGAAATATATATTGTAATATGGGTACTTATATATATATATATATATATATATATATATATATATATATATATATATATATATATATATATATATATATATATACAATATACTGTAGATTACCACAATTATTGCCAAATATTAATACATAAATACCAAACAAAGGTGTTGTTAGGCCTATTTAAAATATAAAAAACAATCCACACATGAAAAGTATTAATTATTTGTATAATATACATATTTCACAATATATTTCATAATAATGCAGTAAAAAAAAAAAAAAAAAAATCTGTGGGTATGTACTGTATATAAATGTTGTTAGTAGGTGGTTGTTTGTAAAAACTAATCCAATACTCCCTGGGAAACGGTTGATCTCCAAGGATTTTTTTTTCTTTTTTTTCTTTTTTTTACGAGTTACACGTATATGTCATGGCACTTCTCGTATTATTGTCATAAAAAATCACTATTTTGTTTAAATACAAATATATTATGATATCATATTGGTTTTAGTAGTTTTATGTATTTAATTGTATTATTATTATTATTATTATTATTATTATTATTATTATTATTATTATTTGGTAATATTAGGAAGCAATAAAAAATGATAAAGATGATCTAGAACACAATACAAATCAACGCTTTTACAATTTAAGAAAATAATTCAAAATTAAGAAACCCTATAACATTCCACGAATCGCATTGGTAACTTGTTTCAATAACGAAAGCAAGTCTGACAACATAGTAATACAGACTACTGTACTACAGCATAGAAACCTGCAGCACGATAGTGGCAGGTGCACACATAATACAGAGAGCATCGCCCAGCTTCACTGTGCCTGCATTGATCAACCAGCACGGTAAAGCGACGAGATTTTTAAAAACGGCGATCCCATGTTTTACAAACTTCTTACCTGAAGCCCCGCAGTCCACACAATTACTGTTGCCAGGTTTACGTAGCAGATCTTGCAAAGCCCGCTTGTTTATTTCCTTATCCAAGGCCATGGTAATAGTATAATACAGTAGTATACGGGTGTGCCAGTGGGCTCTTTAAAATAAATTCCACACTTTGTGTCGGTTGGTCTCTTTGCGAAAAAGAAACGCGTCCGCCAGTAAATGTGACTAAGATCTGCAATGTAATGTCATCCTGAAGTCGGCGTTATATCTGTGAAACGTGTTGTGGTGCAAGAGTCCTTGCACTGTCCGTTCTGTCACGCTCAATGCTGAAAGACTGTACCTTTTCCCTGTTGCTTCACACCGGCGAAAGCGAGACACCCAGTGGACATACTTTTTCACTGTATCATTGTTTCTCAAAAATGTCTCAATTGACAAAAGTAAAGTACTGCATTCCGAGCGACGCTGTCAGAAATTCCACCAATGACCATGTCTGGTTGTATTATGGTATCGCTGCGCCGGATTTTAACAATTAGGATATACAGTACTGGTAATGTACTCAGTGCTTTATGGCAGAGCTATTGAAAGCTATATCTTGGAAGCCACATACATGTGATGTAAGTCTGCATGGTTATTCCTCATAAAGGCGATATGTTTCATAAGCACAATAACCATAAAAAACGGGGTTTACACAGTGTTCTTAACTGATTTTAAAAGTGATAATGCACCTTTCTTACTGGAATTACACTACAATGCAAGGTTAGTAAGGTGCTTATGGATTTTCCTGAATATTTGAAAGTTATATATATATATATATATATATATATATATATATATATATATATATATATATATATATATATATATATATATATATATATATATATATATATATCAAGTAATAAGAAAATGTATATTGGGTCTGCAAATATTTTGGGTCTTGGAAATATATGTATATAGCTGTGTGAAATATTTGATCAATTAAACAGGGAAATAATTACTTGGTCCTTTAATGGTTTGTAATTTAAGATTTAAGAGTCAACATTGCCCATCCTTACTAACCTGTGATTTTAAGCCATACCAAGTTTTTAGAAATGTCTAAACTAGACTTATGTTTTTAAAAAATATTACAGCATAGCTAGGAAATATCACCTTGTACTATAGGAATATTGACCGAAGGGGGCAAGAGTTTTTGTTAGTGGTGCCGTTCCTTTAAGAGCCAGTCGATTGTGGAGCGGAACGCAGCAATCGGGGTTATCAGTAATCTATTGCAAATCCTGGTGCGTAGAGGTCAGGACAGAAATATCCGGAACACGCTTTCTTTCTTTCTTCATTTTATTATTATCGATAATCATTTCGCGACCATGTCGACTGCAATGAATTTTGGAAACAAAGCATTTAAACCACGGGCTCCTGACAAAGGATCTTTTCCTTTAGATCACTTTGGTAAGTTCAGTGGCAAGAGATTTACTTCGGTAGCAAACAGCATCACCAACCGCTTCCGCCGATTGCTACATTTTAGGTATATAACGTAAGGTTGACCAGAATACACTGCAGGCAGGACAGGCTGGTTTATATAGAGCCACAAATGTACAAGCCACACAATGCTGGTTGTAGTCGTTGACCGCGTGGAAGAATTTAGAAATCGGGAACTGAAATTCAGAAGCGGGGATCGTGGATTTTTAAAAAACAGATAAAATAGATTTTCATTATAAAGGCATGGTGATTAACTGTATTTGTCAGGATTTTAAATTTACATTACATAAAATAGCAGTTCTTTCCCCATAATTATTTTCTGTTTTTCTTTTCCCCTTTGGAGAAATTAGCTGATTAAAGAGTGTAATACAGCGCATTTTAAATCGTTAATACCGTGAAGGCGGCACTGTACACAATGGGGCAATTTCAATAGAAAAAGACAAGTAAGTCTCACGTTTTTGTCGCTCTTCTTTTGTAGTACCGATTGTGTGTGTTTCCATTTAGTTTTCTTTTCGCCAGATACATTCTCGTTCCAAATGCAAATAACCTAATTAATATTAAAATACAGGAGGGTATATTTAATTATTTCTGTCTGAGTTCAAATGTGTTCTTGTGCAAAAATTGATATTGATACAGCTTTCTTAAACTGGGTTTCCACTAACTTTTTATGTTGTATTGCAGCACTGCAAGTGCAGCCTGCCCTATTTTGGCCACCAAAAAAATGTAATAAAAAAAAACTACAGGAAAGTGTTACACAAATACAAAAACGCATTCCATAAGAAAGTGCTCTGCACTATCCTTGTGTTATTTGCTTAACATTTTTCGACTGTATATATATATATATATATACAGTACTGTGCAAAAGTTTTACAGGTGTGAAAAAATGCTGTAAAGTAAGAATGCTTTCAAAAATAGACATGTTAATAGATTATATTTATCAATTAACTAAATGCAAAGTGAGTGAACAGAAGAAAAATCTAAATCAAATCCATATTTGGTGTGACCACCCTTTGCCTTCAAAACAGCATCAAGCATCAATTCTTCTAGGTACACTTGCACACAGTTTTTGAAGGAACTCAGCAGGTAGGTTGGCCCAAACATCTTGGAGAACTAACCACAGTTCTTCTGTGGATTTAGGCAGCCTCAGTTGCTTCTCTCTCTTCATGTAATCCCAGACAGACTTCGATGATGTTGAGATCAGGGCTCTGTGGGGCCATACCATCACTTCAGGACTCCTTGTTCTTCTTTACGCTGAAGATAGTTCTTAATGACTTTCGCTGTATGTTTGGGGTCGTTGTCATGCTGCAGAATAAATTTGGGGCCAATCAGATGCCTCCCTGATGGTATTGCATGATGGATAAGTATCTGCCTGTACTTCTCAGCATTGAGGAGACCATTAATTCTGACCAAATCCCCAACTCCATTTGCAGAAATGCAGCCCCAAACTTGCAAGGAACCTCCACCATGCTTCACTGTTGCCTGCAGACACTCATTAGGTATGCGCTCTCCAGCCCTTCGGCGAACAAACTGCCTTCTGCTACAGCCAAATATTTCAAATTTTGACTCATCAGTCCAGAGCACCTGCTGCCATTTTTCTGCACCCCAGTTCCTGTGTTTTCGTGCATAGTTGAGTCGCTTGGCCTTGTTTCCACGTCGGAGGTATGGCTTTTTGGCCGCAAGTCTTCCATGAAGGCCACTTCTGACCAGACTTCTCTGGACAGTAGATGGGTGTACCAGGGTCCCACTGTTTTCTGCCAGTTCTGAGCTGATGGCACTGCTGGACATCTTCCGATTGCGAAGGGAAGTAAGCATGATGTGTCTTTCATCTGCTGCAATAAGTTTCCTTGGCCGACCACTGCGTCTACGGTTCTCAATGTTGCCCATTTCTTTGTGCTTCTTCAAAGAGCTTGGACAGCACATCTGGAAACCCCTGTCTGCCTTGAAATTTCTGCCTGGGAGAGACCTTGCTGATGCAGTATAACTACCTTGTGTCTTGTTGCTGTGCTCAGTCTTGCCATGGTGTATAACTTTTGACAGTAAACTGTCTTCAGCAACCTGACCTTGTTAGCTGAGTTTGGCTGTTCCTCACCCAGTTTTATTCCTCCTACACAGCTGTTTCTGTTTCAGTTAATGATTGTGTTTCAACCTACATATTGAATTGATGATCATTAGCACCTGTTTGGTATAATTGTTTAATCATACACCTGACTATATGCCTACAAAATCCCTGACTTTGTGCAAGTGTACCTAGAAGAATTGATGCTGTTTTGAAGGCAAAGGGTGGTCACACCAAATATGGATTTGATGTAGATTTTTCTTCTGTTCACTCACTTTGCATTTAGTTAATTGATAAATATGATCTATTAACATGTCTATTTTTGAAAGCATTCTTACTTTACAGCATTTTTTCACACCTGCCTAAAACTTTTGCACAGTACTGTATATGTATTATTATAAAACTATTATACATGTACACAGGGTCAGCCTTAGGTTGTGCAGGGCACTAGTTAGCGATGATTAAGTATGTAATCATGTAATCATATGCACCTACATAGACTAACGTTAAGATACGGTAAATATTAATGATATTAAAATATTAATGAATAGTACTTGTTTTCGTTTGTTAGACTTTATCATTTAATATAATTCACAACTTCAAAGCACTCAGAATTCCTGTATACTTCAAACATTCACATATTAACTTTTTCTAAAATGACCATGCCCCAGTAGGCCTATTGAAAAATACTGTAATGCCCAACTATAAGTGGGTTCTGACAGAGCGGCGGCGAGAATAACCAGGCAGAAATAAATAATAACAAAAAAATCCCTCTTTGACACTTGACATTCTGTGTGCAATGCCACTTTTTACAAAAACATGTTCACAAATTAACCCCTGGGCATTATCAAATCCCTTTTTTTCATTTTACATTTTAAATTACATCATAACATAAATTACAAAGACATTTTCTTAACTTTAGCGGCAGCAAATTCCTTTATTAAATCTGTATTCTAAATTCTTGGCAACTTCGCTCTCATTTGACAGTATGGCCAAATTTGACAATCTTTTTTGAGTCCACGTTGAGCGCAAATATGTCTTGATGAATTTCAGCCTGGCAAAGCTGCGATCACCAGAAGCACCCGTCACTGGAATGATCTGTTGGCTCATCTGTTTTCATGCATGTGCTGCTGCATTTTCAAAGGACTCATACCTGCGAGGGGCCAACATGATGAGCTGCAGCTACAGCGTCAGGGGTGCAAATCATTTTGAAAATTGGTGCTAAACTGTTTTGAAAGTTTAGCACCAGAGCGCCTAAATGCTATCATGAGAAGGCAGTTTACCCACCATTTAAAGTGGTAGAATGTTTGAGACACTTTCTTCAGTGTGTGGAATGTGCGTCTGTGTCCTATAAATCATGACGATGGAGAGAGAGTATCGACTTTCTAAGATGCATGGAAACCCAGCCAGCGCTTCATATCCCACTTTTACCTGAACACACATGGTAGCAGAATGGTTAAAAGGCTATATGTTTAATTCAACATTTTAAATTAACTTGGTGATTCTTATCACAGCCCCTGTGTCAACAAGTACAGGTGGTTGTATTGTGACATAGTCTGTACCTGTACGCTGTGTCACAATGCAAACACCTGTACAGATATGAATATAAGCATCGGTACTTGTAGACAGAGGCTGTTATAATGATCAACAGGCTAAGCAGTTACTTTGTCATAAATGAAGCACATAACCTTTTAGCCATGCTGTTACCATGTGTGTCCCAGTAGAAATGTATACAATTTTTTTGAAAAAATCTCATATGGAGAATTTAAAAAAATGTGAAAAAAACTGATCTGCAGATTCTTCTCTGCAGTGTTTAAACATACATCATATTGAACAGAATCTGTTTTAATAAACATTGCAGTCTTTATTTTAATTGTTCTAAAATAGCTACCAGAAATTACTACCAAAATAAACACGTGTTTGTAATGTTGCATAAGAACATTTTATTTAATAAAATCTGATTTATGTATTTATCGCAGGAGAATGTAAGAACTTCAAAGACAAGTACATGAAATGTCTCAGAGAAAACAGTTATGAAAATAGTTTGTGTCGGGAGCAGTCAAAACAATACCTGGAGTGCAGAATGGACAGGTTTGTGTTTCTTTCGCTTCATTTTTTTATGTATAGGATTAAAATCTGTTAGTACTTCTGTAGACAGAAATATATTACAATCAGCTAGTACTTGCTTAGACACAGATCTAACTTTTTTTTTCTTCCTAGACAGTTGATGACCAAGGAACCGCTGCAGAAATTAGGGTTTAAAGACCTGCTGGATGAAAACAGCCAGAACTCAACAGAGACCGGATCCTAAATGACAGTAGCTTGTACCATTACACCTGTATATATTGAATTTCATTAGAAGCCACGTTTATGATGCATACTTTATGAAAAGTGTTATTAAAAATAAAATATTGTATATTCCAATATTGCATGCATTACCTTTCTTTTATCTGATGTTCAGAATATGTTTTACGTTTAAAATATGGTTGAACTGTTACAGTTTTGACTTTCTAATAAATTATAAAAATGAAAGAAAGAAACAATGGTCTCCTTCTGGTACCTATATTGGCATAGCGGAGGCACCATGGGCCTGTATAGTCTTTGACCATGTTGTTGTAATACAGATCTCAAATAACCAAATATTCCTGTACGAGACAGATCACTGTGCTACAGAAAGAAACGGCATCAGTCATACACCACTTCCGTGTGTTGAGTCACCAGAAAGAATATGTTTCTAGCTAGGTGGCACCTATCTTTTACTTTAGTATGGCTGATCCATAATACGATATTACTTATTACAGATCAAATTTACTAACAGTCTTGCCTTGATTCAACCACAGGGAGGGGCTGTTGTCTTGTGTTTCAATGTACAATAAAAAGAACCACATGATAAAACCATGACACCTTTCAATTTTTTAATTGATATACAATTCAGTTGAAAAGTGCAGGTCTGTCAAAAACAATTCCACCTAATTGTTCTAAACTGCAAGTTGATTGTGACATATGACAGCAAAGGTCATTCACAAACCAGGTGCTATATTTTCAGAGCATTTAGAGCAGTGCTTCCCAACCTGTGGTCCACGAGTAAACTCCAGGTGCGCCGCAAACAATATCTCACAAGAATTAACACTACTTCTGGAATTTATGTTTATTATTATTTTATTATTTGTTTATTTAGCAGACGCCTTTATCCAAGGTGATTTACAGAGACTAATGTAGTGGTACTCAACTCTGGCCCTTGAGATCTAATCCAGTCCAGGTTTTTACTTCAAGCAGGTTCTAATGTAGTTAATTGAAGCTGCCAAGTGACAATTAACTAATTAACTCTGGTTGGATAAAGACCAGGACTGGAATAGCTCTTGAGGGCCAGATTTGATTGCCACTGGACTAGGATGTGTGAACTATGCATCAGCTGCAGAGTCACTTACAACATCTCACTGAAAGACAGAGCACAACAAGGTTAAGTGACTTCCTCAAGGTCACACAGGTCAGTGAGTGACCTGGGATTTGAACCAGGGACCTCCTGGTTACACTCTGTTCTTGACGCCGTCATATTTAACCAAAATTCTACACTATCCAATAATTTTATTTTTCAAATTGCTTCCCACTCACCTCATCAGTGTTCAAGCCTGGTCAATATATAACACTACACAAGATAACGGTTGTGGGGACCAGTACTGGTATTTACATTTACTGGATCCGAGGACAGCCATCCCAGTGCGTTATTTGTCAGGAGGTTTTTCAAATTAAACTCTTAAACCTGCAAAATTGAACTGAGACGCCATTTAGCTACAAAGCATTCAATTACTTTTTTTAAACAAAAGAAACGGGAACATTCCTTAATAAACTAAATACTTTACTTTCTACATGTACTTATACATATACACATAAAAAATAGTTTTAAAATGCTGTTGAATAATGCAATATTGAAATGTATCATTATAAAGTAAAATATACATCTTTTCAAATATCTGTATTGTAACTTATCAGTATTGTTTGCAAACATCATGATGACTATTTGAATTGTTAATTTTTAATAATTGAATCACTAATTAACAAATTTAAGTCATATGTTAATGTATGTAATGGTGAGTGCTGTGTCTTCACTACAGCTTGATGAAGGCTGTTTGGCTGAAACATTGCTCTGTTTTTAACTTTGTTCTTTTTAAATAATAAAGAATGGAAATTTGATCTACGATCTATTATTATGGTGTTGCATCTTTACTTGCATCAATCATGAACAATATTGGCATATTTAGGACACTGATCCCAGAGATAGCATCTTGAAATGGAAATACTGACAATTATATAAAATAGTCTGTGTGCAATATAAGCTACATGTTTTGGACTTTAGAAATAGAAACAGAGAAATGTGAATGTATTGCTTCTGGAATTTATTTATATAAAACTCAAAGGATGCCAGAAGAAAACATAACACAAATCCGTCACAAGTCACAGTCCAAAATATATATAGAAGAGTCCAAGACCCACAGAGGCCCTGCAGTTCATTGTGCTGTCTTGAAGCAGTGGGTGTTACACTCTAGCCTGCTGGGTTTTAGAATCAGATCTCTGTGGCGACTAACCGATCTATCTATCTATCTCGCATTTATATAGCGTCCTTCATGTGTTCACATCACTGAGCACTTCACATAAAAGGAACAAGACAGTTCTAACAGTTAAAGGCAGCTCTGAACAAATGGGTTTTCAGTAGCCAACCAAAAGAAAGTCTGCATGTCGGATTTCGTCTTGGAGGGCATTCCAGGATTTTGGGGCACAACAGCAGAAAGCTCTCGAGTCGGATGTTTTGAGATTAGCTCAAGGGATGTGTAGCATTCCTGCACTAGACAATTGCAAAGTGTGCTTTGGAGTAGGAGGGACAATTAGGTCGGACAGATAGTTTGGGGTCAGATCAGTACCGTGAAAAAGTATTTGCCCCGTCTGATTTTCTGCATTTCTGCACATTTTTCACATTGTATTTGGTCAGATTTTTTTGTGGGTTGTAATAGTATATAGAGGGGATCTGAGAGAAAAAATGACACCAAAGTTTGGTGCTTTTTTCATTTGTTTGGTGTGCAAGTTAATCAAACATGCAATCTTCAGGTGTGAAAATGTTATTGCCCCCCTAGTTAACTCAACCCAATTAAAGGGATAATTAGGGTCAGCTGTCAGCTGTTTGAGTACTTTGGTTAACAACCAGGCCTGATTTGGGCCAGCCCTGCCCAATATAAATATAACTTTGGCCCTTACCATCAGAGTGAAGTTGTCAGCACACAGGTTCTAGAGGCACATCATGCCACGAACAAAAGAAATTCCTAAAGACCTCCGGAAAAAAGTTGTTGATGCCTATCAGTCTGGAAAGGGTTACAAAGCCATTCTTAAGGCTCTGGGGCTCCACCGAACCACAGTCAGAGCCATATTGTCCAAATGGAGAAAGTTTGGGACAGCAGTGAATCTTGCCAGGAGTGGCCATCCTGCCAAAATCTCTCCAAGAGCAAGGCGTAAAATCGTTCAGGAAGTCACAAAGAACCCTTGAACAACAACCAGGGATTTGCAGGCCTCTCTCGCCTCGGCTAAGGTCAGTGTTCATGACTCCACCATCAGAAAAACACTGGGCAAAAATGGGATTCATGGCAGAGTAGCAAGGCGGAAACCATTGCTCACTAAGAAGAACATGAATGCTCGTCTCAAGTTTGCCAAAAAGCACCTGGATGATCCTCAAGAGTTCTGGAACAATGTTCTATGGACAGATTAATCCAAATTCGAACATTTTGGCCAACACGGGCCCCGTCATGTCTGGCGAAAACCAAACACTGCATTCCACAGTAAGAACCTCATACCAACGGTCAAGCATGGTTGTGGTAGTGTCACGGTTTGGGGATGCTTCGCTGCATCAGCACCTGGACGCCTTGCCATCATTGTAGGAACCGCAGCTGAAGCGCAGCTGGGTCATGCAGCAAGACAATGATCCGAAACACACAAGCAAGTCTACATCAGAATGGTTGAAGAACAAGAAATTTAAAGTTTTGGAGTGGCCTAGTCAAAGTCCAGACCTAAGCCCCATTGAGATGTTGTGGCAGGACCTGAAACGAGCAGTTCATGCTCGAAAACCCACAAATGTCAGAGTTGAAGCAGTTCTGCATGGAGGAGTGGGCCAAAATTCCTCCACGGCGCTGTGAGAGACTTAATTATCCTTTCGATAACCTTGGAAACAAATGGGAGATCGGATATAGGACGAAAGTTGGCTAGGTCATCTTGAGGAAGCAAAGGCTTTTTTAGTAGCGGAGTGACCACTTGACTTTTTAACTGGACTGGCCTGCATCCAGTAAATAACGAGACACATACTATATTATGTATCATTGGGCCCAAGGAATCAAGGCAGTTTTTTAAAAGCCATGTGGGCCATGGGTCCAAACAGCAAGTAGTAGGGTGCATCTTCTGTATTTCCCCCACTACTACAGACAAAGAAGGGAGACAAAAGGCAGTTAGTGGATAGATAGATGCAGGGACAATTGGACTAATGTGATCAGGTCTAGCAGGGGGTAGGGCGGTGCAAACTGTAGTTATTTTATTACTAAAAAATGACAAATTCTGACATAATTCGGGAGAGGGGACAAGAACCGAGCGAGTACCAGGGTTCTTACTAAGTTGCTGGATGGTTTTTCCCACTTCTAATTATATTTGAGAAGTAGTAAGTCCTTTCTGTAGCAAGAGCTCAATGGGAGTAGGCAATATGTTGCTCCCAGATGTCAAAATGGATATTAAGATGAGAGTCTCTATGCTGACGCTCAAGCCTGCGCCCTTCAGGTTTTAAAGCTCTGTATTCATCAGTACACCAAGGGGACCTGTGGGCTACGGTGATGTTATGTGAGCGCCAGTGGTGGCTGGTACAAGTACGGGAGGGGTGGGGGGGGATTTTAAAACTTTTTTTCAAAGAATGTGCAATGTATCTTTTTTTTTTTTTGCCTTACCCATAGCATTCTAAGGTCATCATTAATCTCTTGTAAAGGGATAACATTTGCAATACTATTGAACATTTAAACAAAGTAGTTTTTTTTAGTATTCAGTATTATTAGAATTACAGAAATGGGGATTTTTAACGTGATTTCTAACATGATTTTCAGCTTTAACATCACAAATTAACATTGACAGTGAATTAAAGCAAAAACAGTTTCATAAACAGTTAGGGCACTATGTCAGAATTTTGTGATTTCAGTTTTTATCGTTTTAAAAAATGTAATTAGGTTGATTTAAATTAACTTATGTACACCGCAGGTCCAGTGAACAACACAAAAGTGTAACTAGTACAGGCTTCTATTTTTTCCATTCGGCTTGAGTTTGTGTGCATTGGAGTAAAAGTCATTTTTTATTGTAATTGTATTGAAAAAATGGTACTGTTACTTTAAAAAACAGGTTGCATAAGTAAAAAAACACTTTTTTCCACTCCAACAAAACAAATGATTGCATTTTGTTTCTCTGTATTAGTCATCAGTCATTACGGTACAACAACAAAAAATACCAAAACAGGGAACTAACTGACTTACTTGCAATTTTAGAGCTAGTTTTTTTAAATTTTTATTTCTAAGCCTTTTAGCTGAGGATTTTCCAGTTGTAAAAGTCCTTTTTGACGTTCATCAGGCTAACTTTTCCATGAGTGCTTTACCATAACCTAGATGCCTTGAATAACCTTTTCTAGGTAATGCCCTTACATCAGAACTGGATGAACAGTTCTCAAGATGCAACTAAATATTGTGATACAGTCAACTCTCATTTAACAAACACATTAAAAAAAAAAAACACAACACCTGGATAATGTGAATGACAGACTCACAAACACTGTTAGCCTTTTCAGTCCAGACATGGAAGAATCCTAGCATTTGCTTTACAGCACATGATTACAGACTGTTGACTGTTAGACTGTTGTTTGAAGTCTAACATTGAAATACAAAGTCATTTGAATGAGAACTCATGTTACTACCTATGATCCAGTCACCTGGGATATGTATCCCTCCAGGGGGATAATGAACGTTAAGGTCCTGGTTGAAATAAAAACTCGGTGGGGTTTCCCAGATGACTGAGGTTTATTGAGAACCACCAGGCCTGCTTTACCCAGACTTGACAAAACATGTGCTCAACTTCGTCTGGGCATTTTCTCCAGTGCAAACTTTTTTAAATGGGAAAAAAATGAACTACTGATGATACAAAAGTAGCAAGAAACTAAACTAGTACTGTATGTGTATATAGTAATAACCAATACTTTTCACATCTCCTCACAAGTTCCTCAATGTTTTACATAATAAACTGCAGTGTTAAAAATAGCCAAACTTTTCCAAGACAAGTCCATTATGTCAATGTGTTTTGCATTATTGGCACAGGTGAATATGCAGGTCAGGGTCCTGAAACACAGGAAGAGCACATGCAGTGCTGCGGCAGAATCAACAGGATTCAATGAGGCAAAGACCAATCGGAAAACAAGGCATCACTGAGGATGCTGATTTAATGACAATGAAAGGTAGGCTACATTTTTTATAGTCCGAGATGATTTTTTTTTTTTTTTTTTTTTTTGGGGAAGTACAGCATATTGAAATATCACGAAAAGGATTTCCAGCCCAATGTTTCTAAGACACTGTGGTCACTTCCAATCAAAGAGCCAGCTAAAAGCCTGAATCCTTTACTGACAGATTGGATGACTTCTCAGTGCCAGTGACGAATGGATACATCATGGTTCTAGTGTTTAATTAAACAATACAAAACCTAAATACATAGATTCCCACAGGTTCCATCAAAACAGCTCAACTTTAAAGATGTTAAACTGAGTGTCGGGGTCTGTGGGGGGAGCGGGGTCTGGGCTGGTGGGAGAGAAGTGGGTGTGGTCTGGAGGGGACAAGTCCATACTGATTGGGGGGAAACATATTTGGCTGAGAGAAGTGGAGTCGGAGCTCTGGTAGTGGTTATGCTCGTGAGGGGCGGAGTTTAAGCTCATTGGTTTGTATTGAAGGTGGCCAGGTGGGGTGGAGTTGCAGCTGATTGGCTCATATTGTCTGGAGGCAGGATAGGTAATGTTGTAGTACCCTGAAGGGGCACTGACTGGCTTGGTGTGAGAGGGGTCTGGGGTAGTGGGCGTATACGGTGCCTGTCCAGGAGCAGGGCTCTCTGTGCAGGGAGCAGGGCTGGGAGGTGCTGGTCTGAGGCTGGTAGCCAGTCCCTGCAGGGTACTCAGGATCTGCCTCTGCACCTGGGTTTGTTGCGCTTGTTCTCTCTCCAGCCGGCCCTGTTGCTCAGTCAGTAGCAGGACAACGCTGCTTAGTGTCCTCAGCTGGGAGTTAAGATTCCCCAGTTGCTCCAGGACCGCACTGCCACCACAAGGCACTGGGCTAGTGCCCATGCAGGGGGTGAGGCTGGCTCTGGTGCTGGCAGGGAGAGCAGTAGTCCGTTTGGCAGGGTGGCTGGAGTCTGTGCTGGGGTTGCCACTGGAAGTGAGAAGTGCACTGCTGCTCTGGGCCTGGCCTGGACCTGTGCTGCTCTGGGTGCTGGCTCCTCTCATCATGGAGGCAGGTGATGTGGTGGCCACAGTGGGGCCACGGCTGACACTGGAAGAAACAGCCCCCTGGAGACGCTGCTGGGGGGTGCTGTAAACAAGAGGGCTGTTTTGCACTCCTGTCATGGTTACCTGGGAGGGTTAAAAATGACGTTAAGAAAAAAAACATACAATGCATTATAAAAATAAAAGTAATACTAATAAAAAAGTCACAATAAAATGCCTGGTGTTCTTGTATATGAAAATGAATGTGTGTGCAGAAATATAATATTGATGTAATTTACCTTTTTTAAATTAATTTATTATTCATTGGGGCTTGAATTTCAGTGTGGGATCGTGCAGACGTATTTTAAGACACCAAGCTACTGTATTTTCCACCCAATTGAGAATGCCTGACACGCTACAACAATCTCTAAGGAAGTGAGTGTCAGTGACGAAAGCACCATGAGCTGCATTCTGAGTAGTTCTGGTTAAAATAAATAAATAAATAAAAGTAGTGCTGGATATTTTAAGTGCCGCAAGACTTTATTCTCTCGTACATGATTCTCGGCCTATCTTTAAGCATTATAGAAACTCAGTACACTGCAGTAAGTAAACAGTTTTGAAAAAAAAAAGATATTAAGGCTATCTAGGTGTTTTGCAATTACTCAGGCACCGTAAAAGCCACCTACATGGCTTGTTTAAAAGTACAGACTCGGGGCTTTCCAAAGACGTATTCAGTGTGTGTATGCGGTACTCCTGGCTGGAACTACGATCGCCTGAAATTAAGCCTCTCATCATGTGAGAGTTCACAGCTTAGGTTTTTTGAGTCTATTGCTCCGTCATTGTAGCAGCTAGACTGAAAGGGGTGGTATCTTTGGAAAGCTCAGCTCCGACCCCCGGCCCGTTCATTATTTTTTTATTTTTTTCATATATTCTCATCTCTGCCACATAGTATGCCTGATCCTGTTGCAACTTACTTAATATGAAAGGAATTTTTGTGGCCTTTCATTTGATATGTTACATGCATGCAGTACAAACTATCCAGTAGTTAAACATACATAAATGAAAACAGTGAAAAACAGGTGGAAATAGGGCTGAGTGTAAAGAGTTAAAAAAAAAAGAAAAAGAAATGGAGCACTGGTTAAAAAGAAAAGCACCTTTTTCTTCAGCTGCATGCAAAAACTTCATGTCAGGCAATGGCAAAAGCAATGGTGAGTGCTCTGTCTCACAGTGATGAACAGCTGTTAGGTCTCCTGAAAGCAGCTTATTTTAAAGCAACACCAGTGTGAATGATGATGCAGCAAAATAGATATATAGTTTTTTATATGCAAAAGTGCCTTTTCTTTTTGCCATTCAACCCTGAAATTTTGGAATCCCCCCAATTGGCTGCAGCATGGGGAAATCCCTCAGCACACAAAACCATTTACAATGATACGATTTATGATTGCCATTTAATAATACAAACACAAAGCAAATATATTTATAATCATAATTTTATTAAAACTATTAAATTAAAATGGGCATCTAATTTCCTTTCTTTTTGTCTAAATTTGACACCCGCTCGCACCGTCTTTGTTTTCTAAAAATGACTGTGCAACAAGCATGCAAGTCAAGTAATGAAAGCGCATCAATCAGTAGCAGTGGCATGGCAAATCTGAAGGGGCTACACCCCACTTTGTGTGGGCATGCACAAATCCATTCAAATCATTTTCAATAACAGAGTGGCCCAGGGTGAACAGCAAGCATTTAAATAAGCCTTCATTTACAGGAGAGGATAAGTTAAATAATAATAGTAAATTGTAAAAAAAAAAAAAGTATGGTTATGGAGTGTACCGACGTGAATGGGAACAAACGTGCATGCAGAGTTTGTGACTAAGGTTTATTGATTGAGGGCAGCTTATATACAGAGTGAGTTGTAAACAAGGAATGAGAAGGGTTATTACCAGATAAAGTGCAGTGATCATTTGTTCCTGTATTATGGTGCGTTGCCAATAAATATCGCTTGTTAGGGGACCGAATACCCTATAGATAGCGGCGACCTTTGAACCGTGCGGATCTGCAACTAGCATTTGTAATGAAGAACAATTACTGTTACAAAAACCTGCCTACTTCTTCCTGAAAAAAAGCATTGCCCCATGACTGAATGTATCACTGCTGTGCACAAAGTTCTGTGCAGCTGGATGTCTTTTGAGATCGGTGCAGTTTGTGTCATTTACAATGTCTTTGACGATCTCACACAAGCAATCCACAGTGGAAATGGCAGTGTGTTTTGCCACTAGAAATGCTAGTTTCAATTCTGCCCTTCTCGTTTTGTCACAAACCTCCAACATGGGTGGTACTTGGAAGCTGTTTGTTATTTTACTCAAGGCAGAATGTGGAGTAGCATTGTTGATATGTTTTGTTGTTTTTCCATCTTATTGAGATTTGCAGAAGCCTTTGGCTGTGTCTTGTGGATCAGCAATTAGCCACCCTAAAATATAACTTGAATATTATTATTATATTTAGGGTTGCTGTTTTTCTGTGCTCCCCCCTCAACATGTTTTTCCCCTTTAAGAATTTGATTGATCCCTGCTAGCCATTTAGTACTAGTAGTAAAATTGGTTTAATTTAAGTGTGCGTGCAGAACAAAGAAACTGCATGCAAACGAGGGTGCAACAATTTAATAAGCAATTTAATCTATAATTTAAAAAACAATAAATGCAGGATACACTTTACTACAATCACTATTCGTAATTGTATAACATTAATAAAGACTAGTCACTTATTAAAATGTTGAGCGCTCGTTTTAGCGTTCTTCATTCTGCATTTAACGAGAAAGTAAAGATGGATGATTTAAAGGCATATTTGGTTGTTTCACATTAAAACCCTGTAAATTAAAGTGATTTTACCATTATTATTACAATATACATTTTATATGACGGTCTGGTCTCACTAACAACTTAAAACAGTGCTCATAATATATATTATTATTTGTTTATTTAGCAGACGCCTTTATCCAAGGCGACTTACAGAGACTAGGGTGTGTGAACTATGCATCAGCTGCAGAGTCACTTACAACTACATCTCATCCGAAAGACGGAGCACAAGGAGGTTAAGTGACTTGCTCAGGGTCACACAATGAGTCAGTGGCTGAGGTGGGATTTGAACCGGGGACCTTCTGGTTACAAGCCCTTTTCTTTAACCACTGGACCACACAGCCTCATAATATAACAGTGTTCATAATATATCTGCTAACATGTATTGAAACAAAGTTAAAGGCACTTTTACGTTATGTAATAAATACAATATTGCTAGTTAGGTTTGCCTATACAAAATGTAGGTAAACTGGACAACGGCAAATTAACACACTGCAGTCTCACATATATAGACAGCGTCGTCAAAAGGGCCAAAATGTAAACTGGCCGTATCTTCTGATACTAACATTTTAAATAAGGTTTAAACAAATCTCTTTTGAAATGTAGTTTTTTTGATGTATTGTAATGAGATACATTAAGCCAGGATGCGACTGGCATGTGTTAGTACAGTATTAAGGTAGTAGCCGATAAACGGCCAGCTGCTCTTGTCAGAGCTATTTAATGTGTGTGTCAAGCTCCAACAATAGACAAACCCTTAAAAACTGCTTCTCGTTGCCAGGAACGACTTCGGCATCTTTACTTTGTGGGATCCGAGGGGTTTCTGTTCATCACTTAAAAATAACTTTGTCTATTTTCCCCCGGAAAAACAGCAACAATCCAATTGGTGGACCCTTGACAGGGCAGGGGGTGTGGCCAGGGGCTGTGGTTGTGTGTTACTCCGATTCTGATTGGATTTGTTATTAATCATGGCAGAGATTTCATGTTAAAAAAAAAAAAACTCAGTGTTTTGCTAAAACCGCCCACAAATAGACAACCCACTTAGCATCATTTTCTCCTGCTAAACATAATTAAAAACAGCCTAATTTTGCGAAAAATTGGCAGCACTGCAGCTGACATCAACGGGTCAGACAGGAGGCTCTCGTGGGCTGGGAAATACTGGAGATAGATGAATAATGAAAAATGAAATGAATAAAATAGCAATTATTTTAAAGATGATACGGAGAGGCAATCTTTAACTTTGCAGATGGCAGACTGGATTGTAAACAGCAGGTGGACATCGTGGTCAGTAACCTCAGTTTGATCTTGGAACAAGACGAGATAATATTGCCACCAGTACACTCTCTTCACGCTTTAAAAAAAATAAAATCATAATTTTGAAAAATACCAAATCAAAACATGTCTGCTTTGTATTTATTTCTTCTAGTTGATCTTGTGGGTGCGTGCCCTGGGGGCTGTTACCTACCGCTGAGCTGAAGCTCCCTGAAGAGACAGAGAATCCTGGCATGGTGTTGGGGGGAGCACTCTCAATGTAACACTGTCCCCTCCTGGAAGGCTGACCCATCTGCTGGCTATTCTGACTGCCTGTCTCCTTCACCTGCAACACGAGACCACAGGGTTCTGACTGTGGACATGAAGGCCTGGTGAACCAGGACAACGCAAACAGCATATTTAATCAGAATGGCTTTTCACATAGCGTTACTTTAGCCATCTTATTGTTTTGCATAAAAGAAACATTAATATCAGCAGGGATCCAGACAAACGTTTTACTTTAGGAGCCAACAACAACTTGTTATGACACTAAAGTGATACTAAAACAGCAACTTAGTTTGTACTCACTTCTTTATTACCTTATTCTGCTGAATGGTTAATTATGCAGCTGATGACTACAATGAAATCAGCATGTTTATATTTTTAGATATTTTGCAAGCACATTGTCTAGATTTGAGATATTTCCAAACCATTGTTTTTCATTAGCAGTGACATGCAGGTTTTCTACTGCAATCAGCTAACCTGCACTCAATTTCATTTTGAATTCCCGAAATGTTTTATTTTTTTCTCTCAGCAGTTACTTCAGTAGCACATTACTCTGGCTACTGCAGTGTCAGGTTAGACGTACACTTCCTAATTACAGTCCCAAGTATTTCTATGCTTTCTTCACCGTTCTTCAAACGGTCAGTTTGAAAAAAAAACTCCCTTTGCCCTGCAACAGCTGACCCTGCTTTAGTACAAAACTCAAACACTACATTTACAGCTCATCATCTAACTAGGGTAGCTGCTGTGCAATTAAATCGCTGTCACACTCCTGATGGTAAACAATACCTGAATCCAATATATCTGGGATAGATGTGGCTGCTAAAGGAGATACAACTGACAAAAAAAAAATTGTGTTGACTCAAAACTTTACTTAGGCACACTACGATTTGACTGGTGAAAGACAACAATTGATTTATTGGAGTTCATAATGAAAGCTTTTTTGAGATTGGTACGGAGTAAACTTTTTGGAGTAAATCCTTAAATGGGTAGCTTATCAATATAGTAATGTTTTTCCCCACAGTAGTAGTGCAAAATATGTCATTCTACCTTCATTTTGTGAAGGATGGCCTTCTCGACCAACCTCTTGCGGGCAATGAGGGTGGGGTTCCTGGGCTGGGTGAAGGGGACTCGTCTCCTGTTGGTGGCTGCCAGGAGCGCTTTGGAAATGGAGTTGGCGGGCAGGGCACTCCCTGGGCTGGGTCCCTGGAGATGTGGAACACTGCATGTAGCCTGGGGGCCTCTCTGTGGAGCTGAACACATACATAGAATGCGTGAGTCGTGCACTACAACACAACACAATACAATACAATGAGCATATGTTGTGTAGTACACCTGTTTTAAGCAAAAGCAATGTAAAACAGGTACAAATATGTAACATGGCAGAAAGTTCCTGTTGATTGATTTAAAAGTTGGTGGCATTTAGATTCACCAACAATTAGATCACCTGAATAGACCACTACGTGTTGGTATATACTCAGATATCAAACCTGGAAGATTTTCAGGAGCCAGTTGCATGAGTCATTTAAAATTAGAAAACAATGGGAAAAAAAAACATTAAAAATGTAATACAAAACATACAAAACATGTCTTCTTTATAAGGAGTTAGCCGTTAGGAATATGATTTTGTTACAAAGGTACATTTTCAGAGGGGGGAAAAAATGCAAAAAACTGTATAAACCTAACAAGAAACAAGTTTGTGCAGGGGCCGCAGTTCAGTTATTGTGGTGTGGTTTCTTTTTTATACAGTTAACACTTTCACAGGCAACATTTTTATTTCATTGTAGCGTGCCTCTTAAACTAAGATGCAGTCAGAAACCAGGTAAGATGTTGTCAGAAAGCAGTCAAATGTAACCTTTCCTAAATTTACCCAGATAGCCAGATTAAAAAACAGGAGAGGGCTGGATGAGTACCTCACAGAGTATGTTGATAAGATTTTATTTTCAGGGAACACAAAGCCACTTTTTCAGGAACAGTGGCTTGAAAACTGGTTCCAAGAATCCAGGAGACCTACTTTGAGGCAACTTTGCTGTATCAAACCCTGTGACCCTTGGTGTGCCATGCAGTGAACCGAACCTAGTCTCTTGAAACCAAGCCACAAAGTGGCTTTGTGTTCCACAGCTTAAACGAGATATTCTGCAATTTAGCATTTACTGTTTTTCAGGTAAGTATTTAAACATTTGTTGTTGAATAACTGTAGACAAAATAATTTTAAATGTGACAATTTCAACTATTTTTTCTGCTTTAATGCGTAATATGTTTAACCATTAAATACCTATTAGACCGTGAAATAAGCCATTTTTTACTGTGAAAATAATACAGCTCGACTGATTGATCCTTTAATTTTTGTTATTTACCTATTTAAATTTACCTATTTTAAAGTATAAGGAAAACAAACTAAAAATGAAGCACGTCCCTACCTGGATTGAGAGGAAAGCTCCCTTTGTTCACAGCCCCAGACACTCCCTCTCTCTTCTGGAATCCGAGGCGCCCCGAGGTCTCAGACAGCGAGGTCACACTCACAATCTTGATTCCCTCCTCCTTCCTCTCCTGTGCCACCCCCTTCCTGCTGCTGCCACCGCTCTCTTCAGCTGTCCTGGGGCTTCCAGAATCACAGGGGTTCCCAGTGGGGCCGGTCCCCAGCACAGAGCCTTGTCCCCGGGCCTGGCTTGGACCCTGCTGTCCAGTGGTCCTGGGGTACCCCGCAGTGGACCTGTCTTGCATGAGGCTCCATAGCTGCTGGTCTGCCCAGCCGCTGCTTCTCACTGCCACCCCACTCTGAGCGGGGGCGGCCCCCAGACCCCGCTCCTCCTGCTCTAGCTTGATCTTCTTATTCTTCTTGAGGAACAGATAGATGGTCTGTGCAGACACCTTGATGTTGTCCAGTTCCAGGACGGTCTTGATTCTGCGGAAGCTCAGCCCTGCTCGCCGCAACTCCACGATCCTCTTCTTAGCTGGCTCGTCCAGGCGCCCCATGACCCTGCGGTTTGGTTGTGGGTTGTCAGGCCCCAGCACACTACAGCTGCTACCTTCCTCTCAAAGGGGCATCAGTCCCGGAGATTAACTTGATTGAACGCTGTAGGCGACTTCACATTCCCTAGATAGTCTCCAGACTATCTAGGGAAGGAAAAACAAACCAAGCTAAATTAAACAACAAAATGTAACGTAACCTACCTTGTGTAAAATAATCGTTGCTGGGTAGGTACAATATCGAATTTTTCTGTCTACAGTATATATTGCTTGTCTATAACTAACATTTAATAATAATAATAATAACAAGATACAGAGTAGATTTAATTGTAATCTATTTTCATACAATTTGGTATATTAAAACAAAAACATGCTATACACAACAACATGGATTACTGGTATAACTTGTGAATTGTCGATTGCGAACTGAAATTATATCTAATTATTTAATCCACGTAAAATGCGCAAGTGGCCTGCTTTATGTTCCCTTGGGGGTGGGGGGCAAAATTTAAGTTGTACACCGGCAGCGCATTGACTCTTTCTAACGACTAACAGTATAAATATTTTACATCGACGGCACATTATTACAGAACACGACATGTTAGGATGACAGATGGGGCTACGTTAAATGTTGGCCATCATACATGACATGTAATAAGTTTAAAATAACCCACATAAATAAACATTTCTATTTCAGTACTGTACCTTCCTTGTCTTGTGTTATCGTGGCAGCAAGTGCTTCTGGGAACGAAAGACAACAACACGAAGGATGCGGAAAGAAGGCTGTCGTTAACCCTTTTGTTCTCCTGAAATACTAAAATGACTTGTATCGAATGTAAAAATGAATTTACCATGCAGTACAGCGTAAACAATATGTCAATTCTCTTGTAAAAATACAATTTACGGTCATTTAATTTGGAGTATGGTTTCAATAAAATACCAAATATTTATGTAGTGAAATTAATGTAAGTGATAATTTAGCTTTAGTTAGAATTAGTATATTATCAATAGTTTTTGGTATACTTAATCATAATCCGTTACTCTACATTTGTGCATTAATTGACTATATTTTACTAGAAAATTTGAATAAAACAAATATATTAGAATCTAAATATTAATCTGGGCGGCGGCGCCAGAGGTCGCTGTGATATAGCTAAAGAAATTATCCTCCGCTCCATTAATTCTGTCACCAGAAGCTTGTATGTCATCATCAGTCAGCGTCTGCTGAGGGTGGAAGGACGTTTGATCAGTTGAGTGAAGATGTAAGTTTGTTTTTATTCTATGTGAAATACAATCTGTATCCATCCTTTGTGTTACAGTGGTAAAATAAAACGCCGGTGGTCTGTACCAGTAAAAGGGACCTGATAGTTACTGGGGTCGGGTTTCGGTTTGGTTTTGGGGTAGTCGAAGCCCTTTTGATGAATGAAAACAATAATAGCAGTACAAGGGCTTGGGGTTACGATTATTAGCCGAAGTGCTAAGTACTCTTTTTTGGTATCCAATAAAGTATTTTTTGTTTGATTGTTTAATTAGCGCGTTTGTTGTGTTCTCAGGTGTAGTAGGCTACAGTTTGACTATTTGGCTAATTGTTTCGTACGTTTTTATGGATACCATTTTTCTTTTAGGAAGTATCGCAACCTGCAGATCTTTGTATTTTCGTATGTTTTATTATTATTTTTTAACTGAATTCTAAACTCTGTTTTTATTTCATTTCTATACACACGAATTGTATTTAGATTATCTTCTCTTTTGTCCTGTGCAGCGCTTTGTATATATATATATATATATATATATATATATATATATATATATATATATATATATATATATATACTTTTGTATGAAAGGCGTTATATAGTAAAGTTAATATTGATATGCGCCCAGAATTATCTGGACTGTTGCGTATTTATTTTGCAATGTCTCGGTTTTCATGGAAAAAGCAACTTAATAAAAATAAAACATAAGTCCCATTTCATTATAGTCAGGGCCCAATACTAAGTCTCGGAGTGATAGGTTAACAGTTCAATACAAAAGCAGTGTTTTGTGTAAGGGTTACTTGGAAGAAGTTGAGTTTCACAGTATTAAAAAAAAAAAGTAAATAACTTCCAGTAGACATTACAGGTTTTAATTAGTTGCCCCAGTAACCCTTAATTTGGATTCTGCATTATTTCCACAAGCCCAAATTGTAGTAGTTTCTCAACCAGTAAGCTGCCTGCTAACTTAGTTATCCAGCTATTCAGAATATTCTGATTACCAGATGCAAATTACAATTATACATCTCAGTTGTCTCTGCTGCATTAATCATTTGTTTACCCAAGTAACTAGCTGTAACAGAATGCTTGCAGTGGTTTCCTGTAAAAGTTTACAACCCCAGTGCTTTCCATCAAACCTTTTGTAGTCTTTATTATTTGACTCAACACTTGAGTCAAATAATAAAGGAGGCTGTGTGGTCCAGTGGTTAAAGAAAGGGGCTTGTAACCAGGAGGTCCCCGGTTCAAATCCCAGCTCAGCCACTGACTTATTGTGTGACCCTGAGCAAGTCACTTAACCTCCTTGTGCTCCGTCTTTCGGATGAGATGTAATTGTAAGTGACTTTGTAGCTGATGCATAGTTCACACACCCTAGTCTCTGTAAGTCGCCTTGGATAAAGGTGTCTGCTAAATAAAACTAATAATAATAATAATAACTTGTATGTTCAGGTAAGCCCCTATACCATCACCATAACTTTGCCCTTTTCTCTTTTTTGCACAGGGCACCATCACCCACAAAACGAAAGGATCGCTCTGACGACAAGGTGAAGGAGCGGGGGAAGGAGAAGGTGGGGGTGAAGGAGGGAGGGGAGAAGGACCGTGGCAGAGAGAAAGGACGCAAGCGACGGAGTGCTTCAACTGGGAGCAGCAGCAGGTAGATGTTCCTCTGACAGCACACAAAGACAATACTCTTATTGTGTACTCTCATTTTGATTAGTTAATAACTGGTTGTGCCCATATTCACACCTCTGACTGAAGCATTAATCTCAGGACAGACACGCTATTTGAATATTCGTCATCACTGAAATGGTAGTGTAGTGAATAGGGATGGGAGTTTTAAACATATAAACTCAATAAGTGGTTAAATGTTGAATATGTGGAGCCAGAGTAAGGGAGGATATTATAAAAAGGAAGGGGTTTGGCAATTGTTTTTTCTAGTTGGTGCAACAGAAAGATTGACAGTGGTGCAGGTTTTATTCTCGGTCAATCTGGCGCTTCATTGGTTTACTCTGTGTTCATGCTGTAGTAGGTGTGGTATGGTATCCAGTCCACGTGTTAAAGTTAATGACTGTTTTTTCTGGGGGTTGTTATATATTTAATGAAATGGCATCTCTAAATAAAGGAACGAGGCAAAGCCATGTTTGGAAGTTTTTTGAGGAACCGGACGAGAGAACCGTGGTATGAAAATCATTATGCCAAACAAAATTGCTGTACAGCAAAAACGCAAGTTCAATGCTTCATCATTTGAAATGAAAACATTCAGAATTACTGTGGGTGGAGTTACTGATGGCAGTAAAAACCAAACATCCATAATAAACAGAACGCTAGCCCTTACATCCCTGTGAATACGTATAACAGGATTTTAAAAGTACGTTTTTTCGCCAATATTAATTGAGTACGCATAAGTGTAAATAAATTATGTATGGGTTTTAATTTCCCAGTATGCTTTTATGCAAATCATTTGTTTAAAAAAAAAAAAAAAAAAAGTCCTTTATCTATAATTTGGCACCAATCCCTGAACTGTAGAGTTAATATGGAGGCTGTGGTCCGGTGGTTAAAGAAAAGGGCTTGTAACCAGAAAGTGCCTGGTTTAAATCCCGGCTCACTCACTGAGTGACCTTGAGCAAGTCACTTGACCGCCTTGTGCTCTCAGGTGAGATGTTGTTGTAAGTGACTGCAGCTGCAACAACAATAGTCTATGATGTCTTGCATAGTACAGTTACACTATGTTTTGTTGCTGTTTCATAAGTTTTACCAAATAAGCACAAGCACCGAAATAAATGCTGGAGGGAAAAGCTATTTTATGCATATATTACAAATTTAGAGCCACATGTTTTTCGCAAATACGAAGTAACACGAAATGTGATATATAAAACGACATGCAAATATAAAAAGAAATAACACGAAAAATAATTATAAAACAAATGTAGTGACATTTTTAAATTGTGAGGTTTATACAGAAAATACTTTAAATAAATACTTGTAGTTGTCAAGGCTCAGCTGTTACCATAGACACGGTCTGAAGGGAAATGGAAGCTCTGACTAGCACTTGCGCAGATGTATAATTTGGAGCGATTTGGGAATTCAGATTGTGATGGAAGAGAAGAGATGTTTGTTTCTAAAATGCCTAAACCGTGCATAATAATTAAACAACGCTGTAAATAATTTGAGATTGAGGGGATGCATGCAGCTGACGGTGACAAAATAATGATGTGCAGATTTTGCTGTCGCCTGAAATGGGAGTCGAAAGATAACATCGTTAAGCATTAGCTGTTTATTGCTTTTGTGAAAAATAGGGCTTGTTTGCTTGTACAGTGTTTTATGTTAATATGCTAATTCTTTGTTTTATTTCAAGTGGTGCAAACTTTGCACTGGAGCAAATGCTTTTTTGGTTTTGACTGAATGAATCTGCTTTGCTTAGTGTTTAAATACTCAGAAACCCCAAGCTTGTTGTATACTGCTTCAGTGCAATGGGATTGAAATACAAATCCTATCATTTTTTTAATGGGTAGATTGCTGTATGTGTAATTATTATGACAGTCCCACAATTGTAGGGGAGTGTAAATATATATTTATTGTATTTTTATATAGAGCATGGGCAGTATTTACTGTAAATAGGCAGTTGATTAAAAAGTGAGGGGCTGTATGTTGCCGTTACTGCCGCAAATGAGAAATTATGGTAACTTAATTATTTTTCTGTGCAAGGTCTGTTAGTCAAAATGTTTTAAAAAATCGGATAATGTTTAATTTTTGTTTTTGTTTTTACCCCGGTTTTCTCCCCAATTTGGAATACCCAATTATGATTTTTATCCCGGTTCACCGCTGCAACCTCCTGGCGACTCAGGGAAACGGTGGCTGACCGAAACGTGTTCCTGCCAATCCGTCATTTTTTGCAAAAGCAGAATATCTGTGCTGGCTGGCTGGCTGTACTGTCTGTTTTTCTGCGTATGCACTACAATACGCGACTGTGCTCACAAAATAGCAATGTTTATAATTATGCAGTTATATCAGTTTAACAACGTTGCAGTCTCTTTAAGAGACCTTGGGCAAAAATGAAATTTACTTCAAAAGTTTGAAAGCACATTTATAATATTAAAAAACATTTGAGTTGTTTTTTTTTACATTACTGCACTGACCTTGTATGTATTATTTGTGTACATATTTTAATAGACAAAAATTGTATTGTAAGATCTGGGGCATGTCATGCATTTCCATAAAGGTATGTGCCCCTATAGACCTGTCTAAACCCAGCCTGTTTATCTGTTTCCCAGGTCTCGTTCCAGCTCCAGCTCCAGTTCCAGTTCAGGTTCCAGCTCTGGCTCCTCCAGTGGTTCAAGCTCCTCGTCTGCGTCCAGCCGCTCCGGCTCCTCCAGCAGTTCACACAGCTCCAGCTCCAGCAGCACCTCGGGCTCGCCCAGCCGCCGGCGCCATGACAACCGCCGCCGCTCTCGCTCCAAGTAAGCACAAATGGATAATATGTAGTTCAGTTGCTCTAAGGTACCTGCAAAAGCTTTTTGAGGGAGAAGTGCACACTGTACAACTCCCTGAATACAACGCTTGTGTTTCTACAGGTCCAAATCCTTGAAGAGAGATGAGAAAGAGAGGAAGAGGAGGAGTCCAAGCCCCAGGCCCTCCAAGGTTCACATCGGCCGGCTTACGAGAAACGTCACCAAGGTGAGTCAGGCAAGGGGGGTGCTATTGAAAACATCCACGAGTCTGAGAGAGAATTCTGTGATTGCTACTAAAAGTTCTGTAAAAGGTGCTAGTTTTTAGCATAACCCACTCAACCTTTTTGTGCAGTTATTACCATGGGCTTGTCTTGTGTGATTGTTTAATAAGAGTATTAATGATAGAATAGCTTGTGCCTCAGTTGTGTATTACGTCCTGAGCGAATTAATATAATCAACATTTGGTGAATATTGTCTTGTGTTATTGCAGGAGCACATCATGGAGATTTTTGCCACTTATGGGAAGATAAAGATGATCGACATGCCTGTTGATAGACTCCATCCCAACCTGTCAAAGGGTTATGCCTACGTTGAGTTTGAGACCGCAGATGAAGCAGAGAAGGCACTCAAACACATGGATGGAGGTACCTTCCTGTTCTTGCTGTCTCCTTCTCCTTCCTCTTCCCACATGCTGGATAGTACTTGATTACACCAGGAAGCATTTAAAGACAGTATAGTATTAGCAGGGCTAAATGCAATACATGCTTGTATATCTTGATATTCATGATATTCACCGTCTTGTACAATAACGAGTAATTATCACCCAGAGGGCATATATGCCTGTTGACTTGGAGGAGAGATATACTGGGGAGTGCCTGTATTTGATAGACTTCTATATATAGATAACCGCTTACACTGTAGTGATGAAACTTGTCTTCAGTACAAGTTTCAAGTTATTGAAAGCATCAGAATCTGGGAGGTATAATGGAGGCTGCTTTCAGTCCAGGCATCTGTACGTCCATGTACACACTGTGGCTGCTATTGTGTGAAGTGCTCATGTGTTCTTCATTTCTCTGGCTTTTGAATCTTGCTGTGATCTGGACCTGATTTTGTTTGATTTAGGTCAGATAGATGGTCAGGAGATCACAGCGTCGGCAGTGTTGACCCCCCGGCCTAGGCCACCCCCTCGCAGACTGACCCCCAGCGCAGGATGCCTCCCCGCCCCATGTGGCCGCACCCCACCACGCATGAGGAGAAGGTCAGTGTCAGCCTTCTCTGCCCTTATAATGTTGGAGTTTATTTTCCTGAACGTTTTAAAGAGTTAACCATGTTGAAAGGTCCCCCCTAGTCCCTGACGTTGCCTATGTGTTGCAGGTCTCGCTCCCCGCGCCGCAGGTCTCCTGTACGCCGGCGCTCTCGCTCCAGATCCCCGGGGCGTCGACGCCACCGCAGCCGCTCCAGCTCCAACTCCTCCCGCTAGAGCCTCGTCAGCGCCCTCCACTGGACACTCCCACAGCTGCTGGTGAGACGGGAGCCAGAACAGTTCAAATCTCATGTCCCATCCCCAACCCTCTCCACGGCGAATCCTTCTAATTATCACAGAGGGTGTCACAGTGATTTTTTAGTGACGATTACAAGAGGTAGATTTTGCCACCGCACTCTCACACATCCAGGACATGCCATCTGCTCATTTCTGATGTTTTCTTTCTTCTTATTTTTTGTTCTGCGTAAATGAGTAGTGCTAATGTATTTCCCCCGTGCCCCCCCCCTTCCTCAAATTAACTCAAGTAATCAGAAGGACGCAAATGATCCATTATCCCCAGCCATCATCACAATTGGAATTATATTGCAACCACAGTTGAAATGGAAGCCAAAGCAGGTCAATCAGCCCCCCATTGTTAATTGTCTACACACTTTTTCACTCACTTCCACCTCATTTGAAAATGAGTGGGTTTTGTATTTTTCACTGCTGTAATATACAGTTGTTTTCAATAGATTGTTTGTTTGAATTCAAGGCAGTGGAATAATCCAAGCCATTAGTATAAATTTGTGTGTTTAAGTACCAGATAGTACTGAGAGTGCTATAAAAGTAGGCAGTGTGTTTGCTAGTTATTGATTTCATGTAAAGTGTTCATTTTGTTTTTAATAAGTCTCTCTGTCACTAGAAGCTGAGCCTATTTCCCTGGTAATGTTTTTTTTTTTTTTTTTTTTTTTAAATAAACTTTGAAAGTCTAATGAGTTGAGTTAAAGAGCCACATTTGTGTTCTCTACCGGTTTAATTGTAGGCTTTAAAACAGTCCAAAAATATAATTAACTGCAAAATAAAAAGGGCATGTGAGAATGTTAGGGATACTACCCAAGATTTGAAAATATTCTTAACAATTGATGGCTTGTTTACCCTTTACTTCTCGAAGACCCCTTGGTTCTTTGCTTGTATTTTATACTTGAATTTGGAAAATGCATCCAGGTAGCTAATCCCTTATTGTAGTTTAAACTCACGCAAAAGGTCTAATATCAATTAGGCCATGTGATCAGTGGTACCAGGATACAACGGGTTATCAATAGCGTGCTATTGGAAATACAGAAGATAAATGTGTAGGCATTAGTTATTATCACTCCTTTTAAACTAATGTGGTAATATATAAACGCTTTGGTGAATGCAGCTTTTCTAAAGTCTATTCTAACATTGGAGAAGAAAAGCAGCTTCAGAGTGTATAATGGTAGTCCATAAGAGAAAATGTTACAGCTGTTTGTTTTTAAAACATTTTTGCCTGACAATGTTTGTGATAAATGTGTTTTTTGCAATGCTGGCGAACCTGCTTTATTTTTAGTTTATTTTTTAAAATTTGTGGTACTGTTTTTTTTTTCTTAAGAAAATAAATGTTTTAGATGCTCAAATCAGATTTCTATTTTCTGAATGTAGGGCTTATTTGTTTAATTTTTAGACTGTTTAGAGTTGTGGGAGCCTGACAGCAGTTAACCTTGTAATAAATTAAATTTGACATTTGTAGCATAGTAATATAGCAAGTGATTATTAGGTAGCGGCATAAGTTAGATACTTTCCCATTAGCTATAAAATGCTTCCATAGAAATAATTTGACCAATGGTGCATAAACTTGTCTATAAACACTTAATATTTCATTATATGATATGTGTACTTATATAAGTTGATAATCATAAGTGAATTGCATTCAAAAATTTTATTTTTAAATGAAAAATGTAAATCTTGTCAATTTCAATGAAATGGTCACCCAAAGCAAGGGGATTTCAGTCTGAAGCCCAAGTCAGTTAAAAGTCTGAAATGTGTATAACACGGTGTTAGAACACTGCCTAAGAATAAAAATGTCTTTGTTAGATGTTCTCCAAGTTAACTAGCATGTTACCTAATTAACCTTTTGTCACCAATTATTGTTAACAGGTGAGGGTCCATGATTACTATAAATATAGGTAGCATAGGCACAAGTTTGTCATTCCTCAATGTAAGGGAACAGAAAATGGCAAAATACGCTCAGTTAAGCAAAGATAAAAGACTGTAATTACTTTAAGAAATGAAGGTCAATCTTTAAGACAAATCACAAGAACTTTGCAATTGTCTGTAACTGCTGTGGCCAAGACCATCAAACGATTTGACGGAACTGGCACTCATGAGGACCGAACAAGGTCAGGCAGGCCAAGGGTGACCTCAGAATCAGAGAACAAGTTAATTCGAGTCACAAGTCTGCGAAACCCGGCGATTAACTGCCCCTGAAATACAAGCTCAGCTAAATGCTACTAGAAGTACAGATGTTTCAACATCAACTGTTCAGAGGAGATTGCGTGAAGCTGGCCTAACTGGAAGAATTGCTGCAAAGAAACCATTGTTAAGAGTGCAGAATAAGAGGAAGAGACTTGCCTGGGCCAAAAAAACACAGAAATTGGACGTTTGAGGAGTGGAAGTCGGTCTTATGGACCGATGAGTCAAAATTTGGAATATTTGGGTCCAACCGCCGAGTATTTGTAAGACGCAGAGAGGGTGAGCGCATGAGTTCTGCATGTGTGGTTCCCACTGTCAAGCATGGAGGAGGCAGTGTCGTGGTCTGGGGTTGCTTTGCTGATGACAGAGTTGGTGATCTTTACCAAGTCCATGGCAAGCTCAACCAGCATGGCTATCATAGCATACTTCAGAGGCATGCCATTCCATCAGGATTATGGCTAGCTGGGCAGTCCTTCATTCTTCAGCAAGATAATGACCCGAAACACACCTCAAAGTTGTACAAGAACTATATGGCAAAGAAGGAAAGTGACGGACAACTCAATCTAATGACCTAGCCTGCCCAGTCTCCAGACCTCAATCCCATAGAACTTGTATGGGATGAACTGGACAGAAGAGTCAAAGCAAAGCTACCCACAAGTGCCCTACATCTCTGGGAATTGCAGCAGAAGAGCTGGGAAGACATGTCAGGTGATTTCCTGCTGAAACTTGTTAACCGAATGCCTCGTGTTTGTGAGGCTGTTATTAAGGCAAAGGGTGGCTATTTTGAGGAATCCAAGATTTAGAGACAATTTTCAATTTTCTTGAACATTGCTTCGATACTCCTTTTGTTTTGTATATTGTAACATGTGTTTTCATTTTCAAGTATTTACAGAAACGTATACGACGTAAAACATTGTCAATTATGAAAAAAACCTAGTTTCCAGCAAGTGTTCTCAAACTTTGACTGGTACTGTAAATCCGCTGTATATCGAGGGCAGCGATATAGCGAGAGACCCATAGAAAAACAAATAGGATAACAAATGCAGTAGAACCACTCCCTCGTTTTATTGGGTGCGTCGGTATCCAATAGAAATACACCAGGGGTTCCCAAACTGTGGTCCTTTGGTCCGCGGGAGAAATGACATTCTATGTATTTTTTCTATTCATAGTGAAAAGCAGGCGCCGGCGACAGCTGTAACTGTGGAAAAATAAAGTGTAGCAATGGATTATTGGCGGACTGTCAATCAAAGCAGAAATTCACAAATCAGAGCTAAGAGATTGCCTACCTGTAGGCGGGATGTAGAGCGAGAGCTCCGACAATAGGGCAGTGTGAAGGTCACGTGATCGCTCTGCTGGCAGATGTAAACCGTGTGTTACAATTACAATATGACGAATCCACTACCAAAGAATACGTTTTGCAAAGTATAAAGAATAAAAAAGCCAGCTACAGGAGTTTGAATGCATTTGTACAGTAGGCTCAGTTTTGAGGTGCTGGAATGTTGTTTTTTTTTCTATTGTACAAACGTTTTCATACTCATTTTTGTACTTGGTAACATTAATCAAACAGAAATCTTGTTACATACCGGTAATTGATTTATTAATATTGCTATTTTATTCATTACTGGCTTGTTCACAGTCGCCTTAACGCTAGAATATGTTTTGTTGGAAATAATAAATAAAATTAAAATAATTTTAAAAAATACATTTTTTTTGACGGATTCAGATTTCGCTGCAGATGGATTTATTTTCGTAAGTTTTTGTTTTTGGTTAAGTGGCGCAGCTGTCTCCTGATTTTTTTTTCCCTTTTTTTTGGTGGGGGAAGGGGGATGTTGCAAGCCAACTGAATGTGATTTTGCAAGTTGTATTTGGTTGTACAGGGTAGTGGCGGAAAAAGTAACTTATGCAAGGCTCTAGTTTCATTCTGTATTGTGCGCATGACAGTTCAGCGTATGAGGTAACGGCTGGACGTTTTAGTTACACAGTGTTCAGGAATTAGGATTCAAGAGCTATGTTTTTGTGCACGTTCTACTGTTTTACTCAGTGATTCCTGTTCAGGTATTTACGAATGGGAATAATAAGAGACATGCACCACTTCCTTGTTTGATAACCAAGGAAAATAACTGCATTTCTAAAATTTTCAATTATATAAAGGTACCTAATGTAAAGGTTTGATAAAAACGTCTGTTTAGTTTTTGCAATTTATTTTATTTATTACAATTAGTGTTTATTTATATATATATATATATATATATATATATATATATATATATATATATATATATATATATATATATATATATATATATATATATATATATATAATATAATTTCACTCTGTGCATATTCTATGTGATTTCCATCTTTCACAATATTTATTCAAATGAATAAAGCACAGTTTAGATTAGGTTTATTTATAATGTTACAGGTTTAAACATATAAAATGTTTTTAATTTGACATTTTCCCAAGGAGTGCTAATAGTGGGCCGCAGTGGCTAATGCAGCTGAACAGGTGGGCCTCGGGTAAAAAAGTTTGGGAACCCGTGCTCTACGCAACCAGCTTTTTCTCTTTTTTCATATAAAAAGCAGCAAACCATTTTAATTCATATTGCGTAGGGTAATTGCTTCTCATCAACTTCAGTCTCCAATTAATTTCATGAGTCTTCCTCTCCTTTCTCAAATGCACAAACCCGCTGCATTGAAATAATCCATTCCCAACAACAACATAGGAGGCTCTTTCCTAGGGAGCTGACGTCACTGCCTTGTGGCTTTTGCTGGTGCATTGCTGCCACACATGAACACCTCTTTGGCTAAAATAAAAACCGCTTCAGCAAGTAGATATTTAATTTGCTTTGTGTTATTGTGCAATACATGTGTATGATAACAGTACAATATTCATGCTTTGTTTTGTATACTGTTTGTGATGTGCAGTACGAAATAAAATGAATAGTAATTCTATGTGCCTATATAACAAGGGGTGGGTGTACTATTGTGTGTGTGTGTGTGTGAAAGATCAACAGCAACCACTAGGTGATAGCGGGACTTGAACCCTGTTTTGTTGTCAGTTAATGTAACGATTGGTACAAAGGTGCTTACAGAGTCTAATGATTTTAGACAATTTGAGATAAAACCTGAATGATACTAAAATCCCACCAATAAGTGGCAATAAGATCTTTAGTTGCATTTCTTTAACCAAAATCGTACAGATTTCAGCTGTTGTGACGGCAAGTACCTTGATTACAAGCATTTTTGTTAAACTGTAAAAATAGCCAGAAGCAATGGGGCATCTGCTGCACAAGTGATAAAGAAACTTGCGTTAGTCCAGATAGCTCATCCGGTACATTGAGACTCTTAATCTCAGGGTCGTGGGTTCAAATGGTTGGTCGACCCTTTTTTAAAATAAGTTTTGGGTGTTTCTGAGAGGCCACTTAGTAATACCAAACTATATTCACATTTTATTTAGTATTCTAAAGAAATTGCTTATTTTCAGATTGGAATTGCTTTTGTAAAATTTGGTTCACCAGTTATAGCAGTGAAGGCTCCTTAGATGAAGCAGTGCCTCCTCAAAATTTCAAAATGAAAACATTTTAAAACAGCAGATGATCTGAGCACAGGTTTTAATTTGAGGAGCCCAGAGTTTTTTTTCCCCCTCAGGAGACAAGCCTCCGTAATGAACTCCTTTATCCTATAACCACACACAGTATAGTTCTAGCAATGGCAGAGGTTGTAGTCTGATGATTTTAATTGGAGGAGTAACTCAAACCCTCCCGCCCCCTGTTGAAGCAATGCTGTCGGTCTGCTATGTGCGATGAGTGAATTGCTGAACAATCATTTGGTTATTATCATAACCCTGGTTCCCTGAAATAGAAATGTAACCATTACCGGATTGGGATATAATCTCTTATAGCCCGAATTAACTGAGCACTTATATCAAAGCTGCTCCTTTAAGAGTCCCCATGTGCGCCAGTACATTGGGTAAAATTTAACTCACAGTTGAAATTAATTTCTATGTGTCGTCTGCTCAGGGCTGGAGGTGCATGGATTTGTTTTTTCTGCTTGCATAGCAGGGTGTCCTTGAACATTCTGTTGGGTGCATCTCTTGTTATCAGATCAGAGCAATGACTAACATGTTTTTGTAACTAGTTTATAGGGTTATTCGAGGGTAAGTTTGTCTTTGCTGTATGTGCCCCTGGGCAGCCGTTGGAGGAGCCTGGAAGAGGCTGTGTGCTAGTGGCTATAAATATCAAATGAAAAAGCGACTCTTGTAGTTTTCTGTAGATGGCTACCCAACCCGTTGAATGCAGTGGTATTGTGCTGCTATGAAGATTTCTACTGAATAAAGACTACTCCGTTGAAACCCAATTAACAAGAGAAGATGTGCATTTTTCTACACAACTACACCTACAGAGCCCCAGGAGATAAATACGAGTGACGCATAAGGCTCTGCGCCATTTTCTTTCAAGCCTGTTTGTTGGAGTGAATGCAGCGACCTTGAAGGGTAATTGTTACATTTCTATTTCAGGGAACCAGGGTTATGAAAATAACTTGAAAAAAAATAGGAGCACGCTAAAAGAGCAATGTTCTTATATTGACGGTGTGCTATATACAGAATGTCGTAAAAAGTCAAGCACTCGCCAAGTATCTGCTGTTAAGCTTATATATTCATTATTCTAACATCATAATCATAAAAAACAATGAAGCAAATTCATGCATTTAACCATTACCCAAGCCGTCGCAAGTAAAGGACTTGCAGCACCGGCAGATGTGCTAAAAAGGAAGATAGACTCTTCAGCATTCTGACAAGGACCGAATAAGGACAGGAATTTCAGCTCTGCTGAATATAGATTCTCGAATGGTGGTTTTGTAAGTGTATTCAGCACTACATTAAGCTGCCAGGGAGGGTCAAGATCCTTTCTAGGGGATATTAACCTCTGAGCACCCTTCAAAAACTGTCCCAACAGGAAGTGTGCTCCTGGGGAGACCGAGTCAGTTTTAATATGGCAATCTGAGATAGCTGCCATGTAGACCTTAAGCATAGAGGAAGATTTCCCTTCATCAGAAAGGTCCTGTAAAAATTGCTGTATACCTGACATGGGGCAAGTCGTAGGGTCCAGTCCACGCACCTGACACCACGTCTGGAATACACCCCACTTATAACAACACTGAGAGCATGTACACGCTGCTCTGACATTCTGAAGAGTCGCAATGACTTTGTCAGATAATCCAAGAGAGCTCAAGTATCTCCACTTGGGCCAGACCAAAAGCTGCAAAGTGTTTGGGCTCATCTTCTGTGGCCCACGGCCTTGGTAGCACGTCTGATAAGGTAGGTGAGCTCCTCCGACAGGGAGGGACTTACTGTGGGAGCCAAGATATCTGATTCCGTGTCCTCGGGCGAGAAGATTAATTCCTGGGTGTACATGTCCTCCTGTGCTGGTTGTGGGTCAGACAATGGTGCCTGAACCATGGGGACTGAGACAACAGAGAAGCCTCGCAGCAGCTCCGTCAAAAGGGGCTGCTGCTGGTTCATAGCTTCAAAAAGCTCTCTTAGCCAGAGGATGAAGAGGAGGATTTAGAGGAGCATGGACTCTTATACCCCTAGAGGGTCGCTTCCTAACTCTTTAACCGCCTCTTCTGCATGCTCTCTTCCTAGACAGTGGATGCACCTGTCGTGTTTATCCTCTGCTGGAACGTTTCTCTTGCAAACAGCACAAAGGTATAACCCAGGCATGGTGCAAGGTTGAAGAAACTGTATGCGCACAAGAACAGACAGTAAGCTGACTGGTGCTGAAAACTGTTGTGTACACAGAATGCATAAAAATGGAGCATAAGGGGCCGTACTCATGTAACTGCATTCCCTTTGTACTACCAAATTCTCAATGGGATTGAGATCAGGACTTTGACTGGGCCACTGTAGGACATTCACCTTTTTGTTCTTGAGCCACTCCAATGTTGCTTTGTCCTTGTGCTTGGGATCATTGTCCTGCTGAAAGGTGAATTTCCTCCCAAGCTTCAGTTTTTTTAGCCACTGAAGCAGGTTCTCTTGCAGTATTTCCCTGTATTTTGCTCTATCCATTCTTCCTTCAATTTTAACAAGATGCCCAGTCCCTGCTGATGAGAAGCATCCCCACAGCATGATGCTGCCACCACCATACTTCACTGTAGGGATGGTGTCTCTTGAGGTATAGGCAGTGTTAGGTTTGCGCCACACATAGCGTTTTGAGTTTTGGCCAAAAAGCTCTATCTTGGTCTCATCTGACCACAAAACCTTTTCCCACATCGCAGCTGGGTCACTCTCATGCTTTCTGGCAAACTCCAGACGTGCTTCCAGATGGTACTTTTTGAGTAACGGCTTCTTTCTTGCCACCCTCCCATACAGGCCAGTGTTATGCAGAGCTCTTGATATGGTTGACTGGTGCACCATTACTCCACTCCCAGCCACTGAACTCTGTAGCTGATTGTTGGCCTCTCTGTGGCTTCTCTCACAAGTCTCCTTCTTGTTTGAGCGCTGAGTTTTGAGGGACGGCCTTTTCTTGGCAGTGCCTGGGTGGTGTAATGCAGCTTCCACTTCCTGATTATTGATCCAACTGTGCTCGCTGGGATATCCAAACACTTGGATATTATTTTGTACCCTTTCCCTAATCTATGCATTTGTATTACTTTATCTCTAACTTCTGTAGAATGCTCATTGGTCTTCATTTTCCTTCAGATTCACAGCCTGACCAATAATCCTTCAACAGTGGGGTTTTTATCCAGAAAATGTGACAGCAACTTTAATGGTTCACAGGTGGAGGCCAATGGTAAGGTAATTGTGTCCTCGTTAGGGCAATTTCTTTCATCGGTGTAAACTGGGAACTTCCACAGCACAGGGGTTGAATACTTATGCAAACAAGATATTTCAGTTTTTTATTTTTCTTAAAAATATTTCCCAACATAAAACCAATGTCACCTTACAATAATTGATTTTGAGTTTCAGTGTTTTAAAATAAAATGTCAAACAGAACGAAATTTCAATGTACCATTTGTAATTCAGTAATATGAGAGAATTGGTCAGGGGTCTGAATACCTTTGCAAGGCACTGTGTGTGTGTATATATATATACAGTACTGTGCAAAAGTTTTAGGCAGGTGTGAAAAAATGCTGTAAAGTAAGAATGCTTTCAAAAATAGACATGTTAATAGATTATATTTATCAATTAACTAAATGCAAAGTGAGTGAACAGAAGAAAAATCTACATCAAATCCATATTTGGTGTGACCACCCTTTGCCTTCAAAACAGCATCAAGCATCAATTCTTCTAGGTACACTTGCACACAGTTTTTGAAGGAACTCGGCAGGTAGGTTGGCCCACACATCTTGGAGAACTAACCACAGTTCTTTTGTGGATTTAGGCAGCCTCAGTTGCTTCTCTCTCTTCATCTCATCTCTCTCTCTTCCCAGACAGACTCGATGATGTTGAGATCAGGGCTCTGTGGGGGCCATACCATCACTTCCAGGACTACTTGTTCTTCTTTACGCTGAAGATAGTTCTTAATGACTTTCGCTGTATGTTTGGGGTCGTTGTCATGCTGCAGAATAAATTTGGGGCCAATCAGATGCCTCCCTGATGGTATTGCATGATGGATAAGTATCTGCCTGTACTTCTCAGCATTGAGGAGACCATTAATTCTGACTAAATCCCCAACTCTATTTGCAGAAATGCAGCCCCAAACTTGCAAGGAACCTCCACCATGCTTCACTGTTGCCTGCAGACACTCATTCGTGTATGCTCTCCAGCCCTTCGGCGAACAAACTGCCTTCTGCTACAGCCAAATATTTCAAATTTTGACTCATCAGTCCAGAGCACCTGCTGCCATTTTTCTGCACCCCAGTTCCTGTGTTTTCGTGCATAGTTGAGTCGCTGGCCTTGTTTCCGCTGGCCGGAGGTATGGCTTTTGGCCGCAAGTCTTCCATGAAGGCCACTTCTGACCAGACTTCTCCGGACAGTAGATGGGTGTACCAGGGTCCCACTGTTTTCTGCCAGTTCTGAGCTGATGGCACTGCTGGACATCTTCCGATTAAGAAGGGAAGTAAGCATGATGTGTCTTTCATCTGCTGCAGTAAGTTTCCTTGGCCGACCACTGCCCACGGTCCTCAACGTTGCCTGTTTCTTTGTGCTTCTTCAAAGAGCTTGGACAGCACATCTGGAAACCCCTGTCTGCCTTGAAATTTCTGCCTGGGAGAGACCTTGCTGATGCAGTATAACTACCTTGTGTCTTGTTGCTGTGCTCAGTCTTGCCATGGTGTATGACTTTTGACAGTAAACTGTCTTCAGCAACCTCACCTTGTTAGCTGAGTTTGGCTGCTCCTCACCCAGTTTTATTCCTCCTACACAGCTGTTTCTGTTTCAGTTAATGATTGTGTTTCAACCTACATATTGAATTGATGATCATTAGCACCTGTTTGGTATAATTGTTTAATCATACACCTGACTATATGCCTACAAAATCCCTGACTTTGTGCAAGTGTACCTAGAAGAATTGATGCTGTTTTGAAGGCAAAGGGTGGTCACACCAAATATGGATTTGATTTAGATTTTTCTTCTGTTCACTCACTTTGCATTTAGTTAATTGATAAATATAATCTATTAACATGTCTATTTTTGAAAGCATTCTTACTTTATAGCATTTTTTCACACCTGCCTAAAACTTTTGCACAGTACTGTATATATATATATATATATATATATATATATATATATAATTTGTAACAAAGTCATAGAAGGGTACTATATAAATTATAGAAGGTTAGGGTGCAGATTTATATAGCATTGTGTGCAATATATGTTTTTTTGTTTTGTATCTGAGAGAAATCTGCAGCACTCACAGCACATGCTGCTCATATAGAGACCTTCCTAGTTACTTCCCCCTTCCTGAGTCAGACAGCTTCCTTTTGATCCTTAAGACTTCTTGTTCCCCAAACCACTCAAATCGAGGCCAGCTCAGAAGGTTCTAGAATGCACACCAACATGCCTGTCTTTCCAGACTACTGACCACTAGTGGTGGGTAGTCCAAATTAACAACAAAACCTAAAAATCCCCATATTCTGCATACAATACCATATAAATTATTCCAGACCGGAGATTCTGTACCCTAACGTATAATTTAGATAGCACCCTTCTACGACGTTGTCATAATACATACACATATATACATACCCACACACACACACACCTATATAGACCCATACTCATATAGACACATACATTATGTTATAGAGAATCCAGAACTAGAGAAAATGATATTAGTACCTATAGAAACATTGTATTTGTGTAAAAAACTGATAATGTAAATGAAATAATAATGATTAAGTACCGGGGGGCAAGCAACAGTTTGGGCCCTTGCGCCACGGTGATGCCTGCTTAAAAATGCACACAGGCATAGACATATACACTCCCAGCTTAACTACATGTATACGCATTCCCACAAGCACAAGCATATGCGTACACCAGACACATAATATAAATGTATCTCCCTTTTTTTTAATCAAATATAGGAACAACATTGCCAATTTTCTAGTCCAGTGGGATGGCTTCTTTAGTTATAGATTTGTAGAATGTATAAGACATTGGTTTAAAAATCTGTTCTCTAATTTCTCTGAGGACTCCTGGACAGATTCCTGAGGATGTGTTTATTTTAAGTGCTGCTAGCTCCCTTATACTTCATTCTCTTTTATAACCAACTCTGGCAATGACATTTGAGTACATTCTGTTAACTTTGGTATATTGTATAAATCCTCTTTTGTAAATACTTGTATGAAATATTGATAAGTACATCTGTGATTTGGCTGTCTTTAGTCACTACATTACCACTGCTGTCACGTAAACTACTGGCTTCCTCTTTCAGTTTCCTTTTAGCATTAACATATTGAAAAAACCCTTTGGATTAGAAAAGGGCTTGTAACCAGAAGGTCCCCGGTTCAAATCCCACCTCCGCCATTGACTCATTGTGTGACCCTGAGCAAGTCACTTATCCTCCTTGTGCTCCGTCTTTCGGGTGAGACGTAATTGTAAGTGACTCTACAGCTGATGCGTAGTTCACACACCCTAGTCTCTGTAAGTCGCCTTGGATAAAGGCGTCTGCTAAATAAAAACAAATAAAAATTAAGTTTACTGTCTACCACAACCTCTATTTGCTCTTCTAGTCTGCTTTTTAAGGTATCTACAGGCCTCTCTGTATTCTATTTGTGAGGCTGCTCCCTTTGATTTAATAAAAATATATCATTTTATTTTTAATACCCAGTTTAATAGATCGATTTACCCATTGTAGTTTCTTTTTCTTAAGTTTACCTTTTCTCATTTTTGGGATACATTTATCCTGCATTTCTAACATTATAACCCTAAGTTGAATCCAATTGTTTTTAACTTCATTATCTATTAGTATTCTATCCCAGTCTGTGTTTAGAAGCTCCTCTTGCATTCCTTTGTAATCTGCTGTCCTGAAATTGTATACCACTGTCTTTGATTTATGTACTGCCCTTGATTTGCCACAAACTATCATATTGTGGTTCACTTCCCAACCTTACGCCCAGTCGAGCTGGCCTCAACCTCCAAGAGGAAAGTTTTGAGAGCCAGAGAGGACCCCTGGACCCCTGCCCCTGGAGGCGCATCGGTTCGGTCTCACCTCTGTGAGGGCGGCTCTCTACGAGCCAAAGGGAAAGCATGTCATATTCCTAAAGTCACAAGCACAGAATTTCTATTTCAAGTCCCAGGGCTTTCTCCTTGCAGCCCTTACTCCTGTCCTATAAATTATATTTTAGTTTTTATTGGTCCCCCTTTTTTTCCTAAATTGTTCTTTTATAAGCAACCTATATCTCCTAATTCATAAAACAAACTGAGGCATGGATTAAATTAAAAGGATTGTGTCATGTTTATTTTGAAGCACAGCTTTGGCAGCACCACACATTTTGATTTATGAGTTGAGTGTTTCAGGCAAACAGGTTAATGGATACACTGATGTATTCAGACATGATTTTGAGAGCTCTAGTGAAGCCATACGTTGTTTTTTTTAATCTTAAAGGAGAAAAAATGATTAATTGAAGCTACAGTTGCATACTCTACAAAATGCTGTGTATTTAAAAAATAAATTGTTGCTTTTGAAAGGCATACTGTTAGTGGTCTAAATATGGTTTTGTTGCCACTGTGGGACCCAGTTCTGATTCTGACCCTTTTTAAAAGGCACACCTTTATTTGGAGTCAGTTGCAAATGTTGGCTACAAGAGGGATACGTTATTCATTGCATTGTGGGGGATTACTTGGTTTGATATTTTGGCAAATGGTGATACTACCCTCTAGTGGGGACTTGATGAAACTGCTCCTACTTTAAAAGAAAAAGAATGGTTTTTTTTATAAATTTCTATGTTTGTTTTTATTTTTAATTTATTTTTTATGAAATCTTGCTAAAACAGAATTAACATATATGTGTAGGTATGTTATAATAAAAAGGAGACTTAGTAAAATGAATTTACCTTGCTCCTCCTTTGCTGCCCCCTGCTTCCCTGTGCTGTAGCTCCCCTGTTCTTAATACTTGTTGGGCAATGGTGTACACTGTTCATGAAGTATCATATTTGAAAAAGGTTGTTGTGATTTAACAAAATTCCAAAATCTGGCTCTGGCATCATGAACTGGAAAAACCAAGATCTGGCATCAAGAACTGATCAGAGCAAGCACTGACTGGCATCATGAACTGGGCAGAGCAAGACTGGCATCATGAACTGGGCAGAGCAAGACTGGCATCATGAACAGGGCAGAGCAAGACTGGCATCATGAGCAGAGCAAGCACTGACTGGCATCATGAACTGAGCAGAGCAAGACTGGCATCATGAACTGGGCAGAGCAAGACTGTGATCATGAACTGGGCAGAGCAAGCACTGACTGACATCATGAACTGGGCAGAGTAAGCACTGACTGGCATCATGAACTGAGCAAAGCAAGACTGGCATCATGAACTGGGCAGAGCAAGACTGGCATTATGAACTGGGCAGAGCAAGCACTGCGCCTCAATACCAAGACAGACATAAAGGCAATGTTACAAAAGTAATTTATTGTGCAAATCTTCAAGAATGGCTATACAGTACATATAGGTATAGTGGTTTCAGAAGTGCACTCAAATACACATAAGAAGTCCAGCAAAGGTAACTCAAAGCTTATTCTTTCAAGTGCCTCCTCCTTCAAGCCATCAAAATAAAAATAAAGCAACAGGGCTTAAAATAAATCCCCTGAACACACTGGATGAGCACTCCCATGTGGATTGACTGCAGGCCTGGATCAGACTGATTTCCACCACACTCAGCTTCTTGTCTGACTACTAGATTTAATCCAGCAGTAATATGTTCAGATACCAAGGTAGTTACCTCATTACTCTGAAGTCGTGGTTTAAATTTTAAATCACAGATTGCGTTGACATCTTGATCTGTATTGCATCACCACAGTTGAACAGGTATCAGATTGCCTTCTACCGCCCCAAGGTCCATGCTTTATACAGCTAAACTCCACCCCTTCTGGTTGCTCAATTAAGCTCTTAAAGGTACTTTCCCCCACAGACAAACACACACTGCAATACATAGAAACCTGATCCCAGCATAATAAACATATGTCCTCAGTCAATACTGGTCATTCAGTCTATTTACACAATACACATGTTTAACATTATATCGGTATTTAAATGTGTAATATGAATACTGAAATACATAGGAGTCCAGCTCCATGTAATTCCCAGAACGACCAGTAGGGTCAGCGCAGGCTGTGTTGTCTGACCAGTTTACTTAGTTATTTATATAATAATAATAATAATAATAATAATAATAATAATAATAATAATACAGCCATACTTAATGGCATTTTTTTTTTTTACTGTCCCTTAAGTGACAAGTTCTTAAGGGATGGTTCTTACACTAAAACAGTGCTAAGAAGGCTTTATAATCCATCTTCTCATAATTTATTAGCATGAGCAACATTATCACTGGTCCCACTTTAAAGGAGTGCCAACCAAGGTTGTAAATCGAATCTCTTTAACTTGAATCATTTTCATGCTGGTATTGATTACTTTTAAAGAAAGAAAGCAACGTAGTTCCACACTGTAGAGTTGGCTGGGTTCCTGAATGGAAGGATTTTTAATTGGCTGTAGGTATTTAATGGAATCCATATGTAACCTGTAGAAACTCGTTTTTGTTTGAAAGAAGTTGACCATTTCTAAAATAGCTTGTCTTCAAATGATACATAATCATGCACAAGCTGCCTGGAACCTCATCACGAGAAACTGGCAGTAATATCGCTAAGCACAAATATACAACAACAACAACAACAACAACAACAATAATAATCCCCAGTGAAGTATTACAGGTCAAAATAGAAAGAAAGTTGAAATAAATATAGATTCCATATCTCCATTGATGTATAATCGCTAGAATACCCTTGCATTAGGAATTATCAGAGATTAAGGACCGTGTATTTGGCTCACAAAATGGTCCATGCTATCTGATCATTTCAACTGTGTAAAGAGAAAAGACTACAGAGGTAGCGTTTATTATTCAAAGTTTTCAATATTTTAGTGTATAGTATTTTACAAAATAACAACATGACTGTCCACAAAAACAGCATCTAAATCACTGGTATGGTACTTTGCCGCAACTAAACTATTGTTCACTCCTCCTCTGCATGGTGGCGCTGCAATTTCAAGTGACTCTTCTTCTTGTCAGCTTCTACCGCCATCTGAGCCTCCGCAGTGTGTGCGGCGGCGGAACTCCACGTTAGAAACGTTAGTATGTGTGTTTGTGAGGCTGGCAATAAACACAACTGGATAGTTCTAGAAGAAAATGGAGCTGGAAGGAGGCACGTACGGACCCGGCTTCGTGGGCATCAGGTTTTGTCAGGAGTGGTGAGTTTGTAGCTTACATTACGGTTACTTTATTTTATTCGTATTCAGAGTTTATACTAAATTGATGTCATTCCTCCTTTGATACCTGCAATTATTCTGTCCAGTTGAAAAGTCTGATTTCAGCCTTTATAGCTGCAGTTCTCCAGCGTACCCTAATGCCATGGCACTAAGTCAGATGCAAATTATGGAATCTAATCCAAACCTGTAGTAGTATTGTTATGACTCTGAGTCAGGTCCTTTGTAAATCGCGAATCGGAGATTTCAAGTTAACTATACAATTGTATAAGTAACTTGAAATCGGCAACTTTTTAGGCGCGGAGAACAATAGTCTAATTAAGCACATTATAGTTCAATTTGGGGTTTGATTAAGTAATTCAGAACTCAGATGGAATGAAAACCAGCAGACGCAAGGGTCTCCCCACCAGGATTTGGAAACTCTGCTCTATGCCATGTGTTTAAGCAAGTTGAACTGGAAGTGTTAAGGAGCTGAAACGTCTGGTGGACAATTCTGAAATTTTACAGATGCAACTCAGCAAACAACTTGCTGATTTAATCAAAGGTTTGAAAGCCGTGAGATTCGTGTTCATCAAGCCTACGATAAAGTTGCTGACTTACTTAACACATACCAAGAACTTAAAGGTGAGCAGCACAGCGGTGACGCAGGGATTCAAAGCCAATGTATTCAAACATTTAATGAAACTGTAGATAAGCTTACAAGCTACCCCGATCGCAGTGAAAGAAAGCCCAGTTTCACCCAGCCAGCACACCAGCTTCTTAAAGCGTCGAGGGTGTTTGATCCCCTGCAAGCACTTACGTTAAACTTGGATGCTCTCTCCCTGGATCCCATACCTGGTTTCAACAGGAGCTGCAATACTGAATTAGAAGGCTACCGGTTTCATGCAAATGAATGCAGTCGTAACCTTCCTCTGACTTTCTGGAAGTCTGCAGAACCACATTTTCATAACATTGAAGAACTGGCCAAGCGATATGCGAGCGAAGCGTTTCGGCATATGGACAGGTTTTTACAGCCCAAAGATCCATGACAGAGGAAAGAGTGGACCAACTAACGATGTTAAACTTGAATTAAAAAATATAAACAGAAATAACTGAAGATTTAGTGCAATGTATATATGTTTGTATTTACACTTGAAAATAAAACAGTTTAATGTTAGTTTTTAATCAACGTCATTTTTATTATTTAATTTTGGCCACTGGACATCTATACTTAAGTGGCGATCAGCACAATCTGCAAATGATGTCCAAGGCAAGAATTCTAATTACTTGTCTGCTGTTTAAAATTTTATATAAATAAAATTCTCAGATGGATGCATGCACATACATGATAGTAATTTTTTTTTTAATGAGAGTTTATTTGAAGCTGTTAGTTTAGAAACGTGCCTCCTTTTTTTTCCTCAGGAAAACTTATTGTTTAAAACAAACAAAGTTCTGAACTGTTTTTCCTACAAAGACTCGAACTCACAGAAACAACTCGCCTGCATTGAATGCATTCCTTCAATGGGAAGTGCGGTGTGGATGAGTGCAAGAGACACTTTTCAGTTTCATTCTTTACAGGTGCCCTGGAAAAAATACCACTAAAAATCAAATCCAGGTTTAGCATAATGTGTGCATCTTTCATATAAGAACACGTGAGACTTCCTAAGTGATGATAATACAAATAGGCCTAGATATACGATTTACAGGTATTCATTTGTATAATAAAACCTGGAATGGACCAGACTGCAGACTCCATTCTGGCAGTGTTCAATAGTGGTGGGAATTTCATATCAGATATTCAAATATACCAAGAATAAAAGTGTTGAATATAGATAAATACATCAACAGTAACACTGAAGAAACATCTAAGGCATTTAAAGTAAAAAAATGATATAAATGAAGTAAATAATAACACAGCAGAGGGGTTGCATTTTTATTTTTAAGATGCCATTTCCATTGCTCATGAACTCCCTTAGCCAATAGCAGAGCTAGGTAATGAAGGGTGCCCGCCTCCCTGTCAATTATCAAATACTGTGCCAAGTTTGTGCATTTTTCCATTTGTTTTAGAAATGAACAAGTATTCGAAACTTGATCGAAGAGTAGTAATTTTATTTAGATACTCGAATATTCTGACTCGCCCCTAGTATCTAACTTTCTTTTTTTATTTTATTTTTTTCAGTAACAACATGTTGTATCCCAAAGAAGACAAAGAGAACAGGATCCTGTTGTATGCGGTAAGTTCAGCGCTGCCCCAGTCTGTTAAAACAGTGATATAACCAAGGCTTTAAATAGAAAACCACTCAGAGCTGCTGGTGCTCTTTTTTCCCCCAGACATTATCCTGCCACTGGCTGCTTTACTGCCTCCGTTCACATCCTAGTACCTACCTATTGTTTTCTGTTAACAGACTGGGCTCAGGAGTTGCGCTTTTAAAATGACACCCACAAACTACTCTATCCCTACTAAGTAAATTGAGCAGAGTGGTTCTAAAAGTTAAAAATTGTGCTGGTATGGTGATATATTTGCATTGCCTTTTAGTGCAGAGAATGCTATTGATTGATTTTAGGCTCCCGTTGAATAACCGTATGAGCCCTTCCAGAAATGAGCACTTCTGACCTGTCTGTCTGTGTGCCTGTTTTGTATTTTTTCAGTGCCGGAACTGCGACTACCAGCAGGAGGCAGACAACAGCTGTATCTACGTCAACAAGATCACCCACGAAGTGGAGTGAGTAGAGACCCGAGACTCTGTGAACTCTTATACCTGCGGGGGTGAAAGCACCCTCGGCAGATCCACAGTGCAGCAGGGCAGGCTACTGGAGACTTTAGACATGTTAAAAGAAACGGAATAAAGTCAAAGACAAACATTTTGACGAAGTCTTCATCTTCACTGAAGAAAACATTCAACCACGAATGTTTTGAGAGTTTTTCTCAGTAAAGACATTGAAGACTTGTAGTCTGTCATTGAGTTTAAGTTTCTTTCTAAGTATTTCTAAGTGTAGCTCTATTGTATGTTTGGATTGCTTCGTCACTGAAATTCTGAATGAGAGATCGACACTGAAATGTAAGGGTAGCTGCTGCTAATAGTTTCCAATGGGAATGGGAATTCTAGTGAGTGTTTCATAGTTCTGCAGGATGGAGAATATGATTCCAATTTCACGGTGTTGTGTTCTTCTAACACAGAGCCAGGGATAATCATTTTCAATTCATTGTGTAGGATCTGAATGCCTAACCGGGCTTTCAAAAGTAATACTGAAACTATGGTAACTAAGCAATCTTTGAATGCAAACACTGCTTACAATGGAGGAAACCTTCATTTATCTATCCGTTTTGTTTGTACTTTTTAAAAGCTGCTGTAAGGATAGTGACACCATAACTAAAATGTAAACCCATGGTTAGTTGGGTTGTCAAAGTTTTATATGGGAAAAATAATGGGTGTGTTATCTTTTGTTGTAATATAGAAGCACGTGAAGTCAACAGAGTCTGTATCACATTTATTAATGTAAAACCAGCAACAAAATACACACTGCAGAATAACAGGCTTGCAAGCAAGTTGCACCCAAGTAGGACAATGTATGCAGAATTACGGAGTGGGACATTTGTTCTTTATTTTACTTCCAAAAATGGTTGTGTACAGGTTTAGCATTGAATGTTGCACTGATCACCATTGCAGAAATCAGTCAACATTGGGGAGGGGGGGGGGGTTTGAGGAGGGTGAAAAAGGTGGAGAAAGGTCAGCAGGGGTTGTTGGTAGGAGTGCAACAATTAATCGATGCATCGATTTTTGATCATCTGTCCTTAAATTTCCTGAGCTTCGATTTACGTATTGGTGAATCGATGCATCAAATTAGAACCCAGTTTGATGTCTCCTGTTGCCGGTTTGCATTAAAACCTTGTGTGTGAGTTTGCTGCTTCTTTTCAGTTGTTAAAAACTCCTTTGTATTTGGTTTTTTTATAAATCAAAAGTGTTCTAATTTGAATATAAGTTGTGCCTTTCTGTTTAACTGTTATGCACAACAGTGTTTTTAGTTATTGGGTCTTCTATTAAAAAAATAATGGTTTGTTTATTTTGAAAAATAAAAACGGCAATGCATCGATTATCGTTGATAAATGCTTATACGATAATTGAATATGAAATTAGGGTGCCGATTGCACCACAAGTTGTTGGTGATCCCTCGCAGTCATTCTGCCTTTCAGATAACAAGAAACGACAACCATTTTATATGTACTTTGAAAAGAGCCAAATTCTGAAAGTTGTAGCCAAGTTAAGATTTCAAAAGCCACGTTCTTACAATGATTTCCTCTCCCCCATCAGACATCAGGAAGGCATACAGTACAAGATTTGCACAGCAGATATTTTATATATTGCTAGATGCAAAAAACAAAATAGCAACTACTAAATTACCTGCTTGCTAACTGTTGGACATTCTATGTAGCATTCTACTGAATGAAGCTGAATCACTCTTTCCACTCAGTCTTAGATTTAGTAGTACTAGCCACAGGTGCTAACTTTGCTTCAGTCTGGCGAGTTCAATAGCCTCAACATTTTCTTCAGACTGATTACTTGTTTTGGCTGTGGCTGGTATAGGAAGAAATGTGTAACTGCTTTTGTGCTGTTGAATGCATTTTAGTGACTTCTGGAATTGGTTAATGAAAATAAAATACACGGGCATACTTGCTGGCACAGATTAAATGTATTAGTACGCATGTACTTTTCATTTTGTGCTTAAATAGTTTTATTTCTTCTTTTTGCTGTTTTCTCACCAGTGTCTGATGTATTATCTTTATTGTAGATGTAAATTAATGAAAATAATGTACAAGTGTTATGCTTGTGTATGTATACCGTATGTGAAATATTTACATGGTCTGATGATTTGCTGCTAAGTGCTACCCTGATAGAAGCAGAAGCTACCTTGCATGTAGTTTCCCTGTGTTCAGTTAAAAGGATTCTGATATGTAAATCTTTTTTATACAGTACTTCATCACTAAATGAATGATGTACCTTTTTAGTTGAATGCAAGTGGGGATAGTTAACGATTAGTTGCAGGGGACGTCTGCTACTGTTAAAATACTTTTTGTTTCTCGAATTCACCTGCTGCAAGCCTGATTGGAATGTACTGTAGCTAATTTTACCCATAAACTCACATACGTTATTATTTACTTTCATTTCGGGTATTCGGTTTGTTGATCTTTTCATTCTGTATTGGTCGTTCTCTCTGCTTCCACCCAAATGACCCATATATTTAATCTAGATTTTATATTTCTCAATAATGACGCTCCGCTGTTTGACTGACATGCTCTTTTACTGAGGGGTGGTGAATCAGCTGCAGACGACCAGGTTGCAGGAAGATGGTTGGCAATTGTAAGTCATCCTGGATAAGGGCGTCAGCTAAGAAATAAATAATAACAATAATAAGAAATAATAATAATAATACATCAGTAATTAAACATTATTCATGTTCATACGTGTGGTAAAATGTGCCTTGATGGCATTAAAGGTATCAGTGCACCTGTAGGATGCCATGCTCATTAATCTTCTGCATGTATTTGAGAAGCAGGCAATTATTTATCGAGGATAATCAGTAAACAAGTGGGTTCATGGACAAGAAATGTCCCACAAACCAGCAGGGGTGGGTGCAGCCTTTGTGTAACTGTACTGTATTGGGGTTTTTCAGGGAGAGCAATCGATCCATAACCAATAACCAGGTAAATCAATCAATCAATTAATAGCTAGGTAATTCTCATTTTCGTTGATGGCCAAAAACTGCAGCAGCTGTTATAAAAATGAATGTGATAGATATGACAGTATAAGGCACGGTATAAGGTGGTAATGAGGTACAAAACAGTGCATACTAATTTAACAAATAGTGTTTGGAGGTGGGAGCTGTAATGTGTTGTGTTGTCCTTGTTTCAGCGAGCTCACCCAGATCATTGCGGATGTGTCTCAGGACCCCACTCTACCTCGGACTGAAGATCACCCCTGTCCCAAGTAAGTGTCCCAAACTCCCCCAAGCCGCCTGGCACGTTTATTACCCCGATATAGGAAGCATAGAGGGACCCCTACTCTCCAGAGCTTCACTTGCAGTACATTAACGTGAACGTGTATTAGAAACTGGGCATAAAAGAAGATACACAGGTCTTTGTCACTCTCTTCATTTTTTAGTTCTATCTACTGAACCTCTTACTCAATTGTGATGAAACTTGTTAGGACATTCTTTAGCACAAGTAATCAAGATTTTAAGTCATCGAGCCACTCTGACAGTCTAAACGCCAGCTTTCAGAACATTCCTGCACATTTTGTTATTTTTCCGTAAGTGTTGTCTTGTTTCACACTTTGTAGTCCCATCAAAAGTGCTCCTGAGAAGACACTTGCACTGTAAGAGGCAGAGCCAAATGTACACGTTAATTTATAGTATCAGTCTGGGTATATATGGATGAACCCATTGTGGCACTTACATTTTTACACTAACATACATTCGCCTCCCTATTCTGACCTGTTAGCAAAAACTACTATAATGTTGATGAGAGTGTAGATATCGCACTCAGAATGTGAATGCCAAAGCATTTTAAACCACAACAGGTTCTATAGAAACTGATTAAGTATGTTAATACCAGCTTTTTGCCTGTTTTTTATTTAGATTTAATGACGTTTGTACTTTCTCTTGCACTCTTTGTATGACAGATCTGACACAGCAAAGTGCAGGTACGCTGTCAATTTGGTGAGAGGTAGCCACCGAACTCTTAAAGGCTGGATGTCGATCTAGTTTTGTACTGACATTACATGGTTTTATTTTTTATTGCAATCCTGACGCCTAAGTGTTTCAGGTCATGTAATAAAAGGCAAGGTTTACTATCATGTTTGACAGTGTGCACACACTAAACATTTTCTGTTGTTCCAGGTGTGGCCACAAGGAGGCGGTGTTCTTCCAGTCTCACAGTATGAAAGCTGAGGTAATGACCTCTCCCTCCTCCTCCCTCCTCCTCTCTTAGAGCTTTAGATCAAAATGGCTACCTCTTAATTTAGTTTTATTTTTAAATTAAAAGGCAATGATATCTAAAAATCTAAGCTTAACATATTTTTTCATTTGGTCTTGTACTAGCGGGCAGTTTAGTGTTCACTGCAGTTCTAGCTGTATATAGCTGTAGTTTAGCTATATTTATGTGAAGCACCATAGGATACTTGTACATAAACGATGCTATATAAATGAAATTGGCATATGGTATGAGAATTATAAATCACTCAAACAATGGGGATGGTAATGCGTTTCTCCTATCTGGAAGGGTGTCTGTCACACCCACACGGTGAACACGATAAGTGCCTTGATTTTGCACTGATCTTTACCTTTCAGGTACAGTGTGATTTATTATTACACGGTTATGCACTTCATGCACTCTTTTCTTTTGCACTGAAGGTTTCTTATTTATTATGGAAAGCATTACCTAATTCAAAAGTGATGATTTTATTATATACACTAACCATCACCCACTAACAGACCGCATATGACCTTTGTATTAGCGATCCTGCTGCAGCAGAGCTGGCTGGTGTGCTGGTCCCAGTACCTGACTCTGCTTTGTATTAGCAATCCTGCTGCAGCAGAGCTGGCTGGTGTGCTGGTCCCAGTACCTGACTGCTTTGTATTAGCAATCCTGCTGCAGCAGAGCTGGCTGGTGTGCTGGTCCCAGTATCTGACTCTGCTTTGTATTAGTAATCCTGCTGCAGCAGGGCTGGCTGGTGTGCTGGTCCCAGGACCTGACTGTGCTTTGTATTTGCAATCCTGCTGCAGCAGAGCTGGCTGGTACCTGATTGTAAGGTGTCTCGTTTCAGGATGCCATGAGACTGTACTATGTGTGCACAGCGCCCCACTGTGGCCACCGCTGGACTGAGTGAGGGGCTCCATGTTGCCTCTTGCAGGAGGAGGGACTAGGTGTGTTTCCAGGGAAACCTGGCTGCAATCCAGAGAAGGCATCCCCTGTTCTACATCCTGACCTGTAGATATCTGTACTACTAGGGGAATGGTAATGCTTTTGTATAAGGAACTGCTGTAATTATTTAATACACGTTATCAATGGGGTACCAGTTTTAATAAATACATTTTTACAAAACCGATTTAAAGAGATTTTATTTTACACTGGCACCGACAGAGCAGGAGAAATCCTGGTTATTTTTGATTATACTAGCATATAAATATTACTTTCCAACTTCTTTTTTCTTCCAGCAATGAGAGAGGATTGAGATGTTCCACTGTGTAGATTAATTGAACAGAGCTCTTTGGGCCCCATGCATCAGGTGTAATTGTACTCTGTGATACTGTGCTGCACTACACGACTGCAGAGCTAACCAAATACTTTCAGTAAATCTTATCTAATAGGTATTGCCATCACTTCACAGATCTCATCGTTTCCCAGATGAAACATGCACGCATTATGTTAAAGGTGTAAAAGAACATCACTCGGTTCACTATTTTTTATAATAATAAATGACTAGACTTTATTAATTTTTTTTTTGTATCAAGTTAACAGTAAACATTTGCAAATTATTTATATAAATGTGGTCTTGTATTTAACTTATTACATTACTTTAGCAAGAATCGAATAAAGCAAATAAATTTCCCATATTTACAAAAAAAAATTAAATACATAATTTAATGGGCAATCCTGTCAATTAAAAGTATAGATCAATCAACATGTCTATGATGCCGCTAAGGGGCATAAATTGCATTTTCCGCGAGTGCAAAAGCAACTCTGTTGCTGTTTACTAAGATAGCACCCATGTGACCAATACAGGTGGGTGTTGGAAGCTGTCGCTCTGCTCGCTGCTGCAAATGATGTCGGGCAGACTGCAGCCGAAGCTGCCACAGTTACTCAGGGGATGTCGCCTTAGTTCATGCAGCCTTTTGAAATTGGAAGTGTATAATTGAAGTGTTTGCATGGAGCGATTTTGATATATTTTCTTCACCTAAGAGCTTCCAATAAATCGCCATTCACATTTATCATAATGTTTGTGTGTTTTTGTTTTTTTTTTATATAGAAAAAAGTGAGATCAAAGAAATGATTTATTACATTTACTGGAATTTGTTATCCCCATGTACTTTAAAACCAATGTAACATGCATATTGACTTCTGTATGGAACACTATTCATAGTTTATATGTTTATACTTGCTTCCTGGGCTGTAGGTAACATGGTCTGATTGTCGCTAAAATGTTGTTGTGATCCTGACCTACATAGGATGTGAATGGCTACCAGGAAGCAAAAGCAATTTGGGTCTCTTGTGTTTTAAAACACTTTCAAAACTGCACATTTGAGATTTAAATGAGCAAATCTCTGGTAAATTAAGAGCTGAGAAAAAGGATTTTGAAGCTTTGGTTATTGCTCAGCGAAAGCTGTGTGGTCTGGTGGTTAAAGAAAAGGGCTTATAACCAGGAGGTGCCCGGTTCAATTCCTGGTTCATTCACTGACTCGCTGTGTGACCTTGAGCAAGTCACTTAACCTCATTGTGCTCTGTCTTTTTGGTGAGACGTTGTAAGTGACTCTGCAGCTGATGCATAGTTCACACTCGCTAGTCTCTAAGTCGCCTTGGAGAAAGGCGTCTGCTAAATAAGCACTAAGCACTAAGGCCGGTAATCGAATCCTGGGATTCGCGTGCTGCTGAAAGGACATCACTTTTTGGAACACGTCAACGTATGATAAGAACATGCTTTATTTTTGTAGACACATGAATAAACACTTGAATAAACACAAAGCTTGGTTTTACATGGGGCGGGGAAAAAAAACCCCAAATATATAGTGCTACCTTTACAGTAAAACAAATCTATATTTAGCAATGCTTTAAGATTCATTTGAAGCAGGTTCTTTTGAAAATGGTTAAACACAAAATCCAAGTAAAATAAATGATTGCAGAAACTAACAAATATATTATAAGGCATTATATCTAGTATGTTTGTCCCTGGTACTTCCTTCCTGGGAAACACTAGATTTCATCAAGTATGTCTGGTTTCCTGGGATTGCCCTTAAAAGGTTGCAAGCCAGGTTGAGTTCCCAGTGCTGTGAAAGGCTCCAGTAAAATCCAGCTGCATTATGTCCTTCAGGGTGTGGGTCCCAGATAGTGCAGTCTCGGTTAGGGTTATGTCCCTCTACATAGGGTGGGGGCCCACGGTAGTCGCTAGTATATGTGCATCTACTAAGAAATAAATAGTATACAATATCTAGTAGGGTATAACTGCAAGGTAGTACAGTCCATCAAGTAGGGTGTGAGTCCCAGCCAACCCCCTCCATCTCATCGGGTGTGTCCCAGGTAGTGCATTGTATCTAGGGTGTGAGACACAGGTAGGGCACTCTAGATAGGGTGTGAGTCCCAGGTAGTAATGTCTACGTAGTTGAGTGCGAGTCCCAGGCAGTGCACTGTGTCTAGAGCAGTGGTTTTCAACCTTTTCATCTCAACTACTGTAACAGTATTTCTAGCAGGGACCACCAGGTGTACCAGTAACTATGTGCAATCTTAAACAGCTATTCCATTACAACCAGGTTTGTACGATAACCTTTTCACTTTCTTTTTTGTTTAATTGTTGAGCTGCTTCCTGCATTGCAGCCCGTCATTACTGGTGTAGTGTTGTTTTCAGGTATGTGATCAAAAGTGGTACGCAGCGCACTGCGCTTGCTCGCGCATACCTAATTCCGCTAAGAAAACAGGGAAGCGCCCATTCAAATCTGGTACGTTATGCTGTTTACGGTTTTGTTAATGGCATATGTGCCACACACAAGAAGTGTATTTTTATTTTAGTTTTTTTGCTGGTGTTAATACCTCATGCACTTATAAGCATTTGTATTTGATCAAATTGTTACCGTCCTTCTGCACTTCAGTTTATTTAAACATGTGATATATATATTATACAGAGCAATGTCGTGTCGCATTCATAAATATTGACACATGTTTTTAGCTGTTGAGATAACGTTTAATGACGTGTCCTTTTAATAACATATCATAGCCTCTTTTTGTTGTCTCTCTGGATACTTATATGAACAGTGAAATGAGCACATCATATAACAAACTGTGTCAGATGTGTCACTTTGAGAAAACGCTGTAGTGTGTTCTGACTTGTACTGTTCACATCTGTCCATGAGATTAGACAGCGTGGCCTCAGATATTGAGTAACTGGTGCGATTTATTGTCTTTTAGCTGAATCTCAGGTCATTTTTCCTGACACATTTACAATTTCTTTTTTTTTTAATGTTAGTTCTCATGGTAAAGAAATTGTTTAAATTGACATAATGCATTTCAATCAAAATACTTTTTGGAGCTGGGTGCAGTTATTAAACATGACATTTCTCTTGTTTTCATGTATTTACTTGTATTTACTATTTACAGACACCCTTATCCAGGGTGACTTACAATCGTAAGCAAATACATTTCAAGTATCACAGTACAAGTAATAATACAATTAAGAGCAAGATAAATACAATGACTTTGGTTCAAGCAAGTACAAGTGTGACAAAATACGATTCAATAATACAGCAGATAACAGTGTCAGTGATAGTTACACCAGGATATGATTAAATAGGAGGCTGTGTGGTCCAGTGGTTAAAGAAAAGGGCTTGTATCCAGGAGGTCCCCGGTTCAAATCCCACCTCAGCCACTGACTCATTGTGTGACCCTGAGCAAGTCACTTCACCTCCTTGTGCTCCGTCTTTCGGGTGAGACGTAGTTGTAAGTGACTCTGCAGCTGATGCATAGTTCACACACCCTCGTCTCTGTAAGTCGCCTTGGATAAAGGCGCCTACTAAAATAAACAAATAATAAATAATAAAAGGAGAGGCAGCATTTTTGTGCTTAATCTCAAAAAAACAGTTGTCAAAACTTTTTTGTTGCCGCATTTGCAACCATTTTAGTCGCAGTCTGGAGCATCATCATTTCTCATTTCTCTGTGATTCAGTGGTACAAACAGATTGATACATTATGATGGTGTGATTGAAGGAGTATTGTGATTGAGGTTGTGTCAGTGCGTACCAGTTGCAAACCTGTCACATACCAGTACTGGTACGCGTACCACAGGCTGAAAACCACTGCATAAACCAAGCATATCTTACCATGTATTGCTTTGAGGAATTTGTCACAGCAAACTACTTGATTATTTAACACTATTTATGAGTTTGTTGATAAGGATTAGAAAGTCTGCCTGTTGAGCACACATCTGTAGCAGTTTAAAACATGCTATAAACAAAAAAAGGAAATAATTTAATTAAAAGTGGAATACTTTATTTAGCATACTAAAAACATATTGTAAAAAAAAAAAAAAAAAACGGGCTCCCCAGTCCTCAACCACTACAAGGTTTACAAATGTGTATATATATATATATATATATATATATATATATATATATATATTTTTTTTAAATGGACTGTGTCCTTGGGCACACTACACTGAACAGAATCCAGGGTGTTGCACTACATCATAATAGCCCCTCAAAGTGCTGTCCATCTCCCATATCCTGGTGTCAAGCCCTTGTAGCTGGCCCCACAGTAATCTGAAACTCAGTGCGGTGCACCTGAATGTATTCTTGAGTAAACATATTCACGTTTACACCTGTTCAAAATAGAAGAATGTTTAACGAGTAATGTACCGGTAGTTCCAATTGTTGCAAGGTACTTCATTGAACAATAATAACCAACAGAGAGTTACTTAGCAGATTTCACAACCCCCTTAAGAATATAGAGCAGTCCATAATCCATGTTCATTTATTGATCACACCAAAAGCAGCACCATAAGGCACATACATTTTAGGATTAGCTCAGCTGTCTATAATTGCATTAGTACACATATTAAAAAGTAAGTTTTCACTGTGCCTTAAAAACAATGTCCAACAGGCAGTACCTAACAGGAGTGTTAATCTTCATAAACACACAGGTAACACACCACAGAACAGATCTGCACACCGGGGAAAAGAAGCGTACCAATGCTAAATTCAATGAAAAACAACAGGCTGTGTTTATTAATGACAGGCTAAAACACAATGTGTAGACTGTGCAAAAAGTGCAGACGTTTCAGTCAAACACTGACCATCATCAGTACAGATATAAAATCTTATCATAGGCTGGTCTGTTTTTCATCTCTTGTCTCAAACGAAGAACAAGGTTCATCAAGGTGACTTTAGAGTCAACTCCATATTGAAGAGGGGATTGCATTTGAACCATCAATGTAAAATAAATAATTATGATTTGACATTAGTTGAAAGGTTTCTGCTGGAGTACTATCTGTTAGAATTGTACATACTGCATGTTTTTGAAAGTATGAATGGGAAAAATATTATACCTTGATTTTCAGCAATTCATCTGTGAGTCTGTCCTCTGTCACTGTGATATCATCCAACTCAGCTGAACTTTTTTTATCCTGCACTTTTCTATACTCTGTGTTTAACACAGTGGCTTCCTTGTATGTCTACCTATCCAGGGGGCCCAATGGTGAAAGCTTGGATGAAATGTATATGGGTTCTTTCTATTACCTTCAATTAAAGAGAGATTTCAAAAAGTAGTTCATTTTCATGGTTTTAATACTTAAGTTATATTATCTGGCAATTGTCTTTCACAAACAGCCAATTGCTATAGCATGCATGGCCAGTACTGTCACAACTGGGCACTGGTAGTAAACCTGGACAAGACCCCTGTATCTTGTGGTTTTCATTCCAATTGAGCTCTCAATTACTTACCTAAACTCTGAATTGAGTTAATAATGCAGAATTCTGTAAAAATATACTCAAAGTACAGAGAAATACAGCAAATCATGCATGCAGGGCCAAATTAGGCTGATTCCCCACTGATATTTAATATTCAAAAAAGAGCACTAAAATACTGGGTTCATTTAAACTGATTTCCATTACATGAGAGTAGGTGTTAAAACTTCATGCTGATATTAGACTCAGCTCTCGCCAAGATAACAACCCAAACTCCTACCATCACAAAGCCCTGACAAGCCAAGAGCTCAGCTCAGAGGAGTTCAGTGCAAGTGCACAGATGAAGCGATCTCTTTTCAGTGTGGAAATCAAAATAGTATTTCTGTACCATGCCATTGAATAGGCATTAGGAACCAAAAAATCAGTGTCCGATTCCCTACGTGCCACTTCTGATGGTACACGAATTGGAGTCTCCTTCTCTGATAACCGGCGGGTATTTAAAATGTTTTGATTTCCTGATTCCTGCACAGTTGTCTGATTCAGGCAGTCGTCCTTGTGATGCAATAAAGAGAACATTAGGTGCTTCTATTACAAAATACAATACTGAAGTGTAATAAAGCTAACAATGTTTTTTACTAAAAATGCTGACGCAAAACAGAGCAAAAGTGCACCCTACGACTGGCCATAAACACGGGTTTAAGCTGCTTTGTATTATTATTTGTTTATGTAGCAGATGCCTTTATCCACAGCCTCATGTTTCACTCCTATGCTGACGACACCCAGCTCTACTTAAAACTCAACCCTGGATGTCCCTCTGCCATGGCCTGGCTCTCGGCTTGCATTCAAGACATCGAGGCCTGGATGTCTGCCAATTTTCTTCAGCTCAACACGAGCAAATCTGAACTCCTTCTACTAGGATCTAAAACTTAATTTAAGAATCTCAATTCTTGAGAATGGATTTTCTTGTTGTTACTGCATCTTGTAAAGCACTTTGTGATGGTGCTCCACTACGAAAGGAACTATATAAAATAAAGATTGATTGATCGATCCAAGGTGACTAGGGTGTGTGAACTATACATCAGTTGCATAATAACTTATAACACTGCCCTTGCAATTGGCTTATGGCACTACCCTGGGGGTAACATTGTAAATTTGCAGGGTAAAAACGTGTATGTTAAGGTATGATTTGGGGGTAGAGGAATGAGGTGCCGGTGGGCTGTAATGTGTGTCCATGTTTTTCTCATGTCTCTGACAGCTGGGGGAGGCTAATCAAGGGCAGTGGTGGCAGATATTTTTTTTGCAACGCCCCACCAAAAAGTAGCCAAATTGTGTTTTTTAAACCAGCCAAAAACCGCACCTACATTTAAGATTTAATAAATATTACAAAAGCATAAATAAAGTACCAGCTAACTTGGGAAAATGTGGCCTTGACTTGCACAGATTCTCCATCAGACATGACAGAGAGGGACATTAAACTAATCATAAACCAGAACTGCTACGTATTCCACTTGTAAAGTGTGTGTACACTGAGAATTTTATTTCCTGCGATTTTTACAGATGTTTCAATTAAAAACATTTTAATATTTGTAAAATAAACTCCAAAGAATTCCCAGGATTAACCATGTATTTGTAATGTCTAATGTAGCACTTTTAAGACAGTTTAAAGGCAACTAATACTGTTTCAAGAGATATCCTTCACCGTACTAAATGTATCCACTTCAACAGGATAATCACGAATCTGATTTGGTACACTGCAATCAGGATTAGCTGGTGTACTAACTTTAGTCCAATCAAGTGAACTAAACCTGCTTAATCCACTAGTTAGACACATCAAGTGGACTAAATTTGGTACATAGTAAAAGTTGGATGGGTTATTTATTACACAGATGTTATTTAAATATTTTAAAAAAAAAATTAATAAATTAATGTCGAAAATAAATAAATACATGTCGAATATATACATGTATTTATTTATAATTGTGGCATAAAATATTCCCCGTAGCAGAGCACTAGGTGGCGGTAATATCAATAATTTACTGTGGTTTATCTGCCATTAGTTACATTACATTACATTAACCATACATACACAAGAATTGGGGCAGGATAATGGCCACAGCAGCTTGCGTGTTCAGTATTAAGAGTATATGAATGATATGCCTAATGTATAGGACTTTTGCACCTGGCTGTTTAAAAGTACGAGTTTTAAATGAAGTGGTGTTGAGTCGAAGGCACGGCGATCAGCTCAGACAGCAGAGCAATACAGAAATAAACAAATAAAACGAGCACGGCAACACAGAGCCCGCGGAGAGAGGTAGGAAAAACAATACTTTTCTACACGCAGTAAAGAGGGCTGCTTTGTGCATCTAGTTTACTGTTATACAATGCATTTGTTATTGTTTTTGATCAGCGCTGCTTTTGTTCTATTGTCAGATTATATTGTGTTAGCCAGGCCTCGACGCCCGCAACTGCACCCGGCTACCCACACACGCAGGCCAGTGCAACCGCACGGATTTTCTGGTTCACCAAATGGCGCCGCACCATTCCGCTGTTTGTCCCCCCCCAAAGCTTAAATTAAAACGGGATATGTAAATCAGACATTAAGGACGTCCAGACAATATATGTTTGTTTGCATTTTAGTCAAGGTTAAAACTTCTCAAATAAAACCATTATTTGCCTGCTGCATGGCTATTGTAATTATCCTCCGTTAGCCTAGTTATAGTTCTAGTGTGATGTAGCAACTGAAGGGTCAAATATTAAAACGACTCGACCCAAAATGGGGCGACACGTTTGGAAAACTTAATTTATTTTAGATTTAAGCGCCTGCTTAAATAATAATAATTTCTTTAAAAACAACAACAACAACAACAATTTACACCACTCCTGTGCACATTAAAATGTCATTGCATCTCCCGTTCTAGAATGTGTGTAGCCTACAATAAAGTTTTATTTTTATTTTTATTTAAATCAAGTTTTGACTCGCCGGTACTAAAAGCAACTTAATTGCATATTTATGGTAAGGTATGATACCACACCGGTACCAGAACTACATTTCAATGTACTTTTTGGTATGTTATGTCGAAATACTAGTGTGTACACTGCTTCCCAATTGCAAGGAAGATACACTTGTGTTACCAGACGTCCTAGGAAAACTGTGATTGTCCCAGTTTTCAGAAACAGTAAAATTGTTAAATCGTCCCGGTTTTGCTATTTTTGTGTCCAGTTTTTATAAGAACACAACTGTAGCAGTGTGCTGAGCAAGTTGACAGCAGTACTATATTAAAAACTCACCTAAAATAATGTAATTAGTGTAATTAAATATAAATTGAAGGGACTTCCCTCTCAGTAACTTTTTTTTTTTAAAAAATACCGCTACACACATACACTCATGTGGGGCTTCTCCCTCATCCTGAGCCAATCAGTGCAGAATGTTGGGTCATCCATCATGTGTTGACATATTTAAAAAAAAAAAAAAAAAAGCAAAGACATCAGAATTAGTAGGTATGCACTCCCTGTTACAAAGATAGATAAATAAAATAAACGAAAAGTCGGAGCCGAGAAAAAAAAAGCAGAAGATTCTAGAAGCTGAAGAACAAAAATGTGTTAAGATAACTGATTTTAGTCGATTCCGGTAAACAGAAACACTTCAGTGGGAAAGGGGCCTGTCTAAATAAACTGCCCCGCAGACACGGCTGCTGTTATTTTAAGTAAGAGTCGTTTATAACAAAAGGCCTCTGACAAGTAATTTACTTTCTAGTACTGTAGAAGTAATTCATTTGTAACTGGTTATCTCTAAATTACTGATAACAATGTTGACACATGTTTAAAATGCTTTAGAATTGTCTTTAATCTTTATATTGGTCAAGTAACTTGCTCGACATCAGTTTCTACAGTGGTATGAGTGTGTGGGAGGTATTCAGTATTTATTTAGTCTTGAACATATTCACATAGATGTTGAATACAGTCTCGCTCACGTTCATGTTACAGTATATCATACAAACAGGAAGTTAATAGAAAGAAGAGAAAAAGATAGAACAGTAGTAGTGAAGGTAGAAAGTAAGTTGATCTGTATGTTCATCGACTTGTCAAGTCTCCCGCATTGGGCGTGAGATTCACACATTAGCTTGCTTTCTCAGGGCCACTCGCATTCCTAAGATTATCTCACGCATTGTTAATGCAGTACAGTATATATATATATATATATATATATATATATATATATACACTATAAGAATTAAAATATTTTTACTCGGGCGCTTCAAGAGACAACAATACAGGCAGGGGGCTTAACCAAGCTTGTGTACTGTGGTAACCATGGAGACTACCTGCGAAAGGAGAGAGGAGCAACTGTTCAGCCAATTGTATTGCCGTGCGGGTGCTGGCATTTAGCGTTTCAACCAATTTGGCACTAAGCAATAATGTGCAAGACCGGCGTTCTTGTTTTCAACCCATCAGTGATCGTATCAGCACCAAGCGCTGCGAGTGACAATATTTACTGTACTTGATGCTTTTGCTAACTCTGATGTTGGATGGCAAACTTTAAAAGTACATTTGTAACTTATAGAACGCCACATTTAAAACAATTGCACATGTGCATAAACTCTAGGTCAGACTACGCAGTATAAACTCCGGGTGAGATTTTGTGCAAACAGCTGATCCCTACAAAAAAATAGTTTGAACACTAATTTGAAGAAAGTATAATAATGCATGTTTTTATTCCACACTTCATTAATGCAGTGGTTTCATTTGCATGGTAGTTTCTATACTGTCATTTATAAATTCTGTGACATGAATAGAAAATACATTTTAATTGAAGCTGCGTATTTGTCCAAATGCTGAACAAAACAATTGTCTTGCATGTTCGGTTTTGCTACTGCATCATAAAGAAAATACAGCTGAATAAGGATTATTCCTTTCTACTACAGAGTATGTTCTTAAAAATAGCGTGAGAGAAGTGGCTTATGAACAGTAAGTACACAAGTTTCTTATTATGCATATTATTTAAGTTAAAGCTGCCAATTTTCCTGGGAAAATATAAATCAAATTCTGTTTTTACATAGCATGTGCCTGCAAACTGTACCTTATTACTGTATTAGTGAGGGTTAAATGTTAATTAATTTAGCTGATTGAAGTGTTTCATATGCAATATTAAACCAAGGACCAAGGACCAAAGATGAGAGTCCCTGTCTTAAGCAGTGACCTAACATACCACCTGGAAAGTCTGTCTTTGGCTTTGAGTCTCTCTTTTTAGGACAGCCAACCCTTGCATATAAAAGCGTGTTAATATTACCTTGGATATTACCTCCTAAATGTCTGCAATAATAACATATTAGGCTACTGAAATAAATAAGCAAACCCATTGTACACTGAATTCCAAATATGTCTGTAGGTCTCCTGTGGTGTATATTTACAGCAAACAGTAAAACTGTTCATATCAGCCGAACTTTCAGCCGAACTTTGCTGGGGACTCCGAAGGGGGCGTCATATTTCGCTCCGACGCTCCCGAGGTTGGGGATGGTAAACCAACAGGGATTGCTTCTCCTCATCACGCAACAGCGAACCCTACTGGCCAGACACCGAGCACATTCAGAGTGGATAAGAAGCAGGGCTGGTCTCTGTGCTCCGGGATCGTTAGCTTTCCCACCTCTGCTCTGGATTGCTCGGCGTAAAAGCGATTCTGGCTTTAGGCTTGTGAGATCGGAGGATGCTCGCACGCCCTCAGAATGTCTGTACTGTGTGGGGACTCGCTGCGGTGAGGAGAAAAAAACATAATTGGACATTCCAAATTGGGGGTGGGATCAATAAAAAATAATTGGTCACTCTAAATTTTATAAAAATAATAAGTAGCTGACATGTTTTGTGCTTTATTTACACAGGTCTATAAGTGTATCAAGCTTGTACAGTACATTACTGTATGTGTAGGCTAGTAAAGGTATTCTCTCCTAGCAACTAATAACAAGTGTGTTTTGGCAGCAAAATTGCTGTACTTAATTAATGTACAGACAGAGATTATGGAGATTATTTTGTTATAATGTTAACCCTGGTTTCACCCACGCTAAAATTGAACACCTAATAGGTAGATAATTATTACTTTATCAATTGATCACTTTATCAACCATGATCCAAGTAACGTCTTCCTTGTTTTATCAGTACGAATAATAGACGAAATTAATTGATTAATAAATATAATCATTAATTTATCTATCTGTTTTCTTTTTATAATAGATTATCACTACCTTGCATACTTCTCCTGTTTAACTAGTGAAACGTGTGCTTTAAGACAAAATGTATATATATATACACACACATACGGCTAACTAATGTCGCTGTTTAATAAAACAAACCCAGTGTACTTTTTTTTAACCTTACTTAATTTCTTAAAAATTGTACAGCATTTAAAAATGCAGTGAAAACACAGGGTGGGAGCATACATATTTATGAACAAACCAGTTATTATAACATTTTGAAGGAATCTTTCAAGTATAGCTGTACTGTGGTGGAATTAGCTATAATTTTCAAAATAGCTCAGTTGTGGTTGTAACCTTATAATTTATAAGGTCATACAATGCAGGATTCAACAATAATGTGGCACACGTTACTTTTTTTTTTAAATTGCTGTCTTTATAGGTGAATGATTTGTTTGTTACCGAAATCTCAGCCAACAACTGAAGACTGATAATTTGGTGCCACTTAATTTGCACAAAATTCCATTATTTCTTGTGATATTCTCTATACAATACCCACAGATATATCTATTTTGTATAACACACTATTGCTAACCCATTGTTACAAATAACATTACCATTAATTTCCCTACATTCATTTTAGACATATTCAACGCTACAGTAAATCATTCAAATTCCACATCGTTTACAAAAAAAAAAAATGTCCAGAGTAGGTGACAATATTATCGCCTTTCAGGCATTTGTTCCTGAGCAGAACAGCAGTCTCGTTGTGTGGTCAGCTGCACGTTCCTGCCCCCGGTTGCCAGCTTGATTCCCCCCTTGTCCCGTTGGTTGAATCACCATCAGAATCAGAGCTTTCATGGCATCAGTGATGTTGGCTTTTTTCTGATCTGCCAAGGCACAGAGATGTTAGTTTCTGAGCTGCCATCGTGTAGATGTTTCTTAGCTGAGCTGAGCTGACCCGACCTGACCAAAGAAATTACTTCATACAGCACAGATATACAGCTAGCTGACGTAATTTCCTTGACCAAATTTGGTCTTATTTCCCTAGCATGATGCATGGTGTGAGACAAAGCACACTGGCGTTTCTTCTTCACTTTACCAATGTCAGCAGAAACCCAGATAACAAGAAGTTACATTTAAGAACAATGCGTTTTGCTCAATTCTCACAGGCAGCATAGGGCTATACCCACACATCGCAAGGTTGAACGACAAGACTGGTGATTGCAAACAGCTGATGTGGACCAGCTATGTACATCTTACTTTTAAGAGTTTAATAACCCTGCGTTGATTCAGAGCGTACATTAAAGACAGGAAAATCACACAATGTTTACAGACAGTTTCAATGATTTCTTTACCATTTTAAATGGGAAGCGTAAGTACACTACCCCACAGAAGGTGTGAGTTTATCAGAAAAAACCTACGTGTTCCAATAGTGTGTTTCAATTGGTTTGATTATGGTTTGTACATAGGCTCAAAACAGCTTATTAGCAGAAACAATTTATGCGAAAACAAAAGTGTTATCTGTCTCGAGGTCACAGCTGCACTCTGAGTTCTGAAAAGCCAGTCGCTCCCTACAAGGCCAGGGCAATACATAGGCAAAAATCCTTACATTGGGGTGGGTTTAAGGTATTCAGAATGAATTCATGATAGATCCAAGGAGGCTGTGTGGTCCAGTGGTTAAAGAAACGGGCTTGTAACCAGGAGGTCTCCGGTTCAAATCCCACCTCAGCCACTGACTCGTTGTGTGACCCTGAGCAAGTCACTTAACCTCCTTGTGCTCTGTCTTTCGGGTGAGACGTAATTGTAAGTGACTCTGCAGCTGATGCATAGTTCACACACCCTAGTATCTGTAAGTCGCCTTGGATAAAGGCGTCTGCTAAATAAACAAATAATAATAGTCAGGAAGGAGGGACATTGCCCAACTGCATTGGGGAACTTTTTTTTAGTAGGTTTTATTTTTTAATGGGAAAGGGGTGGTCAACATTGTAGGACCATAAGAGTATTTAAAGGGTTAAACTTGGTTGTAGTTATCTAGCATGAGAAATAAAGTTGAGGAGTTTGTAACAGTGTAGCTTGGAAAGAAATATACCCCTGCTCACCATAGTAACATCCCAAATTCTTGAGCCTGGAATAGCCTCTGAATGAATAAGGATGCACCTGGTTCTCAAGGTTGGATGTTGCAAAGAGAATAATTGAAATTGAGGAAGAAGCTGTTCTTTGTTCCATTGAGTTTTAGAGTCAGGAAAAGGAAAGAGCAGACGTAACATCTTGAACTGCAACACTGCTAATAAACATCAAGCAGTGAATAAGTCAGAGAAAAGGGAGCGTGCTTTAAACATTTATCAAGTCAGGCAAGACAAGAGCAGCGGACAACAGCCTAACCGATTCAGAAGGGACGGAAAGAGAAATGGATCGCCATCGAAGAAAGAGGAAAGGTCAACAAACGTTGAACCAATAAATTAACTGATTTGGCCTGCTGGCCTGCTGGCACTGGTCAAATTTGTAGCAAGATTTCCTATATACTGTAAGTCGTCCTCTGACGCAAGTGGAACCACAGACGTTGAATCATACCCTGCTTTGACTCTGCAAGACAAAAATTGAGTATTCCCAGTTCAACTGAAAGAGATGTAACAGAATCTATATTTAGGAATGTAATGCATATAAAAGCAGAGAGTAACAGTTTTAAAGTAACAGGGTGTGGCCATGAGTCCCTGTACTGTAAAAAAAAATAATAATAATTGAAGTGATCTACTTAATTGAAATTGGTGCTAGAATAAACATAGAATGAATAAGAACAAATACAATGGGTGCTAAGTTTAGGTGCCGTGAATTCTAATTAAGGGACACAATAGAACCTCATTTATCTGCACCCCGTTCATCTGCGACTTCAATTATCCGTGGCTCCCAACGAGTTTGATTTCTGAAATACTGTACATTATTGTCAATGTAGACGTTAATGTCCGCAGTGCGCACGCACACAAAGACATATGCGTCAGTCTAAAACCTGTCGAGTAGACACGAAGACAGCAGTGCTACAGATGCGAGATTAATTTCTTGGTATGAACAGCAGTAGGATGCCGATTCTGTAAAATTAGTTCTCCTGGGGCAGTTACTTAAAGCCCAGCAAACCTATTTTGCCTCACTGAAACAAAAGACTATGATGGACTTTCTCAAGCTTCAAAAGAATGACTTGCAGCAGTGAACTGTTTAAAAAAGCTGTTACGAAAAAAAAAAACACTTCTGTTGGTATTTTGTTCAAATGTAAGATACAATTACACAGCAGGCTTGTTTATTTAGTTTTAAAGTAAAAACTATTATTGTATTTTGTTTGAAATCCCAGAAAACTAGCTTAGCTACCAGCTCGCTTTGATGAAGTTTATAGACTATATAACTATGCTGTGTTGTTATTGTTCGACTATGTTTCATTTTCCAGATCTTGAGCTTGGTTGGAAGTAATAAATAATTACCTCAGCTAGTTACTCTCGATTGGGTATTGTACATTTATGTCCTTGTTAATTCTTCCTACAACTTGAATTAAATAACCATTTCCAGCATTTTTCTAGTGTTCATTGGCTATACACCAATTTTGTTTTTTTTGTATGGGGGTTGTTCTCGTTTTTTATCGGTTAAAAATGAAAATCAGAAGCCCTAATTATACTATTATGTTTCACATGTTTAAGTTTTGTATCCATGACAAATTAACATGTTTGTGCTGTGTAGAAATAAAGATGTGGAGAAAATGATGCCATGTCTTTTATGCGAACCTTCAGTGGAGGATCCTGCTAGAAGTACAGTACTTGCAGAGTGATTGTAACGTGATTCACGCAACCTCACGCTACCACCACATTGCCTCCCTGCAGCTTTTACTGCACCCTACTCTCATGCTGCCTTCACATTATCATGTTTATCACACACAAATGTCTAATAAACAATGACATCATTACTTGCGCAGAAATCCACCGAGCACCAACTGCAGTTGTTTTAGTGCAGTTTTAATACACACACACACACAGTTGCTGCCCATTAAGTAACTGAACTGAATTAATAACATAACTTGTTGCTTGTTCTGAACAGGAATGACTAGTGCGGTTGTCATTGCCTTTGCAACTGAACTATGTGTGTACTTAAACTCTATTAAGAGCAAAGGCGAATTGACAACCGCATTTAGGCTGTGTGTGTACGAGGCCTAAAATAACCTCACACAAACAAGATATTTTTATTTAAGTAAGCTAACTTAAAAATAGGGGTTTAGGTGTTTGTTGTCTGGTTTAATGTATATTGATCTGAAGTTATAGTATGTTTAAAAAAAAAAGCCAGTTGCCAGTTATGAGGCACTGGCCTTGGTTAAAATCATACTAATTATTTAGGTTCTCTTGCATATTGCTTTGCTGCAAAATAAAAAGCATGTCATCCCTTGTTGTGTGCATACGTTAATTCCCAAGTCCCGCTAATATCTATAGCCCCTGTGATCTTCAAAATGCTTTACTGTCCATGCAGACTACAGCGACACCGCTTAGTTCACAGCTGTTAAACATGTTCGAAATGCTTCAAAACGACCAGGGCTTATTTACAAAGTGAGGCAAAGTAATAATGTTGATTAGAAAGAAGTACCAGCCTAATAATAAGGAATCATAAATTCCCTTGGTAGTCCGCAGTGTAGCGAACCCAGCTTATTAATATTCCAATTCTAAACCGCTAGTGGAAGTGGAAGCCCCAAGAGATAATAGCGAATGGAGTGAGTAGCCCATTTAATGGCCAAACACTCCTTCTCAATGACACAGTAGTTCCTTTCCCTGGGAGCCATTTTCTTGCTCAAATAAATAATGGGGTGTTCTACTCCATCAATCTCCTGGTCTGAAGAATTAACTCCTTGCTGAAGTCAGGTGTAATTAGGGCTGGGGCCTGGCAAAGCTTCCTCTTAATCATGTCAAAGCCCCCCTGACATTCCCCTGTCCACTTAACTAAAACATTTTAGGACATGTGTAGGGGGATTTAGTCTTTCGAAATTATATTTTGAATTTAGTTTTTGTCTATGTTTAAAAAAATATGTATTGTTTACATATTGACCCGACGGTGTTCTGTTTTAAATGTTTATATTATTATTATTATTATTTATTAATACAAATGTTGACGCAGCCATGACAGAAACATACTAACTCCTATTTTGTTTTCTCCATAGACAGTTAACATATTAGCAATGCAAGACACATGCAATTTGTCTAATTACCATTTTAGGAAATTCACTGGTAACAAGGGCAATAAATGCACCACCCAGAGTAATTCTGATTCATTAAAATAATTCCTATATTTCAAGTTTTTTTATTTGCATTACCTATGTACTGTACACCATGCGTAGCTGCACAATGTCTTTAAACATTCCCTTTCGTACCATCAACAGGTGAAGAAACCCGCTCATCTTGACCCAATGGAGGAATCCGAAGTTGAAACGGTTCAGATTAAAGAGGAAGTCCTTGATCCAGAGTATACAGAATCGCCATCCATTGAGGATGAGGAGGGGTCCCCATGCGAGGGGTGCAGCCAGGAATCAGAGGACCTTTCTGAACCAGAGTCAGCCTGTATTGAGGATGATTTGGAAAACCCTCACGCCGTGTTAGAAAGACACATGTCTGCGAACACCAGCAACACAGGTACAGTGAAAAAATATACTATAGCTGTATTGGATAAAGCAATGTTGCAGTCTTTGTGTCTAGACTAGTCCTTCACGTCTGACTTCATCCCAGTGTCTTGTCTACTTATGGCTGCATTGTTAGCCAAACTGTTTATTGTAATTTATGTTTTAAAATATAAAAAGCTGAGGAAGATTGACATAACATTTATAGATTTTTTTTGGTATAAAATATGCAGTAATTCTTTAGTCCATGGTACTGTAGGCTTACATTTTCTCATTAATCTTAACAGTAGTGTTTCAACAAATCAACAAGTTTCATGACATAAATCCAACTGAGCTACTACAAAGAATATTAGATAAAGTAATGTCTAAACTATCATGAAAAGTGAGTAATTGTTAAGCATTAACTTAACTTTTTCTTTCTTTCTCTCTAATACAGTAGATCTGGACCAGGAATCTGGTCCATACCCCCACTGTGGCATCTCCTGCAGGGGACAGCAGGCACTTGAAAAGCACATGATGCTGAAACACCAATGTGACTCACTGAAACAAGGGAGAACAGACAAAACTAGAAACCCCCTAATACAATGCAAAGTAGATGTGGCATTGCCCATTGTGAGTACCACGCTCCTGCCTTCTGTCTGCGTTGTCCAATCCCAATCAATGGAGAACTTCCAGGCTTTCCATCATTGTCCGGATTGCCGCAAGAGCTTCATCTGCCTAGACAGCTTTGAAGAACACCAGAGGATGCTGCGCGAGCACAGTCAGAGCTTTAGTGAGATCACCGACACGGGAGAGACCAGGTATCACTGTATTAAATGTGCCAAGAGTTTCAAACACAAAGGCGCTCTTAAAGTCCACCATCGCATTCACACAGGCACCACCCCGTACCCCTGCACTCCATGTGGGAAGCGTTTCAGTCAGTTTGGGTCCTTAAAACTGCATCTGAAAAGTCATGAAAGGGCGGCCCCCTATCACTGTACAGGGTGTGGAAAGAGTTTCAGACAGTCACGGACTCTTAAGAAACATCAGGAGATTCATGCAGTGGAGGCGTGCTACCACTGTTCGGAGTGTGGGAAGAGTTTCAGGGATCTGAAGAGCCTCCACGACCATGAACGTGTCCACGCAGGAGGCACCCTCTATATCTGTACTGACTGTGGCAAGAGTTTCAGACAGTCAGGGAACCTGCAGAGGCACCAGCGAATCCACACGGGCGAGACACCGTATCATTGCACTGAGTGCGATAAGAGCTTCAGTCAGCTGGGCTCCCTCAAGCTGCACCAGCGAAGTCACACTGGAGAGACGCCTTATCGGTGCAGCTTCTGTGAGAAGAGCTTTAGTCAGCTGGAGAATCTGAAAAGGCACCAACGCACCCACACAGGCGAGACCCCGTACCACTGCACGGAGTGTGGCAAGAGCTTCAGCCAGCTGGGCAACCTCAAAGCGCATCTGAGAATCCACACAGGAGAGACTCCGTTCCGATGCCCCGAGTGTGGCAAGAGCTTCAAGAACAAGGGGAACCTCAAGGCACACCAGCGCATTCACACGGGAGAGACCCCCTTTCACTGCTCTGAGTGTGGCAAGAATTTTGGATGGTTGGCTGCCTTGAAAACCCATCAGAGAACCCACACTGGAGAGAGGCCGTATCACTGTGCTGCCTGCGGAGAGAGCTTCACGTACTCCTACAAGCTGAAGACGCACTCTTGCCAGGTTTGAAAGAGAGTGGACATGATGAGCACCAAAATCTCGTTCTTTTAAGTTCACATGGAAACTTGCACTAGTCCTGCACCCAGTCCTGGGTTGCAAAACCTTGCTTGTTTTTGGTATGTTATTAAAAATGACCAGGTGACCAGTTTAAACAATCATATCCTTGAACCAATCACACTCATAGGAGTTCTTCAATCAGCTGTAGTTTAATATATAATTACAATTAATTTAGCATCTAATACCTGCTCATTTAAATATACTTATGTCAAGGTAGTTCTGAAACCCTTGGTGTAGGATTAGTGCAAGTTTTAAGCCCTGTCACAATGTTCACATGTTACTTATTTTAATAAATGAGGTGAATATACCTTTAAATATCTCAACAAGTCCAAACAGACCATCACTGTCAGTGTATGAAGTCTGTTTCTCAAATGTTGCCTTCAGAGTGTTAAAAGTAAAACAAATGTAGCAGTGGAACAGTTTATTTTTACTGGACAAAAAATCAGATTGAATCCCAGAATACAGCTTTGTACCAAGAAGGCAATATCTAAAATATCTCATCTGGAACCCAAGTAGGCCAAGTAGTATGATAGTTGGAAGTCTGTGCCAACCAAGGCCACTGGCACATTTAGCACTTGTATAAATGAAAAACCTTCCTATGCTTTGCATAAAAAAAAAACTCCCAGGAAAAAAACAAAACAATGAATAAAACTGCATGCCCAATGGTACATACCCACAGTGGTGCTCGAGGCCAGGCAATGGCATAGTGGGAACTTAGGTTGACCATTGTTTCGTTTTTTTTTTAATTGGGTTTGGAGGACATTGGGCAAAAATGAAAGCTATTAAAATTTCTGGCACTCAGTTCCACAGGGACAGTGACAACACTGTTTTAAGAATGATTTTGGTTTTGTAAATAGCACAAACTAAAGAGTCTCCAAGGCAAACAAAATAAACACATTATAAATGTCAGAACTCTGGAAAACCTGTTTTTTTTTAAATAGCTGAAGCCCAATGTTCCCCCCATCCCAATATTGTTATTCAGCACTGTAAAAAGGGGTTTTGTTACCTGCGATGTCAATTGTGGGTGTCCGCTGAATGACCAGAGAGAGACAGAGGAATGCAATTGAAAACGGCACGTAGACGTCCAGGTTTTATTTACAAGTTGCAGTAAAAGGTGCCTGCCACCAGGATACCAGCTATGATAACCCTAGTGCAGGAGGACGTACGCAAACACAGTGTAATAAATAGAAAAAAGTCTAGAAATACTGGGGAAAAACACAGCTAGAAAATAAAAGTTCTCCACATAGTTGGCTTTAGCGCTGCTCCCACTAAAACAGTGAATTTACATCCCCTAAGCTTTTCCCTATTCTAATAACTAGAAGCCTGGTTAAACACACTGTGGTCACATATTTGGTTCACTCACCCTGGATGTACAAACAGGCTTCAAAGCTTGATGGAACAAAAGAACAAAACTGGCTTTCCATCTCCTTTTTAAACTATGTGCCTGGGGCTTAATTGACCATCAATCAATCAATCAAGTTCCAGCCACATTCCACACATGGATTTGGCAGGAATGGGATTTAAGTCCCTGCCAAACTTAAATTAAAAATATTTAAACTTTATTTACAAGACAATTACCAGGGGTGGAATTATAACCTCCATATCTAGCACACTTATTGTCAATATTTTTAAAATTTATATATAGGCTTGCTACTATTATTATTATTTATTTATTTATTTTTATTTTTTTGCCAAATCGACAATTAATAGACATTTATTTTAGAAAGAATTTATCGTTTTTTTCTGTCTTTATTTTTCAATTCAAGCAGAGAACACATGAAATCAACTTCTATGCTTTTAAAAAAAAAGACTTTTTATGTCATTGTCTCATTTAGCGAAACCCCTTTATCATATTCGACATGCAACAAAACTATGGTACCAACATTGTAATTGAAGTAACGTTTGGTCACAGTGGAGCTATACCTTGTATAGGATCTAAGAAAGATCCTACATAAATTTTTAAAAATTCTCAAATAAACCATAAATGTAGCATATAAAAGTGTATTACACAGACTTTTATAGCATACATTTACGAGTAAAAATAATATGCACAGAAAATAAACATTAGATAGTTGAACAGAACTAACTTGCACCTATTATTCGGAGTCTGAGCTCCACCCCTCTCCTGCTTCAGCACAGCTGGACTCAGTGGAAGGCAAGGCAGACGGGCGCGCTTCGTCCTGCCACGGAGACTTCAGCCGTCGGTTAGGGGATTGTGCACAATACTCATTTAAGTGTTTTCCTCTTGCACCCCATTTTCAAATCAAACTAGTAACTGTCATCGTATACCTATAGCAAAAGCTTACCTACACCATAACCCGTTAATTTAAAAGTAGGCGCTTTGAATGACAGGCCAACGTTGTAGCTGGCAAATGAAAGTGCACAGTCGGTGCAGGTCTTGATGATTGACAGTCATTTAAACGAATGAGAGCATTCTAGCGCTGCTTCAGTCAACGAGATCTGTCAGCACAGGATGAAATGACTGACAGTGAAACTACAATAGTCTACTAAGGGACCACTGAGATGACTGACAGCAACCCCTAGCCATTCAGAGCGGAACGGAGACGGGACACACAGCAAGTATAAAAACTACACAAACTAGTGATGATTTATAAATGATTATTTTTGGTAAGAAAATAAAAAATTGCGAGTGGTTTTACCGACGTTTATCCTATGTAAATTTATTTGTCAAACTCATATTTTTGGGGAATTCGACGTTTAACGAGCTTTACGGATTAAAATCGAAAAGTAGCAAGCCTATTTATATATAAAGCAACCAAACAATACATTATTTACATTACATTAAAAAAGGGTGGGCCTTGCACTGCCTAGATCTTGTGTCATTGGCGGAACGGTGCTTTTGCAGCCATGAGCTGAGGTACTTTTTTGGTTCAAATAGTGCAGTGGGGGGTCCATTCAAATTAATCATTATCAAACTGGCAATATTTGGCACCGACAGCTGCTGTCTAAAACCTTTTTCAAACTCAGCAGTCCTCAGGTCCACTGTTAGGGTTTTCTACGTAGTCTCGCATTCCATTACTAGCTTGTTCTGTACTCAAACTGAAGTGTCTGCACTGTCTTCTCACTTGTCCCTCACCATGGAGAATGCTTGGATTTGATGGCCATCTACTTGAATCCAAGATGCTGAGATCTGCGAAGATGTCCTCTCCGCATGAAAGGTGCTTTTCCATATTGTTAACAGGACTCTGAAGAAGCTGCCCAACATTAATACAATTTAACTTTAGCTTCAGAGTTATTGATCTGAATTCTCCCAAGTCTTTGGCTTTCAAAGCCTCCTCATATTTGTCCCTTGGTGAGTCCTGGAAGGAGGCTAACACATTTAGTCTGTTTCACTAAATGTTCAGCCCTGGGAAAGGTCCTAGAATGAGCCTGAACCTCCTGAGACAAATTAGCCAGCTCGTAGAGCACATACATCAGGACTAGGTCAGAGGAATTCAGGACTTGCTAAACTCCTATACGTTTGCCTTTCCTTACTGTTTCAGAAGGGGCCCCAAATGACACCCATACAGCTCGTACAGTCCTACAACTACTAGCCACCCAGCATACATCCAAGAGTCGTCCAATGCATAGGATTTGGGACCCTACTTCTGGTGCTGCTTCATTGAGCTCATGTTGTTTTTTGATTGACTGGCTGTAAATATTATGGAGCTTTTCCATAAAGACTGAAATGGTTGACAGTGGTGACCTCATCAATAGCGTATGTGCCATGTGAAGAGTTTTGGGTGTTTCAATCACAATCTTGTCGCCACACTAGAGTTCCTGCCTAGCATAATACTGCCCCATCAGATACAAATGAAATGCAGTTTTCTTGAAGATAACTGTAAGTGAATCCAGCATTCCATAAACATTCAAGGAGTGCTGAAATAATACCCTCAGCTCTCTGATTTTCAACTTCCACAAGGTCAAAGAACATCAATATACAACCCTCAACAGATGCTTTCAGAGTGACTGTCATGGCAGTTTTTCTGCTGATAGTGCTAGCCTCATCAATTAGCACAGCCAACATACATGAAGACAATGCACATCTCCTTTGCAATATGATTGACAATGCCTGTTGAACTGTATCGTGAATGTAAAATGTTTCCCATGTTTACTCTATTGAGTTCCTGTAACATTTATTGTGCTATACCATGAGCTTTGGAATCCACATGCTTCTTCATTTTAATCCTGAGGGACGACAATTTTATCTCTCTACTTTCATTGCAATATGCTTCAACATGATAGTTGCACCACTCATTAGAAAGAGATATACCTTGGTATTTCCAGACACCAGTTGTCTTGGCAGCACTGCAGTCCAGACAACATATAAGGCAAAAGGATTCACTTTAGAAAATTAACCATTATCTAAAGTCCAGAGCTGTACCCTGTTGAAATAAACCTACAGTTAAAATCTTCAATGTCTCTTCAAGTGTAAGAAACAGGGTACAGTTCATATAATATAAGCAAACACGTACAGATCAATTTATTGCCACCTGCGTTTCATGTGATAGAGGACATTTTATAAAGGGAGTGAATTTATTTCCTGGCTGGGGGCGAGTTTGTTTCTTGGGGGGAGACTCAGTTTCAGAATAGATTCACCGGGGGGCGGGTTACAGGGGCAGACTTATTCCATGACACCGGCCCTGTTTCTGGAGGATTTATGATCGAGCTGGCATGGTTTATTCACAACACACACTAAACTAGCAGCGACACAAGTATCACTTAACTCCGTCTTTTGTATTGTGAAAATGTACCTCATACCAGACCATCTTTCTAAAATAAACACTAGTTATACAATCTTTTTCAACTATGATAATCCATAAAATCCATGTTGTCAGTATCCACTGCACAATGGCCGTGCATTCAGCAAACCAACAAACCAACACCTATTCTGCATTGAGACTAACACAAGGCTCATTTGTCAGAATAATTGGACACCAGTGACTGGGATTGCTGGCGCACACAACAAACGCATGTTAGCTTTTTATAAAATCTCAAAAGCAGTGCTTAACGGATCTAATAAAACACTTAGTATAATATATATTTGAAGGTTTGATCATTTACTCAACTCGTGAATTCACAATATTAATGCATACCCACCAAGCTTTCTGTCCTTGCAGTCCAACCAGGGGTACTTCTCCTTAAATTCTTCCCACTTTTTCTGGCTCCAAATATCAGGCCACAAGTTTAGATCAGGAGCTGATGTCTCTGATGCCTGAAATTGTGGGTCGTATCTAACCTCATCGATCGGTTCGCAACCGCCAAAACTGCTTTCAGAATGCTCTAGGTCTTCAGACTCCAAACTGGTACTTACTGAAGACTCAGAGACTTTTCTTTCCAAAAAATGAAAGAATGTTTGATGCTTCATTTTTTTTAACAAATAAAAATGATTTTTTAAAAATCAACAACAATAAAAACAATGTTGTAAAAACAAAATAAATTAACTTTTGACTGTAGGCCACAAGTGCAGCAAATGATTGTTGATAAACATGTTAGCTAAATCGGAAGAGATTCTGCCAGTCATTAATGTGCCCGTTTCTTTGAACTAGAATGATCTCTACTGGATATAGGCGAATTTGAGGGGTAGTATTCTTACAGTAAGTTTAATAGTCTACTAGTAGACTATTTAATGAGAGATATTGGGACAGATCTAGCAAAGCTATAATTGGCAGTGCAATTAAAAAAAAAATATGCAATTAATGTTACAAAACAGCTTAACTGATTTGTTTAGAAAATATATATATTAATATACAATTGTTAAAATTGTGATATTTCCAACCAAAAAATCGCCCAGCAGAATCACAGTACATCTCTGTACTTTAAAATATAGTGCTCCACACAATGAAAAGATTTCCAGATGTGCATGTTGATTGTTAAGGATTTGGAAATCCCGTATCGAGAGAGACAACTTGATGACAAGGGGATATTATAATAAGTGTTCTGAGTAGGGACTTAAATACTAAAAGAAACTGAAATTAAATGAATAATGTCTGAAAAATGCTTGTCTATGAATTTTAGTTTCTTTTAGTATTTCTTATATTCAACACTGTTGAGTATTTAATAGGAAGGGATGAGTACTTTGATTTGTAAGAAACATGTTATACTGACTTATGTGAAACACTCATACCAGTGCTAGTAACCACATGAACATTACTATGTTTTGGATGTGTAATGATTACCACTTACAGTACTCAATTTGTATTTTCTTTTTATATCCAAAATACTATAACAGTTCAATTTAGTTGGTTAGTAAATTAATTATATATATATATATATATATATATATATATATATATATATATATATATATATACAGTACTGTGCAAAAGTTTTAGGCAGGTGTGAAAAAATGCTGTAAAGTAAGAATGCTTTCAAAAATAGACATGTTAATAGATTATATTTATCAATTAACTAAATGCAAAGTGAGTGAACAGAAGAAAAATCTAAATCAAATCCATATTTGGTGTGACAACCCTTTGCCTTCAAAACAGCATCAATTCTTCTAGGTACACTTGCACAAAGTGAGGGATTTTGTAGGCATATAGTCAGGTGTATGATTAAACAATTATACCAAACAGGTGCGAATGATCATCAATTCAATATGTAGGTTGAAACACAATCATTAACTGAAACAGAAACAGCTGTGTAGGAGGAATAAAACTGGGTGAGGAACAGCCAAACTCAGCTAACAAGGTTAGGTTGCTGAAGACAGTTTACTGTCAAAAGTCATACACCATGGCAAGGCTGAGCACAGCAACAAGACACAAGGTAGTTATACTGCATCAGCAAGGTCTCTCCCAGGCAGAAATTTCAAGGCAGACAGGGGTTTCCAGATGTGCTGTCCAAGCTCTTTTGAAGAAGCACAAAGAAATGGGCAGCGTTGAGGACCGTGAGGCGAGTGGTCGGCCAAGGAAACTTACTGCAGCAGATGAAAGACACATCATGCTTACTTATCTTCGCAATCGGAAGATGTCCAGCAGTGCCATCAGCTCAGAACTGGCAGAAAACAGTGGGACCCTGGTACACCCATCTACTGTCCGGAGAAGTCTGGTCAGAAGTGGCCTTCATGGAAGACTTCGGCCAAAAGCCATACCTCCGGCGTGGAAACAAGGCCAAGCGACTCAACTATGCACGAAAACACAGGAACTGGGGTGCAGAAAAATGGCAGCAGGTGCTCTGGACTGATGAGTCAAAATTTGAAATATTTGGCTGGAGCAGAAGGCAGTTTGTTCGCCGAAGGGCTGGAGAGCGTACACAAATGAGTGTCTGCAGGCAACAGTGAAGCATGGTGGAGGTTCCTTGCAAGTTTGGGGCTGCATTTCTGCAAATGGAATTGGGGATTTGGTCAGAATTAGTGGTCTCTTCAATGCTGAGAAGTACAGGCAGATACTTATCCATCATGCAATACCATCAGGGAGGCATCTGATTGGCCCCAAATTTATTCTGCAGCATGACAACGACCCCAAACATACAGCGAAAGTCATTAAGAACTATCTTCAGTGTAAAGAAGAACAAGGAGTCCTGGAAGTGATGGTATGGCCCCCACAGAGCCCTGATCTCAACATCATCGAATCTGTCTGGGATTACATGAAGAGAGAGAAGCAACTGAGGCTGCCTAAATCCACAGAAGAACTGTGGTTAGTTCTCCAAGATGTTTGGGCCAAGCTACCTGCCGAGTTCCTTCAAAAACTGTGTGCAAGTGTACCTAGAAGAATTGATGCTTGATGCTGTTTTGAAGGCAAAGGTTTGTCACACCAAATATGGATTTGATTTAGATTTTTCTTCTGTTCACTCACTTTGCATTTAGTTAATTGATAAATATAATCTATTAACATGTCTATTTTTGAAAGCATTCTTACTTTACAGCATTTTTTCACACCTGCCTAAAACTTTTGCACAGTACTGTATATATATATATATATATATATATATCAATAATAATAATAATATAGGGTAATTATAATAATAATCTGGCAAATGCAGTATGTATTTTGTATTAAAATTGCTTTAGCTTGTTAAGTAATGGGGAATTTGAACAGACATGTTTGAGCAGATACTTCAAAACATTTTTGATTGTTAAACCATATTGCTGATTTAATGAGTTCTGTAATGTTTGTATTTTTAGAGTAGAAACTGAACACTGCAGTATGTAAGTATGCAGTGGTGTATTGTCGCTAACCCTTGTACAGTAAAAAGTATAGCAGTACTGTAATTGTATCTCTCTGTGCGCATATTACGTTTCTGGTGTGCAGTATTCAAGACTTAATACATCCCTGTTCGCAATAAAAAGTGTCTTAATCACACATTTCTGCCTAAGGTTATGTTTCGCAATGCAAACTGTTAATGCAAATAGCATTTGAACAGTCAAAACAGACACTACGCCAGACATACAAGGGGGTAGTAAAACCCATTTACCTGCTGCATCAAAATACTTGGTTTCCACTTCAACACGTTTAAAAGCAAATTTTCCAAAAAGAATAAAAACATTTTAATGGTCTAATACTAGCTAGAAACTACTCCTGTCGAAACAACAAACATTTAACGATGCCTTCCTGCAACTAAGTTGTTGTGTAGAGTTATGTTTTTGTTTCTCTCACATGATTTGCACTTGCTTCCAAATGGAGAGAGGCACTGGAATACGCAAAGCAATATTGGCTGTTGTTTGAGCAAGATCTTGCCCAATTAGCGGGTAATATTTCTTGATTGGAGTTTAAAATGCCAAGTTTCTATTGGTTTCACTTGTTACTTTTGAGACAACAAAAAAAACTGTAAAACAGCCACTTTCTCCTAAACCAAGAGCTTACAGCTATGGTACGCCATCACAAGCATTTCCACTTTAAACCCACACAATACAAACCTCTGTCCAATACAAATACAACTTGGTACTCATACACTTCAGAAGGCTCTAGCCCATACAGTTGTATACTTGTAGTTTTACCTAATAATTCTGATTGAGTGTTTTAAAGATATGGTTGATTGGACTTAAATATCTTGGTAAAAATGTTGTTTTTCAGCCATTAGTCATACACACAACTTGATACGTCGCCAACAAAAAAAAAAAAAGGAATGAAAAACAAACAGAACAGACACCGTTTTTAATAAGAAATTTTATTGTAAAACTATTTTAAAAAATTTGAAGTGTCCTATAGCATTACATGCACACTGGATTGCTTGTTCCCATTTGCTTCTGTGGAAAGTTTGATTTAAAATAATAATAATAATAATAATAATAATAATTAGAAAGTAGAAACACTGCACACAAAACCAGTTGCAGGACTGGTTTGGAAGCAAATGCACATTGTAACCAACCCAATGTGTCTTGGTTATTGTAGAGTAGTAGGGTGGTCAAACGTAATTTTATATTTCAACTAACAAAATGCAAAATAAATAATGTTATTTTTACCTAAACATATCCGAAATCAAAGTGCCCCAAGTATGTGTGTTTTAATCATGTTTTAACGCACCAAATTCATACTTAGTCTACCAAGCCGCCATCTTGGATTTGAGTTATGTCCTCTACTGACTTTGAGCCTTCATAATTTAAAAAATGTAGTATGTATACAAAGAGATCTTCTGAGCTAGATGGTGGTTTTAAATTGAAAGGTTTAAATGTACAAGTAAGCCTCCCAAAAACACAGCTCACTGTGAGCAGACTGGCAGGAAAGCATGGCCCGGACACAGCAGTACTGCAGATATCTGTGTATGTGTCACTTTTAAAAGGCATGGGTTTTGTTTACTATATATCCGAACACAATTATTAAAGTCTTGTTTAAAATGTGATCTATTGGTCTATTAAGAAAACATTATTATCCCTGTGCTGCATTTTTTACAATATATTTTTACCAACTGTGATAGGCTCTAAACATTGTAGACACCTTCAACAGCAAATAGAGTACATTTTACTTCTGCCCTGATTGGTTTAGGTTTTGAAATCTGATAGTAAAGGAAAGAAATACATTTTTTCACCTGTATGTCCTACATTCAAGGGCCTACAGAGTCAGAAAGCTTTGACTGTCTACTTTTCATTGATTATACAAACATGAATCAAAGTCGACAGAGACACTGAATAATGAAGTTTGAAAAAGGGCTTAAAAAAAATAAAATAAAAAAATTCACATTGCATGCATCATCACTAACATTTTGACTGTGTCAGTGTTTTTAAAATCAATCAAGATGATATGACAACCAAAAAGAAAAATACATTGCACATAGTATGTCTTCTTCGATTACTATACTAAAATGTGTATTTTCGACTTTAAATTTCTATTTTTATTCCATTTTTAATAGTTTCAAAATGCTGGAGATGATATTTTCTGAAATAGTAAATGGAAATCAATCAACAATTGTCAAAGTATGAGTATTGTGATTAATATTTATGTTTACCAGAGCATTTATGCTGAAAGAGCATTTATACAAAATGCAGAAAGATTGTGCACACTGATTAGTAATCAATTCTACAACGAGTAGAAAACTGCAAAATTCATGAGCAGCACAGAGCGCTCTGAGCAGAATTCTCTATAGGCAGAAATCGCCAGCCGCCTGCTTCGCCCACCGTAACAGTAGCCAGCAGAATGCTCTGTAAAATCGAAGTGGTTATGCAGTATATGAAGGATGTATGGTTAACAGTTTCTGTTGGTAGGTTAAAATAGTGGGCCAAATAGGTTTTGTAAATTCACCTCCATATTGGTATTGGACAACAATTAGAATAAAGGTTTTTGAAACACTAAAAATATTAACCCTTTCCAGTCGATTGTTGGACCTGGTCCGACATTGCGATTATTCCTATCCGGTCCATTGTCGGACCCTGTCCGACATCATCAAAAAAACGCAAAAAACAGGTTTCTAGTCGTTTTTCTCCGGAAAAAGCGAGAAAACCATTCAATGGCGAGTGGGAGCGACAGGAGCGAGACAAGCCAAAAAAAAAAGAAAAAAAAAAAGGCGTATCTCATGAATAGTCATACTTGCCCCTGGCATCACATAGGAGCGGTCATAAGGAAAGAAGCTGGGTGTTACTGTATCAGCACACAGAGACTATCACGGACATTTGCAGAGCTTTTTTGAGATGTTATAGTAATAAAATAATGACTTGGATTGCATTATTGAGGAGTTTGGTGATAAAACGAGTGATCAGGAGATGATTGATCAGTATGTACGACTTATTATTATTATTTATTTCTTAGCATATGTGAAAGCGTTAGCGAACGAAAGGGTGGGGCGGGGCTGGAGATGCCTAGTGAGTGCTTTGTTGATATGCAGGGCCTTTTAAACCCGTTTAACTGTGGAGAAAAATACTTTTAAACAGCGCGTCTAATATTAACTGCGCGTGTGAAAATAAACTGGACCTGACGCGCAGTTAATAAATGGACTGCAAAGGGTTAAGTCTGTATCTCAAACAGTTTGAGATATAAGTGTGTGAAAAAATGCACACAGAGAGGATTACAAAAACATCTCTGAAGACGGATCAGGTCTGCTGGCTGCTGAGAGCCCCTTTTGTTTGTAGGAGTTGGGAGATCAGGTTTAAATCACTGCAATCCCAGGGGAGGTGGAATGAGGGGTCCAGGGACCCTAGAAATCAGGGTTCATCTCTCCCTGATTGTTTAACTCGATCGAGGAGTAATTCAGGGGACGCCTGTGGAGAAGAGAACATGGACAAATAAATTTGATGTTAAAAATATTCTCATATCATTCTCAGGTGTCCCTTATATTTCCCTTACAAGCAAGTTCAATTCTTTTCTTGGTTACAAGTAATAGGTCCCAACCCAACCCTTGCATTCCTGTTTCTTGCTGCAGATAGGACACTATGTGGGCTCAGCTAATTAGAGTCAATTGAATAATCTGTCAAGATATTTCGGGAAGACGATAAGATACAACGTTGCTGTTGCTTACTGGTAGCTAATCCCTTCCTGCACTGTAGTCCAGATTGCCTCTAATAGAACATGTGACAGGAAGTGATACTGTACCTGAGAGCAATAGTTTAAACATTTAATCAATAGCAATAGAAATGATACAAATCTTGAGCACAACAGAAGTGAGGGTAGTGATAATGGTGCCCGGTTAGCAGTGTTTCAAATAGAGATGGAGTAGAGGTTCTTACCTCCTCCTGTAGCAGTAAGCAGCTGCAGCAACTGCCAATCCAACAACCAATAGTGCAGCAAAGACCAGCGCTATCTCCCAGCCAGAGGTCATCTCTGAGGAAAACACACACACAGACACAAGAGATAAAGAAACAAAACATGAAGCAAAAGAACATACTATTTATACGCCAACTGACCCGTGTGCGTCACCTGTGCTTTTTACAGTGTTAGGCTTGCTTAGGTTCATCACAGCTCACATCTCATAGCCTCATAACTTATAATAACTCTTTCAACAGAGCAATAAACAGGTTTAATAAACTCACTAGTCGTACAGGAAAGGCCATGTTTATACATCTTCAATCTGACCACATTATAGTAATTGTCGTTAACAAAAGAAAACACCTCAATTTTGCACTTACATTAACCACAAGTCTCAGATGTAGTTTTTAAAGTAACATGAAATATCACACATGTATTTTCATGTTAAACACAGATATCTGGTACTACACCGGGTTAAATCAATTCTCAATGTGCTTGCCTGGTCTTCCAGGAAGTTTAGTGCTTACTGCCTTTGTCATTTCACCCCAGCAATCTTATGGGTCAAAGCATACTGTGGCGGAAAAGATAGGAGTCAACAGAGGAAGCAGCTGACTGGTTATCGACAGGAAAACTTTGAGAGGTTTTCACTGTTAAGACACTGTCTGCACAGTTCATGTGCCTGTCCTATTGCACTGTAGGCCTCCTGTCTCTACAGTACCTGAGCCCTGGGACCTGTAGAACTCTGGTTCTTGGCAGCTCATTCCCACCAGGCCCCCCGAGAGCTGCATCAGACTTGTGTTCTTCAACGTCTGGTTTATGTTGTTACGCTGATCCTCAGACAGTGCCAGGATGTGTCCGCTTAATCGTATCAGACCCTCATAGCAAGAGAACTGTGCTTCTGTCATAGGAGAAAGAGTATTTAGGAGACTGGTTGGGTACTAGGATGCACGGACATAAAACTGTTGCACTGCTGTGTATTGCAATATATCATGGTATCTCAATAATGAATGACCCTTGGTCGAGGTGGCCTGTGCAAGGCACCCACTCACCATGCAGGTGGACAGGGGAGAATCCGCAGTGGCAGTGTGACTCCAGGTACAGCGCCACCTCACTCCGCATGGCCTCTCTGCTGCCTTCCCTGTGCAGCCACTGCCTACAGTCTGCCAAGAAACAACAAGCGAGCCTTCTCAGCAGTGTTACACACACCAGTGGATACTTTCATTAAAGCACACTCCCCACCGTCACCTTTCAACTATCGGTGTGAATAGTAAATAAGCCAAGTGTTTAACTGCTGTCATTTTAAAACATGCAGTTCAAACAGATGTTAGCCTTAGTGTATAGTAATCTATTTCACATTCAATGTCTCTTCAGTCTTTTCTGTACACAGTTAAATGCTGGACACATGAATACTTGTTGCGGTAATTTATAAAAAGTGATGGAGGGTTTTCTTATGATGGCTTCCAACATTTCCAATAGTTTAAGCGTTTAAATGTGTTGAATACCATAGTTTAAATGAAACGGAAACTAACACCCCTATCGACAATAGTGCATTTTCAAATCAATGGCGAAAATGACTAGTTCAATTCAGTAGAGCATCTGCAATACCATCATAAGTAAATTAGCACATTTAGACAACCATAGGAAGCTGGAAAATAATTAATGGTACAAAACAAGCAAGAAACTATTCAGAACAATTCTTTAATGATGTCATCCTACAAGCTACAAAGCTGTTTTACACTGTTACAATGGATGTGTCTTTACACATCAAAATAGGGACCAGCATTTCATATTAAAAACAGCAGCGAATGTCTTTGAAACAATCTCTCTCATATTACTTGCATAAAGCATTAAAGGCTTTACTATTACAATCAATATTGTAAAAAGTAAATCACCATGATCTACATTCAAAACAGAAAATATAGGTGCTAAATACGTACATAAATAAACATAGCCCCAAGATAACTTTGGCTAAAGGTTGGATAAGTGGTTCACTTGATATAGGTAAAAAAATGTAGTGTATGGATGTACAGTAGTGTGCACATTTATTAGAACACTCCATTGCTTCTGTTTTGATTTGTTTTGCGCATATGAAATCAAACCACTTTAACTGAAAATCTCCAAAATTGGCTAATTAGTGATTGTCTAATTCAATTGATGACCAATAGGCCACACATGCAATTCATTAAAAATAGTAAGAGAAAAGAAACACACAGCCACACATGGTAAAATACATGATACTTTTTAAAAGCTGTTTAAGATGCCTAATTAAAGCACAAAGTGGTCTAACATTTTCACAAATATTTTTTCTATATCCCCAATTACTGACAAAAAAAATACTCACATTTTTATGCAGGATATAAATGACAAATTGTGTGCTACTAATAAATTTGCACACTGCTGTACATATTGGCATCACCAGGGATAATTATTCACAAGGTTGAAGGACTGTAATAACAAACCAAGTGAACCAGACAAATCAGAGGAGAGGGTTACCTGTCTCAGCGTTGCCCCGCTTGCTCTCCTGCTTGCTCACACACAGGTCCAGATCAAGGGGGAAGGTTTGGGAGGGACACAGACTGTCATTCTGGGGGGTGGGCTTTGAAGGGGTCCAAGCCTGGGGGGTCCTCAACTCACAGCAGGAGCAACGACTGAGAGAGACCAACCCCAACTCTGGCCTGAGAACCAGAGAGACAAAGCGAGAGGAAGAGAAAGTTTCAGATGATTGCAGCCATGTGTTACCATCTCTGAAACACTTGAGAGATCAACACATAACAATGACCAAGTTTTGAATGTCTTTCATGACACAGATCTAATCTTAAATGTAGAATTTGGGCCTGATTTAAGTTAAGTTACGTTGAGTAAATCTGAATTAATAAAGCACTGCACTAAAAAATAATCATATCTATTTACATCAACATAAAGTAATAACCAATTATTTAAAAACCATGGCCTGGGATGGCATGGAAGGAATGAAGGCTTACCTGAACACGGGAGTGTAGAGCTGGCTGCTGGGGGTGAGAGTCTGCAGCAGCTCCTGGTCATCACTGAATACCACGGCATCAACAAGACTGAGGTTCGACGCGGGCATCCCTACGGGAAATGAGCTGGGAAAGCCGTGGTACAGTGCCACTGCACCCCTCTGTGGTATAGGAGTGCCATGGGATACCACGGGCAGGCGCTGGTCTGGAGAGGAGGCGCATTGACTATTACAGTTAGTAACAGGCATGACGATCTATGCAAGTATTTCTACATTGAATGCTACAAACAAAAAGGTATATATACTTTGGTGAAATATGGGAGATTTTCAAAAGACTGATTTGCATTAATCTCAGAGCAACTTGGTATAGGCAGGTATTATCAGTTATCTTAATTATTTTAATTCTTTTAATTATTCTAGTTCTTGTTTAGGTGTGCTTTTTACGTTTCAGTCATCACACCCTGGAGACTTTTTAAAACTCAAAACTCTCAGAATCATGTCTAACCTCCAAGTACATTTAATACACCATTAACCATGTGATATTTTACATTGAAACCACAAGAGAAAAAAACATATCTCATTAATATAAGACACTTTTGACTCTATATACACCATTTATCAAGTATTATCATTGAGCCTTTACATATGGGTCATTCCATGTCAAATCAAGCAGTATTGAAATATGTCACAGTGATACTGGTTAATAACTATCACTCTAGTTGCAGCAATCTAAGCAAGTTTAGTTATTTAGGATTAAATTGGGTTCAATTTTTCCTATCATGAGCGGAGGCTACCATGCTTCCATAGAATTCAAGTTGATTTGACACATCTGAAATGACCCATGTGGATGGCCCCCGAGTGTGGGAGTGTATATGAATGCTCCTCACTGGTGGAGACACTGGTCCCGATCAGGTAGAAACCCAGGCTGTTGCTCTCCCCGGTCAGCGGTATGGAGATGGAGGCATGGACAGGCCTCTGTTCAAACACCACCAGCACGTAGCCCACCATGCTGGACTGGGGCGGGGCTCGCAGCTCCACAAAGGCCTGCTGGTCCGTAGCGTTGGTCCAGTTAGCACCAGCCACCTCGAAGATGACAAACCCGTCGAGCTTGGGTTTCAGGGTGGGCTGGGGGTGAAGGGTGGGTTCCAGAGCACAGGCGTTCTCCTTCATAGGGGTCAGCAGGGTAACCTATAGCAAGAGTTCAGGGTTGAGGCTATAAACGTGCTTCATTGGAGGTCATTGTACTATTATACTCTATGAAACTAAGTCAAGTATCTTTCTTTTAGTTTTACCTCTCTCGTGGAGAAGTATAGTGAAACTGCAGGTAATTCAATTTCTTCCTACATGTCAGTTCAGCCCCAGAAAAAAAAATCAAAATGCAATCTTTCCCGAGCCCTAAAGAGAGCCTGAACTCACCTGGAAGGCGGCAAGCAGGCGAGGCTCGAGGCTCCCGCAGCGGCTCAGTGACTCGTCCACAGAGCTGAAGGAGGGGTCCTCCAAGAGGTGGGGCTGCCCAGGGGTCAGCACCTCTCCCAGGGCCTTCGCCCCCTTGTCAGAGCCCCTTGAGCGGTACACCACGGCATCCAGCAGCCCCTCCGTGGGGATAGAATCCCCTTGCGAGAAGTGGGGCCCCTGGGGGCTGCGGTACAGGGCCACAGCATCTGGGCCGTTCTGCACTGTGTTTGGAGGCAGCACAATGGAGGGCCGGGGGGTCACTCCGGAGCTTCCTAGCAGGAAGAAGCCTTGCGGGTCAGTGCTGTGGCCAGTGAGGTCCATCTGCTGGTAGGGCTTGTTGTTGAAGCCATTAAAGAGGAGCAGCCAGACCCCGTCCAGACTGGCTTGTTGGCCCGAGGTATGTCGAATCTCAATGAACTCATAGTCCTCCCGTGCGCCAGGGCTGTCTGCATTCACCTCACTCAGCAGGAACTCACCCTGACCAGAGGGGTCAACAGGAGGGATGACGGTGCCGCCCTGAGCCACTGGGAGGGAATCCAAGATAGTGCAGTCATTTAGTGAAGGTCTTACTCAAAATCACTTTGCACAGTACTAATTTAGTGCAGGTCTTATTCAAAATCACTTTGCACAGTACTAATTTAGTGAGGGTCTTATTCAAATTCACATTCCACAGTACTAATTTTGCACCGTTGTTATCTTAGGGAAACCGCAAATGTTACAGAACCTGCAAGAAACAACTACAGTACACATAGATGCTCTTCAACTAACCTTCTGAGTTATTTATTTGAAGTTTTGTCAATTCAAAGTTTAGTTCTCTTTTTCAGGTCAACAACCTGCGTACAAACTGCACTAACAAAAAAACCAAAAAATACCCAAAAAAAACAACAACATGTAGACAAAACATCAATCAAGGTGACTAAAAAGCAATGGCTGGTGTATATAGGAACCACTGAAGTATAATCGCGGGTTGTTTCAAAAGTACATTAGGGTGAGTCAGGGTTAATAGTCTTGATGACGTACCCACAGTGTGAGGACACAGCCCCAGCCCAAGACACTCATTAGTCTGCCCTGGGGTGGGACGTCCCCCTAGGAATACCCCGGGGTCCCGGCTCCATTTGGCCACCCCACAGCGGCTCAGAGATACACCCCCTTCCTGAAACCTGTCAGGGAGAGAGAGAGAGAGAGAGATCATATCTACATATTCAAATTCTCAGCAGAAAACCTGGCTCAGCAGCAGCCTTTTAAGACTTTAAACCCCCCCAGTATAAAATCACCAGGTCAAACACACAAATATTTTGGCTAATGCTTTTATCAGTGCGGTGTCTGTGAATTGTAATGGCACCTGCTGCTGAGAAGGAAGGGCTCTCTGCCAGGGATCAGGGTCTGTGTGAGATTGGGGTTCAGCTCCCCCCCTCCCGTGTAAACGAGGGCGTCAATTGGCTGGTCCTGGCTAAGGGGGCTCCCTGTAGGATAATCAGCCACCCCCCCGGAGTACAGCACCACTGCGCCCGCCAGCGCCCCCGGTTGCTGGAGGAGAGAAGCACCCTCAGGGGGCAGCACCTGGGAGACTGCAGAGAGAAAAAAAAGTCACAATTTATTTTAATGTGCTAGGATATGTCAGTGGTGATCTGATTACTATCCACACAACAGATTCTATCGCATCTGAATAGCAGCCTATAGTCCGCTAGTGTTTTTAGTGTCCTATGGGTGTACTTGTTTCTACAGCACTGCTTAATACTGTATAGTATAGTATGGTATAATACAGTATAGAAAACTCCTGTACTGGGTATCAGAGACAGCAAATACAATAAGGTACAGTAGAAGGGCCCTACCTGATACATTTCCCCTGTCTGCTGCGATAAGGAAGAGGCCCTTGCTAGTAGTTTCCTGTATCTGGATCTCCATGCTGAAGCTTACAGTTGCCGTCACACCGTCTAGAAGCACCAGAGCGAGGGGGGTGGAGGTTGGAGCGGGCTGGGGCATACTGAGCTCCAGAAAGACCCCTTCCCCCAGACGGAGCTCGCTGATCTGGATAGGGGAGTTTATACTCAGGCTGGTGCAGGGATTTGTGCTGCCAGGGGAGGGAATGCCAGCCTGGAATGTCCAGTTAGACCCGGAGAGCCAGCAGCGCTCGATGGACTCATCTCCTAGCTGGAAAGACTCATCTTCTAGAAAGCTTGGCTTCCCAGGCGTTAAGACCTGCTCCAGGACTCCGGAACTGTCTGAACGTCGAGATTTGTACACAATGGCGTCTACTAGGCCTGTTGCAGTTACTTTCATACCTATGCTGTAACCATTCTCTCCGTGGTACAGAGCAATGCCATCCAGCCCATTCTGGATACTATTGGCTTGCAGGATGATAGCTGGACGAGGGGACACCGAGGCAGAACCCACCAGGAAGTAGCCACTGTCCTCAGTCACGTAACCCGTCAGGTTTAACACCTTGTAGGCCATGTTGCCATTGCCGTTGTAGAAGACCAGGCTGTACCCTTCCAGACTGGTCCTCTGCCCACTACTGTGGTACAGCTCCACAAATTCTGTGGTGTCCAGCCCAGGGTTGTCAGCGTTCACCTCGCTAATCAGGAGACAGCCCTCACCCAGGCTCAGCACCAGCCCCGCGCCAGCCAGGGCCCACAGGCAGGAATACAGGAGCAGGCAGGGTCTCATTGTCATGGACCGTTCTGGGAGCTTTGATTGTTGTGTTATGTCAACAATTCCAGGGCTGACCACAAATCCACAGGTCGGGAAATTATTCTGGAGAAAAATATATTAAAATGAATAAAATGATTTTGATGGATTTAATTACGTCCCAAGTTTTCAAGTGGTTTGCACTATCCCTCCGATGTTCTGGCCCTGAATGTGATTTGATGGCAGATGGGTAGATGGATCCCACGCTCTGCGGCAGGGGAAATAGATTTTGCACTTACAATGTCTTTCTGCTGGAAGATTTCATTCATACAGATGATATTCATACAGATAATAGTCATGCCCAAAAAACATTTACGCTGCATCTCGCTGGTTCTCAGTGTCTCTATGGATTGTTTACTAGCTACCGCATATAATTGTGTTTCTCTAAACACGTGACCATACTGACACTGGAAGTCCGCCAGTTCTCTTAAGACTTAGCAGAACAGTTTTAAAACATCAGTACGGTGACAACGCTGATGTTGCTATGTTCAAACCGCCCTTTTTTTTCAAGTTCTTGAAAGTGCTTGGAGAAACACAATAATTCCTCCTGTGAAAACAGACCAGCATTTTATCTTCTAAAAACAGTAGTAAAGTCAGAACAATAAAGAGAAGCAACCCGAAATGAGTCATTTGTAACAGTTACACTAGGTTTTAAATGTGTGTCTGTACCTTTAAATTACAGGTTTGAATTACTGCACGTTTGCATTTCAACAGTTAAGGTTCCCAGTTATTATGACCTTTATGTAAGGTAGTGGAGCAGGAAGTGAGAAACATCACTGAGACTTGCAAGCAATCCCTTTTGCGATGTACTCCTCCTAATACCTTGTGCTCTACCAATAAAGCTGTTTGAATCAACTTATTGTGTCTCCAATAGGGATGTGCTTTTGGTACATTTTTATGAACGTTTAAGTGCTATGCAGGTGTCAGTGTTTTAAATGTTTAAACCACATCTACATACACTCACACACAAATATCTCTTTGTATTTGTACGCCTCATTTCTTTGTTTAGAGATACCATTTTCTTAAAAATATATATAACAAAACATCAGAAAAAACACTTGTCATTAACTTTCTTACCCCCGTGGACTGGATACCATACCACACCTACTAGAGCATGAACACAGAGTGCACCAATGAAGCACCAGATCGACTAAGAATAAAACCCACCCCAGTGTCAATCTTTCTGTTGCACCAATTAGAAAAACTACTGGGAGGCAATTGCCAAACCCCTTCCTTTTTATTTAGTTTATACATTTAAAACATTAAAAATTCCCATCCCTAGTATAAACAATACACAAACCTTACATAATCTTCCCAAAGCCAAAGGAACTGGTTACCAGAAGCCGCCTCAGAAGAACAGCTACCTGCTGTTTCTGCTGGGATTGTTGGGTAAGATTAGCCGGGGTTGTTTGGTAACGGAACATAAAATATCACAGAGCGGGTTGAACATCTTGCACTGCAAGTCAGGGCAGTTTAAAATATGTACAGTCCATGTTAGTTATCAAGGAGGAACGTTGTTACTGCCTTCTAGTTATCGAGAATAATAATTTAAAACGTTTTAAAAGATAATAACTGCATTTGCATGGTGGCAGATATTGGCACATGATTGATGATTCAATGTGATGTATCTTTACTATAGGCTTGTCTACTGTTCTGACCAGAAGACCACACTGCCTCCCTCCCAGTCCCTCACCTATAACCACTAGACCACATTGCCTCCATCCCAGTCCCTCCTCAGCTCTAACCACTAGACCACACTGCCTCCCTCCCAGTCCCTCATCTATAACCACTAGACCATACTGCCTTCCTCCCAGTCCCTCATCTATAACCAGTAGACCACACTGCCTCCCTCCCAGTCCCTCCTCAGCTCTAACCACTAGACCACACTGCCTCCCTCCCAGTCCCTCATCTATAACCACTAGACCATACTGCCTTCCTCCCAGTCCCTCATAACCAGTAGACCACACTGCCTCCCTCCCAGTCCCTCATCTATAACCACTAGACCACACTGCCTTCCTCCCAGTCCCTCATCTATAACCACTAGACTACACTGCCTCCCTCCCAGTCCCTTCTCAGCTTTAACCACTAGACCACACTGCCTCCCTCCCAGTCTCTTAGCTTTAACCACTAGACCACACTGCCTCCCTCCAAGTTCCTCATCTATAATCATTATACCTCACTGCCTTCCTCCCAGTTCCTTCTCAGCTTTAACCAGTAGACCACACTGCCTCCCTCCCAGTCCCTCAGCTCTAACCACTAGACCACACTGCCTCCCTCCCAGTCCCTCAGCTCTAACCACTAGACCACACTGCACCCTTCCTAGTCCCTTCTCAGCTCTAACCACTAGACCACACTGCATCCCTCCCAGTCCCTTCTCAGCTCTAACCAGTAGACCACACTGCCACTCTCCAAGTACCTCAGATCTCTACACTAGAAGATTCAATGGAAGTACTTTCATAAAGATCTGGACAGGCTTGTTCTGCTGAGAAAATGTGAGATACAGCAAGGTAGGGGGAGAAAGAGTGTGTAATGTCCAATGGTGAACTTCAGGAAGTCATGACTCACTATCATGAGATGTCAGTGGGCAGCTATACACCCATCCCCTGCGAGAGCAATACTGTGGAGGCGACCGCACAAACGCACACCACACTTACATTTCTTCATAAATCTGGAGAACTGCTTGCGCAATTCAAACTTGCTAAGAACTTCCTTTAACACGTCAATATGGGAGTCTCTTGTTGCACCAATTAGAAAAACTACTGGGAGGCAATTGCCAAACCCCTTCCTTTTTATTTAGTTTATACATTTAAAACATTAAAAATTCCCATCCCTAGTATAAACAATACACAAACCTTACATAATCTTCCCAAAGCCAAAGGAACTGGTTACCAGAAGCCGCCTCAGAAGAACAGCTACCTGCTGTTTCTGCTGGGATTGTTGGGTAAGATTAGCCGGGGTTGTTTGGTAACGGAACATAAAATATCACAGAGCGGGTTGAACATCTTGCACTGCAAGTCAGGGCAGTTTAAAATATGTACAGTCCATGTTAGTTATCAAGGAGGAACGTTGTTACTGCCTTCTAGTTATCGAGAATAATAATTTAAAACGTTTTAAAAGATAATAACTGCATTTGCATGGTGGCAGATATTGGCACATGATTGATGATTCAATGTGATGTATCTTTACTATAGGCTTGTCTACTGTTCTGACCAGAAGACCACACTGCCTCCCTCCCAGTCCCTCACCTATAACCACTAGACCACATTGCCTCCATCCCAGTCCCTCCTCAGCTCTAACCACTAGACCACACTGCCTCCCTCCCAGTCCCTCATCTATAACCACTAGACCATACTGCCTTCCTCCCAGTCCCTCATCTATAACCAGTAGACCACACTGCCTCCCTCCCAGTCCCTCCTCAGCTCTAACCACTAGCCCACACTGCCTCCCTCCCAGTCCCTCATCTATAACCACTAGACCATACTGCCTTCCTCCCAGTCCCTCATCTATAACCAGTAGACCACACTGCCTCCCTCCCAGTCCCTCATCTATAACCACTAGACCACACTGCCTTCCTCCCAGTCCCTCATCTATAACCACTAGACTACACTGCCTCCCTCCCAGTCCCTTCTCAGCTTTAACCACTAGACCACACTGCCTCCCTCCCAGTCTCTTAGCTTTAACCACTAGACCACACTGCCTCCCTCCAAGTTCCTCATCTATAATCACTATACCTCACTGCCTCCCTCCCAGTTCCTTCTCAGCTTTAACCACTAGACCACACTGCCTCTCTTCCGGTCCCTCAGCTCTAACCACTAGACCACACTGCACCCCTCTTCATAAATCTGGAGAACTGCTTGCGCAATTCAAACTTGCTAAGAACTTCCTTTAACACGTCAATATGGGAGTCTCTGGAAGCGCTCTATGTCAAATTTACATTTTTATAAAGCCACAGCTGTCTACATATTCATCGCACACAAAATTAAGTACATTCTTAGTTAAGGCCATGGCTCATGAGTAACTACCGGCTTATTATAACAACCACTGCAGCAGATAGGATATGGTTTGCTCATAGGCAAGTATCGACACAAAGGATGTCTTGAGGTCCTTTGAACTTGGGCTAAACTGAGTGCCAGACAAACTACATATACAATGCAACCCTTTTTATCTGCGAGATGGATAAAGCTGGTTCTGTATTTCAGAACTTGTAAGGGTTAGATACTTGCACTAGTCCTGCCCACAACATGTGTCTTCAAGAACTCCTGTTTAGATATTAAAATAACCAGGCAGAATGTTGCACAATCAGTCTCTGCTAAGCCTGCTCTAAACCCACTGAGCACAGCATGAATACGCCCCCTCCCTTCCCCTCCCCCAGTCTGTAAGTTCAAGAGTGGTTCAACCAACTGTAGTGGAGGAACAGAGACCCAACTCACCATTATCCCATCCCACTTTTTTCTCATTCAGGAAAGGAAAACTAACAGCTCTGGATAATAGACTTGCTACTGCATTAGTTCATTTGAAACATGTTGAGCCTTGTGAAACAAACGAACAAAGATAACACTAACCCTGCATTCAGAATACAGTGCAGCTGTTGATCTGAGTACCTGTTCAATGCGTGCTGTCCAGTAGAAACATGTTTATTGGATGAATCGCATTCTTTTTATTTCCCCACAGAGGAGGCCAGCCTGCCCAGTGTCTCTGGTGTACCGTCATGTAATGATGCTTGTGCTGAGCACGCGCAAAAGTCATGGGATAGCTAGTGCCTCATACAACATCCCGCCCAACTGCAGAACTTTTGTAATAAGTCAATAGTGAAATAAAGTATTAAATACCTGACAGTATTATTGAAAACTGTTAAAGCGAAATGGAATGTGGTAGATCAGATGTTAGAGAATCCATTTAGAATGCTGAAGTACACAGAGAAGGACATTCTGGAAAGAGGTTCTTTCAATGTAATTAGTATGACAGAGTAGATTGACTTACTGGCAGTGCTGTTACAAATCGCCTGTATTGTTGGCCGTGTTTACTTTTTAATATCTCTTCATCTACGCATACATGGATAAAGTACAGATATGCTCATTTTAAAAACTTGGACTGTGCAGTGAAACGGCACGCCAAATCAAAGGATCACATCAATTCTGAGGTAAAACTGAAGCTATTGGGGCAAAAAAGTTTCCATTTTGGATAATATAATACTTCAGGTTCGCAATCAGTATGCATGCAGAGGAAACGCGATTTCTTGACCTACTAAATTCTGAACATTTTGCTACGATGAATAGGGAATTCTTTAACATGGATCACTTAAAAACAGAGCTGCAAGTTTTTTTACTTGGACAGGGCGCTGCAAGACGAGAGTGGCAATACTGCAGATCTGCTGCGGGACTACAAAGATCAGTCTTGACAAAGCTATGCACCAGCTTTACAAGCTCATTCCTTTAGTAAAGAGGTGCAACTTCAGCAGGTGTGGAAAGGAGCTTCTCCTGTCTCAAGAGACTAAAAAGTTATACCAGAAACACAATGGGACAAGAACGACTAAAGAACTTGGCGATTGTGTCTATTGAGAAGGGAATAGAGAAGGCACTGGAGAAGAATCCCTGCTGGCATGACCGTGTGATTGACCATTTTTCATCTCAGAAGGAGAGAAGGGCAGACTTTATTTACATGTAAAGGTAAGACAACTGTTGAATTGACAGCTTTAATCTTTTTTGCCATAATATAGTAATTTACTGTCAAAGTCCACAGTAAATGTAATATATTGGGAATTCAATTGTCAGTCATTTTTACATACATTGATCATTTTGAAACATGCACTAAACTTGCTCTCTTTGCAAGATTGTATATGGATTGTGACTTTGCTATTTGCGTGATCTTTCTATTGTTAACTATTTTGATACCTTAATTGTGTTTACAAGTACGGAAGCCCATTTACGCCAGTATATTAATTACAATGCGTTTGTGTGTTCAGTTTTTGGTACTTTGTTTATGGTTTTCTGTGGTTTGTGTGACTTAAGTTTGGGCATTGCTGTCATGGTCTACCACCAGATGTCATATCTTTATTTAAAAATGTTTTTGATATTTTGTATCGCTGGTTATTCACTGTTTCTATTGCATTGTCGTTATATTTGTAATTTTAAAAAAATGTGCAAAACAAATCTTAAGAAAACAAGTCTATTAAGTGTTAAAGTTCCGTAATTACCAGCCGCCACTGGTACTGTCGTTTATAATTAATTAATTTTATTTATCATCACTCAGCTTGTAATTTTAACTGATTGCAACACTATATCTGTATGTTAGTTTATTGCAAAATAAGAAAACTCCCCGCCACGTCGCTGAATTAGCCAATTCTTTTATTTGGTACAATCCAAAAATGCAGAAGGAAGCGAGACACTTGATCTTGTGAGTAAGTCGTGGTCACAGGCATAGTAGATGCATTAGTAATGTGCTAAATTGAACTCAAAAAAAATTACTAAATGTGAACCAACACAGTAACATTCTAAGCCAAGAGCTATCACAGCCCTCTCAGTTGAATTAATGTAATGTGAGTGGAGAGGTCCGTGCTCCAGAAACCGCGTACACTTAACTACCACTCAAAAACACAAAATTCTACCACATTTCTCGTCCTTGACCTTATTATATTAATATAAAGAAAAATGCTAAATCTAAAAACATTCTAAACTATATGTCTGCTCGGGACTGGATTTTCAACCCGATCCGACCACACTCAATCCGAAACCGACCAAAGCACATCTTTTTTCTTAGACCCGACCGGACTCAATTCCGAGATCTAAAATTCTTAAAACTGCGATACGTGAGATGATCTAAATACTAAATAAGTGACGTCATAATAGTTAATATAAACTGCACACACCCTAATAAACAACGATTGCCAGCAAACGTGTTTGTCAGTAAATGAAACACACACAACCAACCAATAAATAAACAAACGAGTAAGGTTTTAACATCGTGTAATACACAGCCAACTGCACTTTTCATCCTTTCAGCGTCTTTAAATTTAAAAAAAAACACTAATGTCTATCTGTCGCATCGGACAAATGAAGAGAAACGTACGTAGTAAGTACACAGCAATGTGGTTAATCAAAAAGTCAATGTACGACTATAACTCGACTAGAGGCAATAGGCATTGTATTATTTTTATTTGAAATTGTATTGCAAACATGTTACCGTCTCCTCGAGTTTCAAGATAGCGAGAACAATTGTGTTGTAGGGATTTTATGTTTTTTATGTATTAAAACAATGAATATAATTTTATTCATGTATTTACTATTTAAAAGTCCCCTAGATGCCGCTTAACTTTGCAAAGGTGTCTTACCCACCTAACTTTTCTTTGTACTCGTTACTCTCAACAACATACAGTCTGAATTTTTAAAAAAATGCGATTGCTGTCCTTTTCTCCTCACTCTCTCCTGAGATCAGTAGGCGGGCACGGCATGTCTTAAAACGCATTTGATTGGCTACTGCTAGGTAGCGCATTGCTTCTCTAACCAATAGGATTTCAGTGCCGTACAAACTGATATAGTTAGAGTCGGTGATTGACACCTCCGTAGCAGTGTACTTTCTCAGTGTCCTGAATTTAGGTGAGTGCTGTGCGCTTGCAGCTAAGGCACGTTTTTGTGTAAAATCTGATAACAATTGGTAACACTACATAACCCGACCCGTGTTTATATTAAAACTACACACGACCCGAAAAAATACAGCTGTTGTGTACTATACATAGCCTACAGCTACGGCTCTCGTATTTTTTTAAGCACCCAAACAAAAAACAACTCTAGAAAAAAAATCATCTAAGTTTAAACGGATATCTTTGGCAAATAATATTTTAAAACATTTTTCCCCTTCAACTGAACTACACGTCATGTTACTCCATCGTTCACCTTACCTCATTTACAATTAGGTCTACTAACACCATTTATTTGTTCATGCGCAACTTCAGTCCGCGCCACGTCATTTGCGACTAACCCCAAACTCCTAAACGTAACCCCCTAAATCTACCCTCAACCCCAAAACCTAATGTCACGATTATTTCAACACCGTTTGTTTCCCTGCCTCTGGTGGCTAGGACTACATCCGATGTTCACCGCCTGAACTGAACGGTAATACGCACTAATGCTTTCACATATATTTCATAGTCAAATTAATCATTTGTGTATTTGTCTTTTTTTAAATTACCAATTAAACTTAACGACAATTTGTTTTTGACGCCAAACATGAAGAGAATTTGAATCTGGGAGATTCTGACATCAGAAACAAACAACATAATCTTCAAACTTATTTAATTTGGTATATAATAATAAAATAATATAATAATATAGTACCTACTGAAATCAATACATTAAGATAAGCAAGTAGTTATTTATACTGAAAGCTGAAAGCAATACTTATACTTATAAGCCTCTCAGGGCGTCACATTTATCCAACTTTAAAGTTTACTTTTTGCAAAAAAAGTTTATACAAACAATTTAAATAAGATACATTGTATGCATTTTATTCGTTAAAGCTTCAGAATTCCCGTATGTTATACACAATCATATTTCGGGTTTTTTCAGAATATTGAAGAAGCACAAACACCACAAGAACGTTATTACCACAAAACAGTACAGTACTGTTTTAATTGCTAATATATTGTATATTTTGCTGATTCAGTTTCAATAATAATTAGATACTTAATGCACTTACTGTATATTTAAATCCTCCCCTGAAGTTCCAGTAAAGTCCGCGCGTTTCAATCTGACCGGGAAGAGGTGAGTTTAGACTTGTTTTACATAACTGCTGGAATCATCTAACACATTGTCTTTTCCACACGCCTACAAAGCACGCTTCCTGCCAAAACATTTGAAATAGGCGTGATGCTGCAGAACAGTGTATCGGTTGAATTGTACAAAGCAGAAGGAGACAATGTAGAGTCATCATCACTTTTGCCTTAGTTAGGAGCATCTCATAACGAAAGTATGTACAGTAGTTTGGGGATTCGTCGTTGAGTGGAATGCGGTTGATTAGAACCAGCTGCGCTATCCCGGACACCAGCACTCACCCCCCACCCTCCCTGCTGTGCTTGGGAGGTGATAGCCCACACTAGAACCAGTTTTTTTTCCCTTTCACTTCCTAGTGAAGACCAGCTGTGCAAGGCCAGGAATTCCGTTGTTGCAGTACTCACTGTACTTATTTGTATTCACTTTTGGGTGCTTTTCAGTGTTTTTTAGTTACGTTATGAAATTTCTATTTTAGTTATAGTTATTACAGTTAACTAAATATAATTTTAGTTATTATTTAGTTATTACAGCTAACAGAGTGGTGATGGCCTTGAAATCTGTCCAGGTAAAAATAACTTGGGTAATGCCAGACTCTACACCTCTTCACAGTACACTCCTTAGGATAGCCAACCACAAACATGTATTGATCATTGATTACCGTTTATTAGCCAAGTCTTGCTGTACAGCCCTCCGCACACTTTAATACGAGTCAAATAGATTCTGTGTGCTGGAAACAAGTAGTAAAAAGCAGACTGTTTATTTCAGCTTGATTTTTTTACTTAATTTATGAAAGCTATATTTAGTTTTTTACATTAAACTAACGTGAGAAAAAATAATTAAACCATTTAATTTGCAGTTTAAGTAGAACCTCAATGCCTGATGAAAACAAGGCATTCAAAGGGTTAAATATATAAGCAACTTGCCTGAATCAATGGTTAAAAAAAAACAGTGAATAAAAATAAAACATTTGCTTTTTTCTGTACAATACAAAATGTCCCTGACTTGCAGGCTTTCCAAGAGACCTGGAGAAAACATACTGTAGGGCCGTATTTATAAAGCATTGAACTTCCTTATTGGAAAACAACACAAAGTAGTTCTAGTGCAAGATACATCCTTCATGTGCTAATTTAACAGTCCCTATAGGCAGTTCAAATGCTTATTTTTGCTTTTGGTTGAAAATGTTTTATGAATATGGACCATATTGAAACAAAAACTCATATTAAAATGTACATTTTCTATAGGCTTACCTTACGATTCCATATTCTGATAACAGCTTTGTCGCAAGATACATTTTCATTCCATACATGTAATATAGCACTCATTTTGTTTGAACTTTCAAATCTTACTTTTCTTGCAAAAATATTAGAAAGGGTAGTTGCAAATCAACTCCCATCAATTTTTGACACAAAACATCTCTGAAGAATTTCAGTCTGGTTTTCACATGCACATAGTACTGAGACAGCTCTTGTTAGAGTATTAAATGATCTATTAATTGGCACTGACTCTGGTTATTTATCAGTTTTAATTTTATTAGATCTCAGTGATAGGTCTCAGCTTGTTTTAATTGGGAATGAATGATCTGCATGGTCTGAATTAGTTTATCGTGTTCCACAGGGCTCTATTTTGGTCCTTTATTGTTTTCCATTTATATGCTCCCTCTGGGTGATATTATAAACACACATGGAGTAAAACTCCATTTTTATGCAGATTACACCCAGCTGTATTTGTCTCTAAACCTGGTGATATCTGATGTCTTACTGACATTAAGGGCTGCATGTCTCAACATTTCTTAATGTTGAATGCAGAAAAAACTGAGTTTTTGTTAGTGGGTTCATCAAACCAGCTAGATAAGCCTGAATCATTTGGCCTGGATTTCAGCAGACTACCTTCTGAACCTGTACTAGAAATGAGAAATGTAGATGTGATCTTCGACCCTACAATCTCTACATCCGACACTGAAAGACTAGTACATGCCTTTGAATCCTCCAGACTAGTACATGCCTTTGTATCCAGAACTAATTATTGTTATGCGTTATTTTCTGGCATCCCAACATGTTTATTGTCTCATTTGCAGCTGGTTCAAAATGCTGCTGCTAGAATCTTGACTAAAACCAGAAAAAGGGAACATATCACCCCAGTGTTAGCTTCTTGCAGTGGCTTCCTGTACATTTTAGAGTTGATTTTAAAATACTGTTATTAACTTATAAGGCCCTAAATAACTTGGCACCAACCTATTTAGGAGAACTGCTTACCCCATATATCCCCAATCGTAACCTTAGATCCCTGAATATGGGGTTGCTGGTAATCCATATAATAAAGTTTGTTAAATGGGGAGGAGGGGCTTTTTGTTATAGAGCCCCCAAACTTTGGGATGAGCTGCCAGCACATGTGAGGGAAGCTGAGACTCGATCTGTTTTTAAAACCAGACTAAAAACATATTTGTTTGAGGTGGCATTTTTAGTTTTTATTGTTGTATCTGTTTGTATTTTACCTGCATTATATTTAGTTACTGGTGTTTACATTATATATTTCTTAAACTTTTTTCATCTAACATATTTGTTTTGTTTTTATAAATTTGTGAAGGGTGAAGGGTGAAGGGTGCTATATAAGTAAACTTTGATTTAAAGAATTTACCCGTTTTTTTCGATCTTTATTTTTCCATTCAAGCAGAGAATGGGTGAAATTGACCTTTATGCTTTTTTTAAAAAAAAAAACTTTTTATGCCATTGAGAAATGTCTCATTTAGCGAAACCCCTTAGCATGGAATATATTTTTACTGTGGTAAAAATCACATTTTTGTCTAAACTCTTGTCTAAATTTTTGAAGAACAGTAATTTTGAAAACATTTGAGTTGCTAAAACTCTTTTTTTATGGGATCTTGGAAAGATGGTGGCCAGAGAAAATTCCTGATTGGCTGGTCACTTCACATTTGACACTTCCTTTCAAGTGAGGGTGTTAAGGGTTGTGTCCTCTGTTCGCTCTGAGTAAATTACTTTGATTAACTGTTGATAACCAGTCAGAGTTCTCCCTGTGTTGTTTAGACTGAGAAAAGGACCTTGATTAATTGGTGATACCCAGTGTCTTTGAATTTGCAGACTTAAACTAATTACGGAGAATACCAATCTCTGTAATATGACCTACATAACACAACAGAAATGACTGAATTTAACTTGGATAGTGGCTGTCTGTTTTTTTAAAATCTTTTTAAGGACAATTACTGTACACTTATCGGGATGCTTTGTATCATTAATATTTCATTTTATACTTGTTTACTATCTTATCATGTTATGTGTGATACTATTGCTTATATCATTATTTCCTATTTAGCTAAATGTTTCAGCACATTTTGTATCTGAAAAGACCCCTCAGTGCAGATTGCGAGGAAATGAGGTGGGGAAGCGTTAGTGTTGCACAGGCTTCAGGTTAGAAATTAAATAGAGAGGAGGGAAAATGTAAATTATCCTTTGAAACTGTTTATAAAAATGCATTTATGCAGCTTGTAACATTCCAAAGATTTAAACAAAACACATTCTGAATTGTTGTGTATGGTTACTTTGACTTGACAAGTCAGCCCTTTCTTTAAAAAAAAAAAAAAAAAAAAAAAGCTTTTTTTATATTTAAGAAAAATAATAGATTCTTAAATACTTTATATGCTTTTTGGTACAAAACCGCAAGTTGTTAAAGATGTGAGGAAGTGCAAAAAAAGGGTTTTATTAAATTATATTCATAATACGAGAATCATATTATTATTATTATACAGTCTCACCTGCCTCCATTCTCACATTATAAGAAATTACCCTGAAAATGCTGTCCCTGATATCATGATGGTTTTGTGAGTATATAACTGCTTCAAAGTTACAATCTGAATTAATTGCATATAATATACATTTCTCAATACACTTCATTTATGTAACCTACAAATTACAGTAGCCTGTCGTGTATCCGACTGCGGCTGGACCAAAGTAAGCGCATGTATGTAAAAAGCCAGATAAATGAACCATGTTTTAAATATTATTATACACAGCTGTAACAATTACTATATTCACACAATTATTGTTTTGAGATTAACCTTTTATTAGGGAGCTCTCCTAAATCCATTGTTTAGAAAGATACAGGGTATTAATGCTTGTGACTGGGTAGCCGTCTGCCGTGTGGGTGCGTGCATTCGCTGCTGAGTGACAGGCAGGAGATCGAGATGGAGGTTGAAGTTGATACGCCCCACAGACAAACGGGATTTATTTACATATCAACACACTGAACAGCTCACGTGACACTACCAGCAATGGTAGCGCACGGAGTACATACAACACAGTGTACGAAAACTTTGGTAGGATCTACAATCTCTGAACTAATCTTCTGTGTTCCATAATAAACTAAAGTTGCTGAAGAGATTGATGATGGCGGATTAATAGTTAGGGTGGATATGTGATGGACGGCTATGTGACGGATTACTGTATACAGATTTAGTTGACAGGCAACACTTTCAAAGTATGTTTAAGTTGCCCCACAGTTTATTAGGTAAACTAAGAACAAAAAAGTTTTTGCAACATACATTTCACTTCAGATAACTGTACTATTGCTACCTGACAAACGTAGCCCAGGGAGGCAGCTCGAAGGATCCTTTGAAGATCCAGCTATGGAACCCACTGATGTCATTTTCTAGTGAGATGATATGAAAAGTGTGTTCATGTGCCGTGCAAGGTTTGACTTTCAATGTTAAAGTGCTTTCTTATTTCATCGCAGGGATAATAAAGTAGGCAGACTATTTGTCAGATGTTGAATGTTTTATTGCTTACAAGTCATTGGAAAAGCAGAAAGGTTAAATAGGAACAAACCAAAATCACAAGCATAAAAATATCTTGTTGAATATGTTTATATTACTGGTAAGATGCAGTATTGCTCTCTTAAAAGTCTGCAAATGTTATTTGCATTTGAAAGATACATTAAATAGTTTAAATGTTTTATAGACAGAGGCTGGACGTGAACCAGAGACTACACACCACACAATGCATCTTACACATTGTACAACTGAGCCTGACTAGGTTAATGGCTTAATAACTGCTCCTGCAAACTATCTCATCAAATAAAACATGCATATTTTTGCAGCTATTATGAAAATGTAAATGCAAAATATGTAAAATCAAACTGCAGAAATTAATATTTTTAACACAAGTGAATGAGGAGGAAAAAGGACAGATGACCCTTATCAAACATGCAGTGACTATTTCAGTATGGCTTAGATTAATCTTTAAAGGAGATAATACCACACCCTGAAATCACAACTTTTTATGCACCAAACACACTCTCTATTGTTTTGAAAACACAAATGGAAATCATGTGCTTAATGTGTGTTGATCACTTATTATTTAGGTAATGTGGATAGGGTATTAGTCCACATATAGTTTCACAATCACAAAGAAAATCCAAAAGCTAAAGTTAAATACAGTAACTGCACTAAGCATCGGTAAGTTAAAAGTTTCTCATTGCTTATTTGAACAACATATCAGATAGCTGTGCCGTTTACACATCCACTACACTAAAGTACAGGAGGCAATCTAAGGATGATTACACTTTGCAGTACACAGGTCACTTGTTAATGTCACCATGTGTCTGTGTACCCATTCTGACTCTCCTTAAGCAGTTCACCTTTTCCTCCATGCAGGGGTGAAAGGGTGCTAACACACCACAAGCAGTGCTGGCACACAGGGCTTTCTGTGGAAAAGAAAAGATTCAGGGACTAGGCAGTGAAATATACTGTCTCTGTTATGTACTGTACTGTAGAACTAACTTTTAAATGCGTGTAGTTTCTTCTTGTCATTTTACAGTGCTCAATAAAGTGAGTAGTAATTATAATGTACTCAACAGCAAATTTTATGGGTGATTATGTATTAGAACATGTGGTGTTTCACCAATAGAACAATAATAATAATAATAATAATAATAATAATAATAATAATAATAATAATAATATATTGCTTAAGAAAAAGGAATTCTCAATTCAACCCTAATAAATATTGGCACACTTTTGTAATTGTCTGGACTTTTATACTTAAATCTTAAAACAATCATTTGTTACCACTGATCTCCACACAGGGAGCCAGTCTCAAGCCCCGTGGAAATTCACAACCTGCCTAACTCTGCATTTCTTCCATGTGCTGGGTCAATCACAAGTGTACTATTCAGCCACTTTGCCAAATCCAGGTTTGAGATTTTAAACCAAGCAGGTTTCCAGTCTAATGAATTGCCATGCATTTCACTTTATTGCAGGCAGGGGGCAGCAGTGGTAAACATTTCACACCTGAAGCTTCCTTGATAGACCAGAGATTTGTAAAATGATGGTCTCATTTCCTTCAAGCTAACTCTCATCTGTAACCCCCTCCCCCTTGTTATTACCTAGAAAAGTAAAGACCTTTACAAATACCTCCTTTCATTCTCTTAGGGAGGAGGGAGTGTGTGTTTTTCCTCAGAGGTCTCCTGCTGGATCCTGTAGCAAAAAAGACAGAAACATTATTTATCTTGCAAAGTGGATAGCAGCCAATGCACCTGGTCTGAACTACTTTCAGGCAGCCTCTCTCCTCTTATTGATGGGTGATTTGAGAACACAATGAAAACTACAGTTTGAAGACAGCAGTCAATATTAACAGAGCCATTTTCACTCTTCTCCCAATTGATGCCGCAATTCTGGAATAGTGTGAAAATAACACCTCTTCCCTTTTGAAGTTTAATTGTCCACATTCATATTTTATTTTTCTTGGCCACTTGGTCAATCTCTGCAAACCCTTTTTTTCATAAATCATTTTCATTGTGTATTTGAAGTTCCACTATATCAGACATCTTCTATACACCATACCGCCAATCAGAGGCATGGCGATTCAATCAACATGTAACATGCAGGCCTGAGAGGACACACAACAACACAGAAGCACTAGCATAATCTATTGTGTTAACATTCATTACACAACAATGAGAAACGGTTCAGTTCCGTCTAAGATGAGATGAGATTAAGTTCAAAGCTCTATAACCACAAACGCAAATGAGCCTTTCAGTATATGTTTTGCATTGTGGTTAAGATCAATGCAAATGATCTGCATAGTGCCCAGCAATCTAGTCAGCTCTTCACCAAAGTGGATGTTATCTTCAAAAACATGTTCAAATAGTCTTCCTCAATTCCTGCACTCTGAAAAACAACTTGCTACTTTGCTAACCAATGATTTTAAATTGATGTCTTTTTCAGCTTTATCAATATTATTACTGGTCCACCATTTATTGTGCAGAGAACCATTTGGTTATTTACTTGTTTTATGTTAATTTTGGATATGTACATATTTAAAAAAAAACCTGCTGCATCCTGGCAAATTTGCTAACTGCATCTAACCCTTTTGAGTGAGTTGGAGCTACAACACATGAAGTGATCAGGTACCAGGAAGCAAAAGCAACTTTTCAGCTATACTTGAGCTAATAAGAGGTAAGCAAATAGGTTTAGTTTGGTTTGTGCTCCTTTAACTTATTCCCTAAAGTAAGTAGTAGGTTTGTTTTTTGATGAACGTTAATGTTGTTTTTGTTCTTTCAGAGAAGACTGAGGAAGCAGTATTCACAAAATAGGACCTATAAATACATTACAGAACATCATTGAATTCAAAGATCAGGAAATGATAATCTGTCTTTCAAGGCATTTGAAAGACAGCTCTTTGATGCCTATGCTTTTGTTAGTGCTTTGTACCTGTGCTCAGTGTGGGTCCTGATTCCTGCAGCCTCCCGTCTTTGTCTGCGCTGCCCAATTCCAGAGTCCACTGTCTCCTGCACCGCTTGCTCTGGGGATAGCAGAAAACTCATTCATTCGCAGTGGAACAGGCCTATGTGCCTAAAAACACAGCTATCTCTCAAAGTGTCTTCATTGCGAATATTCAGTAAGGCCACATTTGTCATAAATAACAGCTTGGCGTCTTTTTGGCATTGTGTCTATGTATTTTCTCAAAATCTCTCGTGTAATTGTATTCCATTTTGCTTGAAGTTGTGCCATCAGACTTTCTTTTGTACAGTTGGTGCTTTTGTCCAATAAACTACAGAAGCAAAGAGTTGTTCTAATAAATTGGCACACTGATGTATGTCTCTTAGAAATGTTGTATATTTGCAGCAGACGCTTTAAGCTTGCATTTTCATTATTGGAATAATCAAAGAGGTATTGAATATGCTTTTACTATTGGGGAGAAATTCATTTGAACAACTCTTCAGTAGGTTTTAGGGCTCAATGTGAGGACCAATATGCAAGGTGTGTAGATTGTTCTGGCTGGATAGGTGCTCATTCCTCAAATATTACTGTCTCTAATTCCTTCAGGGAGTTGGGTGTGTAAATCAGCAGCAAGGTCTGTCCTCTACAATTATGCAGCTTTACGGGGAAGTACCAGACACCTGAAGGTCTACTAGAAGCTCTTTGCTGTCTTGCATATCAAGACTGAAAGTGACTTGTAACAGAGAGACTGAGCTTCTTTGTTGTAAGAAATTCCATTTTGCACTAAATTCATCTGTTGTGTGTGGTATTTACACGTGTGCTACTGAACATACAAGCACACGTTTCCTCTGAGCATATGGGCTAACAGTTAAGTGTGAGTAGGGACCAGTATTTGATACATAACAGATACTGCATGGTTCAGAATCTTTGATCACACAAGTAAAAACTGTCTAAAGCCACAATTTGTTATGTCAGGCTATTGTCACGTCTGAAACCCTAACAACACGCACAGTGTGTACTGCTCATTGCTGACATTTCTAACAGACTGCAGGCCAGTACGCTCACCATTGGCCATACAATACAATACAATACAATACAATACAATACAATACACTACACTACACTACAATACAATACAATACAATACAATACAATACACTACAATACAATACAATTTGCTTTTATATAGCACTCTGAGCATCCCAGGGCGCTTTACAGTAAAAAACTCTCAAAATAATAAAAAGTTATTGGCCAATCAATCCAGCTCAAAAATAAGCTAATGAAAACACATATGTTTTTAAAAACTGATTTTAATGATTCAGCTGTGCCAGAATTTTTTATATAAATTGGGACAGAGTTCCAGAGGCACGGGGCAGAACAACTAAAAGCCCTTGCCCCTTCTGATTTTAAGTGACTTCTGGGAACCACCAATTGTTCAGCATTTACTGATCGCAAACTGCCATAGACAGAGATACTCACCAATCTCTGACAGAATGTTCTCCATGTCACTGGGGTGAGACGGCTTTACCTGGGGAACAGTAATGCATGAAACACTCACTTTAGTACACTTTAGCACATATATACTATCTTCAAATGCATGTTTTGCTATTGTTTAATAAGAGTAAGGATTTATAAATGTTATTTGGAGTACACAGGTTTCCCAGCTAAATACAAAGTTTATACTCTAAGCCAGGGGTGGCCAACCGGCATCTCCCGAGCCGCATGCGGCTCTTTAATCCACTACATGTGGCTTTATCGAAGGGGCATAATGTAGGACATACTATCACAGTAGCAACGAATAACGAATGTCTCCCGTGCTGTGCAGAAAACTGTCATTGCCAAAAACTGTCGCCTCTGCTGTTCTGCGCACGCACATATGGTTGAAAAGTCGAGACGTCATCTAGCTGCCGAAACCAATCGCAAAACAGAACCAATCGCATGCCTAGTAGGCCTATTTAAAAAAAGAAAAAAATATTTGACGGAATTGTATTTTCTCGGTGACGTCCAGCATGCTGTATTAAGTAGGCTAGTCCTGAAGATGGAAGGAAAATGTAAACGCAAGCGAAAATATGAGGATGAAAACAGAACTTTCTCAGCGGAGTGGGAAATTTTATATTTTTTTATTGAGCGCAATGGGAAACCACTGTGTCTGATATGCCAAACTTCTTTGGCACAGTTCAAATCTGGTAATCTCCAGCGCCATTTCACCACACACCATGCGAACATCGATCGGGAATTTCCAAAAGGTACTGAACTCCGCTCACACAAACTCAAAACATTGAAAAGCCAAATACAAAAACAGGCTCAAGTGTTAAGTAAATTTACCAAGCCTCTCAAACAGTAACACTTAGCCTCCTATCAAGTCGCTTGGAACATAGCTCGTGCTAAAAAAAACATACTGCGAAGGTGAGTTTGTTAAAAAATGCCTCTCAGATGTTATTTCCATTGTGTCACCAGAAGACGATAATCTGAAAAGAACGATCTCTGATCTTCAACTCTCGCGCCATACAGTTGAACACAGAATTTCTGACATAAACGATGCCATTGAATCACAGTTGTATTCGGAGCTTCAGAAATGCGAGTACCTCAGCATTGCACTGGATGAGTCGTGATGTACAGGACAAACCGCAGTTAGCAATATTCATACGGTCTGTGTCAGATGAGTGTGTAATAAACGAGGAACTCCTGGATATCGTACCATTAAAAGACAGAACCCGTGGCATTGATGTAAAAGAAGCACTGATGGCAGTTGTTGCAAAAAACAACCTACCTTTACAAAAACTTACGGCAATTGCAACGGATGGGGCTTCATCTATGCTCGGGTCTGTAAATGGATTTGTGGGGCTATGTAAGCCTGATGACAGCTTCCCTAAATTCTGGACGTTCCACTGCATCATTCATCGGGAGCAACTGGTGTCGAAAACGTTGAATTTATACCACGTCATGAATCCCGTGCTGGAAATTATCAATTTCATTCGCACGAAAGCTCTCAACCACAGACAATTCAAGATTCTCATTGATGAGCTTGAAGACGACCTTCCTGGGGACCTGCCGCTTCACTGTACTGTGAGATGGCTTTCAAGAGGTAAAGTGATGTCATGTTTTCTTGAGCTGTTGGACGCTGTTAAACTGTTTATGGAGGAGAAGCACAAAGATTATCCCGAGCTATCAGACCCCCAGTGGGTTTTGGATTTGGCATTTCTCCTGGACATGTTGCGTCATTTGGACAGACAACCTGGATTTACAGGGGAAGCTAAAATTGCTGCCTGACCTGCAAAGTGTGTTTGCGTTCATGAACAAACTCAAGCTCTTCAGGACTCAACTTCAAAGGGAGGAACTGACACATTTTCCCAAAGTGTTACAAACCAAGTGAACAAGCAACGGTAGCCTTGAAAAAGAACACAATACGATATGCATCAGTACTTGAAAAACTGCAGGATGCTTTTGTGGAAAGATTTCGTGATCTACAGCTGAAAAGGCCCCAGATTAAATTCCTCATCGACCCTTTCACTACTGAGTCTGGGTGCTTGAAGGCCCCGTTGGTCACAGAGGAAGCAGCCGCTGACCTTGAGGTAATTGAACTCTCTGAGGATGACAGATTGAAGTCAATTCTAAAAGAGGGCACCCTTGAGTTCTGGAAAACTGTACCAATGGACAAATACCCCAAAGTCAAACGTGCTGCGCTCCTGCTGTCGATGTTTGGCTTAACGTATGTTTGTGAGTCGGTTTTTTCAACATTGAAACATGTGAAGTCAAGGCATCGGTCTGTTCTAACAGACACACACGTGAAGGAATTACTTCGACTGGCCTCCTCAGAGTACAAGCCAGATCTGAAGAAGATTGTTGACAACAAACATTGCCAGAAGTCCCACTGAGATAAAAAAAAAGTGCATCATACAAGGTAAAAAACAACAATTTTTGTTTTGTCGCACTTAGCCATGTCTTTTGAATAAACAGTTATATTATTGTAAACTTTGAACTATGATAGCCATTAAAGTTATATAATATGATATTATAAAATACACACCATTAAAGTTGTATGATATTATATTATATATACACTTGGCTCTTTGCAGAACTCATGGGTACTTTTTGGCTCTTGGTCTGTTACAGGTTGGCCACCCCTGCTCTAAGCATTACACGTGGAGTATTTTCAGGAAGACAAAACCATTGTTTTTCTTTTCTTTTTTATCATAAACTCTTCTTGTTTTTTACCTTTCACTAGCTGGCCATCAATTCATGTAAAATAATATATATATATATATATATATATATATATATATATATATATATATATATATATATATATATATATATATATAATAACATATTACATTTTACAAGATATAATTCATTGGTGTTTGTTAACTATTCTCTTGCATAGACCTTGTTGCTGATATTTAACAATATTGATTGTCTAGGGTAAAGAAGAAAATATTATCCAACTTATATCAGTTAATGTAAATAAATTAAATTGGCAAGATTAACTTACTTCAATATATCCTTTTTTATGTTTGTTGTATATAGCTCATTTATATTTTAAACAATATTTCCCATTAACTTAATATGTGTTATATCTTAACAGCGCTCAATTAACATTCAAAAATAAAACCAGACAACTGTTTAAAAGTAAAATTACTTTTGTTTATTTCAATGTTACAAAATTAGGTAGGTTAAAATTATCAGCATGGCTTTATAATAGCTCATTTTGTAATAGTTGTGTGTTCAGAAATTATTAAACCATATATTTTATCAGATTAAAGAATTCTAGATATGTTCAAACAATGGATTAATTTAACCTTTCATTATATACCATTTACAAATCAATCATATCATTTCTATGCACCTTGTGAAGAAGATTTTTACAAAGTCCAAAGAATGAGGTTTAGTTTGACTTTTCCTGGTGATTTCCTCAAAGAAATGAATTCCTGGCTGTGGTCATTTTACATCGTAGGTAGGGATATCCAGCAGGAAAAACAAAATTAGATGTTTTACAAAGGTATGTCCACCTTTGAAAAACGTTTTGGTAGCAAGCAGAGTTAAATGGAGAGAGTAGAGTTTCTTGAATGAAGAGCTAGTGTCTGTGACACAAACAATCCTTTTTCAAACCTTTGAAAAACTAGTTAGGCGGTTCCCTACAAATTCTCCAATCACATGGCTTCAGAACACTATCAATGATTGGTTCAAATCGAATCCTGGGTTTGTGTGATACAAACCCACACCACAGCATCTGATTCACTGGTCAGTTTGAAAATAACCAGAGGTGTTCATTTTAAACATATCTTAATACACAAGTGGGCCATCCAAAGACTAATTGTCTTAAGTAGTTCACGTGCAGTTGTACCGAGATTCCAACGGAATGATCGATTAGCAATCCAATCTCGGTACAGCTGCATAAAAGTGTGTGGGGGTGTTCAGGGAGAAAGGAATGGGAGAGAGAGGAGGATTAAGAGTTTATATAAACAATTGCTATTCGTGTTGGAAGCACCAGCAACATGGTACTTGTTTGTTTAGTGTTCGTCCACTGTGTTTGTCTATTTGTTTTGGCCACCGTGCCGTTTTGTTTGTTCAGTGGCTTTTTGTGTTTGTTAAACTTTTTAAATTTTTTTAATAAAAGAGCTGAGCCCCATTGCGCCTCAATTGTGCCCTCAGTTGCTGTGTGTATTGCATTAATTTCCTGGCATGACGTCACCCCTACAGCCAGCCTGTTCACAGGGCCCAATCTTGTTCCCCTCATAAGCCAGCTGTGAGGTATGCCTGCATGGTTCTGCTGCTGCTTGTTATCAATGTAATCTGCAAGCATTCTGCTGCAGTTCACGCAAAGAATAAATCTAAAAAGAAACTTTTTTGTCTTTAGTGTTTTTGTTATACTGATTAAAAACAGTGCAACCAAGTATTTTCTTTACTGTATGGGGCACTGCACTTAAGAACCAGCTTTTTCTTAAGGAATTAATTAAATTGTCAGTAAATAGTGTAGAAGGATCCTTACTAATTCACTGGTCTCAATTTTCTATTTGACTTCTATGGAATATTAAGGAGGGAACGCTGCACAGAGCTGTTTTTTTAACGCAGGCTTATAAAGCAACAGCCTTCTTAAATATTTTATAAATATATATCTATATATTGTGACAAACCAAGGGGCCGTGTTATAAATGGCAAGTGTGAGGGCAGAACTGCTAACAGGGCTCTGTCCACTCACTGGATTGCGACCACAGGGGGGACTACAATTCGCAAAATGGCCGCCCCAAAAAGACTACAAGCCCCAACAGCCAGAGCAATGTGCCGAGGTGTGGCAGCCACACCCATAACAGTCATGGGGTGCAGCCGGCCAATATAAAAAGGGCCAACACAGACCAAGAAGTGAGGAGAGAGAGGAGTAGAAGGTGGTGGGGAGGCGGTGGGGATCATTGGGGATCATTGGGGATCATTGGGGATCATTGGGGATCATTGGGGAGGCATTGGGGAGGCATTGGGGAGTGTGCTATTACTGTTTTGTGAATTTTGAATTGATTTACTGTGTATGACCTGGACTGACTGAGAACCCTACTGGCTGTGAACTTGATTTGTATGGAGAACCAGATTTGTGAACTGACCCTTGATATCCCTGACCCTGTGGGCCGTGTGTCCAACACGGCACAAGGTAATAAACATACAAGCACCGTCTTGTTGGAACGAACTTTATTTGTGACTGTACCTTCTTGTGTGTGTCTCCCATACCGATTTGTGTACAAGTTCGCTTACCAAGCAAGAGCTTTGTCACAATATATATAAAACTGTTTGGGATATAAAACCTAGCATTAGGATTACAATAGGAATGAAAACCATAGGAAAACAGGACATTGAGTTTTGAGTAGCAGATGTGCTCAGGCTTTTGTGTCCTCATTTCCTTGCAGAACAAGCCTTCTGCATCAATTACACCTCATTAATCTCAGTGAGGTGAAACTCACTTGTTTCTTGCTCCAGATCCACTTTATTTTCTGTGATACAATTGCTGAATGACCTACATATGCATATCTGAGATTAGGATGTGTGAGGGTATATTTTCCCTGTATAGTATACTCTCTTTCTTATCAATGTTTACCTTGCTATGAAATCCTTCATTTTTTAAAGCCCTTCCTGGACACAAATCTAGACTTTCTTTGGGTATAGAAATATCTGCCTTTATCAGGTTCTTTAAAATGTGTAATCCAATCTATAATCCAAGCCTCCACTAACAACCCACGTAAACTATTCTCTACCTTCTCCTCCCTCTTAAACCCCCCCCCTCCTCCTCCTTCCTCTATCTCCCCTGATGACTTTGCCTCCTTCTTCTCTTCTAAAATCTCAGATATCTGCAAACTCTTTAACAGCTCTCCCTCCCCCGCACCCCCTCCTGCTCCAACCCCTACACCCACTGCATCCCCTACTAACTCACCCTCCTTCTCCACCTTCTCGCCCCTCTCAGACTCTGACCTCTCCTCCCTGCTCCAGGGTCACAAACCCACCACGTGTGCCCTGGACCCCCTCCCCACTCACCTCTTTCAAGCTGCTGCTCCTGCTCTACTTCCCTTCATCTCCTCCCTTCTCAACACCTCTCTCCTCTCTGGTCTTTTTCCCTCTGCCTTCAAAAAAGCCTCTATCACTCTCCTCAAAAAACCTACCCTCAACCCCACCTCCCTCCAGAGCTACCATCCTATCTCCCTCCTACCCTTCCTCTCCAAAACCCTCGAGCGGACTGTACACCGCCAGATCTCTGCTTTCCTGTCCAACCACTCTCTGCTCGACCCTCTCCAATCTGGCTTCCGCGCTGCTCACTCCACTGAAACTGCCCTCCTGTCTGTCACCAACTCACTAAAGTCTGCCCGAGCTGCCTCTCTCTCCTCTGTCCTAATTCTCCTCGACCTCTCTGCTGCCTTTGACACTGTTGATCACTCTATCCTACTATCCTCTCTCGCTGACCTGGGAATCTCTGGCACTGCTCTGGCCTGGTTCTCCTCCTACCTCTCCAACCGCACTTACCAGGTAACCTGGCGTGGAGCAACCTCCACACCTTGCCCTCTCTCAACAGGAGTCCCCCAAGGGTCAGTCTTGGGTTCTCTCCTGTTCTCTCTCTACACCCGCTCCCTGGGCCCCCTCATCGGATCCTATGGTTTCTCATACCATTTCTATGCTGACGATGCTCAGATTTGCCTCTCCTTTCCCACCTCTGACTCCACCATCCCCTCCTGTATCTCTACCTGTCTGTCTGCTATCTCCTCCTGGATGCACTCGCATCACCTCAAACTCAACCTCTCTAAATCTGACCTCCTTTTCTTTCCCTCCTCCTCCTCCCCCTCCTCTGATCTCTCTATCTCTGTTCCTCTGGAAACTACCACACTCTCTCCCTCTTCCTCCGCTAAGAACCTCGGAGTCACCCTGGACCCCTGTCTCTCTTATTCCCAGCACATCTCCACTCTGGCACGCACTTGCCGATTCTTCCTGAGCAACATCCGAAGAACCCGCCTAGACTACTGCAACTCCCTCCTGGCTGGCCTCCCTGCGTCCACACCCGTCCGCTCCAGCTCATCCAGAACTCCGCTGCCCGCCTGGTGTTCTCTCTGCCTCGCTTCTCCCACGCAACTCCACTACTCCGCTCACTCCACTGGCTCCCGATCACCGCTCGCATCCAGTTCAAGACTCTTGTACTAGCCTAAGGATGCCTTGACCAGACTGCACCCAGCTACCTCCAGACCCTCATCTCTCCCTACACCCCCACTCGACCTCTCCACTCCGCCTGCACTAGAAGACTGGCTCTACCTCCTCTACACTCCCCTGCCTCCAGAGCCTGCTCCTTTTCCACCCTCGCCCTGCAGTGGTGGAATGACCTTCCTACAAATGTCAGGACTGCCCAGTCCCTGACCACATTCCGGCGCCTCCTTAAGACTCACCTCTTCAGACAGCACCTGTAGAACTCCTCTGTTCTTCCCCTGGGACACTTATCACCCTTGCTTAAATGCGCTTTACTTGCTCTTATCTGCCCCCTATTTTACTGCATTTAATCCTGTAATTGAGTACTGTAATCTGCCAAGTGTTTAATCTGTAGTATTTTGTATTTAATCATATCCTGATGTAACTATCACTGACACTGTTATCTGCTGTATTATTGAATTGTATTTTGTCACACTTGTACTTGCTTGAACCAAAGTCATTGTATTTATCTTGCTCTTAATTGTATTATTACTTTTACTGTGATACTTGAAATGTATTTGTTTACGATTGTAAGTCGCCCTGGATAAGGGTGTCTGCTAATTAATAAATAATAATAATAATAATAATAAAATAAAATGTTGCTATGTAGCTATGGCAGCTTTTAAAATGAACGAGTCTAGAAGTGACTCTGTTAGATCAGTGGTGCTGTTGTCCATTCTGACAGCAGCTTTATCTACAGACTAAAGTGGAGTCTGACATTAACTTGATCTACATGGTAGGGCTTGGTTTAGATTACATATCACCCTGAGCACTGCATTCTCTCAGAGTCCTGACTGTAACTCTACACTGCCAGACACACTGCTGTGAAGTATAGTACCTTGTCTATGTGCACTCTATAATGCAGAAATCTCTCATCCAGACCAGGCAATATCCTGCCGCTCCAGTAGATGTTGCCCTCTGAAAGTCTGCCTTCCTGACCTTAAAACACAGTTTTCAGGTAGCCTTTGTCTTTCTCTCCAATTCTTTCTGATTTAGCAGTTCCTTTCCGTGGCCTGTAACTGAATCTGGGGCCCTGGTGTTTCTTTTTCTGTCTGTCTGGGACCTCAGAAAGTCACTGTCTGCCAATGTGACTGGCTGACCCTCAGGCCCTTTTTGTCCCCATAACTCAATCCTCACTGTCATGGAGCCACTTCAAATCAGTCTGTGAAGAATTAAGATTGCCTCCTAGCAGTATCCCTGCCTGCCATGGAACTTGCAATACAGGTATACAGCACAGAGATTTCCTTGAGATCACTGAGGGTACTTTTTATTATGTTATTACTTGGGGTAAGTTTTGAATGAAGAAATTTACCTGGGACATAGGCGGTGCTCCAGGGCTCAAGCACCCATGGGGAAAAATAAGCAGCTGCCCAGCACTCACCTCATGACAGTTTTTGTTTTATGCAGTAAAGTTGATTAATGCTCAGTCATGTTAAAAACATTGTCCTGAAATCAAACTTTAAAAAATGGCTAAAATTAAAAGGTCCTGCATAGTGCAAATACATTTCTCAGTCCATACCAGTACAGCTCTGTCAAACTAGTGTGGATGCTCCCGAGTGGCGCATCTGGTAAAGGCACTCCGCATGGAGTGCAGGATGCGCCTTATAGCCTGGAGGTCACTGGTTCGGGTCCAGGCTATTCCACTGCCGACCGTGGACGGGAGTTCCCAGGGGGCGGTGCACAATTGGCCGAGCGCTGCCTGGGTGGGGAGTGTCTAGGTCGGCCAGGGTGTCCTCGGCTCACTGTGCACCAGCGACCCCTGTAGTCTGGCTGGGCGCCTGCGGGCTTGCCTGTAAGCTGCCCAGAGCTGCGTGGTCCTCCGACGCTGTAGCTCTGAGGTGGTTGCATGGCGGGCCCGCAGAGTGAAAAGAAGCTGACGGCTGACGGCACACGTTTCAGAGGACGCGTATGTCCATCTTCGTCTCTCCCGAGTCAGCGCAGGGGTGGCAGCGGTGGGTCGGGTTGAAAATAAAATAATTGGACATTTCAAATTGGGGAGAAAATAAGAAAAATAATTGCTGATTCAAAATAAAAAAATAAAAAAATAAATAAATGAGTGCCTATTTTTTCTATATCACCGATTACAGACCGAAAATTGAAATTCTCCAACCCAGAGGATTTCATGCAGGTAGGTATATAAAGGATATACATTACAAATCTTGAGGTGTTCTTATACATTTGCAGAATAGTGCATAAACTAGCAAGAAACCAGTAAATGTGTTCCAATTCCTCACTAATGTTTGCTTGTAATCCCAGTTGTACCTAGTACCAAGAGGTTACAATGAGATGGGGTATTGCCATTTTGACTCAAAACTATTGTAAGTTTAGCTTGCACTGAATGTAGCTAAAGCTTTTTGCTGACTAAATTATTCTATATAAGGGCTAGTTTATTAATAATGCACTATACTTAGTTCAATATACTACATATTCAATGATGGTCACAGATCAAATGACCCAAATATATATATATTGACATGCCAAAAGATTTCTAAAGACAGAATCCCAACATTTAGATTTCACAGAATTCCATTTCTAAAGATTTATAAAGAAAAAATATAGATGCATTCAGATTTAAACATATTTCAAAGGAGGTATAACTGCAGGGTACAAAAATGAAGCTTTTTTTTCCCAATGTATAAAAATATAGAAATATGGATATTACAGAATGGTCCTCTAGATACAGAAAATAGACAAACATAGTAGATCTTTCATTGTTTCAATAATACATTTTAAGGATTCTTTAAAAAGGAATTGAGGTAACAAGGATCTCCATTTGAGGGTAAGTAATTTAGTAAATGAAATAGGGTGCTCACGATCATCCAGCAGACTGAGGCCCTTTTTAGGAAGCACATTAGAATAGCACTCAGCGAGGAAGCTTATGCATGCTGTATTTTTAAATCCTGGATCGGGAAGTTGCACTTCCATCATACCTGTGTTTTATTTGGAGTAGGTTGCCAGATGTTGCTACCTGGAGCCCCGGGGGGCGGGGGAGGCACCCTGCTCACCGACTCACTCGTTGCGGTTACAGGTTTGTGCTGCTGCGGCTCCCCTGGGACTCTGCGTCGGGGCTGGTCCCTGCTGACGGCCACATCGCCGCTGAAGACCACGCCAGTCAGCCGGTCAAGGTACCTGTCAAGCTCGTCCGGGGAGAATTCTAGCTTCTTGCCAACCCGGGCACTGGAGTAGACAGCTGGGGAGACGGGCTTGTCCTTTCCTTCAGCTTTACCAGAATCATCAGTCTTTCTCATCGATAGGAGGACAACTACCATAGCTAAGAAGATGAGACAAAGAGCTACCATCCAGACCATATCCATCGTGTACCGACTGTACTGCACTCACCAGATCCCAAAGCAAATTGAAAATAAACAAAGATGATTAAAGTTGCAATAGTTAAAACATTGAATAAAAGTCCAGTTGTTTTTAACAGTTAAGCAAGCAAATATCAATGTCTTCTTTAAATATTTTTCATGAAATGTTGCTTTAATTTATGAATTTAAGTTGGTTGTCAGACAGCGCAGTTTCTAAAGCTACTAGTTCCTCTGAAACCAGTTACATTAAACTCTCAACTTCCACAGCAGGTGAATCGCTAGCATCCCATTCCTGCCAAACTTGTTTTTTTGGGATTCGATACCGAGAAAGCACAATAAAGCTTTTTAAACTTTTGTCTGCAACATGCGGAGTGTTTGAATCAAATTAACTTTCTCAAGGCAAGAAGCTGCGGCGCCGTTACCGACTTAAGAGTACTATATCACCGACTAAAGTTAGCACGAAACTAAAAACCTGCCCATCACAGCCAACCTGGTCTATTTAAATAACTTTGTAATGGAGATGGTTTGCTGGAACCAGTTGACTATTTTTTTTTTAAATGCCAGTCTTGGGCTTCACATATGACCTTACAAAATCATCCCAACGTCTGTGGCTCTCTCAGTCTCAGACTACCTCAACTTACTACTGGGTAACTTAAACCCCACGTTTCAATTTCCTAGCGAGATTTGGCCTTGCTTTTACGTGCCTCACTGATAACTGTGAGGTCCTGACGTGTCCGTTTGAAAATTATTTTTAAAGAAAACATTCCTAGGAAGAACACAGCTTCTGCTCTTCGGTCTTTTCACTGACTCACAGACCGACTGACTATCGTTACCAACACATCTGAAACATGTTCCTTCACCGAGTCTCTCCTTGACGTGAACCGCATGTTGTTGCGACGCTCAGTGTTAGGTTGCCACATGACACATACTTATTGTTATTTCACGTCGGTCGGTGTTTCCAAAAACTATTCTCAAACTTTAACACCTTGATCAATTTTAACAATACAATACAATAAAATCAACAACAAGAATACAGTATAATTGAACAGAGTACAGAAAAATGAGCAACATTGTAAAATAACAGTTATTAAGCAACAACTCAATAATTAAAAGCAACAAAAACACTGTGAAAGAAAAACATATAATAAAATTCATACAATAAAAAACATACAATAAAACATAATAAAAAGAGAAGAGTCAAATTACAATATTAATAGATACATAAAATCAGGATTCAAAAGATAATCTACAGAAAATTAGTTTTTAACTTTGACTTAAAAACATTAAGTGAATCTGCTTCTCTTATGTCAGATGGCACTCTATATCAACAATCTTGGTGCGTTATTATAGCTGAAAGCTCTTTTGCCCTTTCTGTTTGTCTTAGTCTTTGGAATAGCTAGAAGGCCAGAATTGGCTCACCTTAGAGCACATAGAGGTGCATATGGGGACAGGTGCTCTTTCAGATCATCAGAAGCCAGACCATGGAGCACCTTAAGTCAGCAGCAAAATCTTAAAATGAAACAAATACATAAATGAGCTTCTCAGTGTCAGGCAATGAGAGAAAAGACCTAATCTTGGCAATATTACATAAATTATAAAAAAGACAATTTAGTGACATTACGAGCCTGGAAACATAAATCAGTCAATTGTAAATCCCAGGTTTCTGGCCTTGTATGTTGTATTTGAATTATATTTACCTACATTTGTTTTTATGGAATTTGCCAGCCCCAATTCTTGCTGAGAACCGAACAGCAATACTTCAGTTCTACCTGAATTTAACTGCAGAACATTTTGGGACATCCAGCTTTCCACCTTCAGGGTGCAGACAGCCAATGCATCCCCAGGTTTTACTGAGATGTAAAGTTGTGTGTTATCAGCATAACAGTGAACATGTACGTGGTATTTACAGATAATCATGCCCAATGGTAGCATGTATACGAAGAATAGATCAATCAAACAATATTAATATAAGCACTTCCCAAATCTTCAATAGCAGAGTGGTTCTCAGATGGCAATGTAATGGTTCTACCTAGGCAACGATAGCACCAACCATTGTTATAAAAAAAACCCTGCAGTGGGACATTTTCATTTTATTTACATACAGTATAGGTCAACACTAACTGCTGATCCACTGCAGTATGCTGTAGTATCAGGACCATGAGGCTGGCATTGCTGGTCAGGCTGGTGTCTGCTAATTGGTAAAGGTTAAGGGTTATTGTGTATTTTTAATGTAATATAATTTTAAACAGCACTATTGCATTGATTCCAGGTTTCCAGAAGGTAGAGCTTTGGTCAATGTTGAGATATCTTTCTCACTTCCAATGATGCTCACTGCAGTTATGCTGGGTGGGTAACTGTAACGGTGAGCCGCCCCTTGTGTATACTTATTTATTTATTTATGTATATGTGTTATTATTATTGATTATTATTATGATGATTATTATTATATTGTGTTTGTGTGCGGGCGGACGAAAGCTGTCCAACATTATTATTTGTTATTTGAGACCGGCGAAAAGCCGGTGTTGTAATACTAGGTAGTCGGCGTGGTTGGGGTTGGGAGCTGGTAGGTAAAAGTTTTTTTTTTTCTATTGGGGTATGATACAGCCCCCCAGGTCAGAACAGAAATGATAGTAAACTATTATACAAATAAATTAGAAATGCATGTTAGGACAGGGATACTGTAATCATAGATGATATGATTTCAATGTTCCCAGTACAAACTGGGAACATTTTGGGATGTGGTACGGTAAAAACTGAACTGATTGATTCAGGAAACGATTGCTTGAAATAATTCCAGGCATAGTGACTCCCCAAAGTTCAAATAACTAGTTCTTTGTTTACCTTCTTCCAATGGACTCAACGGGTGGAAATTCAAATATCGGACAAGAAGATGAACGTCGAAAGCTTTGTAACGATAACATAGAATCGATCGAAAAACTGTATATGCCCCCAGAGTACAAACGAGTGAGTCCTTCCTTCACCAAAAGCACATTTGATTCTGCCTTTCACTTCCGGAAAGGGCCTTAAAGTAGTCCATTATGCAAAAAATATCGCTGTCGTTCTCATCGAATATGTCACTGTCATATTCTCAAAATCCACTTACTGCTCCCTGGGCTTGAGAAATCTTGAAGACTCATGGAAGATAGCGCGTGCTCTAGGATAAATCACGAATACTGTGCACCCGCACCTTCATGTTTATCTGTCAATTCCCTTCTACATGTTTACCACGGTATTTTTGCACGGCACCTTTCCCATGCTTTTTCCATGGTAATACCATGCGTTAACCACAATTTACTATATTAATGAATACGCTTTACCATACCTCACTGTTCTTTACATTGCTTTACCATGCTTTACTATGCTTTACCATGCTTTCACTATGCTTTATTACGCTTTACTATACTTTTACTATGGTAAACTTTTATAAGGGTTCACCATGATTTGCAGCGCAAGGAAACCCAATCTTTTAGGATGTTGTTCTTCTAAATTCCATTGTGTACATTTTTACATGAATTATCAAAATTATATTGGCACAGACGGCGATTTGATAGAGAATAATTTTCGCCAAATCGCCATCACATTCGTCAATGACAAGATGGCGAACCAAGATCCCAGACAGTATACATCATGTATACATCACATCTGAGAAGTGCTGGTATGGCATAGAAGTATACCGGCCCATTTCGACCACTGTGTGTGTGTGTATATATATATATATATATATATATATATATATATATATATATATATATATATATATATATAAAATATATATATATATATATATATATATATATATATATATATATATATATATATATATATATAATATTACACACACACACATTTCCTAAGTGTTAATACTTTTGGAATCAACAGATATGTCAGCAGTAATAAGCCCACAGCAGTTATATATGAACACAAATTGAACTCCTGTCATCATGAAATCATTCTCCTAAAATAAACTGGCAATGAGAATCCCTCGTTGAACTGGAAATAAGAATTGATGAGACATGGAATTCAAATAGCATTTGAGATACAGCACATATTTCAATATGAATAGGAATAGAAATCAGCTTTGGAGTAAATTCAAATACCCGAAGGGGGCCAGAATGACATCTCCTCTTGGTTTCAGCAACACAGCTGTAGTTTCTTGCTTGTCCACTGGATGGCACCACCCTCAAACAAGCCATGTATAAATATTTAGGGAAGCACATGGAAGAAGACCATGATTCACTGTAATAATCCAGTGGACACACACTTGTGTCTGCACACAGAGCAGCCTTTCAATGCTTTTCACAAATCACAAGCACAGATACAGTGGCCCCAATAATTATCCAGACATTGCCCTAAATTTCAATATACTTTTAGAAGACCTTTTAGCTGTTACGATCCCTTGCCTTTTTGCAACAGTATATTCCTTGACAATACTTTTTTTATAATTGTCTTTTGTATGGAAGTTAGGTGCATAGCTTTACTCTGAACTTTTTTTTCAAATATATTCTCAAGAGAAGTGTTTTTCAAACTTTTTAGGCCCCGTACCCCTTTCCAACTAATCTACCGTGTACCCCCATCTGAGATAGGGTCATAATATACCTATGAAAACATATGGTCTTTTCTAATTACTAGATTAAATACTGTAAATGGAAAACTGCTGTTAAAATGAACAAAATAAAATACAATTAGTTAACCATGGTGCAGATGCACCAACTAAAAATACTATGTAAAATTATTTCAAAATCCAGACTCCAATAAGTAAGCTGAAACAAGTCCAAATTAAGTCCAAAAACAGGTTATGTTTCTAAAAAACGTAAAAAATAAGGTTCTAATTTAAAACAAAATCAAAAAGCAATTCTCAACAAAAGACATGAATTTTTTCCAACAAATGCAGAAGCGTAGAGAGAAAAAAAAAATTAAAGTTACTAATATAGGCTTTTTTTTAATTTTTAAAATGTTTTAACTCAATTTTTATCATTAAACACTTGAGACAATGTGTTGTCTTGTGCAGTATCGAATCCAGCCAGAATAAGCACTTTGTTTTGAAGTGAATATTTCCAATAGGTAATTTGTTGAAAGTAGAAAGGGGATACAGTATTAAAATCATGCAGGGCAGCAGTGTGGCGTAGTGGTTAGGGCTTTGGACTCTTAACCTGAGGGTTGTGAGTTCAATCCCAATTGGGGGACACTGCTGCTGTACCCTTGAGCAAGGTACTTTACCTAGATTGCTCCAGTAATAACCCAACTGTATAAATGGGTAATTGTATGTAAAAATAATGTGTAAAAAATAAAATAATAATGTAATTGTATGTCAAAAATAATGTGATATCTTGTAACAATTGTAAGTCGCCCTGGATAAGGGTGTCTGCTAAGAAATTAATAATAATATGAAAGCTGAACATTAATATCATTAATATCAATATCATGCAGTCAAAAATGCTTACATGTTAAAGTGTTTAGTGCAGTAGTCTGTTCATGTTAATCAGCTGTAAGACGATTAAAGCTTGCTGATGGGCACTCGCTGTATGATATGAACACACTCAATAGGTCTGGAGGTCAGCCCAATTCGCTGATTGACCCAGCGATTTGCGAATTGCCTGGTCAAAGTCCGAAATGAATCACAAAGATTTTTCATTCCGGGTTTTGCCCAGGCAGATCTAGGTGTGCCCACAATTGTCAGATCAAATTCTGAAATGAATCTCAAAGATCTTTCATTCTGGGTTTTCAGGGGACAGAGACAGAGCTACGATTGAAGAGGTTGTTTGACCCCCCTACCTGAGTAGCGTCATTCACTCACTCACTCACTCATCACATTCATAAAAATGTTTCGCTGAGCAGCTGTGGTTGCAGCTCCAATCCTAAAGGAATGGCATGAATAGTTCAAGGAAGAAAGGCCGCCTTTTTGGAAAAGATCTTGGAGTCTTGCAGAAAACCAAGATCTGGAGACTGGCAGGTTCTGCACAGTTAGAAACGGCGAGTCCCGAGGCCAGATATCTCAGCATGGAAGCGTGGGGACAGAAAACAGAATTAGTGCGAGCAATGTGACCAGTTACTCCTTCCGTTAATTTATCAAATTTACTTTGTTTAAAAAAAAAAAAAGCTAGAACACATCCCTTAAACTGCAGCAGGACCTCAATAGGTAGTAGAAGGAGCAGAAAAGTGCAGTTAGTACGACATTTTACATGCTTTAAATGTACAGAATACATGACCTGAGATTGAAGTTTAAGGTCTATTTGAACTGTGCCTCGATAGGTAGCTAGAAAGAGCAGAAAAGGGCAATTAATACAATTAGTATGATATTTTACATGCTTTAAATGTACAGAATACATGACCCTGAGATTGAAGTTTAAGGTCTCCTTATATAGGTCAATTATATAGTAGAATTTTGAGTAGTCGAAATGACAGAGCATGATTGAACTGCGATTAACGAGTAATATTGTAACCTAATGAGTAATGATGTATTTGAAAAGAGACACTGATTGCATTGAGTAAAGCAAAAGCAGAATTCTATAATAAGATTTTCAGTATGCGACCTGACAAAGTATGATTGAGTACGGAATCTGATAACAATTGCTAGTCTGTATTATAGGGTCCGCGCTTTGGGACCTAATTTGCCATTAGATTGCTTATGATGTGTGTCTTTGAAAAGGGGGTTTGATTCGTATGTGATGAAGTCTTGAACAGGGCATGAATCTTGTAAGGCGTTACAGGCCGCAGCACGAGCCCCACTCTGGGAGGCCCACTCCGTACTGACACCACAGAGCGAGCCCCACTCAGGAGACTCGTACTGTACTGACAGCTGGAGGGTTAATTATTATCACGGTAGATAGATTATCATGAATCCAGCACAAGATTCAAGGGCAGTGAAAATAAGGGTCTGCTCCTACATCCGAACAGATTTTCTATTGGATCCGTTGAGATGGTTCTGGAAGATTGGTGAGTGAGTGAGTTATACAATGTCCAGTTTATTGGGGTTAGAAGCAATGCATTTGAGAAAGTGAGCATAATATATTCTAAGGTGGCAATCTTTTGTAAAAACATGTAGAAATATCTCTTTGTAACTTAAACTGATGTTCCACAGGGTACAAGATCCTGTTTGGAACATTTTAAACCCAGTCTAGATTGAAGCCGAGATTTTATGAATACTGTATATGTTGGAATGAACTGCATACTATCTATTATTTCAGGAAGGATTTTAAGGGACATGGGTAGTATTTTTACTGTAGTATACTGTAGTGAAACCAGATATGAATGTCCTACCTAGAGAAATAATGCTAGTGACGAAATTGAATGTCCCAGGGCAAAAGTTACTGTTTGAATTGATTTTGATCTTGAAGAATGGGCTGTGTGACATTTAGAGAAAGCAGGTATATGGATTGGAAATGAGTGTCACTATATGATGAAACTGCCCACTCTGGCAGCATACGTGCCTCTCATTGCACAACACTATGTTATATAAATGAATCACTGTCGAAAAATTCAAATTCACTATAATCAGACATCAGTTATTCTGCTAAAAAAAAAATACAGAAAATGCTCTAATCGTCTTGCCCTCGAGAATGAATTTCTGTAGAGTGGAAATGTTTATATTGTTGTGAGCATATCGATAAGCATAGTCACAGAATAACATATTATTGAGCAGGATTCTCTTTGCAGATTTCACATTTGTGAATTTTTTAATGAAATAATAACTAAATTCTGATCATCACAACGCCTTTCCCTCACGAGAGGACACAGCGCGAATCGCCAATCCAACAAGCATTCATTATCGAAAACATACACATAACTCAATAGAACTTTGTCTGCTACGCGGTGTCCCAAAACATCCAGCGTGTTTGTGTGGTTCCACGTGCAATGATCCAAGGTCTATCAGTTACGTTAACAACAGTGAAACAATGTCTTTTCTTTTTTCTGTGATCCTGTTGTGCGTGATTGCTCTTGCATTCGGCTACTCCCCATGGCATTGATGCGTACTCGACGGCACATTGGATAAGCGTCACAGGGCGGTGTCTATGAACTAAGCTGAAAGAATTCTGGGAAAGTTACTTTTTGCACCAGCGAGGTGTCGCAGTCCTGAAATTTATGTCATGCATTTCAAGGAGAAGTAACACTGACTAAATTTACGTTCCTACCTTTTTGCTCAGTTTTGAGCATCGGTTTACTGGAATGAGGAACGTTCGGCAAACAATTTGCAACTGACTGAATGAACTGTTTTAAATCTTCACAAGAGTCAGTTGAAATTCCAAAGATGTTGTCAGTGTATCTGAGATATAGCTTAGGTGTGTTTCCATTGTATTGTTGTAAAAATCAGCTTTCAACTGATCCCACAAAATTGATATATTCAGTTGCAGACAAAAGGGAAGTTGCAGACATTTGGGAAGTTAAAAAAGAGAAAAACCACAAAAAGTGATTTATATAATTTCTAATTGCTCTATTGAAAGAAATAAATGCAAGTAGAAATTCAGCTTTATAATAAAACAACAAATTATTCCATAACATGCATACATTAAAAAATAGCATGGAAAACTATTTTCTTACTTTGACAAAAGTATTTGGGCAATCAATATATTTTGTTTGAAACCCATTCCTTGCTAATTATCTTGATTAAAAACCAACACCTGATGATAATTATAAAATAAATAAATACATAAACAAGTGCTGAAAAATAAATTGGAAATTTGTGATTAAAAAAAGCAACAAAAATGGTAAAACTAAAGAGTACAGCAACAATCTCAAAATGGCAGTGATACAACTAAACCAAAAAAGAGAAAGACTTGGTTAACTGAAAAGCACTGTGTGGTCTTTTATTGACAAACACAGGAGAACAGGAACTACTGCAACTAGCTCCAGGTGTGGAAGACCAAGAAAGATTTCTGCAGAATCTGGAATAATAATCGTTCGAGCAGCCCGGCAAAATCTTGGATTACTGCAAAAGATTTGACACAAGAATTGAGAGAAGATGGTCAAGAAATTCACGAGCGAACAATTCAGCGATACCTTAACAAGATGAATGTCCATGGGCGAAAACCAAGATGAATGTCCATGGGTGAAAACCAAGATGAATGTCCATGGGCGAAAACCAAGATGAATGTCCATGGGCGAAAACCAAGATGAATGTCCATGGGTGAAAACCAAGATGAATGTCCATGGGTGAAAACCAAGATGAATGTCCATGGGCGAAAACCAAGATGAATGTCCATGGGCGAAAACCAAGATGAATGTCCATGGGTGAAAACCAAGATGAATGTCCATGGGGCAAAAACCAAGATGCAAACCTTTGTTAAACAATACACAAAAGAAAGCGATTTGAGTTTTCCATTGAATAGCCTGATGATTTCTTCAACCAAATGTTATGGTCAGGCGAATTCAAAATATAACTTTTTTCACCAAGAAAGCAACAATATGTTTGGAGGAAGAGAGGAGAAGAATTTAAGAAAAGTTCATCCTGCCCTGTGTTACACATGGTGGGTGGAGGTTGTGTGATGATATGGGCTTGTTTTTCTTCCTCAGGCACTGGCGACCTTTGCATTGTAAAAGGATCAATGAATGCTGCAAAATATCAAGACATTTGCACTCACTTGTTACCCAGTGCTAGAAGACTTATTGGACAGAGGTTTGTATTCCAGCAGGATAATGGCCCTAAGCATTCTGCAAAGTCTACAAAGGAATTTCTGAAAAAAAGGAAGATTACAGTTATGGATTGGCCATCTCAGTCCCCAGACTTGAATCCCTTCGAGATGTTGTTGACTTGAAGGCTGCTGTTGAAAAAGGAAACCAAAGTCGATTGCAGAACTCAAAGCTGTATGTGTTGAAGAATGGGCAAAAATATTTCCGGAAAGCTGCCAGGAACTGGTTTCAAAATACAAAAAAAGACTGCAAGCTGTAAAGGAAGCAAAGGGGGGACACTTATGTCAAAGTATAAAATTAGTTTTGCATGTTGTTTTTCATTTTATGCATGTTATGTAATAATGTGTTGTTTTATTATAAAGCGGAATCTCTAATTTATGTCTTTCAATAGAACAATTAGAAATCATAGAAATCACTTTCTTGTTGCTTTCTTGGTGAAAAAAGTTATATTTTGGATACGTCTGACCATAAAATGTGGTTGAAGAAATCTTCAGGTTTCTTCAAGTATTCAATGAAAAACTCAAATTGCTTTCTTTTGTGTATTGTTTTTAACAAAGGTTTGCATCTTGATTTTTGCCCATGGAGGAATCGTTGAAGTGTTTTTCACGTCAATTTCTTGACCTTTACTCCATTCTTGTGTCATATATTTTGTCTGTATGATATTGTGGTGGTGCAGTATTTATTGAAGGATAGTGTATATCAAATCCATTCAATTGAGTAATGTGAAACTTCTTATTACATCAGCAGGAACCATCTCTGGCACACAAAGAGTTGGACCGGCACTGTCAGGCTCACCTTGTGGAGCAGTGGCATGGTTATTTTTAATAGGGCGTGAAGTCTTATTCCGCTCTGTCCTTCTGTTATTGATCTATCTCCTTGCTCTAATGCACAGTCCAGAGCTCTGTCATACCGCAAAGAGAAGCCAGACTTTATTTATATATCAAGCTGCGTTTGGGAAGCTTACTCATCCACTTAATATCGGTGTAATCAGAGACAGTCTTTGTGGGGGGCTGAAGGAAACCTTGCCTTCAGCGGCAGTGCTCTGTGACAGGAAATTCTACATTGCTTAAGAGCACAGACCAGACTTTCCAGAAACTACAATATACAATAAGAAGCAGTTAGGGGTTAGAATAAGTATGTTGATCAGATCAAATGTGGAATTTGTTAATGGTATTCACTTTCCATGTACAACCCCTGCCAGGCCGTGAGCTATTCTCAGGCAGTGTCTAAGTTAAATGGTATGAAAGGCTAGGGATCTAATCTGCTGCATCACCTAGCCCACCTACATGATGTTGAACAACCTACCCCCCTGTGGTGATGGCCCAGGGTCTGATGTTAGGTGAAAGCAGGAGGCAGACAGTAACAGAAGTTATAGATTGCAATCCAAAATACTTATTTTATTATTAAACAAATAAATCGGTGAACACAAAAGAAGAACTTCAAACACTATTATAACTATTTACAAAAGAAAAATAAAATATCCTAATGCAGGATTGAAGACGCAGCCTGGCTTAAAGCAACCAAGCTTTTCACTTCATCAGGTTTCAATAGCATAACCCGCTCTCTCTCCTCCGTGCTCAATGCTCTGACTTTTATACCTGCTCAGGTAGCCCTTCCCATGGATTTAAAATCAATTAATAGATTCAGAAATGTACACATTAACTCAAGCAAGCACAAATATACAAACATCACATTTTCATAAATAACAGCATTTTAAAACAAAATCCAATAAAACTCTCAATATTAATTTCAAAACCAATAAGTACTCCCCTTTCCCTTAGCATAATTCCAACCAACCTAATAATAGGAGACATAAGGTAAGTCAAATGTAGCGGTGCTCTGTTTACCTGAATTACGGTAAAACAGAGGGCTTAACAATTCCCTCTTCCAAACATTGGGCCAGTTGACATGAGTGTTTTTTTTTCATGTGAAGTGGCCATGTGTGTTCATGTTAGGAAGAAACACCTGTAAAAGTGCCTGTGGTGGGGTGCCCCGCCCCTGTGCGTATTTTATGTTTATATATATATATATATATATGTAGTGGTGCACGGAATGTGGGTTATGTGGCACAGCTGATTTAAAATGTATATTTGTATTTAGGCATGGATATTGCACAATTAATCATGTGCATACTGCCGAGATTCAATTGAAGGATTGATTAGCAATCGAGTCTCGGCACAGCTGCATAGAAGAGTGAGTGTTTGACACGAGAGAACTAAATGTAAAATAACAATTGCTACTCATGCTGGAGGACCAGCACGATACTTGTTGTGGGTTAGTTCACTGGGTTTTGTTTGTCTGTTTGTTTGGCCATCATGCCATTTTGTTTGTTCAGTGTTTTGTTTTCTGAATTTTTATTTTCAATAAACTCGCGAATCAGCGTTTCCATACCACAGTACTGTTGTGATTTCCTTCCTGGTCTGACATCACCACAAGCCATTGTGTCACAGTGCCCCAAAAAATGGCCACAGTATTTTAATGGGAAAGTCTCATTTACTTGTGAGAATCAAGGAAATGCTCATGAAAATGTTAATTAGCTTACTCAAGTGCCTTACCTAAAGCCACATGGGAATACAGAAGTTGCCATGGTCCAAAGATGTTTGCAGTATTTTCCTTATCAGATTGATGTTGCAGATAACCCCACTTTTTCTCTGTCTTCCCTAAAACTTTGCATAATCCTAATCATGCATGGATCTAAATGGGTTTGTAAAGTGTCGTACAGATTGTTTCTGTTTAAAACTATTACTATTACTAAAAATGTTTGATAAACTGCATCATGTGCTTGTGAATTCAGGTGGTTACAGCTACTGTAGAGTACTTCAGAATACACTTGCAAATAGACTGTCAAACAATTTCCAAACAACTGTCAAAACTACTTTATTGTAAAGTACTACTAAGTACTATGTTTAAATGTGTATAACTATACTCCCATGCAATTTCACCTAGTTATGTCTGAGCAGAATCTGTGTCCACCCTCCACTTATGTCCATTGGAGCAATTAAGAGACTCTGTGTTAATATCCATAATAAGGGAAGAGGATATGATGAGGGAGTTTGATACAATGCACAACACGAACATTGTTTAACCCACTCTCAAAATAAAATGTGGTGTGGAATTTTCGCAACTTATTTCTTGGGAATCAACAATGCTACTCAATAGTCCATTATTATTTAGCAGAAGCAGTCATACAACTACAACATACATGATGATGCTATATTTGGTATAAAGAGATGCAAAATAAGCTAATGAAACAAAAATGTGATACAAAATAAAAGTACACCGCCGGATTACAAAAATATCACTGTTGTGCAATTTTTGCTGGTGGTTGAGGTAGCTGTTCCTCCGCTTCCCTCACTAAACATTTGGGTGGGGAACAAACTCGTGGTTCACTTCAGTACGTTTCAGTAGTATCCGTCACCTCCCTTTCAATAGCCCAAATGCCTGTTCAACCACCACTCCGATTTGGCCCAGTTTATTATTAATAAAGATAACCACCCCCACCCCCACAGAAGGTGTGTCAAAAGCAGTGTGGGCGACAACACTAAAACAAAGTATTAAAAAAGCAGGCACGACCCATCAGCAAATCAGAGCTATATTAACCATTTACATCACACACAATGTCACGTGGATTTCCTCAGCAGAGTCTCTCGTGTAACCTTCTCTACAAGTGGGAACATTATATTTTGGAGTTTCCTGCTAAACTACACTAGAAACGAACTGGGCCTTATGCATGGCTAATTTAAATATCAATCCCTCCCCCTTCCCCATTCATTTGCATAACGTTGGGGGGAAAGTGGGCGTTCCCAGGAAAATGAAAGGCTTCGCATGGAAACGCAAAAAGGTACCAAGTCCATGTTAATTTCACGAGACAGAAATGTCTCGAGTAAGAGTAAACACACATGTAAACTAAGCCAACGATGCCCCACACAATATAGCGCTGCTCAGGACCCGCTGCAACAAACCTAATATCAAAACTTTGCAAGGTTTTTCCCAAAGGTGGGTTTTATTTTACTTCATAAAATTAGAGAATAGCTATGCTACACTTCTAAACTTCAACCCTATCTAGAATAGTTTAAAGTTAGTAGTATAGAAAAGTTAAATAATTTCCTTTACTGCTGTATCCTACTATTGTAGTACTTATCACTGTCAGCATATGTCTCTGAAAATGTGCACCTTTTCAGGGAGATAACTATGTCCGGCATTCGGTATGTCCTTTTAACCAAGTATACGTTTCTTTTATCTCTTTCTCACAGGTTTCAAATGGCAGAACATCCCTTGTACAACAACAGGTAAATACATCGGTTTGTATTGTTTAATCAGTTACCATGACATTACATTTTATCAATACAAAAAGGAAGTCCCAAGTTAGAACTTTTATTTGTACTCCATGTTCTTTTGTTTTTCATTTATAGGATGGGGCTTGCTCCATCACACACCCCTTTCAATGGTTACATTGCAACAGTTCTCCACAGAAATTCATTGTAATATTGAATGTGCTATCTGTCTGTAATGGGTTAATCCTGTGCCTGTCTGCAGTTCCAGAGTGAAAAGCTTGAATGGCCTTTCTCTCTGCTCCTCTGGGAGTATGCAGTTTCCATTTTGTCTAGCTAAGCAAGCAAATAGAAGATGGTGTTTAAACCAGAGTGGCTCCGTGGTATCGTCCTGATCAATAATGATAACTTGGGGGTTGCAGGGTAGAGACTGCAGGACTGACGCAGTTCTCAACTTTGGGTTCAGTGCAAGGATTTGAGAGATACTAAGCTTCTCCCACCGTTACCTCTAAGAAAATGGTGCTCCCTCCATTCCTGGGCAGGCTTGAGGTATGTAGACTGAACTGCTCCCTCACTTCCAAAGAGAAAGGGTGGACACTCCAGTTCAAGGCAGGCTTGAGGCATGGAGACTGAACTGCTCCTTCACCCCCTAAGAGAAAGGGTGGACCCTCCAGTTCAAGGCAGGCTTGAGGCATGGAGACTGCACTGCTCCCTCACCCCCTAAGAGAAAGGGTGGACCCTCCAGTTCAAGGTAGGCTTGAGGCATGGAGACTGCACTGCTCCCTCACCCCCTAAGAGAAAGGGTGGACCCTCCAGTTCAAGGTAGGCTTGAGGCATGGAGACTGAACTGCTACGCCCCCACCCTCCAGTCCAGGGTGACATATTGAGCCTCCTGTTCACTTCCAGAGCGACAACATTACTCACAAACTTTAAATTAAAAAGGGAATAGATCAATTCTCAGACAGATTTACAACTTCACAGCTGCAATTTACAGTGTTAACTTTTTGTGCTGGAATTCAGAAGTGATATTTCCAGACCTGAATCAGTCTCAACCTGCATACATGATACATCTAAACAGCATAACTTCTGAGCTGGGAATTGAAAAGTGTTCTCCATGAATAACCCAGGGGATTGTTCTTGAAGTATCTGTAGGAGCTGAACAAGCTGACAATATATATTATCCATGGAGGACGGCTTCAAATCTCAGTTCAAAATTATGTATTTTTCAAGTACAAGGCTACGGAAAAGAGCATCAATCCTTCCTACATACAGGATAAAGGCATCAAGACACTGATAACACTCCACACTGGCACGTCTAAACTGACAGAATTGTTTTCATCCAGACATAACCCATTCATGTGTCTCTCTGTCTGTTCTTACACAAGTGGAATCGGTCAATAGATATTGGCAACGGTATACTCAGAGATTGAGAATGCTTTTCTGGACAATGACGGTTTTCACTTTAAAATAGGCCTCATTGAGGTAATAACTGCTCCAGGGTGGAAACATCTTGAATCAATATGTGGAAAGGGAAAGCTCATTCTCACTCCAAATAGCTGACTACCTGGGATCCTTCAAGAAGCTGCTTGATGAGATTCTGGGATCAATAAGCCACTAACAACCAAACGAGCAAGATGGGCCGAATGGCCTTGTCTCGTTTGTAAACTTTCTGATGTTCTTATTACTTCCTGTGCTGTACATGATTTGATTGTATATCATCTCTTATTTAAATGTCTATGCTACTATTCAGTCAGCTATTTAGTTTCAGTAACAGGATGTTACAGTGTTTCTGTATTATATATTGTGTGGCTTTTTAAGAACTCCTTGGTATCAGTATGCCTTTTTAACCAAATATCAGGTCTCTCGCCTCGCTTTCTCCTCTTGTGCATGCATATTCCCTTTCTCGGTCTTGATCCCTTTCCCTCCCCCTCCCTTTCGTCATCCCCCCCCTCCCCTGCCTCTCGGGACTGTAAGCCCAGAATAGGCACACACGCTCTCACTGTCTCAGTTGTGTGGAGTTGGTGGGGCTGGTTTCTGAGGACGCTGGGTAATAAATCTGCCGTCATGAGCTGGGCCTCGTGGGAAGACCGTGGCTGCTCCAGTTCTCACTTCTCTGTGCCGAGAATAACTACCTCCGTCAATAAGGGAGCAGGAATCTGGGCCAGCCAAGGACACTGGCTTCAAATTCAGGATACAACATGTCATTAAAAGAGAATTGTACCAAGAATATATCAATTGCAGCCAGCGCTCCAAGTAGATATTATCAGAAGTGTGCTTGTCTTGAAAGTACAGAAAGGCCCATATGCATAAAACTTACAGTCTCCTTTATCGTGCCAGTAATAGTGTAACATGACAGTCTTTCATTAGGGGATGCAGAAACGCCATTTACAGTCAAAAAACATCACTCATCACGATGTTAGAATAACGTGCCCTCAGAGACCAATTTTCTCATTAACATCTTGTGACAGAGTGACTGAGCGGTGACGTCACGGCAGAAGCAGGGACGGACAAACACTGACACCAGGCAAGTACTGCAGTTCACGCGGCGTTGCCGTTGTTATTATTTAATAACACAAATAAATCAAAAGTTTAAACAAAAAGAAAACACTGCTCACAGAGCAAAATAAAAAGGTTTTAACAAAACAAATCTCGAACACAAAAAATACAAACAAAGGTCAGGCTGGGCAGATTGCCTTCACTGTTCCTATGTTCTTTTAAATCAAGTCTCGCTCTCGCTCTGAACTCCCACAACACACCACCCCGAGCTAGAGAGCTGCAGCCTTTTATATCGTGGCCGAGGGGTTTAACTAGCTTGCAAGTAATTATTCCATTACCCTCGCCACAATCTGCACGAAGTTTATTAATCACTACGTGGATGGGGCTGCCCATCCACGTTACCAAACAATAACAAAACGTATGGCGCCGTCATATAAACAAAACAACCGGCGCCGTCATAAATACAATACAATACAATAAATAAACAATACAAAATAAACACGGGCGGAGGGGACCCCGCTCTAAAATAAAATAAACAAAACAATGTACAGGGCTGCTCGCCCTGTTACATATCCCCTTGTGCAACGCACACATGGCCCTCACGGCCACCTCCCCCTCAGTCTTAAAGTCCCGGAAGAGGGAGAAGCAAGGTGTTTCTGGGGGTGGCCATGGTGGAACGTCCTCCACCCCCACTTCTTGGTGGCTAACAGCTCCCTCTTCCGGGCTTCAGCCACACCATATCCTGCCGCGAAGTGCGGCTGGGGAACTGGTCTCCTGACCTCCCCCTCCTCTTCATGGCCGGCAGCTCCCTTCGTGGGGCTCCGACCACACGATCTCCGCCGCAAAGTGCGGCTGGGGAAGCTGGTCTCCTGACCTCCCCTCTTCTTCATGGCCGGCAGCTCCCTCCGTGGGGCTCCGACCACCACGATCTCCGCCGCCGAAAGTGCGGCTGGGGAGCTGGTCTCCTGACCTCCCCCCTTCTTCATGGCCGGCAGCTCCCTCCGTGGGGCTCCGCCACCCACTTCTGGCAGCGAAACTGCTGCGGGGAAGCTGGTCTCCTGACCTCCCCCTTCTTTGTGGCCGCCAGTTCCCTCCGTGGGGCTCCGCCACCGTGTTTCCTGCCACGAAATGCGGCTGGGGAGCTGGTCTCCTGACCTCCCCCTTTCTTCATGGCCGGCAGCTCCCCTTCATGGAGCTCCGCCACAGTGTAGTGACCCGAGGCAAAGCAGAAGCCCCGGCGACCCCAGGCGAAGCAGGACCCTCGGCGACCCCAGGCGGCAGGATCCCTGGCGACCCCAGGCGACGGCAGCGGACCCTCGGGAGGCGGCGGCAGCAGCAGCGACCCTCGGGAGGCGATGGCAGCAGCAGCGGACCCTCGGGAGGCGGCGGCAGCAGCAGCGGACCCTCGGGAGGCGAACTTCGGGAGGGGAGCCCCTGGCCATAGAGGCGGCAGCGGGAGCTCCACTTCTCCCTCGTACCCTGTACCCTGTGTGGAGCAAAAGGCAACCCCAGGCGATGCGGAGCGACAGGCAGCCCCAGGCGATGCGGAGCGACAGGCAGCCCCAGGCGATGCGGAGCGACAGGCAGCCCCAGGCGTCGCGGAGCGACAGGCAGCCCCAGGCGATGCGGAGCGACAGGCAGCCCCAGGCGATGCGGAGCGACAGGCAGCCCCAGGCGATGCGGAGCGACAGGCAGCCCCAGGCGATGCGGAGCGACAGGCAGCCCCAGGCGATGCGAGGCAAGCATCCTTGGGCGAAGCGAGGCAAGCATCCTTGGGCGGAGCGAGGCAAGCATCCTTGGGCGGCGAGGCAAGCATCCTTGGCGAAGCGAGGCAAGCATCCTTGGGCGGCGAGGCAAGCATCCTTGGGCGGCGAGGCAGGCATCCTTGGGCGGCGAGGCAGGCATCCTTGGGCGAAGCGAGGCAGGCATCCTTGGGCGGCGAGGCAGGCATCCTTGGGCGGCGAGGCAGGCAGTCAGGACAAGCTGGGGTGCGGTTTTGGCCCTCTTCTCGGCCTCTGCGGCCGGGCGGTTCTTCCCGTGCTTCCCTCAACAGCCTATGCAAGGGCTGCTGAGGACCGCCAGCATCTAGTCCTGGTCCTTCTGGTGACGGGAGAGGCAGCTCCTGCTCCTCTCCTTGTGACGGTGGGGAAAGTGATACCAGCAGGCATTCATCCTCTGCTGGTGGGGGAAGTGATACCAGCAGGCATTCATCCTCTGCTGGTGGGGAAGTGATACCAGCAGACATTCCTCCTCTGCTGGTGGGGTTGGCGGAGGCAGAGGCAGCTCCTGCTGCTCTGCTCCTGCCGATGGAGGTGGCGGAGGCAGAGGCAGCTCCTGCTGCTCTGCTCCTGCCAGTGGAGGTGGGAGCGGCGTGTAGTCTCCTGGCGGCGGAGGTGGGAGCAGCGTGTAGTCTACCCTTGTTTCAGGGGACTGGTGCGGCCCTCCCTCTCTTGTAGGGGACTGGTGCGGCTCCGCCTGGAAGGGGAGACCAGCAGGCATTTTCCCTCTGCTGGTGGACAGGGACCCAGCAGGCATTCTCCCTCTGCTGGTGGACAGGGACCCAGCAGGCATTCACCCTCTGCTGGTGGACAGGGACCCAGCAGGCATTCACCCTCTGCTGGTGGACAGGGACCCAGCAGGCATTCACCCTCTGCTGGTGGACAGGGACCCAGCAGGCATTCACCCTCTGCTGGTGGACAGGAACCCAGCAGACATTCACCCTCTGCTGGTGGAGGAGGCAGAGGCAGCTCCTGCTGCTCTGCTCCTGGCGGTGGAGGTGGCGGAGGCAGAGACAGCTCCTGCTGCTCTGCTCCTGCCGATGGAGGTGGCGAAGGCGGGACCAGCAGGAATTCACCCTCTGCTGGTGGAGGTGGGAGCTGCAAGCAGTCCTCCCATGGCAGTGGAGGTGGAACCAGCAGGAATTCACCCTCTGCTAGTGGAGACTGGGGCTGTGGACGCTCTACCTTCCCCTTTTTGGGCCGTGGACGCACCGACTCCTCCCTCTTGGGCTGTGGACGCACCGACTCCTCCCTCTTGGGCTGTGGACGCACCGACTCCTCCCTCTTGGGCTGTGGACGCACCGACTCCTCCCTCTTGGGCTGTGGACGCACCGACTCCTCCCACTCAGGCGTAGGACGTTCGGGCTCCTCCCACTCAGGCGTGGGACGTTCGGGCTCCTCCCACTCAGGCGTAGGGACGTTCGGGCTCCTCCCACTCAGGCGTAGGACGTTCGGGCTCCTCCCACTCAGGCGTGGGACGTTCGGGCTCCTCCCACTCAGGCGTAGGGACGTTCGGGCTCCTCCCACTCAGGCGTAGGGACGTTCGGGCTCCTCCCACTCAGGTACTGGAGAGGGCAGCGACTGCTCCTCTCCCTCTTGCTCACTGGAAGGCACCCCTCCCATGTCTGCAGCTAGGTACCCCAGCACCACCGCGGCAAGGTCACGAACTGATGCCGGGTTGTGCTGTTGCTCCCAGTCCTCCCATCGTTCCCCATCTCGCATCCGCAGCGTGTTAATAACCCAGGGAGGTCACTAGCAAAGTTCCCTCGGGGTGCACCAGCCAGTCCCATATTTCCCGGGACGGTGGGGAACCCGGTGGCAGTGGGGTTAGAGGGGTGGCTACTGATGCTTGGGGTGACAGCTGCTCCTTTCCATGAGCCCACGTATACGGGCACCCTGCCCCGTTGTGGCTGTCCTCCTCCCAGCCCGGCATGCAGGACGAGTGCTGCCGCTGTTGTTGCTGCTGCTGCTGCTGCTTCCTGCAGCTCTTTCTCCCCATCCTCGCTTTACTGCAGCAACAAAACAACAACAAAAAAAAACCCTAATGGCAAAACTGGAAAGAAAAAACTGCGGTACCCGCTCTGGCCTGAGTCCTGGAGGCGCTGTTATCCCTCTTCTGACACCACGTGTGACAGAGTGACTGAGCTGTGACGTCACGGCAGAAGCAGGGACGGACAAACACTGACACCAGGCAAGTACTGCAGTTCACGCGGCGTTGCCGTTGTTATTATTTAATAACACAAATAAATCAAAAGTTTAAACAAAAAGAAAACACTGCTCACAGAGCAAAATAAAAAGGTTTTAACAAAACAAATCTCGAACACAAAAAATACAAACAAAGGTCAGGCTGGGCAGATTGCCTTCACTGTTCCTATGTTCTTTTAAATCAAGTCTCGCTCTCGCTCTGAACTCCCACAACACACCACCCCGAGCTAGAGAGCTGCAGCCTTTTTATATCGTGGCCGAGGGGTTTAACTAGCTTGCAAGTAATTATTCCATTACCCTCGGCCACAATCTGCACGAAGTTTATTAATCACTACGTGGATGGGGCTGCCCATCCACGTTACCAAACAATAACAAAACGTATGGCGCTCGCCGTCATATAAACAAAACAACCGGCGCTTCGCCGTCATAAATACAATACAATACAATAAATAAACAATACAAAATAAACACGGGCGGAGGGGGACCCCGCTCTAAAATAAAATAAACAAAACAATGTACAGGGCTGCTCGCCCTGTTACACATCTGTATTGTGCTGTTGATTGACCCTTACCTGCATCATAATTAATACATGCCTCAGACCAGGCAGAGAATGAGATGCATCTTACTGGTATAATTTCCAGCATAATTTCTGCATTAAGGAACATGTATTTAAGCCTATAGCAATAATAAAAGTTTGTTTAATAATCCAATAAGTAGGTAATTTAAGTATTTTGTTATTTGTAACACATACATTAAATTGCACTGTTAACTCGTCTGAATGGGATAGGTTACTTACTGGTTGGAAATCAGGCCTCATTGTCTAAGTGGAGAAAATGGCAGGCTTCGGTGTGCCTGTGTGGGCTGTACATAAAGATATATTAAAAGACGACCCTCCTAGAAAGACCCCGCAGATTTGAGCTGTGACTTGACCCTCTGGATTACACTGATGATGTGTATCAACCTAGCAGAAGCACAATTAATCACATTTGGAGAGAATGAGAACATGAACTGAAGAGTTGAACTGCTATAAACAAGGCTGCTACCGTACAATGAAAGTTACAAACACTGCATGATTTGGATTTGATGTTAGCGAGTTTTTGCGTGTATTTTATTTTTCGTTCCTATATTGATCACTGTCTGTGCGTAGAAAGGTAGTACAGTACTTCACTTTACATATTTTTCATAGGATTCCATCTACCGATAGAGGAGCTCAAGTCCTTTTAAATTAAATTATATTTTATAAGTCCCTGTGACAGAGAGCGAGTGAATCCAAGTCATAAATCTCTCTCCGAATCTGTGAGAGCGCTGTATAACAGGAACAGTGTGCCCCGGACTGGATGGGTTGGCAGCTCATTCCATTGAAAGTTGGAAGTCAGCCATCCAGAAAGGTGGCGGAGTCAGAATACCAGACGTCATCGCCTTAATGCGGTAGGCGATGTGGCAATCGTGGATTGGAGGAAAAGCGATTGCACTCGCTACCTAAGGAGATGTGACTGAGGTTATATCAGGGGATGTGGCGAAGCGATCTGTTCCTTTGTTATGGTTACAAAAGGACCTGTAAAGGACAACCAACTGTAAAATAACTGTGAGTGTTTTGTGTTGTTTTGTCTGTTAATTAAATTGACAAGTTTGTCATTTATTGACGGCTCTTATATCCAGGAGCTGTCGCTACAATGCCATCACCAAACCCCGGACTACACTGCACTACTGTTCTTGTATAAATTCACCACTTGCACTAGGAGCATTCACTACTGGACTGGTGATTGTGTATGTGTATAAAGTGTGTGTTATTTAGTATTATTATTTCAGGACTGAACCCTGTGAGTTTTGACTGGGCTTTACAAATTGCTGTGTATAGCCAATCTTATTATTTAAGCATCAATAAAGCTTTGTTTTACTGTGAACTGTTGTTGGGTTTGTTTATAGCTTTGTAATATATTATGCATTGTAATGAAAAGTAAATAATTTTAATATCTCTAAGATAATGATTTTAATATATTAAGGGGTGGGTGGGTATTTATTAAGGGAATGAATTTTAGTTATATTTATTATGCTGACAACAGTATTGGTATATGGCAGCTGCTATATTTATAATTATAATACAGTATATGGGATTTTGGTTTACATTAACTCATTTATTAATCTTACTGTATTTATTGTAATGTGCTGTTTGTATGTGTTGGTTGTATATTATTTTTTTGGTTTCTTGTGAGCCCAGAGACTTCCAATGTAAATTAGCTTATAGTGAAGTCTGGGTACAATACATCTTGTGACTTGTCATGAGTGTTAAAAATTGAACATTGTCCCAGTTAAATAAAACATTTGATTGATTCCTGAGCACTGCATCACCTTTATACCTGTGCACTGCAAACCACTTTGTCACAGTCCCCCAACATGTACGTGTGTTTAATATTTACAGCTATGGCCAAAACACTGTATAGAATGAACTCATTTTGCTTCATAGCATGTAATGAAACCTGCTGAATAATGTTACGTTAACATTTAATGACATACCGCTTTGTAGTTTCCCATTTCAAAATCTAACATGAAATACTGTTCTATGTCTTCCGGTAGACGTTTGCTATGTCATGCTCATATATTTTTTATTTATTATGTCTCAATCCTAAAATTCTAGGCAAAACTTTTAGCCATACCTGCTGAAAAATACATATTCCTGTCAAATGGGATTAGTTCAATAAGTTATATTTTATGTAAGTGCAATTTAATGAACATTACATGAATGCCAAGGGAAACTACTAAGAGACTTGGGCCACTTAATATAATTTTTTGTACCACAAATGTGTATAAATATTGGCTAGGGGTGATACACCACAGCTCAGTCTCACGCACTATAGGATTCCCCTTATTTCATTTCATTCTCACCATTAATATAGCTAAATGATTCACATTAATCACCTCACGTGATCAGCTTATTTAGCTGGTAAAAACACAGGATTTATAAACAATGTACCCTTTCACATACATTGAGAATCACAACACTGACTTGTTTTATTTTTACTCACTTCTACTCTCTGTGAGATTATGAAATGGCCTGGCTCCAATTTAAAATAAACAAAAATAAAAAAACATGGCTCCCAAGTGGTGCATCCAGTAAAGGCACTGGTTCGAATCCAGGCTACAGTATGTATGACTGTGACCGGGGGTTCCCAGGGGGCGGCAACAGAAAAGGAAGTGCAAGCAGTCTGTGAGTACTAAAAACTTACCCGCAATTATTCTGTGGGAATTAATTAAGAATGGATTTAAACCTGAGCTCTGTGTGACTAGGTTTTTAGAAAACCATTCTGTGGGGGTGAATGTTTTTACTCAAGGCTGTAAATACGACACTTCATAAACACGCACACTGTTTATGTTCTTTGGACTGTTTTAAGTTCAGATTTTGGAAATTTCATATACTGTAATATTTGTGAGCCTTTTATAAAACCGCAAACATTTTTGGCACGAATATCAAATTCCACTAACAATACATACTTTGTATATTGCAACAGGTCACCAACATTTCTGGAGCAAAATAGGTTTTATGGGTGTGATTCGCCATATATTTTGGTCGCAAATATTTATGGCTTTACAGTAGTTTACAGAGCTCTGTTATCACACTTAGAAGACAAACTAGTGCTTAATAAATGCATGAGCAGTGGTGTGGGCAGTCTGATTCTTTGTGGGCACAGCAATAGTAAACCTTGTGAACATATCGGTCAAAACCAGCACGTTTTCATATCCGTCACTTGTTTTTTATAACAACGTATAGTCCATTGCCAAAACCTCCAATGGAGCAGTGATGTTAGTACAGGTGAGAGGAGCCCGAGTCCGTGGGAATACATCTTGAGCGAGGGCACACCTTTTCAACTTCTTAATCCAGGCCTGGACATCTTGACTCATTGTAGGCTAATAATAGCTGCAATGCATGGCTTCTAAAGTGCCCCTCTCCCCAGAATGCCTCCCACAATCATGTTTTGCTTGTGGGAGGGGATCAACCACAGTGCGGTCTCTCCAGTGCATCAGCATGACAACCGTCTGGATTGAGCTAAGTGGGATACATCTCTGGGGTCTTCAAGTGGGCACCTTCCATCCTTGGTATTTCGTTGACTAGCCCACGACACCTCAAGAGGGCTCGACAGTGATTCTGGCGTCCCAGCATCACCCCCCTCCATCCCCCACTCAACTCAGCCCAGCTTACTTACTCATACATCAGCGTTTCTTTCTTTCTATTGTGCTTGAGATCCCCAACCAGAATCTTTCCGTCTCAACCACAGCCAGTTGCTGCTCCTCTCTGCTGCTTCAGATAAGTTCTTCACTGTGCGATGCAAGTCTTGGCCACTGAATCCGATGTCTCTAAGAAACCGGGTTGTAGAGTGTGCCACAAATCCTCGACAACCCACCTCCACTGGGTAAAACCGGACTCTCCATCCTCGCTGTTCCGCTTCAGCGGCTAGTTGAGCATAACGTAGTTTCTTCCTCTCATACGCCTCATCTACAGCATCCTCCCATGGCACTGTTAACTCTATCAGGTGAACAAGGCGTGCTGATCCAGACCACAAGACAATATCTGATCGAAGGTTAGTGGTGGCAATCTCCGGTGGAAAAATAAGCCGTTGACCAACATCTGCCAGCATTTTCCAGTCTCTAGCAGCATCCAGTTGTCCTGGGCGAGGCTTGGTTTTAACACCTTTTCTTGGTGGTTGCTCTCCTCCACCTCGTTGACTACCAGCTTCCTCCGTTGAGCTGGGGCTGCCTTGTGACATGTAGGAGGAGATATCACCAATTCGAAGGGCAGCCTTTGCATCTTCCACAGCTTTCTTTGCCGCCCACTTTCTTCCAGTTTTCAACACAGGTGCTGCCTCCTACCCATTTGTCGCGTGACTCTACTAATGTCATTTCCAGTTGGACCTTGGCGCACTTAAACTCCTCGGTTAGACCGGAGACTGGTAGCTGTAGTATTCCTTTACCATAAAGTCCCACTCTGCTGAGGCATCGTGGAACTCCCAACCATTTCCTGACGTATGAACTGATTAAAGCTTCCAGCTTCTCTACTGTTGTCAAAGAAACCTCTACACAGTCAGTGGCCACAGCATCCTCGGCAGTAGACCAAACTGAAAGCACCAGAGTTTTAGTTTACCTGGTAAAGCGCTGCTGTCTATGCTCTTCAACCCTTCCACTGCTTGTTGTCTAACTTCTCCCACACGAACTGTGTCCTTTAGATCCCTGTCATACCATCTCCCAAGACTTTTCACTGGCTTCTCTGACACTGTTGGTATTGCCTCACCATTAATGTAGAACATTGTATCTACTACTTTACCTTTAATTATAGAGATGCTCCTTGATTTAGTGGGCTTGAATTGCATTTGTGCCCATTCAATGTTATTGGTTAATTTGCCCAATAACCGATTAGTGCAGGCTACTGTTGTAGTCATGTCATCCATGTATGCTTGAATTGGTGGTAGTCGCATTCCAGAAGCCAAGCGCTATCCTCCCACTACCCATTTTGATGCCCTAATGATTACTTCCATTGCCATTGTAAAAGCCAGTGGAGAAATGGTGCATCCTGCCATTATTCCAACTTCTAGGCATTGCCATGTAGTGCTGAATTCTGAAGTTGAAAAACTAAATTGCAAATCTCCAAAGTAGGCTTTCACTAAATTTGTTATTGTCATTGGTACACTGACTCAACATCCAGAAAAACAAAGAAGAATATACACAGTATTTCTTTATTAAGCAAAGTAAGATATCACAGCATCATGCCTACTGTGAGTATTGCAGGTGTGATTTGAGCGTGAAACACGACGGAATAAACGACATTGATGACCACGTGAAAGCGCTGAAGCACGGAAGAAATACACGGCCAGCTCAAGATAATAGATGCTTGTTCAGATAGCGAAAATTACGTGCTTAAAGCGGAGACTCTTTTTACAAACTTTATTTTAGAGCACAACTTACCAATTGCCATTGCAGAGCATGTAGGTTCACTTGTGAAAGCAGCTTTTCCTAATAGTAAAATTGCCTCCAAGTATGGCTGTGTGAGGACCAAAACAACAGCAATCATTGAAACTTTAGCATCTGTTTCAGCTACTGAAGAGGCCTCGGTTTTGAAAAGTAATTTTTTTGCCCTTGCAACAGATGGCAGCAATGGCACTGAGACTCAGTTGTACCCAGTTGTAATACGCTACTTCAGTGAAGAAATTGGCGAAGTTGTAATGCAGTTGCTTACTTTGCCATCTTCCGAGGATATATCAGCAACTGGAGAAAATATATTTAACAGTTGTGTGCTTAACAATAACTTTATATATTTATATGAAAATTATTATTATAAGCACGAGTAATAATGATGGTGATCTCATATTAAAAAAAGGCTATACAGCACTGTCCCTCTTGGTTTCATGCCTCATAAATCATTGTGAAGGTAGTCGTGTTTTTGTTGATTTAGGCAACAATTTATCAAACCATATTAATCAACCACTTTAATAAAATCTGCAGCTCAACTACTACACACCCGATTGTATTTTGGTACTAACCTTGATTTCCCTATTGTTCTGTAAATTATTGCAGGTGGCTCAGTCTAGGCAAGTGTATTGATTGATTGCTGCAGCAGTGGCCTGCACTAGTGGAATTCTGCACAACGGTACATACCATCCTGTCATTATATATTCACTGTTTAAAACATTGTTTTTAGAATGAATGGTCAATATATTTGTTCTGCATTTCATCAGGTCCCAGCAAGGTAGTTCATAAAACCAAGTCTAGTGAGATGCCAACCAAGACTAAAAGGCTTATCATGCAAGCTATCCTCGTGGCAGAAACTAGGAAAAGTAAGTGTAACTGTTTTGTGTATTTTGAATTAGCTTTATTTTTAAAATGATGTGTTTATTTGTTGTGTATTTATGCATATGGAAATTTGGAAAATGGGTCATTAATTCTTAATTGGAAAATACATTTTGTGATGGTAATTTATTAAAACTGAAAATTGATTTTTTGTGGAATTTCTATTCAAGTTCTATTTATTTACTTGATTCAGACAGACACCAACATTACATTAGATGGTAAAATTAACATTACAGTAGAAAATAATAAAACCAAATTATTATATAACAAGGATGGGAGTATAAGATTACTATTTATAGACAGTCATAGTGCATATCTATTGCTTGCTTTTTGAGAGGCAAGAAGAAGACAGAGAAAGTTGTTAACAAGAAGAGTGTGTAAAACCTACAATAGCAGTTGGCAAGCCAGACACCAGGTTCTGTAGAATACAGCGCAGCTCAGAAAAAAAAAACCCTAGTGAAGTTGACCTAGTGAGTCTGTTTCTCCAAGCCTCCTTGTCATGTTTTGAGGGTTTGAATGCACTTCTACAGACAGAAGAGCCATTCATTCATGTTCTATAGTGAGAACTGGATTCCTTGCATTTGGTCCTTCTCAGCAAGTTTATCGAGCCATCAGTATTCACTAGTGTGAGGTCCACATTCATCGTAGATGCAAGGGACAGAAAAGAAATGACAGAGAAGATTTAGTGACTGGTGCCAACACAAGGGAATCTTTGAAGGAATGCAAGGAGGGTGGGAAGCTAACAAAAGATGAGAAGATTGTCTTTTTTAATTCTGTCAGAGAATATTATGCAGAGGCAAGTTCCTACATTGCCAGCAAATTTCCAGTGCATGATGAGGTCTTAAAACATGCAGAAGTGGCTGACATCAGGCAGAGGGCAAATGCCAAATTTGAATTTGTGATGTATTTTGTCAGAAGATTTGACTTGGTATCAGGTGACAGGCTGGATCATTTGGAAAATTAGTTTGCTGCATACCAAGTAGAGAACGTACCAGAAGATATAGTTTGGTCAGACAGGACAGATAATGTGTGGTACAAGATAGGGAGGATCTCATATCCAGCAACCAGCTAACCGTTTGCATCGTTGGTCATGGTGATGCTAACCACACCGATAATACCCTGCAGTAATGCAGAGACTGAGCGAATATTCAGCATTGTGCATAAAGTTCACACAGAGTCCAAATTTTTCTAGGAAAACCCAAGAAGCTCTTTGTGTACAGAAGCGTAAACTTGACTGTGGAAAAGAAATGCTATGAAGCCATGTACAATAAGTCTGTACTGATGAAGTGCAAGAGTGCCGCTTCCACTAAGTTACATATGTGAATAAGCCATTACATTGATCTGATATCACTGAATGTGTGCTTGTTCTAAACATTTTGTATCCTACCTTTTGCATAATAAGCTTTAAGAAATGTATTTATGGGTACAGTGATGCTAATTGCATATGCTTACATGTACACACAATATATACTCTGTACATAATAAAAATGTTATGCTGAAACTCATTCAAATATTTTTGTTTTTAATTTGAAAAACTGTTATTTGAGCCACAGATTAATCGGCAAGAAAGAGGTAAGTCTTACTGGGACAAAGACAATAAAAGTAAGACTTTTATTTAGTTTTATTACAGTTAAATAATTAGCTCAGAATTGTATTTCTTTATAAGCATAATTAATTATTGTTTGATATTGATCGATTTTCTCCTTAAGAGTGTGTGAAACTGATAATTCTGAAGGGACTGTCACCAAGGGGGCGGAGTTAGGGGTTGCTAGAGTTTTCTCGATGCTTATCTTTTGCCATTTTCAAATGTTGGCATCTCTGATATTGATTAACAGGATGAGGTTATGAAAAAGACTGCTATCTTCAATTCCCAAGAAGGACAGGGGCACTGGAGCACAACTGCAGCAGCATGACTCTCGGTCAGATGAAACCTTTACAAACTTTTTGGGAAGAAACTTTACATTGTCTTCAGAATGTGGCACATAATGTAAATTTAAAAGAGTGCTAATCAACATTTTAAAATCCATGTTCTTGCCTTATTAGCCCTGGTCTCTCTTTCCTTGTTGAACATGTTCATTGTTATTCGTTTTATTCAAGATTATTCAAGTACTGTTCTAGGGGAACTGTGCTCAGCGTGGGCAGTGATTAAGTACCCCTGCACAGTACTGCATGGTGTGCAGTGTGTGTGTCTGTAAAGGCCTATTCACACCAGACATGATGCAACAAGCGAATGTGTAGCGTCGCAGCGAAAGTATCATTATCACAGGACAAATCACGTTGTATCCAGTGTGAATATTATTTATTTATTTCTTAGCAGAAGTCCTTATCCAGGGCGACTTACAGTGTAGCAAATCACCAGCTGCTTTTTTTCCCCGCAACCAAACACAGAAGGTAGGATGTCACAGACAGAGCGTCAGGTTCTCTACTAAATATTTACACAAATAACCAAAAAGAAAATCAAATTTTTCATATATAGGGCTTCAGCCCTTCCACAGCGCCATGCAGTCAGAGGAGTTCAGTTTGCTGTCTTGGCTGTGCAAAGTGGTGCTCTTTCCTGAGGAATCAACAGGTAAACAGGCAAAATCGTCAGGGTCTGCATCACTTGAGTCATTGTGTGCAGGGGTGCTGGGGGTGCAGCAGCATTGCATGGTTTCCATCATATACAGGAGTTACAGTTTTGTTCAATAGCTTTCAGCACACCCACTTTAAAAATTGTTCCAGTGCCACTGATTGTGTGTATACAGTAACTCTATCTATGCTGTAATTTATAATGCAAATAAGTTTTTTGAAGCCTTGGCTCTTGGCAGAGCAACTATGTAACCCTAAGAGCTTGCATAAATAGTTTTAAATGTTTCTAAAAGTGTTATTTGAATAATGTGACTGAATGGGATAATGTAGTGCTCAACTTTGGCACCTGATTTATGAAGGGCTAGAGGGTGCTACTGGCTGCAGTGAAACAGCTGCAAGCATCTGCTGTTTTGAGGGATGATGTGTTAATGTTTCTGCAGAATGTTTCAGCCCCTGCTTAGCACTGGCATTCTTGGTATGCTCAGATTTCAGGAATACCATAAGGGATTATCTACAAATGACCAAATCAATAATAAACACAGAGCGATTATTAAAATACATAAAGGAATATGCAGAGGAATCAGGGGGTGCACCCTGCTAAAATGCCTGCTCATTGTTATGAAATGGTTAAGGTTCTTTATGACAGTTAATATAGGTACCGTAAAGTTTGACAAAACGGGACTTTATGACAGGAAGTAGAAAACAATATGGATATGTAAGCTAGCAGGCACGTTTGCCTCTGTGTAATGGAGTCTTACTAAACAGTAAAGCTTAACGCACAAATGTTGTACCTGAGTTTGTTTCAGTTATTTGGACTTATTGACAAACACAACACACATTTTTTGTTCAATTCAAATGAGCAGTCTCTAAAACTGTGTTCACTTTTTTTCTGAATGCTAAATAATTGAGCATTTATTCGACCAATGTTGTTTTTTTTAAATAAAAAGTCCTTTCTTTGGGTGCAGATGCGACCCGATCAAGGCAAATCAATGCAGATAAACAACATTAAAAAGAATAATTAAAAGCCTCTCTCTTATCTACCAGTCTATCGTGTTATGAAGAAGATTCAAACAAATGCACACCTGTGGCCATTCATTAGAAAAGCAGCTGGAGTTCCGGTCTGGCTCTGATCACTGAGGGGTAATTACAATAACAATTAATACAAGAAAATTACTTTGCTTTTCTCTGAGACTGGATTTCATTGGCGGATTGTATATTTTTGTTCTGGTACATTTATTTAATCTACAACTTTATCCAAAATCATTAAATGTAGTAGAATTCGAAAGAGAAATTTAGTAACAATTTAGACAGGGATTTATTTATAAATTAATGTTTTCTTAACATATGATGATATTGATAAAGACTTTCTCTAAGTTATACCTACATTTCTTTAATCTATAGAACTATGTACTTTATTTAGAATAATAATACTGCATTCAATTGACATTTTTGGACAGATTTACTAAAGCTAGCTCCATGAAGATGACCTACAACACAGGAAGTGACAAGGCATGAGGAAGTAGTCGTTTAAACTTTCATAATTTAGAGCGTGGTACTGGCATAATCTGCATGTCCCCAAGAAACAAAAAACTAAAAGAAAATCTAATATCTAAAGTAATTAGTTTGGCGATGGGATTGGACGATGCAACTGGCCTTTATATTTCCTGAGATTTTGTGGGGATTTGCTGAAGTGAGGAAACATAAAGTAACTGAACATTATAAATTGTGGAGAAAAAACAGGGGGAAAAGAAAATGGATGGGTTGGCACATATATTAGTGATGGCTCCTGTACATGGAAAATAGCGGATCACACATTTCAAAAAGGGGACAATGGTGGACAAGAATTAGCACTGACATCTTTATTCACAATTTGATAACAGCTCCTCCACTTATATGCAAAAATGAAAGTGTGAAACACAGATGTATGGACAGACAGACACTGCCATACAGCCCCACAATGTGATATTCTTCATAACTTCTGCTAAAACATGTTAATACCCAGTTTCATGACAATTGGATAAAGGTTCTCCAGATATATTGCTACCCTTCACCCTGTTTATCAAGTCTGCTTGGTCAATGCCAGGTGTCTTCAGTCCCATATTTCTAATACTATAAGCTGATTGCCAATCAGTTAATTAGCTTTCTTTATCATTTGTTTGGCTTCTGTTGAGATAACGTTTAATGACGTGTCCTTTTAATAACATATCATAGCCTCTTTTTGTTGTCTCTCTGGATACTTATATGAACAGTGAAATAAGCACATCATATAACAAACTGTGTCAGATGTGTCACTTTGAGAAAACGCTGTAGTGTGTTCTGACTTGTACTGTTCACATCTGTCCATGAGATTAGACAGCGTGGCCTCAGATATTGAGTAACTGGTGCGATTTATTGTCTTTTAGCTGAATCTCAGGTCATTTTTCCTGACACATTTACAATTTCTTTTTTTTTAATGTTAGTTCTCATGGTAAAGAAATTGTTTAAATTGACATAATGCATTTCAATCAAAATACTTTTTGGAGCTGGGTGCAGTTATTAAACATGACATTTCTCTTGTTTTCATGTATTTACTTGTATTTACTATTTACAGACACCCTTATCCAGGGCGACTTACAATCGTAAGCAAATACATTTCAAGTATCACAGTACAAGTAATAATACAATTAAGAGCAAGATAAATACAATGACTTTGGTTCAAGCAAGTACAAGTGTGACAAAATACGATTCAATAATACAGCAGATAACAGTGTCAGTGATAGTTACACCAGGATATGATTAAATAGGAGGCTGTGTGGTCCAGTGGTTAAAGAAAAGGGCTTGTAACCAGAAGGTCCCCGGTTCAAATCCCACCTCAGCCACTGACTCATTGTGTGACCCTGAGCAAGTCACTTAACCTCCTTGTGCTCCATCTTTCGGGTGAGATGTAATTTTAAATGACTCTGCAGCTGATGCATAGTTCACACACCCTAGTCTCTGTAAGTCGCCTTGGATAAAGGCGTCTGCTAAATAAACAAATAATAAATACAAAATACTACAGATTAAACACTTGGCAGATTACAGTACTCTGAAGTACAGGATTAAATGCAGTAAAATAGGGGGCAGATAAGAGCAAGTAAAGCGCATTTAAGGACGGGTGATAAGTGTCCCAGGGGAAGAACAGAGGAGTTCTACAGGTGCTTTCTGAAGAGGTGAGTCTTGAGGAGGCGCCGGAATGTGGTCAGGGACTGGGCAGTCCTGACATCTGTAGGAAGGTCATTCCACCACTGCGGGGCGAGGGTGGAAAAGGAGGCGGGCTCTGGAGGCAGGGGGCGTAGAGGAGGTAGAGCCAGTCTTCTAGTGCAGGCGGAGCAGAGAGGTCGAGTGGGGTGTAGGGAGAGATGAGGGTCTGGAGGTAGCTGGGTGCAGTCTGGTCAAGGCATCTGTAGGCTAGTACAAGAGTCTTGAACTGGCTGCGGCGGTGATCGGGAGCCAGTGGAGTGGCGGAGTAGTGGAGTTGCGTGGGAGAAGCGAGGCAGAGAACACCAGGCGGGCAGCGGAGTTCTGGATGAGCTGGAGCGGACAGGTGGCGGACGCAGGGAGGCCAGCCAGGAGGGAGTTGCAGTAGTCTAGGCGGGAGAGTACCAAGGCCTGGACCAGGAGCTGGGTGGCGTAGTTGGCGAGGAAGGGTCGGATTCTTCGGATGTTGCTCAGGAAGAATCGGCAAGTGCGTGCCAGAGTGGAGATGTGCTGGGAATAAGAGAGGCAGGGGTCTAGGGTGACTCCGAGGTTCTTAGCGGAGGAAGAGGGAGAGAGTGTGTTAGATTCCAGAGGAACAGAGATAGAGAGATCAGAGGAGGGGGAGGAGGAGGAGGGAAAGAAAAGCAGGTCAGATTTAGAGAGGTTGAGTTTGAGGTGATGCGAGTGCATCCAGGAGGAGATAGCAGACAGACAGATAGAGATACGGGAGGGGATGGTGGAGTCAGAGGTGGGGAAGGAGAGGAAAATCTGAGCATCATCAGCATAGAAATGGTATGAGTCTCTCCTGTAGAGAGAGAACAGGAGAGGACCCAAGACTGACCCTTGTGGGACTCCTGTTGAGAGAGGGCGAGGTGTGGCGGTTGCTCCACACCAGGTTACCTGGTAAGTGCGGTTGGAGAGGTAGGAGGAGAACCAGGCCAGAGCAGTGCCAGAGATTCCCAGGTCAGCGAGAGAGGATAGTAGGATAGAGTGATCGACAGTGTCAAAGGCAGCAGAGAGGTTGAGGAGAATTAGGACAGAGGAGAGAGAGGCAGCTAAGGGCAGAGTAGGGTAGGAAGGGTAGGAGGGAGACAGGACGGTAGCTCTGGAGGGAGGTGGGGTCGAGGGTTTTTTGAGGAGGGGAGTGATAGAGGCTTTTTTGAAGGCAGAGGGAAAGAGACCAGAAAGGAGAGAGGTGTTGAGAAGGGAGGAGATGAAGGGAAGTAGAGCAGGAGCAGCAGCTCGAAAGAGGTGAGTGGGGAGGGGGTCCAGGGCACACGTGGTGGGTTTGTGACCCTGGAGCAGGGAGGAGAGGTCAAAGTCTGAGAGGGGCGAGAAGGTGGAGAAGGAGGATGAGTTAGTAGGGGATGCAGTGGGTGTAGGGGTTGGAGCAGGAGGGGTGCAGGGGAGGGAGAGGTGTTAATGAGTTTGCGGATATCTGAGATTTTAGAAGAGAAGGAGGCAAAGTCATCAGGGGAGATAGAGGAGGGAGGAGGAGGAGGGGGGGAGGGTTTAAGAGGGAGGAGAAGGTAGAGGATAGTTTACGTGGGTTGTTAGTGGAGGCTTGGATTACAGATTGGAAATAAGTACATTTAGCAGAGGAGAGAGTAGAGGAGAAGGAAGAGAGGAGAGTGCAGTAAAGGTCTAGGGCAGCAGGGAGTTTGGTTCTCTTCCATTTCTTTTCAGCAGATCGCAGTGTGATTCTTGCTGAGCGGAGCGCAGAGGAGAGCCAGGGGAGGGGAGGGGCAAGCAGTTCGGGAGGTGAGGGGACAGAGGGAGTCGAGGGAGGAGGTGAGGGAGGAGAAGAGGGTGGAGGTAGCAGAGTCTACGGAGTGTTGTGAGAAGGAGTCGATAGGAGGGAGGTGAGAGAGCAGTGGAGGCAAGGACAGAGGGGGAGAGAGAGCGGAGGTTACGACGAGAGGTGACAGTGGGGGTAGGAGGAGCAGGGAGATCAGAGAGGTCCAGGGGGGTGACAGAGAGGGTGGAGGGGCAGCAGGCCCTGGAGAGGGTGAGGTCCAGTTGACGGCCAGCTTTGTAGGTAGGAGGGGATGGAGAGAGACAGAAGTCGAAGGAGTGAAGGAGAGGGAGGAATCCAGTAGAGTGGCTGGGATTGGAGAGATGGATATTGAAGTCACCTAACAGGACAGTTGGGGTAGACAGAGAGGGGAGGGAGGAGAGTAGATAGTCGAGTTCATCTAGAAAGTGAGCGAGAGGCCCAGGGGGACGGTACAGTACAATTAGCAGGAGTTGACAGGGAGAGGTTAGTTGGACTGCATGAAATTCAAAGGTATTAACAGAGAGTGAGGAGAGGTCGGAGGGGACAGAAAAGAGTAAGGAGGGAGAGAGGAGAAGACCAGTCCCACCTCCCCGTCCAGTGAGATGCGGGGTATGGGACAGGACGTAGAGAGAGGACAGGGCAGCAGGAGTTACAGTGTTATCAGGGGACAGCCAGGTTTCAGTGAGAGCAAGGAAATCGAGAGGTGGGAGGCAAAGGCAGAGATGAAATCAGCTTTGTTAGCAGAAGAGTGACAGTTCCAGAGTGCACCAGAGAGTGTGCGGGAGGGGGGGAGAGGCAGAGGGATGAGGTTAGAGGGGTTGGAGGAGCAGCGGCGGAGAGAGGGCAGAGGACGAGGGCGAGAGGACAGAACAGGGATGTGGGAGACAGTCATAGCAGGACAAGCGCGACAAATAGGCACAGTGGGAGCAGTGGGGTGGAGGGTACAGACCTGACTAGTAGATGGCTTCTTCCAGAGCGCCGTTAGGTTCGGATCTATCCGAACAGCGTCTCGGCGCAGGTCTCCCCTCGCTAGACTCCCACAGCTAGACTCCCGGCTCTTTTGTTGAGGCTCTTCGATTTGCTGGCGCTTCTTGCTGGCGCGGAAATAGGCTGCCTAATATATATATATAACAACTGCGTGGCAAAAGAACCAACTAAACTGCGTGGAAACCAATCAAATAGCAAAACAACTTCTATTCAATTAAACCACTCACCTGGTACTAATCACACACTAACTCAGCTAATTCAAACACCACCTTACAAAGTTACCAAATGTAGTTAATTTAAAAATGACTTTAAGCAGGAACTTACCTATCTGCCTCAGTCCCTGAGTGGGCATTTGAGTGTGCATCTGTCTTTTTCTTTCTGTGGGAGGTCTGTAGAAACAACAGCAGATGTTTTTACAGTTGAATTGGAGAAGGTTCTGAAAAATCATGCAGATCTGCATCAACAGTATAGGCATTATTCTAAAAAACACACAAGATTGAGAGCCAAGATAGTTACAGAACATGATACAGTCTTTTCCAGTGTATAGGAAAAAACATTAGCAGTGCCTGCCATATTGCAATATTAATGCACTAAGCCATTGCAATCTGCTACTCTATGCTCCCAGTCTCTGCCATTTAACACGTCTCTATTAAATTTTATTCTACATTCTAGAAAACATAATTAAATGTAGCCCCAAAACACTGCTGCACAGACTATTCGTTTAATGAATAGCATACACATAGTCTTTGTGTTTTGCATATCCTTTTATCCAGTAGTTTAATTTTTTTTAACCATAACAATTTGAATTCTATGTGATTGTATAATTTTTCATCAGCTTGCCAATTGTTTTCAAATCCTTTGAAATCTAAAACAGGAGAATGATGCATCATATATAACTGCAATCTTAACAATTTTATACATTTGTGGAAAATCTCACAATTAGTCTCACAGATAGTCAGGATGGCAATTCTTGTTAGCCACACCTCTGAGTGGGCTCCAATAATGGCGCCTGTAGTGATACACGCATGGAACCATGGGATAGATTGTCCTATTCTTGGTTTCATTGTGTTTGCCCGGCACTGCAGCTGCCAATATTTCATGTTCATGCCATCTTGTTTTATCTTATAATGCTCCCTATGCAATCTGTTGCCCTTGACTAGGCAATTCATTAAGCAATATTATTTTTCTCTTTCAGCAGTAGCCATAAACTCTCAACTGAAGCCAAAAGCTACAAGCCCACTGTAATCTACAAAACCACTGTAATCTACAAAACCACTGTCACGGGTCGACCTCTGGTGACAGAAACTGGCAACTTGAAGTTTAAGAGATATAGTTATAGCTGTGTGTGGTTTCACAGGGCTTATTCACAGCAATTCACGGTCTAGCTGAAGCTCTATCTGTAGATTTCACGATTAAACATAATATTTATTCCTTCCATACAGATGCAGCAGTCAATGTCAGTGGAATCTTGTGTTTGTTCTCCTCTGTGATATCTCTTATGCCCAACATAGTATAGCTAGTATGCCGGAGTGGGGGCCAGCTCTTCGATGGGACCACCAGAGGTTTCCTCCACAAAAAAAAAAAAATGTTAATTTCGTGTTCATTGTTTTGCATTGGTGATGCAGTTGCAGGGTGCCAGGGGTCCTCTTTTGGGGGTAAGTGAAGCTCACTTCACAACCTTAGAAGCCCAGCCACTGCTGGCTTCGTCCTCCTCCACGAAGGTTCTCAGTGAGACAAGGGGGACCCCCAGCCAAATCTGTCTAACTCTCTGTCGTCTTCCCATTTTATCACCTCATTATTATTATTATTATTATTATTATTATTATTATTATTATTATTATTATTATTATCCAAAAAAACCAACCCAGCATAAAAACCCTGTTTTCCTATTTCGTTTGAACCAACTGCTAAATCACAATGGAGTCAGTTTACTACTCACCTTGCTGCATTTAAAATGATCCGTTTTCTTTACAGTTTCCTTTAATCATAAACTGTTTTTCATTGCCGTTTAAATAATAATAATATTATAATTTTGAATTATTTTATTAAAAATTTGAAATTGCCTAAATAAAACAAAACATTTGTTGAGTAAAGGCCTCTACACACCGGTCAGCCTGCAATGCAACGGGGCGACACTGAAGTGACACTAAAGCGATGCGAAAAAAATAGGATTGGTGTCTATTTTTGCAATTTTGTTGCGTGGCAGCTAGGGAACTGACCAATGAGGAACAGTTTCCCTTGTGTGCATTTTTCAGTAAACAATGGCGGAAGAAAAGATCATTCTTGTAGTATCAAAATACCGGCGCTGTAGAATAAACAACACAAAAATTATAAAGACACAGCAATGAGGGAGAACATCTGGCATTCCATTTTCAGAGAACTGGATATAGCTGGTGTGTATGATTAATTTGCCTTTACTGAAATAAGAATTCTGAAAAGCTATTATGTATTCAAAATTTGTATTAGCTCTATATTGCGCACACCTGTCATCACTGGTGTGAAAGGTAGTGGCGCAACGAAAGAATCATTTTATCGCAGGATAAATCACATTGTGTCCAGTGTGTAGAGGCCTTAATGGTTATATCCTCCAATCATTGTAAATAATATTGTTTTAAAAAAAATGTGATTATTGAAATAAACCAAAGCTACAATGTTAACGGGTCTGCAATCGGTAGCTATCCACTTTGCAACAGCACTGGTTATACTTACTGTATAGTATCGTACTTCGCTTGATTCATGGGTTTGCAGAAATCCTGAATTTCTAAAAGAGTACTCTGTTGAAACTCACAGGTTTCATTTGTTGTTGTATTGTTGTTGTCTGTAGCAGAAGTACTAGAAAGTGTATTTTGAGAAGTGAAAGCATGTAGCAGCATGCAGGTGGTACAACAGACTAGATGCACTTCTGTGATACTGGAACTCACTTTGACAAGTAACCCGCTTTCTATGCAATGAACAGTTTTAAAAAATAAACTTCCCATTCTGCGAAGTCCTTCAGTTTGAGGGCTTTGCTACATAATGTGGCTAATAATGTGACTAATTTTATATTCAAACGATGACGACACTCGATCCTGGCATGCACTCGGGTGTACTAAAATGGTGTAGCAGGAAATCAATTACAGTATTGTCATGTTCCAGCACTTCTTTAATTCTCTAGTACAGAGGTGGCCAAACTGCAGCTCGCGAGCTGCATGCGGCTGCTGGGCAGATGAGGTGCGGCTCCTGGGCAGATGAGGTGCGGCTCCCGGTGAAATGCTGGGTGACGCACACTTTGCGGCTCGAATGAACTGAAGAAAGAATAATAAACAAAAACAACATTTAATATTTTTGTTCTTTTTTATTATTCTTTCTTCTCTCCCCTTCTCTCTCTTCATTTTCTTTGAGCCTGCATGTTCAAGGGTATTTCATCACTTTTTGACCTTCCACACCGCTCGCTGGCACATGCGTATTTCGATCACCTTGAGTGAAAGCCGGATGTGCAGTTGAAAGTGAATTTTCTAATTTTGAATTAAGTGCTTGTTCATTTCGTGGAGACAATGGCATTGATCAAACCCTTCACGAGTAATAAACAAAAGTATGAGGCTTTAAATCAGACTAGGAGAAACTTTCCTTTCACCGAAAACAGTGGTAAACCTGTGTCTCATCTGCAACAAATCACTTCCACACTGTAGTCTGTACAAGGCGAGCAACCTCAAACGTTAATTTGTTTATTACCCCCTGTAGCAGGGGAGATCTGTGCTGACTGTCTGGCGCATGCGTGGTACTGCAGGAAGGGGGCAGCAGCCTCGTAGATCCGCCTGTCAGTCATGGCAGTGACACGGAGAGGTGGGGAAGAGAGTGTGTTGGCTTTCCCTGTCTCTGAGTGGCTGAGAGGCAGGCCTTGGGGGATTGCTGACCCTATAAGATAATGCTCTGTTGTTCCCTCAGCCTGCCTCTCTAAGACGAAACGAGCCAGCTGGCAGAAGCTCTGCTGCCGGACTAAGCACGGCCAGAGAAGAACGAGCACAACAACAAATTAATTAAAAAGAAAAAAGAAAAGGAATTTTTAGTACAGGGGAAAAACTTGGGCAGAACCCCGAACAGTATCAGCAGGTTGAGGGAACGGGTGGGCGTAGGACGGAGACCTGGGCCGTGCGGATAGCGACGGTCGGGGTAACGCTGCCGAGTGCAGCATCTTTATTTTGTAGTTTTATTACTGTGTTGTTTTCATTATTCTTTTGAACACCTGTGAGTGCAAAACATTGGACTGTACCTGTATTGGTACTACTGTGCAGCTGACTACCGTTGGCGGTATTCAAGCCACAGACAACAGTGCCCTCTGCGGGCTAAAGAGAAAATAAAGCCAAATAAAAGAAAATAATAAAACTGGGCACCAGTGGGATGTTGCAAATAAACCTTCTGTCTCCCGTGTGTGTCAGTGAATTGCCCAGCACCCTTCCACACCTCCTCTAGTGGGTTTTTCTATAACCATACATCTTAACATAGATGCCATATGTTTAGCTTCCTTAAAATGTTTCTCTACTGGGGAATTTAAATCCTCCAGTCTAATCACACTCTTGTGCTCAAAGATGTGGGTTTTATGTAGTTTCACCAACAAATAGAAGTCCACATGGACATTTTATCACGTAAACCTCATAATCAGAGACACATGTAAAGTAATCCTTAATATAATAATAATAATATCTGTATTTTTATATAGCACTTTTCATAGTGCACCACTATCACAAAGTGCTTTACCGAGGTAGGCTGTGAACTGTGCATATTATGCAGAGTCACTTACAATAGGACATTGATTTAACATCTCATCCGCAGGATGGAGCACAAGGAGGTTAAGTGACTTGCTCAGGATCACACAGTGAGTCCGTCAATATAATATTTCCGTCCAGAATATGGATGGCGGAAGGTCTTGGATATAATCATATTATTACACTATGCACAGTGTCTGCATGCTTTATTCCCCCAATGTGAAAGTACATCTCCCCTCATTTGTAAGACAGAAGTGGTGGTTCAGAGAAGGTTGTTTCTAACTTTTTATTCTCAGCAATTCAATGCCAATGTATTTTAATAATTTTAGAAATGAAAATGAAACTATTAAAATGGTACCATATCACAAGTAGCTGAACCTGAGGCAAATATTAAATGATGTTCTTGTCCGGATGTGGAAAACCAAACAGTATGAACATACAGTAATTACAGCAGTGGGTGGGCTGAGGAGTTACCCAGCAGAACATATCTTTAAAAAGTGCGTATGCACACAGTGGAGAGATAATGGTCCTTGTGATCCGCTGCCCCTACCCTATCACTCAGTAGTTAGTTTAGCAGAAACCATACCTATTGAACATGGGTCTAATCAAACCATAGTTTTTTTGTTATCAGCTCCTGTTTTTAATCAATCTGATGTGCATCATAAGATTGAGATGGTCCAGAATGTTGGATTCTCAAAAGATGGGATGAATGCAACTTTGTCAGAGTGTATTATATCATCTGCCAATTCATTTGTTAACTCTGCGGGAGGTCACTGTATTATAACTGTCCAGAAAATTAATTATGCTTCAGTATTGAATTATGCTTATCAAGGTAATGGAAAATACTGTTTTACTACTAATTTTAAGAACTATGTAACAGGGAATCAAGACTTTATGATTAAGAATGCTTATTTTTGTATCACACCTGTTAAACATGGGAAATATGTTTTTCCCTTTATTCCGAAGAGAATAGTGATTCATGCTACTGACACATATAATTTTAATAAGCTTTGTGTGAATCCCTTTCCAGAAATTACAGATAGATTGAAACAAGTGTTGAGAGAGGAAGAGGAGTTAAAGGTACATTTGGCAGAAATACAGTTTAAAGTGGAGTAGTAACTTTGAGTTTGATTATTTTTCTAATATCTTTGTTAAATGATTCACAAGTATTATGGTGAAATAATTTGCATTCGTACAAAAAAATTCTAGAGGAGTTGTTAATCATAGGAATTATTGACTTAATAACCCTAATGAAGGCAGGTGTCCAAAGATGAGTAAGATCTAGAATGCGCATCAAGACAACCTAAGACAGGAACCTTATAAACCACTACTTTTGATGAAGTTTATACTATATTTATATCTAACACTGTTGGCATTCACTGGAGTACCGTATTCCCTCAAATTTAAGTGTTAAATATGAGTACAGTTTAGCGGTGTGTGTATTAACCGGTGACTGCCCAAGTACACAAACAGCAACGTGACTGACTACCGAGAAAAGACAACAAGGGTGTCTGCCCGAATGCACAGGCGACAACATGACTTACTGCTGAGAAAAAACAAACCAAGCTTCCTGAGGAATTCCAAGAGAAACGTTTACAATTTCAGCATTTCTAAAAAACAGTACCAGCTTGGACAGATCGGAAATGCTGATCAGACCCTCGTATTTTTCGACATGCCAAGCAATGCCACAGTTCAATGCTGTTGTGGTTGCTGGGTTACATGCCGTGGAGTGTTGTGTTGTTCTTGCTGTTGTCAGGATGTGTGATGCCGTAAGTGAGTGGTGGTGTGTGTACGTCAGAGACGGCATCTTAAGTATTATACAGTGAGCAGCACGATAAACAAGCTCTGTGGTTAATCACTGTTCCGTGTCAGTTTTATACGATACAAAAGCGTAATTGAGGTTGTATCTTTTTAAATGCATATTTATTTGATGTTCTATTTTTTCCTCAAATTGAAGGTCGTAAATTTGGGCCACGTTTTAAATTGAAGGGCATCTTAAATTCAAAGGAATACGGTACTGTTATTTATAAGAGCATCTAAGGTAGGATTGTAGGACTTTTTAAATAGTTTTTAGATTAGAACTAATTTTTCTTTTAAATTGTTATTTTCTATAACAGATGGAACTAAGAAGTTGAGTGTGGTGCTCGAGACAAGAATGCAAAGGGGGCCTCTGCATGTAGTAGGGGATGGTGGATCCCACTGATAAGAGATTCACAAGAATGTCTTTGTGCAGGTTTGGCTGTGTTGCCATGCAGAATAGATAGCGCCATGTTGACCATAGAGGAAGAAGGGGTCATGAATGACATCATTACAAGGGTGTGTGTTGAAAGTTATAAAACTGCACTGACTGTATTACCCTGGGCTCAGATTGATCTTGCTGTAGCAAAGAGCAAGCAGCTCTGTCCATTTAAAGTTATTCTTTTTCTGAGCTATGCAAATAAGCATATATTTAACTTGAATAAGATTGTTTATCAGTTTTATTTTTCCTTACAAGGGGGTCGAGGGTCACGGGGGGAGCGACTAATACACCAGTGCGACTTTTACACCAGTGTGTTTAATGATAAACTGGTAATGTGTCAGTGGAATTATTACAGTCACAATTGAACAAACGTTCTGGGCATGACTGGAATTTTGCAGCCGCTGGACGTAGGGATCAACAAGTCATTTAAGGATTGTGTGAAACAGAAATGGGTGGACTGGCTATCCAAAGGTGAGTGTTTTTTTTGTTTTTTTTATCTGTTTATGTGATTGCTCTGATTATGATGTTGCGAAAATAAGACATGTGTTGTGTTTAGAACATAATTAATTGATGTTTATTTCATACAAGTTGTTAAATGGATAGACCTACAACATTATTATGGGGAATTGGCATTTAACACTAGAAATCCCAGAGATATACTCATACCTGGAAGCCCCACAGCAGTCTTTCTGACGGCTGTATTCAAAACACTGTAAATAGTATAACGAAAGGAGAAACAGTCGGATGTAATTTTTTTTTTCTAGTTTAACCTAATGTGTATAGGTTTACAACATACATATTTATAAAACTGAAACGATAGCAATACATTTTTAACTTTTCAACAGCAATCGGTTTATTATCAGATGCGCAAAAGCAACTGAACAACGTAGATAAATAAACTTAGAAGAAAACTTTTTACAGAAGCGCACAGCACAACAAGTTATAAAAAAAGCCCTCATTTATTTTTCTTTTTTTCTGGGTATTTCTTTACCTTGAGTCAAAGGCTGTTCACAATCAACACAGATAATGTGCTTCTCCACACGTGCTCTCTGAAGTTTTATTTTTATTGCACTTGCCAACCTGGCATTGACGTCTCTTGTGGCTCTCAGCGGGGTTGCCAGTTTCAGCTGTGGGTACACGCTTGGCAGTCTCCCTCTGTTCCAAATGCTTCTTGCAAAGTTCCTGTGCTAACTGTAAGATATATTCTCTCCTTGGTAAATTCTTCTCCGTGCATTCTTTGTAAAGTACCCAGGAGTTGATGGCTGCTAGGTCCAATACATTGTAAAACACCTGAACAGGCCACCGGCAGGAGCCAGCTTTCACAGAATACTTCCGTGCCATCTGATCCAAAACATCAACTCCATATTTTGTTGCATTGTGAAACTCCACAGTCTCTGGTATTATTTTTTCACTAGTCCCGATGCTAATTGAATGACCAAAAAAGCGCACCTGGCAAGCAGGCTGATTGAAAAACAATAGACTGTCAGTCATTCACTCAGGCAGAGAGTAGAGACTAATCTACCGTATTTACTCGAATTTAAGTTGCACTTTTGTGGCCAAAGTGAAAGTTCAGATTTGGGGGGAGCAACTTATTCAAGGTTTTTAGTTAGGGTACCAATTTACATTTGTGCATGTCAATTATTCTGGTGCGCTTGAACAAGACCAATGGTACACAATACTGCCCACTACAGATTACAAATTACTCTTGCTACAGTACCGGTATATTAAAATGGCTGCACAGCGAACTTCATGAAAGTAATTTTGTTTTGCTGAAGAAACTGCAGCATCTGAGATGTGTCAGAAGATGGAGACGCAATCGAAAGGCTATGTAATACTATAATATTACCAGTATAGTACTTGTTGAAATGATCAACGCGGGTCCAGCTTCAAAATGAACAATCATTTATTTATATATCTTTCTTTCTCTATCTGGAGGAGCACAAGAAACAGGAACACTAAGGTATGTACTGCTTAATGGCGGATTCTCCATCGCTCTCTGATTCTATAACTTACTCACTGTTATTATGGTCTGTGTCTGGTTTAACTACGGGAACCCCACTAGTGTAAACTCCAAAGTCCACTCAAACCTAAAATAAACTACACATTTCTGTCTTGCACACATTTTGCTTGCGAACGTGACAGAGTCACGCTGGCCAAATTAAACAAACGAGGACAATAAAGCAGACTGAAATAAAGTTCAAGGTAATTTACCCTTTCCCAGCTACCATAACCACAATAACACAAAGCAAATTAAATATCTACTCGCTGAAGCGGTTTTTATTTTAGTTTATTTGAGTTGTTCAGTTGTAGCAGCAGCAATGTAGCCAAAAGTCACAGGGCAGTGATGTCACTTCCCTAGCAACAAGCTTCCTATGTTAACTTGGGAATGGGCTCTTTCAATGCAGCGGGTTTGTGCATTTAAGAAAGGAGAGGAAGACTCATGAAATTAGTTGGAGACAAGCTGATGAGAAGCAATTACCCTCCACAGTACAAATTAAAATGGTGTGCTGCTTTTTATGCGAAAATTTTGAAAAAGCAAGTCAACAAAGTTTAAAAAAATATTTATGATATAAGTGAAATGGAATTAACCCTTTGTCGTCCTATGTCGGATCCTGTCCGACATCATCAAAAAGACGCAAAAAACAGGTCTCTAGTCGTTTTTTTTCCGGAAAAAGCCGAGAAAACCATTCAATGGCCGAGTGAGACCGATAGGAGCCGAGAGACGCAGAGTTCCTATGTGAAGCGATGACGAAGGACCTGTGATACGTTTTATTGTTTTTACTAAAAGTATGAACAAATAAATGCACTTTTACAATAATTAATTTGGTGTGAAAAAAATGGAACACTGTGTTGCATAAATGTAAATTATTAATGAAATAAAGCACTGCAAAATCCTTATTTCAAAACATGAATTGTCCTTTATTATTATTGAAATTGTTGTCTCAAAGAGGGGGGAATTATACACCGGGGCGACTTATATATCGGTTTTTATGGTAGTTATCTGTGATTAATTAAAAAAGCAAGAACAAATGAAATTTTAACCTGAACCCTAGATTCAACACTCCTACACTACCGGTCAAAAGTTTTAGAACACCTCAATTTTTCCAGTTTTTATTGAAATTTACGCAGTTTAATGTCTCAATGTACTCTGAAATTAAAGCATAGAACAAATAAACAATTGGAGATAAAAAAGAAATCATGGAATCGTTTTGTTTAACAAAATTTAATCTAAATTTTTGACTCATCAAAGTAGCCACCTTTTGCAGATATAACAGCCGAACACACTCGTGGCATTCTTTCTACAATGGAAATCAAATATTGTTCGGAAAGTTCTTCCCAACACTGTTGCAGAAGTTCCCACAAATGTGTTGCACTTGTAGGTTGCTTTGCTTTCACCCTTCTGTCCAGTTCATCCCAAACCAGCTCGATGGGGTTTAAGTCTGGAGACTGTGCTGGCCATTCCATGATTTGAAGCCTACCGTCTTGTTCTTTTCTTCTAAGGTAGTTCTGACATAGCCTGGAGGTATGTTTTGGGTCATTATCTTGCTGTAGGATGAACCCCTGACCAACTAGGCGTATACCAGAGGGTATTGCATGGCGCTGCAAAATGCTGTGGTAGCCGTTTTGGTTCAGGGTGCCACTCACTCTGTGCAAGTCGCCGACTCTGGATCCAGCAAAAGAGCCCCAGACCATCACGCTTCCTCCTCCATGTTTGACAGTTGGTGTCACACACCGAGGAACCATCCTTTCGCCTACTCGACAGCTTACAAATACCCTGCGTGATGAACCGAAGATTTCAAATTTTGATTCATCGGTCCATAAGACCTTCTTCCAGTCTTCAGTAGTCCACTGGCGGTGCTTCATGGCCCAGGCAAGCCTCTTTTTCTTATTTTGCCATCTTAGCAATGGCTTTCTTACTGCCACTCGACCTGTCAAACCTGCAGCTCGAAGTCTTCTCTTCACAGTTGAAACTGAGACTTGCTTACTTCGACCAGTGTTAAGCTGTGCTTGAAGCTGTTGTCCTGTGAGCCACCTATCAAGCAAGCTGTTGACTCTCAGAAACTTGTCTTCTGATTCTGTTGTGGCTTTGGGTCTGCCAGACCTCTTCCTGTCAGAGTTTCCTCCAGTTTCCAAGTGCCTTTTGATGGTGTAGGAAACTGTACTCACTGACACCTTGGCTTTCTTTGCAATTTCTCTAAAGGAAAGACCTACACTTTTAAGGGTTATAATGGTCTGTCTGTCTTCCTTTGTTAATTGCCTTTTCTCGCCATTATGATAGCAATATACTACTTCCTGCAGTACAATACTGTCCAAATAATGCTTAAGAGGGTGTAGTAACACCGTCTGTTCCAACACTGCTTTTATACAGACAGAGGGTTTGTAAGTAATCAACAAAAGTTGGGACACCTGTAGGAATTGTTAGCATGAACTTTCAAGGCTTAATTTACTTCCATTGCTGCAGAACAGCTGTAAGTTGTTAACCCATTACTTGTTCCCTGAAAAAGGCCTTTTTGTATAACTCTGAAATGTACATTATTTTTCAGTTTTTGGTAACCTAAACTTTTTTTTTAACCCCTGGCAGTTTACCGCTTACCTTTGTACCATTTCAGGTTATTCACTGGACTTGAACTGCTTAAATTTCAATAAAAACTGGAAAAATGGGGGTGTTCTAAAACTTTTGACCGGTAGTGTATATTATCAGCAGTTCCAGCTCCTCAGAACTACATGAGTCATCTGAGGCTAGAAATAGCCCATATTTCAAAGCAAATATTAAACTAAAGGTAGGCAGAATGGAAAGTAATAACTACTGTGTTAATTAAATTTTTACTTGATCTGTTTTGTGTTTTGATGTTTTTATAATTCTGAAAGTTCACGTTGAAACCATGGTGATAAATAAATTAATATGAAACTGCTTTTTGAAGGGGGCGTGTCCCCGGGTCTCTGCGTTTTGAAGGGGACGTGTACCTGGCACTGCTTTTGAAGGGCGTGTCCCGGCTCTGCTTTTTGAAGTGGGTGTGTCCCTAGCTCTACTTTTTGAAGTGGGCGTGTCCCTGGCTCTGCTTTTTGAAGGGCGTGTCCCGGGTCTCTGCTTTGAAGGGGACATGTACCTGGCTCTGCTTTTGAAGGGGCGTGTCCCTGGCTCTGCTTTTTGAAGTGGGCGTGTCCCTGGCTCTACTTTTTGAAGGGTGCGTGTCCCTGGCTCTGGTCTTTCAATTTCGGCAGGGAAAATAGATTTTGTACTGGCAATGTCTTTCAGCTGGAAAATGTAATTTATATAGATGATTATATAAACATTTTGCTTATAGTACGGCAATTCTGTGTACGTACATACGTACAGTACACCGTCACTCAGTATTAGTTTGGCAAATGTTATTTGTAGCATTATACGTGTACGTTGTTATTGCCTTTTAGCTTTCCTACTGTTTTGTAGTTTGTGTACATTATCCCCCACCACATACTGGAAATTTGTCAAATCGCATCCTGTATGTCAGTGACGTGGTCTTGAAATTGAAATGCTATATTAATGCTCTATACAGTGCATTTTTAAACATACGCTGCCTGGCAGTGTGTAACAGTTAAGTTTATTAGAATAAATTATGATGGGCTACTGTTTTATTCTCTCTGCTGGCTAGTGGAGAAAATGCATTTAACAGCCAAATTGGGGTAAACTGTTAAGAAGATATGAAAAGTGTTGTCAGTCAGAATACAATAATAAGATTTTACTGCTGCTGGGGGCTTAAGGGGACCCCAAGCCCTGCCTTTATTCTGCCTCCACATTTTTTTTGGCTGCCACTGCTATGAAATTACTATTAAATACACAGTAATTAGAGACACTTCATGAAAGTGTTACCCAGTCTCGAAATGAGAATAGATATACCTATTCTTGTATCACTGTAGATTTCTTTTCTGGTCTGTTGTTTGGAGTTATCATTCCTATACTGCAGGGTTGAATTAAGTTATGGATTATTTTCTGTTCGAGTTGGTGTGTTTAATGAAGTCCACCCTAGGGTTACATTTAAATAATGGATCCTTATAGTGGCATTGAAAATGTTCCAAAATGTTCCAGATGACAAAACAAGAAACAACTGTGACACAGATAACTGATAGGTTTTGGTATTTTATGCAATGTTGGAATTAAATAATTGTTCACAATGATAGTGGAGAGTATTTAAAAGCAGTTCAAACTGACGACAATGAATGATATTTTAATATAAGCTTCAAGGATGTGCTCAGCCAGTCAGGTTCTTAGTTTAATCTGGCAGGACACTTACTAAAGACGCTGTTTAGCATCATTTATTGAGAGTATTAGGGTGTGTTTATCTTGTAAATCCTGTTGCTCTGTAAAAACCCTCCAGGAGCTGTCAGTGGTGGAGGACTGAGGTGGGGGCAATATGTACAATAATGATAGCCTATTGCTTTCTATGATATTGACAGCAGGATATTATTCAAAATGAGTTCTTAGCACCAGTATAATTACAGCACTTTCACACAGAACAACCTCTCACTTTCTCATGAAAGAGAATACATTAGGGAAATGTTTCTGGTTGAATTGTGTCAAACCGTGCCACAGTCACAGTGTTTATTGCCAGCTAAGGTTACTCTAAACAAGCAGTTATTTCCACTGAAACTGCAACTCTAATAGATTACAAAATCATAATTGTTTTATAATTGTATTAAAATCCTTCACAGCAGACATTCCTGGTTGAAAACGTACGTTTGGCATGTGACACATTTCAGCTATCAAGCCGTTGAAAAAACTTCAAGCTGAACTGTTGGTCATGGAATTTATTCGTTTTTTTATAGTATTTCTAAATTTAGCACTGTCAAGTGTAGCTATGGATCATGTCTTATAATAACGACAGAAGGAAATTAAACATCTTCAATAATATATACAAACTTTCAATAAATTCCCTTTATTTAAACATGATTCTTACTAAGTCTTAGTCCTCCCAGTGCAGTGGCACAATGAATCTTTCATGTGTTATAAAGTGATGGATGCACACATTATATTAAAGATCTGAATTTAATGTGAAAATATACAGTATGTTTGATTGTTTTATCTCAATCTCATATGGCTGGTTTCACAGACCCTGATTAGCACTCATCTGTGAATCGGGGTCTGTGAATCCAGCAGCTACTCATCAAGCCAGAATGTCAGGTGGCCGGTTGTAACAAGGAAATCCCATTCATTAAACTCATCCTCCTTGTAAAACATTTCCTGTGTTGCTGTTTTCAGTTACATATTCAGCAGCTTAAGTTTGCATTCCCATCTGTTTCTGCTATTGTTAACTTGGTTGTGTAAGCCATTTTATCTTACCTTAAAATAGTTTGGGATTAATTGTGAAATTAACAAGCAACTTGTTATGGGTATGAATGTTTTGTTTTATTTAATGCTTTGTTCTTGTTGTTTAGATTCGTCACATTTTAGGGACTTTTGAAAACTGAGAACTGAGAGCAGCTCTCAAACACATGTAATCTCCCAGTACATCAGGTACACCAGTGTAACCACCAACCTGCAACACTGCCCCCAATGGATGGAAGAAGAAACACCACCCTTGTTCTATGTGTTTTTTTTATGGATGGATTTCTTGCATATGTGCACCCACAGAAAAAACGAATATAAATATAATTTCAGTCTGGTTATTGTAGTGCAATGCAGGCATTAAGATGAGTCTATTAATATAGTAGTAATGTGTTTTAGTTACAGACTTCCGTCAGTAGGGTGCGATAGTGCCTCTATCATGCAGGGCTAGATACTAGGGCACACTCACCTTGGATTAGCCTTAACAAAGAGACACCAGGGTGAATGCAGTAACTTGTAGATGGCTGTGTGGAGCTGTAAAGTTCACAAGAACATTTCTTTTACTTTTTGCAGAAAATCAATAAAATAAATATGGCACACTTGAATGGAAATTGTTTGTAGGACATATTGTGCCAGGGGGACAGGTTTAGGGTTACAATCTGGTATATCAGTTGTCCTTGGAGATCTATAGAGGCCACCTGCTTTAAACTTGTGAATTTTAAAAAGCAATATACAAAGTGAATCTAAACAAGACAACTGTGATGTTTTACACAGGAACCATGTCACTCCTTATGGCACACAAAGAAAGACTGTGCTTCAAAATAGCTCATCCAGTTCAAAAAGAATATCTAATGCCATTGTATCTGGTAAAAGCACTTCCGTGTGGAGTGCGGGGTGAATCGTGATCAAGAGCTCACTGCTTCACATCCTGTTCCTGGGAAGCAGTTCCTGGTTCTTTTGTGTCCTTTAATAAAATAAATAAATAATCCAATAAAACGAGCTGCTGTTTCCAGAGCTGGAGGAGAAAGTGTGCATTTTTGGCTGTGCTGGAGCTTAAACAAAGAGCACATTGAAATTCAAATCCTGACATTTGGCTGGTGGACTGTGTTGATGCTAAAAGGAGACAAGCACAGGCTAAGCAATATGAGGTCTGCTGAGGGGGTAAGCTGTGTATTTACATAGCTTTAGAGAAATAACAACAAAACTCATCCTTAGGAATAATAAGCAAATGTAATGAGTGACTATAATTAGTTGGGTTTGTGCACATTATGCTTTGTTTTGTTTGCTTTTATAATGTATATATTTGTATTTTGGGTTTTCACATTTGTTACATTCCACATTATGTTTTTGTTTATTACCCAAAGGGAGGCACGTTGCTGCTTATTTTGTATTATTGTGTTATTTTGGTTAAGTGTGTGTGATTATTTTGTACGACAGCATGGTGATTAGAGGGAGAAAATAGTCCCATTCCCCAATTTCCAAATACAACCTGGTGTTTTCCATTTGCACCAATGAACTATCATTGATAGTCCCCTATAAAGAGGAACTGAAAGCACAGGAAGGGGAGCGTGTGATTTCAGGGGGAATCGAACGGAGGACACAGGAAGTCTGCCATCTTGACAGACAGACCTGGACGGTAACAACAAGGATCATTTGGAATTCGAAAACGAATACAGAAGGATAAAGACACGGCAGCACTGTTTAGGGGAGGTAGTGCACGACCTTTACAAGGTCAGCTTTTATCATTTGATTGCCTGCTCGCTCTGCTACCTCTAGTGGTAATATCATGGTATTACACCTGCTGTTCAAACTACAAATAAATCAGTGCAACTTTGCTGGCGATGTCAAAGAAACACTCTGTCCAGTGTGTCTCTGTCAAGTCATACATGAGGGGAGTGCGAGTTCACGTCTCAGATGTGCAAAGCCGCCTGTCTTCGCTGGGGATTCCAGATGGAGCTTCACATTGGCTCTGGCACTCTCGGGGTCGAGGAAAGCAAAACCAGAAGGGACTGTTGCTTCTCATCACGCTACAGCGGACCCTAATAGCCATGCGCCCAGTGAGCCCGGGCAGACACCTGCAGAGGCCAGTAGCTTGCTGATATCCGCTCTGTAAAAGAGGAAACTGGCTTGGTCGTGGGATCGGAGGATTCCCACTGAACCTTCAATTCTCCTAAACTGTGTGGGGAATTAACTGGGTACTCTAAATGTGTAGAAATAACTGGGCACTCTAAATGTATATAATTATTATTATTATTTTAAATAGCCAGCTCAACCAATAACGTAGATCAACGATTATTTAGTCAAAAAATGAAATAAAATATTCCAATACGTTAAAAATGCCCCTGCAAATGCATGTTTATTTCTCATTCAATTTAAAATATTATACAGTGCACTGAAGTAATGAGGTACCATATATTAATACTGACAAAACTGAATAAACCAAAAATGCTTCTAAAAATTCCCAGGTATTTTACAATAAGCCCCAAGAAAGATATATTCTCACTTCCAGTGTCATTGCTGTCAATGTGTTAAATTGGAGGGATATCAACCGTCCCTCTGTTCCTGCTTACTGGAATATGATACTAGACACTAGATTAGCCTTGAGCAATTACACTACAGACATTCCCATTAAATATTTTCTAGTCATGCTTTGTGAAATACATTTTAACAAAAGAAAGAAAAAGCAACACTGTGTTTGATATAATTAAAGTTCTGGTGATAATTAAGGAGCTGGCCTCTGACTTTGAGGTTAGTGCTGCTGCTTCCTCCATCCTCACTGTCTCACTGCAGAACACAGGCCGGGCGTTGTCACAGCAACCAACTACTTCTGTCAGTGCAGGTATACGAATCAGCTTACCGCCCTCCTGTTTTTTCTTTTATCTTCCGCACTTTGTCTGTCTGCGACAATTAATTTAGAAGATAGAAACTCCTTTATCAGCCAGATAGATGGATGGATAGATCTACAGGCAGACAGATGTTGTAAAATGCCAGAAGCAATCAAATCCTGCATCAGATAAGCTGTTTTTCAATCTTTGCTGCATTGAGAATATTCTAAGACCTGTTTCCAAAAGCTACCGTTTAAATGTGCAATCAGCAGGTATAATAGATCTGGTACACCAGATGAGTGAAGCTTTATCTTCTCGTGTTGTATTGATAGGAAGGCCTGAAATGGATGTTTGTGTATATGAGAGAGAGATAATGTGACCACCATTATACTGAGCAGACCAGTTGTATTTGTAGATGGTGCAGATTGCTCGTTTGTGAATCTGGCTCACTAGTCACTGTAGTGTGTTTCAGTGCTTCGTTTAATTTCTTTCTTTTTTTTTTTGCAATGTGCCGTAGCGCAGAAGCTGTTCTTTTCTCTTTGCCACGTGCATGGATGAACAGCAGGTCTCAGCTTGGGAATGTTAGTGAAGAAGCCAGTGGGATAAGTCTCATAGCTGTTGATATGAGATTTTAATATTGTAGCATGATACCCACCCGAACCAAAGTATAACACATTCGTTTTGGTTTGGGGTCTGAGGTTTGACTCTGTGCACACCCTTAACAAATTTGTTCTCAAAAAACATGAAATGAAAATGACTAAAACTGTTGCTATAAAGTTGTTATAGTTGTTGAAACCAATTGTTAGTTAATTACACTTTTTTTTAACTGCCGTTTTTTACATTATAGAGCATCACGATAGCAAAGAGCATTTTTCCTTTTTGTCCTTTCTTTCTGCAGTCACAGAAATGAGATTTCAGATCAGACATGGACACGCACTCTACAAAATGGTCTGAATGATTTATGTCCCTTTGTGAACCAGTTATAAATATCACATAGAGTGGTGCCCAATATACACCTGAGACAAATCGCTCTTTATACTCTGAGACTGTCCCTTGCCCCTTCTTTTGTGCCCCCGTCTCTCACACTCTCTCGAGTACGTGTTGACTTGCTCGGATCAGCTGAGGCTGCCTCCCATCCTTATATTCAGAGAGCACGCTCTGCACGCCACTGCTTTCATCACCTCCCCTGCCTGCATTACACTGAGGATGGAGGGCGGCTCCACCTGCCCTTGGGCTGTCCCCTGCAGACACAACAAGCCTGAGGGGGGAGAGAGGGGAAACGAGAGGGAGAACAAGAGAGGGACAGGGACAGAGGGGATGGGAGGGATAGAGGGAGAAAGAAATGCATGAAGGAAAGGGCAAGGGAAGGAATAGGGAGAGAGGGAGAGGAGTGAGAGGGACAGAATAGAGAGAGAGGCTAAAGGAATGACAAAGGGAGAAGAGTGAGAAGAAGGAGGAGAGGGGGAAACAATGGGAGAGAAAGGGAAGGAGAAGAAGAGATCAAAATGAGATATAGAGAAGGATACATATAGAAGGGGTCAAAGAGTTAGCTGATCCTATTATAAGCAAAAAAATACTCTGTACAGTACAAAAGGTTTAGCCATAGCTGCACTCCTGCATTTTAGAGGCCAGCTTCTAGCCTGGATATCCAGAAGCAAACTTGACCTAGATGGACATAGAATACTGTTGGATACCAAAGCTGAAGCCAGAATCTCAAAGCATTAGGCCTTCATCATCTGACAACAAAGCAATCACATTACCATGATACAGCATATCAGGTCAAATTGAAGAGTATGGTTAGATTTTGTCCAAGTAGTTTTTTTATAGTACTCATATATGTACTATACATGGTTTATGAGATGAGCACGATGCATCGATGGCAGATTTAGAAAAACATATCGGCTCCCTTTAGGGGATGCCTAATAATGTATGCACTGATGTACATAATAAGGCTTTCATTTCCATGGAGGACATTCTGGTTACATGATAATTTTTTTTTAAATTTAAGTGGTTTATCAGTGTCACCAGAAACCTGAGATGGAAATGAAGCAGTTTAAAATAAATTGTAACACAATGAAAACTGAACTTGAGTCTGGATTTGAGTAGTGACCTGTCTCAGTCGAGCTGTTGGTTTGATTGAGTGGAGACCATTATATTTGCATGCGTTTGAATAAAAACAGAGAAAACATACTGTTGCTTTGCTGATTTGTTATAATAATAAATATAATAATAATAATAAACAGAGTGACCCAGTTTTTTGCTTGCATTATAACAGCATACTTCAAATGAGGGAAAAACAAATAATGTGTAACATTAGCAGGTGCTGGGACGTGACTGTAATAACAGATACTAGCTGGATGAATGTGTATATGTACATAAACTCTGTGAGTGGGCTTGGTTGAGTGGACTCTTCGGCTTACAGGGCAGGAACAGTCTGGCTGTCTGACCCACAGCATTGCTCTGTGAAGGCTTTCATATACCATACCCCTCCCCATTGAGACATCCACACCATCACAGAGCTAATCAACAAGATACACAATGTAATGAGCACAGCTCTGTGATAACTCCGAATAATCAGAGATCTGCTTACTTTTTAACTTATTTTATTCTCTCCTGCACACTCTCTGCCTCTCTCCATCTTTTTCTTGCTTTCTTTCTCAATCTCTCTTTCCTCTATGTCCCTCCCTCTGTCCTGTCTGTCTGTCTGTGGAGTTTTGCAGACAGCAGCTCTCATTTCAACACACTTCAATTGGAAAAGCGGGACAGACAGAGCAGCTTGCCTGTGGCTCTAAGATACAAACTGGTATATTTTGAGTGAGTACTTGTCAATTAATGATGAATCTAAGCCATATGCTGCCTGGTTCAGTTAGTCAAAAGAGAATTTTGTCAGGTTGCTGTTCTTTCAAAATGCTATTTTAAAGTTAAGTTGTGGAACACCAGAATTTAGAGGAGCCAAACATTATTCAGATAGTCACTGTAATTTTTATATCTATACTTCCATATGTTACATTTTAAGCCACCCAGATTGTCTCATGGCTCATCAAGGTTCTGAGTGGAGCAGTCATTATCCCACAGGTTGCCCTCTAATAGCTAAAAGGACTAGAAGATTACATTTCAATCAGGGCCGGCACCAGATTTTTGTGGGCCCCAGGAAATGGACCTCCAGTGACTACCTTCATCCCCAGTAGTCCCTGTCTGGAGACAAGAGTTGTCCAATTAAAAAAAATAAAATAAAAAAATGAAATGAATACCTGTAGCGCACTTTCTTTTTACTTTAGCCAACCGGTAACACAAAATAAATCATGCTGCTGCATTAAATAGTAAAAGATTATATTTATTAAAAACTAAATGATTTTAGCGCAGCTAGGTTTGGCTGGGCATGGAGACTGAACTCTTTTCACGTTCCCTAGAGACATGTGGGAGGCTCACATGGGCATAAGTCTACAGTGCTGTATCTTTCATCTTCCAAAATGAAATGATATCTTTAAAAGGAATGTTCCTAGTAAAGGTAATTAAGACACGAAATGAATACCTCTAAAGTGACTGTGCCCGGCAGTAAGTGCATTATATTAATGCTTGGTTTGTGCAAAGGTATTTTTTCTCTTTATCTAATTAGTGACTGATACATAAGGGGTCCCTTTGTTTCATTTTTAAACTCTTGCAAGTTGGATAGAGAACAAAAAAGGGGGGTCTTTTTGACTGCTGCCCCCTGCCACCACTGGTAAGCTTTATTGATCAATAAGTAATCGTATGATGTAAATATAAACATACAAACATGAGAATATATTGAAGTCCATCAGTTTTATATATCTAACCTACATTTTACCTAAATAACTGCAGTACGTCATGTGCAGGGTTTGCCTGTCACCCAGCGCAATGAGTGGAGCAGCACAGGTGTGCACAGGATTGAGGTTCTTGAAGACATAGCCATCCAAGCAGGACCAGCCATTATTTCTAAAGGAGATTGAACACATTTGCTATAAATATACACCAGCATATGGAGCAACTGGCTCCTTCAGCAAATTACCTCCCGCAGTCCTCCATGCCAGCACATCTGGCTGCGTTGCCGATTCACAAAAAATATTATTAGAGTTCAACTTCAATGTTAAATTTAGCAAATATTGAAGATGATATATCTATATCTATATCTATATTTATCTCCCTAGTCCTGGGTCACAATTGAAATTCGCTTGGTTGTTTGAACCTAGCCCTGAGTCGTCATTAAAAGTAAATACCATGCAAGTGTAACCCTTCTTGAGAAATACCCAAGACTGTCAGGTCAGGATTGAAGTTTGCTAACAGGTAAGGCGTGGGGCTGCGCTGCACCTGACTGAAGACTGAGCCATTGTCCCTCGTCTAAACTCACAAGCAGCATTTTCAATTAAAATGAGTTTTATTTATTACAGGCTGAGGCTGAAAGTAGGTTATCAGACAGGAAGCAAGGCTAGAGTTCCAAACACCCCTCAAGAGAAACAAAAAAAAGGACAGTGCTCAAATTCTGAAGTCATGAGAATGTTGTGTTGTGCGTTGCGGGCTGACTCAAACACACTGTCCCTGCTCTCCCTGCCTCTGTCCCAGTGTCTCATCTGGGACTCCATGGACTCAATCAGAAGAGTGTGGACAGGACCAATGTGAAGGCAGCCGAGTCACACTGAAACACAGCACCCACCCTGTAAACACAGAGCTGCGAGTTCATCAGGACACATAACGATGCATTCAAGTCCTGTATCTCTTAGGAAAAGAGACAGTTAAAGGTAACTGGATGCACAGCATGTAAAACCTCACTTTAAGGCCACATCATAATAACATCACAATCTGGCTGCTTTTTTACAGTCCCCATTTGCTCCAATTAACGGCAGTGTCACCATCCACATTATGGCACCAGTTGTATTTAGAGTAAATACTATCATCTGCAGCCCCAACATATCAAACCTCTGTAAAATAACCTCTTAATAAGAAAAACATGCTACAAACATGTTTTTAAACATAACAAACAACTTAAATTAGAGTTTGCATAAAAGGGGACTAAAATAAACAAAAGCAACAATGTTAACCAGTTAATATATTGGCTAAACTATGATATTTTTATAATTTAGAATACTCAGATTTGATCAAGCCTTTGCTGCCGCTAAAGCTAGAAAAATGTTTTTGTAAAAAGTGCCATTGCACACAGTGTCAAGTCTCAAAGAGGGATTTTTTTTGTTATTATTATTTATTTATTTATTTATTGCTGTCTGGTTATTCTCGCTGCCGCCCTGTCAGGACCCACTTATAGTTGGGCATTACAGTATTTTTCAATAGGCCTACTGGGGCATGATCATTTTAGAAAAAGCTAATATGTGTATGTTTGAAGTAGACTGGAATTCTGAGTGCTTTGAAGTTGTGAATTATATAAAATGATAAAGTCTAACAAACAAACTGAAACAAGTATTCATTAACATGTCACTGAGAGAGGCGTTTAGTGTCTAAAGAGTAGAGAGTTTACAACATCACAGGAACTTGTTTAGAGCTAATAAAAAAGGGGAAACACTGTAAATTTGATGTATTTGACATAATTATATTTGAACATTTATTATGTCCCATGTGTTTCAAAAAACGCCTGGTCCTGGGTGAGCATCCCACTGAAAAAATGCTTGGTCCTGAAAGGGGTAAAGGCACACAGTGCTTCACCCAGCCAAATTAACTTAGAAAAATGTCTTCTCATGCACACACCAAATAGGAATCAGGTTTTCTAGTGGTTCTTTGTCATTTCTTGATCCATTTTGAAGTCAAAAGCATTGTTTGGCTCAGAACGAGATCTTACTTGACTGCTGTACCAGTTCCTGTATCTTCTTCCATGTCTGTCAGCTCTCAATAACTGTCCAAAGGTTATGGAAGGAGAACACAAAAACTTGTAATTGCCTGCCCATGCATATTAGAAATATTGTCACAATAGGATATTTAAAACATGCAGAAGTGCATCTGGCTGGTTCATGCTTCAGTCCCATGACTAGAAAATCTAGAAATTGCCCTCTGCGACTGTCACATAATTGATGTATGAACCAGCTTTAATGTGTATTGGTTTCTTGAAAGACTGTGAAAATGTTTGATTGTTAACCTGCTCTGACCTACCAGGGTGTTCTTTAAAAAAGATGAAATCCTTGGAATTCTCAATGCTCTTACCCCTAGTGATTCCAAAGGGAGCATCGCATTGGCTCTGGCGCGCCCGTGGATTAGGGAGGTAAAACCATCTGGGACTGTTCCTCCTTATTGTGCTACCTTGCTGGCCAGGTGCCCAGTGAGTTCACATCTGCAGGGGTGGCCTTTGTCCTCCAGAGGTCGGTAGCTTGCTGACATCCCCTCTAGAGTTCCTGGGTGTAAAAGGGGAGCTGTCTCGTCATGGGATCGGAGGACGCCCACTGAACCTTGAGTTCTCCTGAGCTGTGTGGGGAATTGCTGTGGTGAGGGGAAAAAGATTGGACATTCCAAACTGGGGAGAAAATCGGGGGTAAAACAATTGGGCACACTAAATACTTTTTCTGTTGAAATGTTATGATGTCAGTCCTGTACTTCACTTGATGCCCCAGCCTTCACTTACTGCAGCCCAGCACACGGTCCTCTCTGTACGTTTCAGAAGGTATATACTCTGTTGGATAACGCGCACGCTTACAGGATTGTCTCCACTTCATACAGCTCACATCTGGCTTGACAGCTGGTTTTGTGTGTAGTGTAACATTTATGAAGCTTGATTCTCTAAAATGCTGATGTCCGGAGCTCTTTTCTTAATATATCCCACCATGAATAAAATCTGGGGATGGTTCAACTATTACTTATTTTTCCATTGAGATGCTTTAGATAGAAAATCAACCAAGTGTATTTTAAGATTTCTGTACTGTGAATAAAGTTGGGGTGGATCTTGTGAACACGAGGCATGTTAGTGAAATGATGTGAAATGTCAACGATATACAGTATCTTTGGTTGAATATACCGTATTCCTTCATAATTAAGATGTACATTTTTAACAATTTTTTGCTTCTCAAAAATAGCCTGCGTCTTAAATTCGAGAACAGTAGTCATGTGTGTATTAAAAATCGTCAACAAAAGACGTGATTACCCAAGTACACAAACAGCAAAGTGACTGACTGCTGAGAAAAGACGAACAAAGACATCAGTGCCTGAATACACAAGCAGCAACGTGACTTACTGCTGAGAAAAGACGAACAAAGACATCAGTGCCTGAATACACAAGCAGCAACTTGACTTACTGCTGAGAAAAGACAAAGACATCACTGCCCAGATACACAAGCAGCAACGCGACTGACTGCCAAGAAAAGAAGAACAAAGACGTCACTGCCTGAATACACAAGCAGCAACGTGACTTACTGCTGAAAAAGACAAAACCGTTCTGCCTCTTATGTAGTTTTAATAAAAGTTCTTTCTAATTATGCACAAATACCAGAGACAGGGCAGAAAACTAAAGCGGCTTTCATGAAAATTACAACCAGCCGTAACAAATAAGACAGTAAGCAGAATTATAAACAAATGTTAAAATATAACTGGTGGTACTGATGTGCAAAATCAGTCCACACAATATTAACAACGGCTAGTGTCCACCAGCAATGAGGCTAAAGAGATCCGCAGATAGAAAAGTAGTTCATTTCAACCTCTTTTAAAGAGTATACCAGACATCCTTCAAGCTCTCTTTTTAAACTCTGTGGCTGTTCCCAAGTAACACCAATTATCTCATTTGTTAACAGCCACATTCTCACATGTATTTGGCAGGGATAGGAATGAACCCCATCCCTGCCAACCAGCACCAAAACAGACAGCACCAGCACTTTATTTACAGATAGGGCTCTGTATATATTAATTTCCTATCCCTGCCAAAATACATGTGAGAATGTGGCAGGAGCTCAATTGAATGATTAATGGATAATTAGGCTCCAGCCACATGATATTTAAGCATGGGAAATAATTTGTTTGGGAAGAGGGGTTTGGTGAGTGAACACAGTGTTGTTTGTGGGTTGATATAATTGTAAGTAGTGCAGGCGAATGCCCGGCCTGGTGTTTGTTACTGTGCTGTTTGTTTGATTTAAATAGTGATCAGTGAAGGCGAATGCTCAGCCTGACATTAGTGTTTTTGTTTAACTGTTTATTTTGGCCCTTGTGCCCTTTTGTTTCTGTTTTGTTTATTTTGTTCATTAAAATGCACACCAGAGCTTGAAACTGCAGCTTCCCTGTGTCCGAGTCTCTTTCCCTGCCGGTAACACCTGGGCACACAACGCTATCCTGTCACAGCAATATCTTAAAAATATTAAATTACAGTAATTTAGATGCAGTAAGTTACACTACAGTTTAAACGGGGTGGGTGGATTTCTCTAACATCTCAAGAATGAAATATACAGTTCTGTAAACAAAATAAAATAATGAAACAATGGATTGGTATACAGAGACTTTAAAAAGAAAAGCCCAGTTTCGGATTAAAGCCAGCAAACACGTCTTATCTGAAGCATCTCGTCTGCTGGCTGCTAGTGCTAGTCACCAAGGCGCTTGTGTTTGAATGTTACTCTCCTCTCCCAGCCTCCGCTCCCTTCCCTCCATTCCATCTTCTTAGAGTTTGATCCACAGTTCATTCCCAGCGTATGCAAGAACATGGTGCTGTCAGGATTTGTATCAGGGAGGGGGTGGAAACATTGTGCCTTTCCTATCATGTATTTGTATTGAGATTTGCCTGCTGGTTGCCTGGGAGGGAAACATTTCAACTTTTAAAACGAGACTCCTAATAAAAAATATAGCAATTACTGGAAGCTGATTAAGTAGTAAGTTGCCAATAACAGTTATGCAATCCATTTAACAACATGGCTTGCAGAGAATCCTATTGAAGTGTGGTGTCCAATGGGACTTGTGACATCATATCGGATATCTTCATTAAATCCAGTGTCATGCTGAATTTACAACTAGCAAGTGACAGGTGGGGATTGGACAGTGACTAATACATGTGCACCTGCTTCCATATCTTCAAACTTTCAATCATTCACTGAAGGATAATATTCAATCTATTCAACTCTTCAGTTTGTATGTATTCCTTTGCTGGTTTCAGTCAAAGGTACCTATACAATCTCTCTGTAATTCTGTCCACGACCACACCTCTGTGATTTAAGTACACATCATTTTTTTTCTCTTGTGATTTTTGAATCCATACCTAGCTTATTACACATTTATCTTAATCTTTGACACATTTTCTCTATTCATGTACAGAATAGATCAATTTAGTTCTTAACAGTGTTGAAACTGCCCCGACTTAAATTGCTAATTTGTTATATAACACAATGTGCTTATAATAGGTTCACTTTGTTTTCATGTGATTTAAATTAATTTCCCTTTTATACTATTTTATGTATTGTATTTTGTAGACAGGAATTATCTGTAAAATCTCAAAAACACAGTTAAACAGTTTAATGTGGGTAGGTTTAATCTGCATGCTTATTAAGCATTATACAAGTTCACCCTACAATCAGTTTTTAGTTGCACTTTCACTGCCTTCTATGGAATAAGTTGAAGACACCACCCCAACTCAAGAGGCCTGATGCCTGTGTGAGGGGATGAGTTAAAGGAAAACAGAAAACAGCACGCCCTATAAATGAGCTGTTTAGTGCACATATTCATTGCATTGATTCTTCCACAGCAAGTCTAGTTTCTGTTGCCATACAGGCCTGTAATTTAATTTGGTGTTGCTGTCTTTAATTACACCGGGACTCATTTGCATAACAAGCAGGAAATTGAAATGATTGTGGTGGTGCTGCTGGAATCTCAATCACATAGCTCCCCCTCCCTTGCCCTCTCCCCTGAGATATGAAAAGCACATTGCTTTTACAAGCTTCACAAAGAACACACCAGAGGCTTTTCTGATCTTCAGATTTCAGTTTTGTCTGAGAAAGAAAAAAAATCTGAATGTTTCTCTTATGTGGTGGGTGACTGGGATTTGATTGAAGCAGGGGAAGGCAGATTGAATCTACAGGGTTGCTACTGCTGTGGCAAAAAAAAGCATTCCAAACCAAGCTGAAGGATGATATCCATCAAGAGGGGTTGTGTGCATTAGGGGATTCTCAATTTTATTTAGTTTTAGATTCTCAATTTCATTTTAAGGAGAAATCGTAATGCTCCTTAAAGGGGAAGGACAATGGAACTATCTGCAGTCAGTGCTGGCAGACACCATAAGAGCTTCCCCTTCCTGCTCCAGCAGTGTCGTGCAGTCGTGTATGCAATGCATGCCCTATAGCTCATACAAAAAAAAAATCTAAACAATAATATTATTATTATTATTATTATTATTATTATTATTATTATTATTATTATTATTATTATTATTATATATAATAATAATAATAATAATAATAATAATAATAATAATAATAATAATATTAATAATAATAATAATAATAATAATAATGTATAGGTTTGCATGTAAGAAGAATCATATCGGCCTTGTCTGGCATGTCAACACATTCAATGCCCCGAATTGCATCTCATTGCTAAGGCATGCAATTGAAGAAATGAATTGTCCTGATGGAACAGAGCAAGCAGGCCAACTCACAGGTGCACCCTTGTGGGGCTCAGGTCACGAGCGGAAACGGAAGGCAGAAAAAAACGGTTATTTTGCCAAACTAGAGAATACGATTTGATTGAAGCAGAGAGAGAACTGTCTTTTAACACTAGAACTACCAAGACGGTCAATTTGACCGTTTGCGGATTCTAAATGTAATTTACTCCGCCTCTCTGGCAGAAATGGGGCTGTGTGTTCATGAATTAATTGTCCTGACAAAGTCTGAGACGTGGGGTTGCAACAATAAGGCAGTTATTATACCCTTATACCTAGAACTACCAGACCCGGACTCATCTTATCTAATCATATTTCAAAATCGCTGGCAGATCTGCTGGCATGGCGTCTGTAGCCTTGCACTTCAATCACCCTTGGTTGTACTTCAATGAGGCATTTACTGAGTGTCAGTAAGCAGGTAGGGTATCTCCTGTGATCTGTTTTTAGGTTTTTAGATTCACTCAGGTTACTAAATATGTCAGAAGTAATCACAGTTCAAATAAATAGATGCTCACAGTCTGCAGCCTTTAGTTTACATGGCTTCTTGTCTGTGAAAATGAGTCACCAAATGTATGACTGCTGATCAGTGCTTATAATTATTACAGAATTTATCTGAACGTGAATCTGGAGACAAAAGTTGTTACCACTGACAGAAAACTGAATGATGAAGAATGGGAGAAATGTCTAGAGGCAGTAAAAGTAAAGATTGCCAAATGCGGAAACAGATTGCCAACACTCCATTTGGGAATACCTGGACACAGAACTGTAGAATGTATTGGATCTAGCAGCCATCAACTCTTTTTATCATTTACAAGAAATGCAGAGGCAATAAATTACATATTGCAGCTAGAACTTCGCCAGAAACATTTTGAACAGAAGACGACAATGCCAGGTAAGACACTCTTGATAGTTGTGCCCAATATGCAAAAGGAGTGGGTGGAAATGGCACTGTGTGTGGATTGTGCAAACAATCTAGGCTTCTTTGAGAACATGCTGTGCTGTTGCCATTGTATAGAAAATCTATTTATGCTCAAATGTTTGTTTTTTGTTACATCGTTTCCATTGCATATTTGCGCTTTGTTGTGTCCATGTCTATATATCTATGTCTATATAAATATATGTATGTCTGTATATTTTCCGTTTTTACTTATTTACAACGTTTCAGTTGTACAGTTTCGTACATAAATAATATACCTGTTTATGCACTTATTTCTTTTCAAATGTATTTTCAGTTTTTGCAGTTGTGCTTTATATAATATGTCTGTATATAAACCCATTTCTGTTCAAATGTTCATTTATTTACAATGTTTCGGTTGTGCAGATGTTTTATATGAGGTGTCTGAAAACTGTGTCTAAAACTATGACTTCTATCCGATTGTTTGTCCTTTCATTATAATATCCTTTCATTATAATATTTATGTAGTTTTTAATAGTGCTGTCAGAATGCGCAAGTTGTCTGTAAGTTGAGTTCTAGAATGACTATACTATTAGATGTGATACAAGTTATTACATGTAGAAACATGCAGTATTTCTTATACAAGACTAGCCTTTACAAAACAATCCACCATATGGATGCTTTACTGTACATGGAAGATGGTATATAGAAGTGTGTTGTATTGTAATACCTATTTATAACTGAATCAAGTAGAAAAGAAAGATTGCATTTGTACAGCTGTATGTACCAGTACTGTACCAGCACACACAAAGTATTCTTTTCTTTTTCTTTTAAGAAAGCATCAACTCAGTGGAGTCGGTAGATTAATTATTCATTAAAAACTAAAATAATTCTCCATTTCCTAGATAGTTGGAAAAATAAAGAACAAGACTGTCAGTTTGTGCAGACGTACAAGAGGCTGTGAAAGAAAATCTGAAATGCAAGCACCTTCAAACTCACCATATGAAACAGAATAGCAATTTGACATTGAAAGGGAAATGTTTTGGCTGCTGTTGTTTTAGCGGTAATTAGAAGGTAATTCATTCACAAATTCAGGTTTTTGTTAGTGCGTCTTTGTATACATCAGTTGTGCAGGAGACACTGAGGCTGAGTTGATTTGAAGCCATACACTAACTTTAGGACAATAAAAGATGTTGGACCTGAAAGCACACTACAAGTATTCGTTCGCTTAAGCAGCCAAGCAAACCATACTCTTTTGAAAAATTGTCTGCCATAGTCAAAATTACAGATCACTAGTCTCTCCAACACACCTCTGTGATGGAAGAATTGACCTAATGAGCTTCCAATGCAAAGGACGCAAAAAGTGCATTTTAAACCTTGAACCGCAGAAAAAAAACAAGCAGCAGAATGTTAGGATGTCAATTAAATCACATGAAGAAATACATAGAAATACATGGATTATAAACCCTGGATGAACCTCGCATTAGGCAGACCCAGTCTGATACTGGAACGAGGTGAGATTCATAATACAGTTGGGAATGTGGCATTAGATGGACACAGTACTAGCCTGTTAGTATTCTCTGTAGAGCTGACATTGGAAACTCAGATGCAAGCTAACACAGGGTTCACTTGGGGTTCATGTTATAAGCATCTTCAGAGTAGAAAACCACATGCCAAACCAGCCAATCAGACAGCAGCTGGTGGAATTACTATGTTTAATTGGCTCTCGCTAAGGAGGGGCGGAGCAGAACAGAGGTATGTGTGGAATGGCTGATCCTGGTCACTATGGTGCAGTGTTTCTCTGCCGATAGCCTTGGTTAATAACGCACACACCCAAGCCCAATTAGGAGCCGAGACTTGGTAGCTGTGATTATTCAGGCGAGGGGAGCAGAAGCACTAAACACACTCCTATTTACTATCTCTAGACCCAGTCTGCTCGGGAGACTCATAAGAGTTAGGGAATTAATGTCTCGTTTGTTTGTTAATTGTTAGTGGAGATTAAATCCTGTGTCTGTCTGTCCACAGGGAAGGGAATAACAGTTCTGGAGACTGAAACCCATTCAAGTATTGTAGTGAAACTATGCAGCAGTGCATTTCAGACCCTCAGTGAAAGTATTTTTCACATGTGATACTCATCCACTGAGACAGAGCATGAAGTTCTTGTTTCAGTGCTATAGAATCAAGTGACACTTGCTTAAGACAAGTTCCTTTTCTTTTCCATTCTGAATTTAGTGCTCACAAAGGTGAGGGACAATTGCACTGACAATCATGCAGTGCCGACAGAGCGCACCTCAATACTGATATGCACATCCCTGCCAGCCCTTGTCCTATCTCATTCAGAGAGCTAACACACACACACACACACAGACTCACCCACCCACCCACACACACACACACACACACAGACACACACATGCACGCACCCACACACCCACACACCCACCCACACACACACACACACACACACAAATATTAACACTTGGCCTGATCGCTACCTTGCAACTTGTAACTAATTGCCCATTTGACAATCAGTTTACTGATGGAAAGCAACCCGACGACACCAAGAATTTTAAATTATATTATAAACCGAAAAAATGTTTTTTGTGCATGAAGACATTTGTGTGTTCTAATACATGCAGAGTGAAATGTAAAGCAGGGTGATTCTAAGGTCTAGTTGGTGGGCATCTACCAGTGGGATAATGACAGCTCTACATGGAATCAGATTGGCTGAGACAATCTGGGAAGATTACAACATTACATATTATTATTATTTACTCTTCTCTGTGCATCTGTGTGACGGGGTACGCCCACCCATATCTATTATGTTTTGTGTTTTTTTAAAAGCGAGTGATTGTTATTGTTGTTTTCCAGCATGGGTGGGGTTAAAATTCCCCATTCAGCTAAACGCATGAGTAATGTGGCCATCTCCAAATTAATGAAGTGATTACCAATTTGGAGATGGCCACATATATATAAAGAGTGGATCGGCCACTCAAAAAGGGAGATGAGAGTGGAGAGAGAGAACGAGGAACGTATCTAACTAAACAATTGCTATCTGGCTGGCTGAAACCCATACGCTGAAACACTAATGCGCCGGAGCGTTGGGCCTTTGTTTTGTTTGTGTTGCAGAATAGTGAAGAGACGGGGAAGCTGCAGCCACTGAGCCAGCACACACATCCCAGAGCACTAGCCCTGCACAGCATAGCACAGCACTGCACCACTGTGAACCTGGATTTACACCAGGAGCACTTTTCCATGCACGTGTGGAGTATACATACTGTGTTATTATTTGGTTCATTGAATTTATTGGTTTAATAAATAAGAGCACATTTGCGACTCACCCCGCAGTCTGCCTTTATTTCCTGGTCTGTGACGTCACCACCAAGCCATCCTGCCACAGTCTGACATTTTACACTGGCTAGATCCCTACAGCAAGACAGATTGAGGAGACCTCATCCTACAGCAAGACAGATTGAGGAGACCTCATCCTACCGCAAGACAGACTGAGGAGACCTCATCCTACAGCGAGACACACTGAGGAGGTCTCATTCTACAGCAAGACAGACTGAGACCTCACACTATGAGGGTAGCAGTGTGGAGGAGTGGTTAGGGCTCTGGACTCTTGACCGGAGAGTTGTGGGTTCAATCCCGGGTGGGGGGCACTGCTGCTGTACCCTTGAGCAAGGTACTAAAATGGAAAATTACCTATATGGTAACAATATCCTGGGAGACAGTCAGCATGGTTTTAGGAAAGGGAGATCATGTCTAACTAACCTGCTTGATTTTTTTGAGGATGCAACAGTGACAATGGATAATTGCAAAGCATACGACATGGTTTATTTAGATTTCCAGAAAGCTTTTGACCAAGTCCCACATAAAAGATTAATTCTCACACTGAACGCAGTAGGGATTCAAGGAAATGCATGCACATGGATTAGGGAGTGGTTAACATGTAGAAAACAGAAAGTACTGATTAGAGGAGAAACCTCAAAATGGAGCGAGGTAACCAGTGGTGTACCACAGGGATCAGTATTAGGTCCTCTGCTATTCCTAATCTATATTAATGATTTAGATTCTGGTATAGTAAGCAAACTTGTTAAATTTGCAGATGATACAAAAATAGGAGGAGTGGCAAACACTGTTGCAGCAGCAAAGGTCATTCAAAATGATCTAGACAGCATTCAGAACTGGGCAGACACATGGCAAATGAAATTGAATAGAGAAAAGTGTAAAATATTTCATGCAGGCAATAAAAATGTGTATCATAAATATCATATGGGAGATACTGAAATTGAAGAAGGGAACTATGAAAAAGACCTAGGAGTTTATGTTGACTCAGAAATGTCTTCATCTAGACAATGTGGGGAAGCTATAAAAAAGGCCAACAAGATGCTCGGATATATTGTGAGAAGTGTTGAATTTAAATCAAAGGAAGTAATGTTAAAACTTTACAATGCTTTACCCAGAATATTGTGTTCACTTCTGGTCACCTCGTTACAAAAAGGATATTGCTGCTCTAGAAAGAGTGCAAAGAAGAGCAACCAGAATTATCACAGGTTTAAAATGCATGTCGTATGCAGACAGGCTAAAAGAATTGAATCTATTCAGTCTTGAACAAAGAAGACTACGCAGCGATCTGATTCAAACATTCAAAATCCTAAAAGGTATAGACAATGTCGACCCAGGGGACTTTTTTGACCTGAAAAAAGAAACAAGGACCAGGGGTTACAAATGGAGATTAGATAAAGGGGCATTCAGAACAGAAAATAGGAGGCACTTTTTTACACAGAGAATTGTGAGGGTCTGGAACCAACTCCCCAGTAATGTTGTTGAAGCTGACACCCTGGGATCCTTCAAGAAGCTGCTTGATGAGATTCTGGGATCAATAAGCTACTAACAACCAAACAAGCAAGATGGGCTGAATGGCCTCCTCTCGTTTGTAAACTTTCTTATGTTCTTATGTTCTTATGTTTTCACTTTAACTAGATTGCTCCAGTAAAAACCCGACTGTATAAATGGGTAATTGTATGGAAAAATAATGTGATATCTTGTAACAATTGTAAGTTGCCCTGGATAAGGGCATCTGCTAAGAAATAAATAATAATAATAATAACTATAGCGAGAGACTGAGGAGACCTCACCCTATAGCGAGACAGACTGACACCTCACTCTATAGCGAAAGACTGAGTAGACCTCATCCTACAGCGAGACAGACTGAGGTGACCTCATCCTACAAGATTTCAGTTCTACCGTACATAGCGTTGTGTTTGAATATTTGTGTTTTTGTATTGTATTTTGTAACTGTTGACCACAATAATATATTTTTTTAAAAGTAATGCAAAAATAATTAATACCTGTAGTGTTTTAATCAATTGATTATAATTTCTATGAGCTATACATTGTTGGAGATTTTAATTTAGATTGGGGCTCAAGGAAAAGAGCAAGTCTAAATATTTTTATAATCTCCTAGAGGAAAACCTAAAAAATCGCAAAACATTTTGGCCTGTGGTTCAGGATGCTCTTTAAAGGGTTTACCAACAGAACTTAACACTAGAACTGAACAAGTTCAGGGTCTGGGAAACATTATTAATGCCTTTAACCAATATTTAATTCAAGCTAGTAATGCATTTAATGGCAATTCTGGTATGTATGAGAAAGATGATTCATCTCAGCTCTTAAGCCATTTTTCTTCTTATCATAGACAAGAAACGTTTGGCACTGTTAAATTGGATTTTAAGAATGTGACATCATCAACTGTATGTGCATTATTATAAGATTTGGATACTTCAAAGGGGGCTGGAGCAAATCAATTAGAGCCATTCTTTCTAAAATGTGCTAATAATATTATTTCATACCCTCTGGCATATTTGTTTACTCTATCCTTGGAACCATACCAACATTGGAAGCTTGCACATGTGGTACCAGTACATAAGGGAGGCTCTCAAATGGAGTTCACCAATTACAGACCATTATCATTGTTTCCTGTTAAGGCAAAATGTTTGGAGAAGGTGTTGCTAGATTAGCAGAAAGCCTTGATTGACTCAAACAACCATCTGTCCCCAATCCTGTCAGGTTTTAGATCAGGCCATGGGACAATAACAGCAATGACTAAAGTAGCTGACAACATTTCAAGTGGATAGTAAGGTGGCAGCTACAGTCTTTATTGATCTGTCCAAGGCTTTCAGTACTGTGGACCACACATTATTATGTGATAGGTTGGGAGAATTGGGTTTGTCTGATAAAGCCATTGACTGGTTTCGTAGTTATTTAACAGATAGACAACAACAGGTAAAGGGAGGAGGTATGTTGTCTTCTATCTTAGAGATAAAAAAAGAAATGTACCACAGGGCTCTATCCTGGTTCTGACACTGTTTTCACTGTATATTAATGAGGAGTTTCGGAATCTGAATGTAGTCCATTGTCATCTATATGCGGATGATACAGTGCTTTTATGGCACAGACACAATTAAAAAACTCCAAGAGGCTTTCCATATTGTACAACAACATTTATGGAATTTAAAGCTGTTGCTTATACACAAAAAAAAAAAAAGTTAATGTTTTTTAGACTTCAATTTAAAAGTTTGAAACAAGACTTAATCCTTCATTCACTGAAAGAAATTAGCTTAAAAACTAGGTTTTCTTTTTCGACAGGATTTCTACTCTTCAAAGTAGAAATCGTGTTATAAAGAGCTGTATTTTTCCTTTGTTTGATCATGGAGATACTTTTTATTTTTACATGCCTCTGCTGAGCAATTTTAAAAATTGGATGGACTAATGAACAAAGCAGACAGATTTGTATTAGAATGCCACCCTCAAACCCATCACTGCCAGTTACTGGCTTCTTTAAATTGGATGTCACTTAATTGTAGAAGGCAATTACACTGGGTACTTTTTGTGTGTAAAACTGTAATAGGTTTGTTGCCAGGTTACCTAGGTTTGCAGCTACAGGTAAATATACCAAAGTAGAGTTTACGATCTAGTCTTGCACTTATTTATCAAGTGTCTTGGAGAAGGTCCTGGGTTGGCTGGTCAGCATTTAACTACAGCACCCCCTATGGCATGGAGTAGTCTGGACCAGAGTATCCGGAATATGATCGAGCATCAGATAAATAACTCAAAGGTATCAGCAAAATGAAGAATATTGACTAAGATTACATTTATTTTAATTAGTAGGTTCCAACAATTATCGAAGTGCAAATGGTTCTAATCCCAGATTGATTGGTTGTCTTGCCAGAACACTTGTAAAAGAGGCCTTAGTCTCAATAGTTTTTTTTCCAGGTTAAAGAATAAATAAATAAATAAATAAATAAATAAATACATATTATTATTATTATTATTATTATTATTATTATTATTATTATTATTATTAGCAGTAGCAGTAGCAATAATAATAATAATAATAATAATAATAATAATAATAATAATAATAATAATAATAAATTAAGTGATGTCATGATGGCAACATCTGTTCCAGGTTGATCCTGGAGTCTGTGAATGAACTGAGCTTGGAGAATGGAAAGTGAAATCCCCCTTTCCCAGTCTCAGTGGGATTGCTCCCAGTCAGTTGCCATGGTGATGGCAGATGGCAACCCCACACGCACTGTAATCCCTGCCTGACTTCCAGGAAAGGAGCCTGCTCTGAACCAGGGGCCTTTAAAGACACAGGCACTCATCTAACCATTAACAATCAATGTTGCTACAAAAATATTAGTTTGACACATATGAAATACTTAAAGAATAACTATAGCAATACAAGAGATGCCATGTATTCCCTATAGAGGCCTGAGCTTGACTCCCGCTCAGCTCACAAGTGAAATGAATCTGTTGTCTCACCAAGCCCTGTCAGTGTAACCTACAGCAGGGTGCCCAATCTCTCTAGGCCTGTGACTTCTTGTCACATTAGGCATTCTACCTGAAGACCTCCACCTAATGCATCCAGAGAAATGTTACATTGTGCACATACTGTTGGAACTGTCGTTGGAAATTAATAAAATGTACGTCAGAGTCAAGGTTGTACGTGTTTTACGTTTGAAGAAACCCAAGCCCACTTTGGGAACGCTCATGTTTTTGTGCTGACTTCGTTTAGCCAGTGCTATTCCATATCGCCTTTTCTGTAATGAATAAAATACTGTTCCAGCAGTATACATTTTTTAATTGACAGCTACCGGTAAGCCACGGACACCTTTCATAATTTGAATTTTGGAAGTGGTGAGCATATCCCTTCCCGTCCTGTGTCAGTTTGGTATTTGTGGTGTATACCTCATTTTTTTCTGAGAAAGTTCTTCTTGAAAATTGATTTGTAACCAAATCAACTACAAATTCGAAGTTCTCGATATAATTCTCAATAACAGTCCCTATAATAAGCAATATCGCGTGAAATTCAGCTATTCTTACACCCTACCCTAGCATATTTATGTCCCGCCTCTGCTCACGCATGATTTGACACAACAAGTGGTAGATCTTTGACTCTGCATGATTAAATTGTAAAAAAATCTGCGATCAGTTGATTAATCGGTCCAATTAATCTATTAATCGGAGCAGCCCTAATATATATATATATATATGTATATATTATTATTTACATATATATATATATATATATATATATATATATATATATATATATATATATAGAGTACTTACTTGGCTATGGAAGCTGAACACCATCTGCCAGCAGTATTCCACAGCGAACCAGCTTTCAGCAGCAACCTGATCCCCCAGCACTTTGAGGAGACACTTGTGTGGGGGAATATCTCATAGCAGTCTCTCAAATATCGAGATGCAAGAGATTCTTGATGAAGGCCATGCCTCTCAGATTGTCATTCGGTTCTCACGGTTGTCAGCGCGGAAAGCTGAATCTGCTTTGTGTCCCAGACAGGAATGATAAAACCTTGCAATAACTTTAATGACTGTGTGTCTGAAACTGACAGCCTTGTTATTACATCTTGTAAAGCAAACTGCAGCAAAATGTAGTCTGATTAATATTTTTCTATTGCTATGGGGTGTTTCAATGTCAGTATCAGAGACTGCGAGGCTCGATTAAATTAACTAACTGCCCTGGTGCCCTGTTTGGAGCCTCATGTATATATTATATGACAAGCACAAGCTTTCATGAAGGGTCCACACATAACAACCAAACGAGCAAGATCTTTGACTCTGCATGATTAAATTGTAAAAAAAATCTGCAATCAGGTATCCCGCTCTGTGGAGTTCTCGGCGGACCGTTTTTGATGAAACTGGCTGCTCGCACCTCAGGTTGAAATTTGCAGTCAATTGATCTGTAGTTGCGCACCTGTTTTTCCTTGCACTTTGAATTAATGTACGGATATCACGATCCTGGAGTATGCGCTTCCGCCCACTGTTGCCCTTTGCTGATGATGTCTTTCCCTCGGAGTTCCATGCCGACATCACCTTAGACACCATTGCTCGTGAAACAGCAGCAAGTTGAGCTTCTTGGTCACTGAAGCTCCTGCCAAACGCACCCCAACAATCACCCCTCTTTCAAAGTCAATGAGGTCTCCTCTTGCAGCCATGCTAGCCATAATTATAGGCAGCCAGGCCTGTCCAGCATTTTTATACATGACCCTAAACATGCTGGGATGTTATCTGCTTAATTAACACATGAGCCACATGTGTGTGGAGCCCTTGCTTTCAATATACTTGGTGTTCCTCATTTACCCAGGTGTTTCCATTCTTTTGTTCACTATCTATACCTACATACATGGATAAATGCTGTAATATGAACGTTGCTGTATAGTTGTGTTGAATTGACCGTTCAGTAAACAGTAGCCTTCTGTATTTAGAAACAGGGACAAGAATAAAAAATATTCCCCACAATTACACAACTACAGAAACACAGTAGCATATCATAGTTGTACTCTATGAGGGGCCAAACAGGCCATAATTCACACATTTCACACACATCAAAACCGCCAAAAAAGCCAAAATAAATTACTGATAAATCATCTCCTGATCACTCGTTTTATCACCAAACTCCTCAATAATGCGATCCAAGTCATTATTTTATTACTATAACATCTCAAAAAGCTTAGGAAATGTCTGCGATTTTCTTTGAGCGCTGGATGCGGAAGCAACTATCTTGTTTGTTTATGTCCGTGTTATGTCTGTGGTGAAGGGACTATGCATATCGCTCAGATCAACATCCATTTTTTTTTCCGGCTTCTCTCAGCTTCTCTCAACCATTGAAAGCTTTTCTCTGATTTTTTACAGAGAAAAAACGACTAGGGACCTGTGATTAACGCCTTTTCGATGAAGTAGGACCTGGTCCGACATAGGACCGCAAAGGGCTAAAAGTAAATACATTTACAAAACCCAATAAAGAATAACTAGCTGATATGTAATGGTTTTAAATAATTAGCTCTCTTAATTATCAATTATTTCCAACCAAGCTCAAGATCCAGAAAATGAAACACAGTCGAACAATAACAATACAACATGATTATATAGTCTATAAACTTTATCAAAGTGAGTTCAGTAATATGGTACAAAAGTAAGAAAGTTAGTGTCAAAATAATTGGTACATTAAATTTAGCAATGGATACTATTCAATTAATATTTCATCTTCAATGTGACATGTCAGTTACAAGTAAAAGCAAGCATTCATCAACATTTATATTTGTTTTTCTATAATAATAGCAATGTTCTTAAATCAATAAGCAAATAGCATGGATATAACACGTAAATTGGATAACTGAATATTATCAAAATATCAAAATACAAACTCAGTATTTTCTAATTAATAGGATATTAAAATCGTAATCAATTATTTAGCAATCTGTTGTTTAATTATATATCCCTTAATTAGAATCCACGGCACCTAAACTTAACACCCATTACATTTGTTCTTATCATTCTATATTTATTCTAGCACCAATTACTCAATTTAAGTAGATCACTTCAATTAATTTCACTCTGTCTGACTGTTAAATTGTTTACACCACTATTACATTTGTGCCTGGTTTATACAGTACAGCGACTTATGGCCACTCCCTGCTATACTTTATAACTCTCTCTCTCTCTGCTTATACATTGATTATATTCTCACATGTAGATTCTGTCAAATCTCTTTTAGTTGAACTGGGAACACTCAATGTTTGTCATGAAGAGTCGATGCGTTTCACTTGCATCAGAGGACAACTTGCAGTAGTGTTTGTCTGTATTGCTAGTCAGACAACCCAGTCTCGCTCAGTGTGTGGTGGGAATCTCTTGCTGTAAATTCTTCTTGGTTGATTTTCACAGCTTAGAGTAAATACTCTTCTGAGGTCTTTGTCATTCATCTTCTTTGGACCTCGATCATGTGGTTCTTCTTTCTTTAGCTCTTTAAAGGGCTGCCTCAGCGTTTGGATTGCCTTCTTTGTGTAGTTCTTCATTGTGTTGGAGGCTTCATTACAGTCTTTCCAGGCTTATCTGTTCTTGTTCTGGTTCAAAGCTTGGCTTTGTTGGATCTCCATAGTTCGCCTCAAAATGTGGAAAGACTTCAAGTGCTTCAGGTAGTTCTGTTGTTGAGGGAGATCCTTTGGTTGTGAAAGGCCATAATCCCCTTGAGACTCACCAGGTTCTTCCATTGTTTTCAGTGGTCGTGGTTGAGACAATTCAATCGGGTTGCCTCCCTCAGGTTTCCAGATCGTCTCATTGATGTCGATCTCATGTATGGCCAATGATATTCTAACTGTGATTTGACTCACCTCTGGTTCAGGTCTTACTCTCCCCACTTGTGCAGACAGCATGTTGGCTCGCAAGTCAATATTTAAATCGAGTCGGTCAAGTAAATCCATTCCTGTCAGTAGCCCACATCCTTCACAATGGCTGACATATACCAGGTGGATTAATCTTTCAAATGCAATCTTCAGTCTGACTACGCAGTTTGGTTGGTATAGTGGTACAGTGAATCTTTTGCTGTTCGGGACCTTCTCAAGTGTCCTTCCCTCTTCTTTGAGGCATTTTTTTAGTTCTTAAAATATAGGCCAGATATGAATGTTAGGTCAGCTCCTCAGTCCAGGAATGCTTGGCCATGTAAGGTATCTTCTACACTCACAGGGGTATAAAGCTTTCCATATGGTCCTTTTCTAATGAGGGTTCTGACAGTTATCGGGGCTCTCTGGTTCCCGTGTCTGGATTGCAGTGACTTCCACTGGTGTTATTGAGCTTGTGGTGCTGTCAGTTCAGAAGCTGCATTTTGGTCTTTGTGAATTGTCTACACCGTCACAGAGCCATCATATTTTATACCGTCTCTGAACCACCTCGCGAGATGGCTCAGAGTCGGCACTGAAACGTCTCAACTGCTGTATGAAAGGCTATGCGTCACTGAAGCGCTATAGTGGGCGTGGATTGAAAGTCAACATCCCATGTGACTGAATACCAGACATGTTGGGTATTTTTGTCATTGGTGTTACACGCTATTTTGAACTGTGCAGTAGAATTTGGGGGCACAGGCCGCCGCAAATCCAGTTAATGTGATGGGGGCCTTCGAGAATGCAGAGGAAACTCAAAGCGTGCAACAGACACAACAGGCTGTTAAATATATATGCTGTATATATATATATATATATATATATATATATATATATATATATACAGTATATATATATATATATATATATATATATATATATATATATATATATATATATATATATATATATATATATTTTTTAAGTAGCTTACCCACATTATTCTGCTTATTTATTTATTTATTTATTTTGTTTTATTTCCGTTGCCGTTGCCATGAAAACAATCTGTTGACTGACAGGTTTGAAAGTTGTACTAACATGATCCCTTTGGCTGTGTGAAAGGGTTATGACAGTATTATGTGCAATTTCATGCTGTATGAATGGGTATATTAAAGAATTCTTTTAACCGTCTCTGAGACGGCTCAGTAGAGGCATTTGCGTGTGGTATTAGACTGCCAAATCATCTCTTGAAATATGGGACCCAGTATTCACAAACTTGACTCATAAGTTATTTAAAGAAAGTTATTTAAATATATACTGGTATAATTTTCATGCATACAGAAAAAAACAGCTTTGTGAATCTGGGTCATGAGGTTTAGTTAAGCTACGAGGGTCTAGTCAGTTGATCTAAACAGAATCCTGTGTAAATACTGTATCTGTGTCTCTTCAGTGTGTTTTTGTCTTTAAAAGTAAGTAAAGTGCCAGTGTTGGTCTTATTTTGAACATTTGGAAGCAAGTAAAGAACCAGTGTTGGTCTTATTTTGAACATTTGGAACAATAGCAGTATTTAGACCCTCAACAATTTGAGATTACTGTATTGTAAAAGCCAAGAAGTAAAACACTACCATTGTATGAGTAATTTATTTACATTCATTTGCACGTTATTGGTATCAATGTATTGGGACCCTCTTAATCCATAATGGAGAAAGCAGTCTTGTCAGCGTTCCTGCTCTGGTTAATTACTCTGCACATATTTTTTTACAATAGGAAGAGACCACTTACTCAGCATCTGTTTGTTTGAATAAAACAATCTCCTTTGAACCCCTCACCTTTCAGCACCTTGTGCCACGTCGTCTCAAGACTATGATGAGGGAAAAAGATGTCCCAAACTGATATTAGGTACATATCCTAATAAAATGGCCAAGCAGCATAGCTTGACATTAATGAAATCATTAAAGGAAACGTTGTCTACTTATTTTTACCATTTGTTTAAATATATGGATGAAAAAGTAGACAAGCATGAAAGACATTAACAAAGAAAAGTGTAAGGTTTCTCTGATTTTATATAACAATGTTATCTGTTGTATCATATGTGTTGGGTTTGTGTCATACTGTATTTTTATGGTATAGATTACTTCCATTGTGTAACTGTGGCTGGGGATAAATGCTACTGAAATACTTGTTGCTGAAAGGAAGCATTTTCATATTTTAAATATAACAACAGACATACTTTAACTGATGTTACCTGCAAGTAATTTGGTTATTTTAGGACAAATTGGGACTACGTTTGGCCCTTGGTCTTGGCCTTCAAAAAATGATAAAACTTACTCTTCATTCTAAGAAAACCACAGAAAATGAATATTTTCTTAAGAGATGGCTATGTCTCCCACCTTCATAATAATTCCTCTGCTCTGCCTTTCGGTCGGAGATCTGTATTTAGAAGATGTGGCACGCTTGCCAGTTCAGGTTGCCAAGGTTACGTTTGAAGATGTAGAAAGAAATAAACGACCCACCGCTCTAAATATTATCATTTTAATTCTTATCTAAGGAAATATTACACCTTTAACAAATAAAAGAAAACACTGGACAACATACACAACATCTGGATCAAAACGAAGCCCTGTATAACTGTTTTATGTGTGTGTGTGTATTCTATACACACACACACACATACACAGGTGGTAAACTAATTGTGAATACATCAGGACATAACTGAGGTAAACAGTATAACAATGTAACATATTTAAAATCTCTACATTATTGCACTATGAGAAACATTAACAAACTAAGGCAGCAATAGTATTCCTAAAGCCTGGGGGGTACAGGTGGACAAGGGATAGTCTGAATAGGCTGGGACAAAGCAAGGAAAATAATCAGTTGTTGCTTGTCTACAGTGTTCTATATGAAGATGATTTTTTGTGTGTAAGTGTCTGTTAGATATGGGGGCTCATTGTCGAGATCCTGAGATCATTTATCTTGCGATCTTGACAGTTATTTCCCCCCCCCTGTTCTTACGAGCCAGCGAGATCTTTAAATCTCATGCTGCTATTCCCAGTGAACCAACATTAAAGTCAGACTGTCTAGCCAGGTATCAGATACAATGTGACAGAGAAGAGCTGGAGATGAGCACCACATGGTTATTTTCTCTGAAGGGCATACTGTCAATCAGAATGTCCTTTAAGCTGCAGGACAAAATAACGGTCTTCTTTTAACCAGCTTTTTTTTTTTTTTTTTAGCCAAAACAAAAAAAATAAGACCCCAAAAACAGACCAGGTATGTGGCATGTATATACAATGTGGTAACCTGAATAGATGTACTGTACAATGCTCTGCAGTATATTTAAAGTACACCACTCCCTCACTCATCAGTCACACATGTCTGAATAGCATGAGACAGACACCAATAAAGTGCACAGCCCTAACAGTTTACCATGGTAAATGTGCACAGTAATTTTACAGTTTTCCCGCTTTTCCCATGGTTATACTATGCATTTATCATAATATACTTTACTATACCTCTCTGGACTTTACAATGCTAACCTATGCTTTACCATGCTTTTACTAGGCTTTATTACACTTTGCTGTGCTGTTACTGTGGAAAACTTTTATAAGGGAGTGCATGCATTCAAATATCTGTTACAGTGCATCAGTGTATAGTCTGTCCTAAGAAGCTTGACAATAAAGGTTGAATATCTAGAATAAATGTACAGCATAAATATACAGTACTGTTAATGATTACTACACAGTACTGTTCAGCAATGGAATGCAGTGTACAGAATAGTGTGTACAGTCTTAAAATATTTAACATATGCTTAGGCTTGATACACAGTGTTCTATTGAATTAATGTACAGTCATGTGAATGTATCATTAAATACATAGAATGAATCCACAGATATATAGCATGAATGAACTAGATAGCTGATGGCACAAAATGTATAACTTGGTTATTGAATATTTTAATACGTAACCTCTGCTGTGAATGGCTGACAACTTATTAGATTCAATCATTAAATACAGTGTCACTTTCTGACTCACTATTTCCCTTTTTATGGCGTTATTCTGACCCGCTGCCAGACACTCTACAAACACTTCAATGCATTAGCAAAAGTGTCCAAAACACATATTTTGTGTCTCTGGAAAGTTGGATTGAATTCCACCCTAGACTATGACAATAGTGCAAGCGCTATATTTTTGCATTGAATCCATTAGAGAAGAATCAATTCAACAGGTTTACATGATATTCTGTATTGCAATATTAACTTCTTCCCTGCCAAACAGAGGGCCACCCTGTTCTACTTAAACAGCTGTCCACCTGTTCCTGGCCCACGGGGCAGCTATAGACCTATTCTAAAGAACCTAGTGTCTTTCAGTTGGCTTTTTAAATGTATTTTGTATATTTTTATTATAATTTGCTACAGACAGTGCATTTTCTAACAACAAACCCTGCTATCCATTTCCTCTACAGAACACAAATCTTAAAATAGCCTAACCCCCTAAATACTTTGCACACCTTCAGTTCAGGTCTGAAAAGAGGCCTGACTTGCTCTGCAGCATCACTCCCTCCTCCCTCCTTCCATGAACTTTTGCTATTCTGTTTGCATACTACAGTACAATTGGTCACAAAAAGTACCTTTGCCTAGGCTTATATTTCTAAAGGGTGGTTATAAAGTCTGCTTGGACTTCTGCTTTGAAAAAGATATATATTTGCAACCGAAATGAAGGATATCATCCATCAAGAAGTGTGGAAATTGGCATTCCTTCATTGTCCATCAAAGATGCAAGCGCTTGCTGCCAATGGTGACCATTTTAGGCTCATGGTGGTAGTGGTAGTCTTGTTGTCCATAATTTGGTGCCTCCACTTGTTTCATTGCTCTACAAACTTAATAACCACTCTATACTAATTAAAAGATTATACAGTTTCTGTTCCCTGCAGTATTTTTTTTCTTTTCTTTTTTCTTTTTCTTTTGGAAGTTGAATTGGTGTGAGATTCCCCAACCCCGAGTGGAGAGATTCTAAGGTCACTTCACACAGTCACTGAGTTCTGCCTGCAACGCTTATCCACACAGAAAGAGCTGCATGGCGTTGCTGCTCCTTCAAATTCTCTTTAGACAGAAAAATAAATGGTACCTCTCATTTCAAGAATGTTTTACTATAAGCTGAATCCCCAGGTCAGGGACCCAATTTAAAGATTTACTACTCTAGTTTTATAAACGTAACTAAGAGGTTTGCATAACGTTAGCTCAGACCATTCAAACAGACATGGGTAGGACTTGAATTTGATGCAGACTAGAGATGAAGACCACCAACTCAATCCACTTGAGCCTCCACACCTGAATTAAAACCCAGGTGAAAAAGGCTAGTGACTTAGCCAGCTGTCCGTGCTACCTAGACACTATGAACTGGGAGGTTTTTGAATGAACAGCAAGGATGTGCAGCGAGGATGTCGACAACAGTTTTACAAGTATTGTCTACTGCTTCTTTATTTTTATTGCCATTTCTTCTTGGTCAACAGAATGAAGTCTTTACATAACCAGCTACTAACAGTTCTTTCCATAGATAAACAGGGACAGGGAATCACCCTGAAGTCAGTCTACTTGAGAGGGTTCTTCAGTGCAGTAGGCCCCAGCATCCCAGGAGAGTTGTGTGACCACACAAACTCTACACCTTGGCATCCTCTACAGACAGAGCTCAGCTCAGAGCGTCTTGGTCAGTGGATGGTTTGATGTCTCTGGATCTTCTGTCACTCTTGAAAACAAGCTAAGCAGTCTGTAAGCATTAAGAAGTTTGTTTTTTAATAAATGTGAAATAAGAGCTGCTGACGTAGTTGAGAAATTCAAGACTTCAGACACTTAACTAACCAGGTTGACGTTGGTTTAAACCGAAGCCCGGTGAAGCTGTACTTGTTCTCAGATTTCATTTGTTTTTTGTAGGGATTTTGTTTTTGTGCTCATGAGAAAATGCTACATTGGCAGTGGAAATTAAAAACTTTTTTAGACTTAATAGTTCCAAGAGGACAACACAAGCAGTAGCAAAGCTGTTACTCCACATGGGAGGGACCAGTATATTTGTGGGCTAGGGAGCAGGAGCTAACTGTGCCAAATTGTGCACTGGTTTTGCTGTGTTGACTACTGCTCACTAAAGCACCAAAAAAAATAAAACGGATCCCAAGCCAAGTGAAAGGCTAGAACAGTAATCCATATTGTCCCCTTTAGTTACTTATTCAGTCTCCTCCGTCCTTTGGTTTCCAAGGGAACAGGAACCAAGGAAGTCAGTGTGGCACCACTCTTTGTGCCAGTGGAACAGCTACTGAGCTCAACACAGAAGAACAGAAAAACCAGGGGCAACAAAGCACTGAAAGGAAAGAGTAAACACCCAGAACTACTCGGTGTACATTATAAAAAGTATATTCTTGGTGCTGTGTTGTCTAATATAACAGGTATTCCACAGTATTCATGTCACAGAGAGTGTGAGAGAATCAGTAAATCTTGAATACAAGACATTTATTCAGGCTAAGCACAGTAACAGAAATGTGCTGTCATCGAGAGAGATATCAAGTCCATTTTGCTGTAGAATGACTCTGGCAATGGTCCATATTAGTCCAAAAACAGCTTTATTTAACAAATACCTAAGCGTCAATACCCTGAAGTCTATTTTTGAAAAATCCGGTAAGAAGCTGGGCAATGGTTTATAATCCGAGAATTTGAAATAGGTACCGTTGGATTTATGTAGAGATATTCTTAGAATGTCATCCAACTGTCCTAAATGCCAACACCACAATACCCTGTAACCGTCCCTGAAGATGGTGCTCTTATTTCCTATTTACAGTTCGCCCCTTGCTCAGCACACACACACACACACACACACACACACAGACAGACCCTAGCCTTGGGGTCAGACACAGATTTCAATAGCAGTGGCCATCACCAGCTGCCCTTTTCCCTTTTCCTGCCGACCAGAAGGGGCAGGCAGGCCAGGCTCAGAACCCAGTCTGGAGGAGTGTCCGTCGGAGTGAACCCCACTTCGTTTGAGGGGTGTCGGGTGGAGGCAGGTGGAGGAGGAGGATGATGAGGAGGAGTGACCGCTGCCGGAGGCTTCAGTGTGTCTGTGCCCGGTTCTGGAGTGGCTGTTGGTCCCCCGCTCAGCTTTTCTCCCCCGGCAGGAGGGCCTGCGCCGGAGCTCACACATCAGCTCATACTTGATGAAGAAGAAGACGTCTTTCACGGCACACCGCTTCTCCAGCTCCACTGCCAGGAGCCGTTGGAACATGCGCAGGGCGTCATCCGTGAATCGACGCCACTGCGAGGGGAAGGTGCCAGGCCGGCAGGACCCCCTCTGCCAGCGGCAGAACTCTTCGTAAAAGGCATCGGAGGGCAGAGCCGCCTCCCATGGGAAGTTGCCAGTCAGCATGCAGAAGATGAGCACCCCAAAGGCCCAGACGTCTAGGCTGCAATCCACCACAAAGCCCTCCGTCCGGCTGGCTTGGCACACTTCAGGTGCGGTGTAAGGGATGGTCCCGCTGATGCGCTTCACCCGGCAGCCCACTCGTCTGGTCATTCCGAAGTCGGCCAGCTTGACTCGCCGGCACTCGCGGTCGAACAGCAGCACATTCTCCGGTTTGACGTCGCGGTGCACCAAGCTCTTGCAGTGCAGGAAGTCCAGAGCCAGGCCCAGTTGTTGCATACAGCGCTTCACCATCTCCTCTGGCAGCCCCACCTGCAACAAGATTAACACTGTTACATACAGTAACAGTACAGTACAGTACCCAGATCTCATGCAAAGAGCTAACACTAGCCTACACACAAACCCTCAAGAGCTCTGTCAAGATGTGAGTGGTGCAGGAAGGAATCAAGGTTCCAAAAACAACTGTTGTTTTTTTACAGGTTACCCACGGTACCAACAATGGTATTGGGGTAAGACAGACAGTGGGTTTGCAGTCCCAAACAAAACCAATAAAACAATAAATACAGTGTCCAATCCACCAGTGCACACACGGTTTGAGGTGATGGGGATGTGCAGGTGCGCCAGGGAAAGTCCAGGTTTACTTTTCAGTGTAAGACCCTGTACTCACATAGCTGCGTCCCCTTTGTACTGCCAAACTCCTCCCTGTGATCATCACAGCGTCACGTTCTATCCAATCGTTACGCGCAACACAGCTGTTCAGCAGTCTTACAGCTACGCCCTTTCACCAAGATGGACGATTTTCAGTTCCGTCCTACCATTGAGTCCTACCTTACTTAGCGCCCTTCCTGGTCGGGAGGTAGATTTACAGTTCAGATTAATTCTCTCCTGTTCACATATCCCACCCCATATAAACCCTAGCTCCCCAGATTGTCCCCCCTCCAGAGAAGGGTGCTCTTTGCCTGCACGATGCTTCACTCGGAAGTCGAAGGGTTGCAGCGCCAGATACCACTGAGTTATCTGGGCGTTTGTGTCCCTCATATTTAACCACTTAAGAGGGGCGTGATCTGTAATGAGGAGGAATAAACGCCCCAATAGGTAATATCGAAGAGTGTATGTATTCCATTTAATGACCATTTAATGACCAAACACGCTTTCTCAATGACGGAGTAGTTTCTCTCCCTGGGAGCCATTTTCTTGGTCATATCTAAAATGGGATGTTCTACTCCGTCTAATACTTGGGACAGGACAGCCCGCAGACCAACATTGGAAGTGTCAGTCTGAAGGATGAACTCCTTGCTCAGATCTGGTGTAATCAGGGCAGGGGCCTGGCACAGTTTCCTCTTCATCGTATCAAAGGCCCGCTGACCCTCATCTGTCCACTTAACTAAATTTGGTGCATTCTTCCTGGTGAGATCGACCATGGGGTTAACTATGGTGGAATATTCGGCGATAAAGCGGTGGTAATAGCTTGCTAACCCCAGTAGTGATCTCATCTGAGGTTTTCGGGATCGCCGCCTTCACTAATACCTGGACCTTAGAGGCTACCGGTTTTACTGACTGTTACTCATGATGTAGCCAAGATATTGGGTCTCTTTCTTGCCAAATGCACACTTACCCAGACTAGCTGTTAGCCTTGCTTGCCTCAAAGACGGTAGGACAGCTGAAAGTCTAGCAAGATGCTCTTTCCAGGTAGAGCTGAAATCTGATTAAACCGTTCGACTAGTCCATCTGTTTGCAGATGATAATCGGAGGTCCTAATAGAATGGCTTCTTAACAATTTATACATTTGAATTAGACAATTCGACTTTGGTTCTGTCCTACCATCGAGTCGGCCTATCTCTGTGAAGGTGTACTGCCAACCTTACTTAGCTCCCATCCTGGTCGGGAGGTAGATTTACAGTTTAGATTAATCCTGTAAATTGTGTGGTGTTTGTATTGAGATGGGGCAGATGAGGCCCCTCACTTAAGCCCTAGATAGTTTTGTGAAAGGCCTGCACCAAGATGGACATGTTTGTGGTACCTGTGGTGGGATGATGTCAAACAGGTCCCCAGCAGGTGCGTACTCCTGCCCAAAGACGTAGCAGTCCTCGGTCTCGAAGAGCACATCCAGCACCTTGATGATAAAGGGGCTCGCGCACAGGCTGCTAGTGATGCTATATTCCCGCAGGAAACTCTTCAACTTCGTTTTGCTCTTATTCACATACTTCAGAGCCAGCTTTGTACCTGCAAACACAGACGAGTGAGAGAGACAGACAGATTGCTTAGGATAGATTCACTGAGCAAAGTTTGCACCCCTTTTCTTTGTGAAATGTCATCAATTGAAACTCAGCATTGACAGTACAGTGACAATGATATGATTCTGAACTACGGGTCAATGATAGCACAAGGGCTGCTGCAATGGTATGGAGCTGCCGTTGTCTATGTGCACAGCTGGAGGCTTACTCAGAATGTGGCAGAATGCTGGTTTCACTGGCCACGCTCCATGCCAGCATTTCAATGTGTGTTAGAAGGTACTGTGACGAATGGGTCTTCGATGTGTGAAACTGTGTGTGTGTAGCATTGGGATTAACATCAACAGCAGTTGTGGGATTATTTTATATTTGTAGCATTGATCAGTATTTATCTGTAAGAAACACATTTCCAGCACCACTTATCATTCCCCTTGAGCGCGTACCTTGAGTACGGTGTGCCACCAGGTCCACCTTGCCATAGGTGCCCTTTCCCAGCTCGCGGATAGGCTCGTAGTGCTTGTGGATGTCGCCTGCAGAGATGGAGTTAATGGCCAGGGCCTGAAAGTCCTCGACAGGCACCCCACAGCACCTTACTTTCCCTGGGGAAGACCCTCCTCCAGCCGGGGACAGGCTCATCTTCGCACTGAGGGAAAGACACACAGAGACAGGGTGAGTAAGTGAGGCCCATCTCCATCAAGGTCATACAAACTTGCTTCACTACATAGTATTGTAAGTGCCCCACTCAATCCAAGGTCATTACCTCAGCAATTAGGACACAACCACAATGCACATGTAATGATCTTGTTTAACGTTGTGTAGTCATTCATACTTTGTAGAATAACGTCTTGTGACTAATGTCGATGAAAAGTTTCATAACATTTGGGCTACAGGTTTCTAAAACATAGCCTTCAATAGCTCAGCCCATCAAAGGCCAACAGTTGGCCAGTAACTTGTGCTAATAATCCCCATACCGACATGCAATTGGATGAGCTGTTGTCTATATAAAACTAAAAAACATTAGTGTGACGTAAGTACTATATATACAGTGGAGGCTCCTTAAAGGAGGCAAGGGAGGCAGTGCCTCCTCAAAATTTCAAAGTGAAAAAAGAAAAAAGAGGGCTCCCGAGTGGCGCATCCATGTGGAGTGCTGGATGTGCCCTGTAGTCTGGACGTCGCGAGTTCGAGTCCAGGCTATTCCTTTGCCGACAGAGGACTGGAGCTCCCAGGGGGCGGTGCTCAATTGGCCGAGCGTCGCCCGGGAGGAGGGAGGGCTAGGTCAGCCAGGGTGTCCTCGGCTCACCGCGCACCAGCGACCCCTGTAGTCTGGCCAGGCGCCTGCGGGCTTGCCTGTAAGCTGCCCAGTGCTGTGTTGTCCTCCGACGCTGTAGCTCTGGGTGGCTGCATGGTGAGTCTGCAGTGTGTAAAAAAGTGGCGGCTGACGGCACACGCTTCGGAGGACAACGTCTGTTCATCTTCGCCGCTCCTGTCAGCACAGGGGTGGTAGCGGTGAGCTGAGCCTAAAAATAATTGGACATCATTAAATTGGGGAGAAAACAATAAAATTAATTGGCGACCACTTAATTAAAATAAATAAATAAATAAATAAATAAATAAATAAATAAAACTAGTTATGGTTGAGTTTGGGTGATCAGTGTTAAACCTCTTACTTTGCACTTTAATAACTTTGGCGGGTTTTGTTGGAATTGCTCACAAATTTGCATCTTATATTGACGTGCAATGTTGTGAAAGGGTTTTCATGACGCCACGTTGTGCAGTTAACGAGATCTGGATACCCGTTTTTTTGTACTGAATTTCTGCACCAAACCAAGAAAGGTACATGTGGGGTCTGTGCTGAGGTAGAGCCTTTTGAAGGTTTGGTGAAAAAATATGAAATGGTTTTTGAGATATAATTAATACAAGAGATAACAGCCAGCATCCGGGACTTTAACTATGAAATCCCGCCCCTGAAGGAGTGTAATTGTTACATGAGCCATTTGCTGATTGGGTCAGCAAAACTGTGTGTGAGTGACATCAGGCCACTGTGGGATCTGTAGTTCTGGGGGAGCCTGTAAACAATTCAATCACTTAGACACGTGCTCCCGTTTGAACTACAGCTCCCAGAATGCATATAAATTAAATTAATGCTGAATTGCCATTATTTCCCTTGGGATTGCTCATCGAGATGCTCTTACTGATAATATGGGGTCAGTATTTCCAATTTCATTATGTTACACGGATAACATTTCTACAATGTGATGTGACACAGTTTTTAACCAAATTTATAGCCTGCTTGAATGCTAGCGCTCTGATACACCCAGCAAATTTAAAACAATCTGTGTGACGCTTTTGTTTCTGTTCAATGAGGATCGATTAAAAAAAAAAGATTTATTTTGATAAGAGCTTTATTACTGTCTCGCGTTTCATGAATTAAAATTCCAGATTAAACACTGGGCTGCTTGTCTACCTTTACTTGTAGGCCTGTATTTTTTCATTCTTTTCGTCAGTTAAATCCTTTACATTTGAAAATGGTCTCATATTAAGAAAAGTGTTAAGAAATAGAATAGTTTTTTTCTGTTGGCAACACTTGGACCTCAGCAGATGTCTTTTATAACAAAAAAAAAGCAAGTTGCCCTTTTAATAGACATTTTTTGTGACATTTTCAACGGAGAGGCACAATCGCATTGTAAGTGAAGTTTAAAATTACAGTTAATAGAATCACTTTGTAACTGCAGTTTAACACCAAAAAAAGCAGTAAAAAAAAACATTGCAACTGCAGTTTAACAATAGACTCTAGTACAATTACATTGTAACTAGACTAAAATAATCATTGTAACTGCAGTTCCATTAATAGATGATAATTAAAGAGATTTTTATGGACAAAACATGAGACATTTTGAGAGCTTGTGAAATTAACCTTGTCTTGTCCATTGAAACCTGTTTAAACTGACATAAAGGGCTACTACATTACCTTAAGTCACTTATGTTGTCTACTGTGATTCCACCTTAAGAACACTTCATTTCTTACCTTACAATTATGCAGCACTGATTTTAAAAACTATGTAGATACAAACGATCAACAGTGTTTTACTATTTTGCTGGAATTACTGAGTTTGCACTCTTTGCATTAACATCTCTAATAGAATGTGGTAAAATGCAGCAGTCATGTACGGAACACCTCCACAGAAGTGCTGTAGTTTGGAGTAGTGGTTACAGCTCTGGACTCTTGACTGGAGGGTCGTGGTTTTAATCCCAGGTGGGGGACACTGCTGCTGTACCCTTGAGCAAGGTACTTTATCTAAATTGCTCCAGTAAAAACCCAACTGTATAAATGGGTAACTGTATGTAAAAAATAATTTGTAAAAAAAATGATGTAATTGTATGTAAAAATAATGTGATATCTTGTAACAATTGTAAGTCGCCCTGGATAAGGGCGTCTACTAAGAAATAATAATAATAACAATAATAATAATAATAATAATAATAATAATAATAATAAAAATAAAATCTCCTCAAAAAGCAAGGAAATTAATTGCAAAAAACTACGTTAATGCAGCAGTTAGCAGCCCAAGGAAGCAGACAACACAAGCAACCAGAGACTGCTGTCATCAGGTAAGATATAGAACATGCAGCTCTTTCCAGATGACACAAGAGACAGCCATTATCATGGTCCACTGATGCTGCAGCAATGGATATACGTACACTTCAACACATATACACCCACTGCAGGCTGCAGTGTTGACATGCATGGATGATGGGAGTTGTAGTTTTATTCTGCATTTCTACTGACTGGAAACACCTTTCAGCGTGTACCAGATAAACTACTATTCCCAGAAGACACTGCGCCTGTATGCCCATATTTTCCCCAGCGTAGGCACACTCGTTCACTGTCTTTTCGCCTGTACGGTGAGTATATCAGTATTTTGTTGGTCATTTATTTAAGAAGTTTAGCAAATGAAGTCGATACGATGTGCTTGATTTTTTTGTCTGCCTTTCTCCTGCCTTAACAACTTTGTTTAGAAAATAGCATATGCAAAGTATGTTAGTGACATGGTCTTGAAATCTAAATGCTGTATTTATGTTGTATACAGTGCCTTTTTAAACATACACTGACAGTGTCTAACAGCTGAGTTTATTAGAATAAACTATGATGGGCTACTGTTTACTTTTCTCTGTTGGCTAGTGGAGAAAATGTGTTTAACAGCCGTATTGGAGTACACCTGTTTAGACTGCTCTTGTAGATCTCTTGATCTACCCCCATGCACTGGACTGACCTACGCACCACATTACTGGACCCTCAGCTGATGCACTATCCTTGCACTATTGCACTACTAATATGTCATTGTAGATCTAACTTGTTGTAATCCTAATTTGTTGCATCCTTGTAAGTCACCTTGGATAAAGGCATCTGCCAAATAAATAAATAAATAAATAAATAAATAAATAATAATATGAAAAGTGTTGTCAGTCAGAACACAATAATAAGATTCTACTCTTGCTGGGGGCTTAATGGGACCCCGAAGCCCCATGCCTTTTTATGCCTCCCCAACTTTTTGGACACCCGGCGCCATATCCATGTAATACATTTTCTTCAATCAAACACCTTCTAAACCAAATACAATAATAGTAATAAAACAGTAACCGTTTCTTGAAAAGGAAGATCCCCATGTATAAGCAAAGAATTTAAGTGACAGACATACGGACGCTTCCATATTTTACCAGATTCTGATAGTCTAGTTATGTAAAAGTCTAAGTATGACATACAGTAGTGTGTACATTTATTAGAACACCTCAAGATTTGTCATTTATATCCTTTGTAAAGCATTTCTGTGATGTCACCCTTTGATCTTTTGATTAATTCTACAAATCTTCTAACTAAAAGTGGCTGTGTGGCTTTGAAAAGGGGAGTGTGTGGCAGATACATTGTTTATTGACAAATCCACAATTTGTGCTACGAAACCAGTCATAACAATTAAGCAAATACCATTTAATTACGCAGTAATCATTTCAACAATTAGTTATTTATATTATTACACATTTCAAACGTAACACTTAGAAAAGGGCTTGCGATTTCAATTTGGCATTTCATATTATTAAAGAAAAGTAATACAATTACTAATTAACATAGTCATTTTAATAAAACATTTTCATAATTACAGATTCACATCCACATAAACATAATCCCTTCTAATTTATTTCACATTTCTTCTGGACAGGTTCAAGAGCAACATCAATTTAATCATCACTTAGTAAATCTCCATCAATTACAATGGACTTTAGATGTAAACTCAGTTTTTGCATTTCTTTTGTCTAACCATTGTTCAAAGCCAACTTACATTTTGCCTGGACTTCTCGAACACTGGTTGCTGGCAATGATATTTATCTGCTTTCGTTTCAGCAAAACGATCAATACTTTTCCTTTCCGTTTCTGATTCCTTTGTTTTTAGCAGTCTTATTTTGCTAATGCCACTTTCACATTTCCACAATATGAGAGACAAACATTTTAACATTTGAATCAAGCGTAACAAAAGAGCAAAAACAAATCCAATTACCAAATTAATTGAATCTCATTATCGAACAAGTATCAATTCAGAAGACATGTTTTAAGTGGCATACAACTTAGCGCTGAATCCCTAAGAAAATAATGCAGTTTCTTGTGGTCAACGCTCTCAAAACAGTGAATTATTTTTACCGATTCAACACTTGTCGTTGTTTAAACCTCTGGGTATGAGAATTTCAATTTTCAGTCAATAATCAGTGATATATAAACAATAGGCCCTCATGTGAAAGGCTGTGTGTTCCAGTGGTTAAAGAAAAGGACTTGTAACCAGGAGGTCCCCGGTTCAAATCCCACCTCAGCCACTGACTCATTGTGTGACCCTGAGCAAGTCACTTAACCTCCTTGTGCTCCGTCTTTCGGGTGAGATGTATTTGTAAGTGACTCTGCAGCTGATGCATAGTTCACACACCCTAGTCTCTGTAAGTCGCCTTGGATAAAGGCATCTGCTAAATAAACAAATAATAATAATGTGAAAATGTGACACTGCAACTAAATACATATACAGAAATATAAGTCTTCTCATTCAGGAAATGCAGTTCTCCGATGGCTTTTTTTACACAACGTCCAGAGAGATCAATCTCATCTCTTGGACAGTGGAGCAGGGCAAGACCACAAAGCCGATCTTCAGACATGGGAGATCTTGTCCAGTACGTAATTAATAATAATTACGATGATTAATTATTTGTTTACATTATAAGATCACTACTTAAAATGCAGAGCAATTAATTTGATTCCGCCGCCTTCATTCTGCACGTTATTCACTAGAGTAGAAAGAAGTCTAATACCACTTTCACACACAAACGCCACTACTGAGCCATCTCAAAGACATTTAAAAATTGTTTTAAAAAAACCCCACACACACACAACACGAAATTGCACAATCTATGCCGATATAATACCACCATAACCCTTTCACACAGCCAAAGGGATGAGCACAACTTTCAAACCTGTCAGTCAACAGATTGTTTTCATGGCAACGGCAATGGAAACAAAACAGAACAAAAAAATAAATAAGCAGAATAACATGGGTGAGCTACTTTAAAAAGAATATATACATTACTGTGCAAAAGTTTTAGGCAGGTGTGAAAAAAATGCTGTAAAGTAAGAATGCTTTCAAAAATAGACATGTTAATAGATTATATTTATCAATTAACTAAATGCAAAGTGAGTGAACAGAAGAAAAATCTAAATCAAATCCATATTTGGTGTGACCACCCTTTGCCTTCAAAACAGCATCAAGCATCAATTCTTCTAGGTACACTGGCACACAGTTTTTGAAGGAACTCGGCAGGTAGGTTGGCCCTTCTGTGGATTTAGGCAGCCTCAGTTGCTTCTTTCTCTTCATGTAATCCCAGACAGACTCGATGATGTTGAGATCAGGGCTCTGTGGGGGCCATACCATCACTTCCAGGACTCCTTGTTCTTCTTTACGCTGAAGATAGTTCTTAATGACTTTCGCTGTATGTTTAGGGTCGTTGTCATGCTGCAGAATAAATTTGGGGCCAATCAGATGCCTCCCTGATGGTATTGCATGATGGATAAGTATCTGCCTGTACTTCTCAGCATTGAGGAGACCATTAATTCTGACCAAATCCCCAACTCCATTTGCAGAAATGCAGCCCCAAACTTGCAAGGAACCTCCACCATGCGTCACTGTTGCCTGCAGACACTCATTCGTGTACGCTCTCCAGCCCTTCGGCGAACAAACTGCCTTCTGCTACAGCCAAATATTTCAAATTTTGACTCATCAGTCCAGAGCACCTGCTGCCATTTTTCTGCACCCCAGTTCCTCTGTTTTCGTGCATAGTTGAGTTGCTTGGCCTTGTTTCCACGTCGGAGGTATGGCTTTTTGGTCTTCCATGAAGGCCACTACTGACCAGACTTCTCCGGACAGTAGATGGGTGTACCAGGGTCCCACTGTTTTCTGCCAGTTCTGAGCTGATGGCACTGCTGGACATCTTCCGATTGCGAAGGGAAGTAAGCATGATGTGTCTTTCATCTGCTGCAGTAAGTTTCCTTGGCCGACCACTGCGTCTACGGTCCTCAACGTTGCCCGTTTCTTTGTGCTTCTTCAAAAGAGCTTGGACAGCACATCTGGAAACCCTGTCTGCCTTGAAATTTCTGCCTGGGAGAGACCTTGCTGATGCAGTATAACTACCTTGTGTCTTGTTGCTGTGCTCAGTCTTGCCATGGTGTATGACTTTTGACAGTAAATTGTCTTCAGCAACCTCACCTTGTTAGCTGAGTTTGGCTATTCCTCACCCAGTTTTATTCCTCCTACACAGCTGTTTCTGTTTCAGTTAATGATTGTGTTTCAACCTACATATTGAATTGATGATCATTAGCACCTGTTGGGTATAATTGTTTAATCGTACACCTGACTATATGCCTACAAAATCCCTGACTTTGTGCAAGTGTACCTAGAAGAATTGATGCTGTTTTGAAGGCAAAGGGTGGTCACACCAAATATGGATTTGATGTAGATTTTTCTTCTGTTCACTCACTTTGCATTTAGTTAATTGATAAATATTATCTATTAACATGTCTATTTTTGAAAGCATTCTTACTTTACAGCATTTTTTCACACCTGCCTAAAACTTTTGCACAGTACTGTATGTATATATATATATATATATTTTAGCTCAAAGAGCCAGCTGCCCAACGTTTCGATATGTTGTACATATCTTTCTCAAGGGAGCCTGTGTTTGAACATATATACAGTGCCTTGCGAAAGTATTCGGCCCCCTTGAACTTTGCGACCTTTTGCCACATTTCAGGCTTCAAACATAAAGATATGAAACTGTAATTTTTTGTGAAGAATCAACAACAAGTGGGACACAATCATGAAGTGGAACGAAATTTATTGGATATTTCAAACTTTAACAAATAAAAAACTGAAAAATTGGGCGTGCAAAATTATTCAGCCCCTTTACTTTCAGTGCAGCAAACTCTCTCCAGAAGTTCAGTGAGGATCTCTGAATGATCCAATGTTGACCTAAATGACTAATGATGATAAATAGAATCCACCTGTGTGTAATCAAGTCTCGTATAAATGCACCTGCACTGTGATAGTCTCAGAGGTCCGTTTAAAGCGCAGAGAGCATCATGAAGAACAAGGAACACACCAGGCAGGTCCGAGATACTGTTGTGGAGAAGTTTAAAGCGGATTTGGATACAAAAAGATTTCCCAAGCTTTAAACATCCCAAGGAGCACTGTGCAAGCGATAATATTGAAATGGAAGGAGTATCAGACCACTGCAAATCTACCAAGACCTGGCCGTCCCTCTAAACTTTCAGCTCATACAAGGAGAAGACTGATCAGAGATGCAGCCAAGAGGCCCATGATCACTCTGGATGAACTGCAGAGATCTACAGCTGAGGTGGGAGACTCTGTCCATAGGACAACAATCAGTCGTATACTGCACAAATCTGGCCTTTATGGAAGAGTGGCAAGAAGAAAGCCATTTCTTAAAGATATCCATAAAAGTGTCATTTACAGTTTGCCACAAGCCACCTGGGAGACACACCAAACATGTGGAAGAAGGTGCTCTGGTCAGATGAAACCAAAATCGAACTTTTGGCAACAATGCAAAACGTTATGTTTGGCGTAAAAGCAACACAGCTCATCACCCTGAACACACCATCCCCACTGTCAAACATGGTGGTGGCAGCATCATGGTTTGGGCCTGCTTTTCTTCAGCAGGGACAGGAAGATGGTTAAAATTGATGGGAAGATGGATGGAGCCAAATACAGGACCATTCTGGAAGAAAACCTGATGGAGTCTGCAAAAGACCTGAGACTGGGACGGAGATTTGTCTTCCAACAAGACAATGATCCAAAACATAAAGCAAAATCTACAATGGAATGGTTCACAAATAAACATATCCAGGTGTTAGAATGGCCAAGTCAAAGTCCAGACCTGAATCCAATCGAGAATCTGTGGAAAGAACTGAAAACTGCTGTTCACAAATGCTCTCCATCCAACCTCACTGAGCTCGAGCTGTTTTGCAAGGAGGAATGGGCAAAAATTTCAGTCTCTCGATGTGCAAAACTGATAGAGACATACCCCAAGCGACTTACAGCTGTAATCGCAGCAAAAGGTGGCTACAAAGTATTAACTTAAGGGGCTGAATAATTTTGCACCCAATTTTTCAGTTTTTATTTGTTAAAAAAGTTTGAAATATCCAATAAATTTCGTTCCACTTCATGATTGTGTCCCACTTGTTGTTGATTCTTCACAAAAAATTACAGTTTCATATCTTTATGTTTGAAGCCTGAAATGTGGCAAAAGGTCGCAAAGTTCAAGGGGGCCGAATACTTTCGCAAGGCACTGTATATATATAGTACTGTGCAAAAGTTTTAGGCAGGTGTGAAAAAATGCTGTAAAGTAAGAATGCTTTCAAAAATAGACATGTTAATAGATCATATTTATCAATTAACTAAATGCAAAGTGAGTGAAGAGAAGAAAAATCTAAATCAAATCCATATTTGGTGTGACCACCCTTTGCCTTCAAAACAGCATCAATTCTTCTAGGTACACTTGCACAAAGTCAGGGATTTTGTAGGCATATAGTCAGGTGTATGATGAAACAATTATACCAAACAGGTGCTAATGATCATCAATTCAATGTGTAGGTTGAAACACAATCATTAACTGAAACAGAAACAGCTGTGTAGGAGGAATAAAACTGGGTGAGGAACAGCCAAACTCAGCTAACAAGGTGAGGTTGCTGAAGACAGTTTACTGTCAAAAGTCATACACCATGGCAAGACTGAGCACAGCAACAAGACACAAGGTAGTTATACTGCATCAGCAAGGTCTCTCCCAGGCAGAAATTTCAAGGCAGACAGGGGTTTCCAGATGTGCTGTCCAAGCTCTTTTGAAGAAGCACAAAGAAACGGCCAACGTTGAGGACCGTGAGCGCAGTGGTCGGCCAAGGAAACTTACTGCAGCAGATGAAAGACACATCATGCTTACTTCCCTTTGCAATCGGAAGATGTCCAGCAGTGCCATCAGCTCAGAACTGGCAGAAAACAGTGGGACCCTGGTACACCCATCTACTGTCCGGAGAAGTCTGGTCAGAAGTGGCCTTCATGGAAGACTTAGGCCAAAAGCCATACCTCCGGCGTGGAAACAAGGCCAAGCGACTCAACTATGCAAGAAAACACAGGAACTGGGGTGCAGAAAAATGGCAGCAGGTGCTCTGGACTGATGAGTCAAAATTTGAAATATTTGGCTGTAGCAGAAGGCAGTTTGTTCGCCGAAGGGCTGGAAAGCGTACATGAATGAGTGTCTGCAGGCAACAGTGAAGCATGGTGGAGGTTCCTTGCAAGTTTGGGGCTGCATTTCTGCAAATGGAGTTGGGGATTTGGTCAGAATTAATGGTCTCCTCAATGCTGAGAAGTACAGGCAGATACTTATCCATCATGCAATACCATCAGGGAGGCACCTGATTGGCCCCAAATTTATTCTGCAGCATGACAACGACCCCAAACATACAGCGAAAGTCATTAAGAACTATCTTCAGCGTAAAGAAGAACAAGGAGTCCTGGAAGTGATGGTATGGCCCCCACAGAGCCCTGATCTCAACATCATCGAGTCTGTCTGGGATTACATGAAGAGAGAGAAGCAACTGAGGTTGCCTAAATCCACAGAAGAACTGTGGTTAGTTCTCCAAGATGTTTGGGCCAACCTACCTGCCGAGTTCCTTCAAAAACTGTGTGCAAGTGTACCTAGAAGAATTGATGCTTGATGCTGTTTTGAAGGCAAAGGGTGGTCACACCAAATATGGATTTGATTTAGATTTTTCTTCTGTTCACTCACTTTGCATTTAGTTAATTGATAAATATAATCTATTAACATGTCTATTTTTGAAAGCATTCTTACTTTACAGCATTTTTTCACACCTGCCTAAAACTTTTGCACAGTACTGTATATATATATATCAATTTCTTATCTTTTAATGAATGGCGCTGGAGAACTGTAGTGTACTGTAAACTTCCCTGTGCTCTGTATTAAAATTATATATGTATATACACTACCGTTCAAAAGTTTGGGGTCACTTAGAAATTTCCTTGTTTTCCATGAAAACATACATGAAATGAGTCTGAATAGGAAATATAGCAAAATGAATAGGAAATATAGTCATTGACAAGGTTAGAAATAATGATTTTTAATTGAAATAATAATTGTGTCCTTCAAACTTTGCTTTCGTCAAAGAATCCTCCATTTGCAGCAATTACAGCCTTGCAGACCTTTGGCAATCTAGTTGTCAATTTGTTGAGGTAATCTGAAAAGATTTCACCCCATGCTTCCTGAAGCACCTCCCACAAGTTGGATTGGCTTGATGGGCACTTCTTACGTACCATACGGTCAAGCTGCTCCCACAACAGCTCAATAGGGTTGAGATCCGGTGACTGTGCTGGCCACTCCATTATAGACAGAATACCAGCTGACTGCTTCTTCCCTAAATAGTTCTTGCATAGTTTGGAGCTGTGCTTTGGGTCATTGTCCTGTTGTAGGAGGAAATTGGCTCCAATCAAGCGTCGTCCACAGGGTATGGCATGGCGTTGCAAAATGGAGTGTTAGCCTTCCTTCTTCAAGATCCCTTTTACCCTGTACAAATCTCCCACTTTACCACCACCAAAGCACCCCCAGACCATCATCACATTGCCTCCACCATGCTTGACAGATGGCGTCGAGCACTCCTCCAGCATCTTTTCATTTGGTCTGCGTCTCACGAATGTTCTTCTTTGTGATCCGAACACTTCAAACTTAGATTCGTCTGTCCATAACACATTTTTCCAATCTTCCTCTGTCCAGTGTCTGTGTTCTTTTGCCCATCTTAATCTTTTCTTTTTATTGGCCAGTCTGAGATATGGCTTTTCTTTGCAACTCTGCCTAGAAGGCCAGCATCCCCGAAGTCGCCTCTTCACTGTTGACGTTGAGACTGGTGTTTTATGGGTACTATTTAATGAAGCTGCCAGTTGAGGACCTGTGAGGCGTCTGTTTCTCAAACTAGACACTCTAATGTATTTGTCCTCTTGCTCAGTTGTGCACGGGGCCTCCCACTCCTCTTTCTATTCTGGTTAGAGCCAGTTTGCGCTGTTCTGTGAAGGGAGTAGTACACAGCGTTATGCGAGATCTTCAGTTTCTTGGCAATTTCTGCATGGAATAGCCTTCATTTCTCAGAACAAGAATAGACTGACGAGTTTCAGAAGAAAGTTCTTTGTTTCTGGCCATTTTGAGTCTGTAATCAGAACCCACAATTGCTGATGTTCCAGATACTCAACTAGTCTAAAGAAGGCCAGTTTTATTGCTTCTTTAATCAGCACAACAGTTTTCAGCTGTGCTAACATAATTGCAAAAGGGTTTTCTAATGATCAATTAGCCTTTTAAAATGATAAACTTGGATTAGCAAACACAACGTGCCACTGGAACACAGGACTGATGGTTGCTGATAATGGGCCTCTGTACGCCTATGTAGATATTCCATTACAAATCAGCCGTTTCCAGCTACAATAGTCATTTACAACATTAACAATGTCTACACTGTATTTCTGATCAATTTGATGTTATTTTAATGGACAAAAAATTTGCTTTTCTTTCGAAAACAAGGAAATTTCTAAGTGACCCCAAACTTTTGAACGGTAGTGTATGTGGAAAATTGAAAAAAATATTTAAGTGGGGACCCATTATTAATATTTATTTTCATTCAGCCGTCTGATACCAACTGCAGAGTATTAAAAGTTATAGGCTTGTCGACCATCAAAAAAAAAAGTTCTACATATTGTATATACAGTCAAAGCTACAAAAATTGCAGATATGTTGTTTTTTATATATATATTTTTAACAGCCTGTTGTGTCTGTTGCTCTCTTTGAGTTTCCTCTGCATTCTCAAGAAGGCCCCCTATCACATTAACTGGATTTGTGGAGGGTCTGTGTCCCCAAATTCTAATGCACAGTTCAAACTGCCGCATCTGTTTAGTAGCTGCCACTCTTAGAATTGTAAAGTTAACAATTCCTTAACTTCTTCCGGTCTCCAATTACTACCTTGTTCTTGATCAGCCATTGTTTTTGAAAAAATGATAGCGTGTAACACCGACGACAAAAATACCCAACATGTCCGGTATTCAGTCACATGGGATGTTGACTTTCAATCCACGCCCACTATAGTTGAGATGTTTCAGTGTCGTCTCTGAACCACAGTCTCTGAAACACCTTGCGACGGAATAAAATATGACGGCTCTGTGACATTACAGGCAATTCACACAGACCAAAATGCTGCATCAGTACCGGTTCTGAGCCGTCATAACCTGTATGTCTGTATGTCTTTCATAAGTCTGTATGAAAAGGGTACTAGTTAAATCTGCTTATTTCGGGAAAAAAAGGCAGGTACATTCGTCAGAAATAAAACCCAAAAACCAGAAACTCTTGATATACTTTAAATAGCGATATGAAATTTAAATACTGACAGTACTAAACACATCAATCAAAGCAACTGTCTATATACACTACCTGCCACTCGCGAATGGAGAGAAGTGGGGGCTATACAGAGACTCGACATAAGTAAACAGACACAATGTACATCCAGTATGTCGAGCTGTACATCGCTTGACTCAACATGAAACGACCATTTATACACCCAATTTCCACTGTGTATTGGCTAATTCATCAATGTATACTAAGTTAGTGTCTATCGCTAATAAGCCTTGGTCATTTCGAAGCCAGTCGAACAAGTTTAACTCAAGGCTTTGGTGGTATGAACTGAGCCGTATAGTGTCGCTGTAGTCTGCAATAACAATAAAAGATTTTGATGAGCACAGAGGCTATAAACATCAGTGGGACTTGGGAATTAATATATGCACACAATGAGGTATGAAATGCATTTTATTTTGAGGCAAAGCAATGTGTAAGAGAGCTTAAATAAATAATCATTACTGTGATTTTAACCGAGGCCTGTGCCTCGGGTGCCTCATAGCTTTGGTATAACTGCACAGTTAACTGACCTCGACACTTTAAGTCCCTGTCATCTGGCAGTATTGGAAAAAAGGAGATTATTTGTTCTTCAATTTCCCAAATTAAATGGAAATGTTTGCATTATACAGTAATCCTTGGATTGTTCCCCTGCTGCCACAAAGTCGTAATAACCAAGGATTAAAAAGCAAAAACCATTCTCACAATGCCATTATTGTTCTGCTGTTTATGTACATCACAAACAAACTACTTGGGGTTCAACACTAGACGAGAGGAAACCGAGTGCAATCACTGCACACAAATGGGTGCCAACCAGGCTTGCGTTCGTGGCCTTAAACCACAATGACAGTGGTATGGCAAGTATTTCTATTGTCTTGTCCAACCAGTTTAATAGCACTTTTGCCTATTCTTGTAGAACGTCGACTGCTATTTTTAAAAATGCTTTTAGTTTTTTTTTTTGTAGATTGCCAAAGTAAAAAAAATAACCTTGTTTCTTTTACATTCATGATCCATCTCTCACTCCTAAAGTCGTACATGCCAATGTTGATCTTTCATATCCACCAAGGGTGGACTGTAGTTGTGTGTGCGCTTCTGCAGCTTCTCTATGTAGGGCAGAGTAGCACAGGGAGCTGACAGCTTTAAATTAATTAGCTTCTAAAAAAGAGAAGTCAGCTGTTCCACTTTGGGGTGCAGGGGGAACAGGCCATCTGTCAATGTGCTCTCAATCTGTCAGTGGAGCACATACCCCCTCTTCCCCTGTCAACGTGAGCATTCCCAACAAGCAAGTCAGCTGATAGGCAAACACCTTTTCCTTTAAGACACCCGAGAATTTAAGACACAGCCCAACTTTTCCACCCTCAACTTGAAGAAAAATAATAATTTGCATTTACAAAGATGTAAGAAAATGATGTATGGAGGCAGTTTGCAGCCGTCTGCTCTCACACAGAGCATTAAAGTTAGGCGCTGCTTTTCATTTCCAGTCGTGATTACACACACATGTTTTTCTCCCTTTTTGTGAACTGTGGTATTGCTTGGCAAGTAGAAAAATACGGGGGTCTGATTAGAACTGAGCCTAATAAGGAAACGCTGAAATTGTAAAAGCTTCTCTTCGAATTCCTCAGGAAGCTACTGACGCTTTGTGACAGGGAGGACCCTGCCGCTGGTTCAGCTGCGCTGCTGCTGTGGTAAACCGGAAGGCTTGCCTGGAGCTGAGCTGATGAGAAGGTCCTGATTGGCTGGGGGGCGTGCCCGGTGAGCCTATGCCTGTTTAAGAATGCAGCAGCGCCAGTTCAAGGCTACTGCACCACAGCCATAGCTACACAGACAGGCGCTGAGCGAAAGCTTGCTTTGTTTACATCGAGGAGGAGAGCGTCCGCTCTGCGTCCACAACTACTAGGGAACCCTTCAACTGCCAGTCAGCCACGTTGCTGTTGCTGTATACTCGGGCAATCACATCTTTTGTTGGTGATTTAAGTACACCATCACTATACTGTATTCGAATTTAATATGTTGGCCATTTTTTAATTTGAAGGAATACGGTATGTTCAACCTAAATTAAACAGCTGAATTCAGAGAATTACACCACCCCCTCGACATATCACGGGTGTCGGGGTCCAATACAAACCCGCTATATATCGAGGGCCGCGATATAGCGAGAGACCCATAAAAAAACAAATAGGATAATAAATACTGTACAACCACTACCTCGTTTTATCGGGGTGTCAGGGTCCAATATAAATCCTCTACGCAACCCACTTTCTCATTTTTTGTATAAAAAGCAACACACCGTTTTAATTCATACTGCGGAGGGTAATTGCTTCTCATCAACTTAAGTCTCCAGTTAATTTCATGAATCTTCCTCTCCTTTCTCAAATGCCCAAACCGCTGCGTTGAAAGAATCCATTCACCACATAGGAGGCTTGTTGCTAGGGAGCTGACGTCACTGCCCTGTAACTTTTGCTAGTGCATTACTTAAAAAACGCTTCAGCAAGTAGAGATTTCATTTGTTTTGTGTTATTGTCCAATGCATGTGTATATGATAACAGTACGATATTAATGCTTTGTTTTTAATTGTTCTGTATATTTTAGTTTGTAATGTGCAGTACAAAATAAAACAAACAGTAATTCTATGTGAAATTGTCTATGTACAGTATAGTGCAGCTAAGGTAGGCGCAGTTAGACTGTAAAAATGGGGAACCAACTTCAGGACCGCGATATATCCGAATCCGCAGTATAGCGAGGGGTGATATAACGAGGGGTGGGTGTACTTTCCTTACATTAAGCTCTGCATCTGTTGAGCAACGCAGCATTAATTGGAACAGTGCGATTCATTGGGTCATTCTGTCATTGGATTTGAATGAATTCAAGATAGATGCCAATATGAGCTCTTTAAAAAAGGGGCATTTACTGGAGTGCTGTAGTTATTCCAGAATGAGGATGCCCAAATAACCGATGAGCATCCTCATTGGTCCTCTGCTGTAGAAATCATGTATTCATCATTCAAGAACCATTTGGTGGGCTACAAGTAGCTGCAGACTGTAGCGCTTTCAGTCATGTATCGTGATGCACAATGAATTATTCTGTACCCCAAGTAAGGTATCAACTTTTTGTCCGATTCCCATTTAATTCCTTTACCTTCCTCCAATATTTCCGTGACAGTATAATTCAGTTGCACTAGATGCTCAGAAGGTTACTACCTCCATCAGCACAACTCAGTGTTAATGCTGGCACTCCAGCACACTCCAAACAAACACATTCTATTTAAAGCACAAGGAGTGCCTGCCATTGTAATCACTGTGCTACAGCCAACACCCTTGCAAGCATCTAGTATTGCAAACAGGTGTTAACAATGCACATTATACTCCTGTATAAGCCAACTTGGTGGTGATAATATTACTGTTTCTTAGCTGTCATCACACATGCTGGGGGTGTTGTCAGATGGGATGACTGCAGGGTATCCATAAACAAAACACCACGAACGTCCTCCAATCACCATGCTGTTCCATAAACAAAGCGGAATGCTCTACCCTGCAGGTTCTCAATCGTAATCCAACCTGCCTTCATCCCAGGCTGAAAGATCAAGCAGTAGGCTGTTGGCTGGATTAATGCAGCCTGTGACCTCACATCAAAGACACTACACTGACAGGTCAGGGCTTGCCATTGAAGGCTGTGCTGCTGTGCACCACCCCAATCCCCCTCTTTTTTCTTTTTCTTTTTTTCTCTCTCCAGCTTTACCTTACCCCTCCCCTCCCCAGGTCCTGAGCATATACTGTAGGCATTGCCTCACTGAATAATAGAATACTAAGTGTTCCAATGGTGTCGTTAATAATTTGATAGAGTAATTAGGTGGGTTTTTTTTTTTTTAATGTCAAGGAACGTGCATAACAAGGTGTGGCAGGGCTGAGGTCTGCCCCTGTAAATTGTATGTTTTGCTTTTGTTACATTTTGTAAAAACAAAGTGTGTGTTATATAAGGCAGGGCTCGGAGGTTAGACCTGCATAACTGATAACCATGGTCACCTGCCTTTAAAAACAGGCAGAAAAGCCAGTTTGTTGGTTCATCTTTGTTCTGTGCTGTTCTTGTGTTTGGTGTTTTGTCTGCACAGCCTGCAGGTGAAGGAGGAGACCCCTCACGACTGTGTGTGGAACCAGGGTGAGCTTCAGCACGATCACTGCCTGTTTAACCGGGATCGTGGGCTTTATGGTAGGGATTATTTTAGGGGATTTTAATCCTACCAGTTTATTTCGTTTGTTAGGAAGAAGGTGCCTGGTGTGGAACCTCCCTGTGTAGGGGGAGGAGCACACGGCTTGAGCTTGGCCACCTTTTATTTCTTGGCTGTTTTTGGATTTTGTTATTCATGTACTGGCTTGTATATATCCTCCCGCACTGGGGCTACCATTGCTGGTACCCTAGCGGTCGCCACGAACACTGCAACTGCAGCAACTGCCTGTAAATAAATAAAACCTGGACGCCCGAGTGGCGTCTCAAATACAAACCCTCTGTCTCTCACGTTCTCTCGGCGGACACCCACACTGTAACAGTACACCCCTGTTACACAAGGTAAAAACCAATTATGAAGGAACTTCATACATAGAGCAACAATTATATGGAGACTTTGCTACATGCAGGCATGGTAGAGAATAGAAAAATGTTGTCCCTGGTGTATCCCTAAAAACGGCTGATGCAATCTTGGTGGGCTCCTTGGTACTGTTGCTTTACACAAACCTGTAGCTTATCAAATCAACCCCTTTAGTTTCTTCTATTTTTACTACACAATTAAGTATTTGAAGTTATTTATTTTATATTCTTACTACAACATACTGCATGGATTAGCCAATCAGCTTTCTGTCATGTGAAGATTATATAATGCTGCGTTGCAAATAAATAGGAAGCACAAATGGCAACACAAAACTATCAATACATAATTGGAGGGTTCAAAGCTCTACAGTTTAGTTTTGTTTTTGGTTTTACTTCTTTCGAATTGTTGAGGTGTGTTTTAATGCTATAGTTTCGTTTTTAAATTGGTGTTCTGTATGAATCATTTTTTGCCAATCTTTCTCATGCTCTATCCTGTGTTGGTATGCTATGCCCATCTGTAATAATTAGAATATAAATCACTGAGGTGGGGCCCTTGTACTGAGCAGTGACTGCTGCTAAATTAGCTAAAGGCTAATAAAACAATCACTGTACCTGATCCACCCACAGCTACCGTCAACTTTTTCAATGAGCCTCAACAAGAAGACTTCTTTCACACAGTCAGTCCCAAGGTGACCCCACAGAAAGACACACTCATGGAGGCTGCACGCTTTGATCTAACAAGAAACGATTTGGGACTTTGTTTCCAACCACCACTTGTGGTCTGAGTCCAAATCCCCAAATAGTAGTTTGCCATGTGTATTAACATGCTTTACCATACTGTAATGATGCTTTACTAATTGGTTACTTTACCTTTAGGTACTGGTAACGTATATAGGTCATTAGCGGCACCTCCTGGGTTGTACTCTGTGGATATATCTGGAGTAACGAGGGTTAACTAGTGGTCTAAATAATAGAAGTACCTGACTCCATGACGTGTGTTCTAGAACAGAACGCTGGAGCTAGGCTATGTATGCTCTGAAGCATTTCAGGGCTAAAATAAATGTGCTCTGTGTTTGTACCCACAATCCGTGTCTGGACTCTCTATACTGCCTTCTGGCCTGGATTAGCATCAAACCAGCCTGTCCATTGTTACAATTCCTCTCCGGGCTTTACAGTGCTTACCTTTGCTTTATTACACTTTGCAATGCTTTTACTATGCTTGTATAAGGACACATGCAACCATTTAAACAATAACTATCAAAGTCTAGAGAATGAATGGCCTTCTGGGAGAGATGATGGCCCCAAGGCAAAGCCAGAGAACTCTTAACCCAAGACGGTTATTAATTCCCCTGGAAATGATTTGGGCCTTATTGTTACTATAGTTCAAGTAAAAATCACACACTCAAAACTGTTTTACATCTGTTCCATGTTTGTCTAAGGAGCTCACGCTTTGAATCCTTTGTCCAGGGCGTTTCCACCTGTGCAGTAATTGTTCTTGTTTTCCAGCATTCTGCCAGGCTTATCATTCATATGACATTTTGTTTCTCAATACCTAACAGGCCAATGCTGGTATGGTTGCATGTTTGGTCTGGTAATAGTGGTCAATGACAAAATCCTTAAACATGGCGAGTGCCTGACAGAAGGTTGTGAACCATGGTACAGGACTGGAAAGCTTAAAACTGAGTTTCAGTATGTTAGGACAATTCCCAACAGCTCGAGTGACTCACAAGTAAATGCAGCGTATGAATTACTGCGTGCAGGCTCAGGCATGACCACCGGACTAGGAAAATTAACCCCATCCCCATTTGTACTGGAAGTTAGACTGAGAGCAGCTACTCTTCCAAGTTTACAAACATCAGTAAACATGAACACTAACTGCAGTGAATACACTTGTATACACTTCCTGATTGGACCAAATTCCAGTATTAGAACACAGACCACCCCAGTGGAGAAAGGCTAGTGAATTAGCCTGCTGCAGCAACTCTACAGGAGTCGGGATCTGTCTTGCTAGAGGAATTGCATTTTATTTAATGTGTTTCTAGTTTTAATCATTATGCTCCAGCACTCCCTTTCTTTCTCTCTCGGCTATGTTGTTATATTGAAGATCTTTGTTTTAGGCATGAAGATCTGCCCCTGTGTTAATAAGTAATGGGTCTCTCGTGGTGCTGTGTTAAAATTACTGTGCAGCTTGTTTTGAACATTATGCTGTGCCCTGGAGTAGTTTAACCGCAGGTTTGTCTGTATTTAGCTTTTGTACGGAAAAGAAGAAATAAACAAGGTCATATCCAACACTCAAAATATTTAAAATAATCTACTGACTGACCCTCAAGAGATTAATATAATAATACATCTAGTTGCCGTTTAGATTTATATACCGATTATAACACTGTTTTGTACATATATTGTACACAATATTTTGTGATATAAAATACATCTATTATATTTACATCTATACCCATTTACAGTATTACACTATATTTTCAACATATAGTAAAAACCTGTTTTTCAGTAAACAAAGCCACCAGCTCTTACCAGCAGTCAACCACAGAAACATTTGCCCTTTCCAATACAAGTGAATGACAAAGGCATCTTTAACAAAAGTTTGGTGATTGAAATTCAGGTTCCACTGTACTGCAATGTTTCTTAATCCACAGGGCATGCGTTGAAGGTCACACACAGCAACTGAACTGCATTGTTCATTTCGGGTAAAACAGAAAAAACAGGTTGGAGTATGATACCATACTCCACTGTATGGTATCATAGTTAAACCAACATGCACACCACAGCATAATTAAAGCAGAATTTAGCGTTCGTCATACAGTGTTCATGTTTTTTTTATTCAAGGAGGAGTGTTGTAGCCGGGAAGTACAGAATGGGTCAGGTGGACTATGTTAGTATGAAAGACTACAGAAAAAAGACTTTCCAGAAACCGAAGATATGAAAATCCAAGACACACACACAGCCTATTAGTGGGTATTTAAACATTTCAGTTACTGTACTTTGGGCTACTGCATCCCTGAAAGTATATCTTTGTTAAACCCAACCCAAACATCAACTACCACTTCTACAGTGTGGCTGTTTTTATACCTGTACCAGATATATATATATATATATATATATATATATATATATATATATATATTCAGAGGAATGTAGGGGCCCGAGACTAGTAATTAAATATTACTGTGTGCATTATAATTGCTTCTAAATTGTTAAGTAAATCCAATAAATAATGGATGGTTATTTTAAATTATTTAAATAAATAAAATAGCTTCCTGAACCAAATGATTATTTGCAAATGGGTTGACCCATTCTATTATATATATATATATATATATATATATATATATATATATATATATATATATATATATATATATAGTGTAAATGCACAAACTGTATATTGAAATATAAAGAAATACATAAATAAAACTGCATACATACAGTTAAAATCCCATTACATAGGGTGCTATATTGGCAACAACTGTTGTCCAATACCTCATCTTTTGTAGCCTATTTAAAATAACTAACCATTTTAAAAAGAGCAAATCCCAACAGAGCATGCTATTGCTGTGCCTGGGTATTGCTGTGGGTGTTACATTGTTATGCTGCTATAGGCTAAACTAGGCTGTGTTGTTTAGCTGCTACACGTCGCTTTGTTGGGGTTTTCGGCGGCTTTATTGCTGCCGTGAATACCTTTGATGTACACTTGTGTTTGTCTGGATTAGTACAAATTTAAAAATCACAATTAAAAAAAAAAAAAAAAGTATTTAAATAAATATTGGTACCCTGGTACTAGGGAACTGTTTGAAAATAAAACAGCTTCATTTGAAGAAGTCCACAAACACATTTTGAAATTCAATTAAAATAAAAATCAAACATTGTCAGCGACCCCAAATCCACTGACCTGTTTGCGAGCTGTCTGTCTCCCGCATGGTCCTGCATCCACTCCCGCGCCGAGGCACTGTTTTCTGACTACAAGACTCGCTGCGCTGTGCTCCCCTTTCCGTCTGTCTCAGGGATGGTTTAAATAAATAGCAAATCACTTGTGGACCCAATGACACTAGTAGCTGTGCTAGGGCAGGTGACACCTCTCTGGGCTGCGACTGTTGTTATTTTCATTAAATGTACATTTGTAAAAGTTAATTTCAGTTGTCTACACACTCTCCGTTTTGCTGCTGTTCATTCCCGTTGCTTTTAATTCTGTGCAATATTTACGAGAATTCTATCACCGAGCCTTACGCTCAATCAATGCTTTCTTTCCGGTTACATCTTCAGCTTGAAAACGATGCCGCTGTCTGCAGAACACTGTGCTATTACAATACTGTGTTGTTGTTTTTTTAACTTTATTTTTGTAAACTGTAGAAGCCACATGTATAGAAGTGTTTTTACCGTTTTCAATCCTTTTTTTTCCTAGGAGTCTTGACCCGTCAGTCTTGTGGTGTTGGTTGTCTCGTCTGTTTTATGTGGCTGCCTTTGTCTGGTCGCTGGGAAAGCTACGTCGCTCCAGTTGAACTCATGGGGTTAATGCTAATTCGGAAACTGTCCTTCTCTGTGTAGAGTAGTTACAGTACTTTGTCATTCAATCAGCCTGGCTCGGAGACCCGTGCTGTCTCCTTCTTAAAGTGGTTTTTCGTGCGCTGTGAAGGAAGCAACGGCCAACCCTAACATATTGATACACACCACAGCCTATTATCATTTCATTTACCTTTGTTTTCTGCCAGGATCTTTCACTCCGAAAACCTTTTTTGTGTGTGTGTAGTTTTGCACAAATAATAAAAAATATATATTTAAAAAGCAAACAAGCAGTTTAGCTTTTGAGCGACTGTTTGAAATAATTATATTAATAATACTTATTAGTACAATAAGTATTTTTTTAAATCCCTGTGTTTTAAAACTGAATTCTATTTTTTCTTCTTGGCAGGTTTCGTTTTTTCCCTGTTGTCTGTCTTCTCTCCTCTTCGCTTGTCCGTAGCTCTCGGGTTTTTTTGTTTTGTTTTGTTTGTTTAATCCCTATGTTCTTCTCTGATTTGGATTTCATTCACCATCATTTCAATTCAAATCCTTTCTTTGTTCGTATCTGTGTCACGGTGTCCGCTTCCCGGCTAGGCACCTCTCGCTAACTTGCACTGGGTCCTATCGCCCGTTTTTTCCAAATTAAAAAAGACGTCAATCAATTTATGTTTAGCATGCTGTTAGCAGGCTTGTACAAAATACTTCGGTAAGTGCATTTTAAATGCAAAATACCAAATACCAAAAATTTATCAAAATACAAACTACTTTGGAAACACTATTTTTAATACAAAATACAATTGTACTTGGAAAATACAATTTGAAATTACAAAATACATTTAATAAAACAAACCAAGATGTTCATAGGTCATCCTGAAAAAAAATCTTTTTTGTCAATAAAGGAATTGAAACAGTTCACAATTAAAAAGTTTCAAGCTACATTAAGCAAACATGCAGCAGGCCCATGTTTCCACCAGGGGCCGCAATATCTAATAGAGCAGTGGTTCTCAAATCTTTTTTTGTTCGTGGACCACCTTATTTATTTATTATTATTATTTATTTATTTATTTTTTTATCTCGGCAGACCACACAATAAACAGTATAGCTTACTGAGAAATAAGCACATTAAAAATCACTGTAAGATTAAGAATAACCATAGGCTTACCTTTCTTTGTGTTAATGCGATGGGTGGGCCTGTTTCTGTGAGCAAAGTTATGTAATGTTGGGTGTAATATTAGTTAGTTTTAGCCCCAGGACAAGTTTGGCATACATCCTGCTTCTGTATTTGGATTTCAGTGCTGCAAGTGATGAAAATCCCATCTCTCACAGGTACGTAGTAGAAAATAGCATCAGAAAACATACTGCTTTGTCTGCAAGTTCGGGGTACTCTGATTCTCTGAATGTCTTTTAAACTCTGGCCTTAATGTTCCGTCGCAAGAAAGTTGCTCTTTAGTGCTCTTTAGTAAAGAAACCAAGGGGAACCTCACTGATTTCGATACTGATTTCTATAGGGCAGCAGTGTGGAGTAGTGGTTAGGGCTCTGGACTCTTGACCGGAGTGTCGTGGGTTCAATCGTGGGTGTACCCTTGAGCATGGTACTTTACCTAGATTGCTCCAGTAAAAACCCAACTGTATAAATGGGTAATTGTATGTAAAAACAATGTGTAAAAAAATAATGTAATTGTATGTAAAAAATAATGTGATATCTTGTAACAATTGTAAGTTGCCCTGGATAAGGGCGTCTGTTAAGAAATAAACAGCTGCTCAGCAAAATGCCTAAACTGAGCGTATTTTTTAGTCAACCAGTAAAAGACACTGGCCTTGGAACTGGCGAAACATCAAGCTGTGTTGATGAAGTCCATGGCCCAGTACAGCCTGAACCAGAACAAGCTGAAGCAGGGCCCCCCTCCTAGAGATGTGTGAAACAGGATTAGGTGAGCCTGATGCTGATGCACACGGTGTTCTTTTACAAAACTCATCATCAGATCCAGCGAAATGGCAAGTAATTAATGAAAATGTCTGAAAGTACTGGATTGATAAGGGCCCTTCCCTCTGCCAGAACCACAACGTATATTTAAAAGCATTTGAACGGCAGTAGACACAAGGCGATCAGTCGCTATGTGTCGAAGGTTAATAAATGGAGACATAGTTACACAAGAGTGGCTTTTGTATTCCCCTTCAGCTGGTGCTTCTGTTTCGTGTGCAAACTTTTTTCAGACAATAAGCATGCTTTTTGCAATGGATTCAGTGATTGGGCCCATTCTACTTCCCGGATTACAGAGCAAGAGAATAGCATTCACCACCGATCTGCCATGATCACTTACGTTAATCGATGTCAACTATAGAAGTCTATCTAATGATTTTGGCTTCCTGACCAACTTTGACAATGTTCCCCACACCGAGATTCGTTCAGCAGCTGCAGCTTTGGTTTCAAAATATCCATCTGATCTTGAAGCAACTTTTCCAGATGAGTTTGAACAGTTTTGTTGCCTAACAAAAAATGAAAGCAAATCTCAGATTAACCTCTTGAAGCAACTGAAGGCTCGCCAGCTGGAATCAACTTTTTCAAACCTGGACATCGTGCTTTGTTTTTACCTCACTTTGCCAATTGCAAATGCAGAAGCAGAACGATCATTCTCCAAAATGAAGAGGATTCAAAACTTTGACCACTCAACAATGGGACAAGCCAGATTGAACATTTTCACCTTGATTTACCTCAAGCATGTACTGATTCGTTGGGTACCCTTCCGCAGAGTAACGACATTCTAAGAAAATAGTCTGGAACATTTTTTTGATAACAAAAACAAGGATGAAGCAGGTATAAAGAGAAATACAATGTGTTTTTATTCACAAAATCATTTTTGTTTGACTTTTCTGTTTAGCTTTTCAACCCACTAGTCTTAAAAACGGTGTACAAGCGGATTGAGTTTCAATTTGATTTACAGTTGGTGCTGAGATGTTCCAATCGGCATTGAGTGGTTAACATGTAGAAAACAGAAAGTACTGATTAGAGGAGAAACCTCAAAATGGAGCGCGGTAACCAGTGGTGTACCACAGGGATCAGTGTTCGGTCCTCTGCTATTCCTAATCTACAGTAATGATTTAGATTCTGGTATAGTAAGCAAACTTGTTAAATTTGCAGACGACACAAATATAGGAGGAGTGGCAAACACTGTTGCAGCAGCAAAGGTCATTCAAAATGATCTAGACAGCGTTCAGAACTGGGCAGATACATGGCAAATGACATTTAATATAGAAAAGTGTAAGGTACTGCACGCAGGCAATAAAAATGTGCTTTATAAATATCATATGGGAGATACTGAAATTGAAGAAGGGAACTACGAAAAAGACCTAGGAGTTTATGTCTTCATCTAGACAATGTGGGGAAGCTATAAAAACGGCCAACAAGATGCTCGGATATATTGTGAAAAGTGTTGAATTTAAATCAAGGGATAATGTTAAAACTTTACAATGCATTAGTAAGACTTCATCTAGAATATTGTGTTAAATTCTGGACACCTTGTTACAAAAAGGATATTGCTGCTCTAGAAAGAGTGCAAAGAAGAGCAACCAGAATTATGTCATATGCAGACAGGCTAAAAGAATTGAATCTATTCAGTCTTGAACAAAGAAGTCTACGCGGCGATCAGATTCAAACATTCAGAATTCTAAAAGGTATTGACAATGTCGACTCAAGAGACTTTTTAGACCTGAAAAAGGGGCATTCAGAACAGAAAATAGGAGGCACTTTTTTACACAGAGAATTGTGAGGGTCTGGAACCAACTCCCCAGTAATGTTGTTGAAGCTGACACCCTGGGATCCTTCAAGAAGCTGCTTGATGAGATTCTGGGATCAATAAGCTACTAACAACCAAACGAGCAAGATGGGCCGAATGGCTCATCTCGTAAACTTTCTTATGTTCTAATAATTGTATGAATATAGTAATTGTTACAACTGTGTATAATGGTATTCAAAACAGGATTAATTTATCTGACTTTTTACACATCCGCCCTTACTCTGGTCCCACCACAGTTGGATACACGACGGACTACTGAATTAACTTCATCCATGCTGTTTTTTATATTGTCCTAACAGTTTATCACATCTAGCTTTATTCATTGTAATTATGTTAATTTAATAATAACTCTATTTATTTTTTTGTCCTTGCTGCCTGTAGCAGGGCGATTGCCCTGCACAAGAGGGAATTAGTGTTGGTGTAATTTTATATGTTGAAATGGGTTTATTGTGTGCCTTTTTGGAGTTGATTTGTTTGATTAATAGATTGTTTACAGACAGGCGTTCGAATGAGACTTTGCTGCCTGCTGGGTTTGGTTGAGAAGGGGCAGTGGATGATTGGCTGTGCCGGTCCTCAATCAGCAGGTGGGCGGGTCTCGACTGAGTGTCCGTCAATTTAAAAACATCCGGTGGAAATCGCTCGTGGCGACTGCACCGCCATGCTCCAGAGGGGAGCTGCGTATACTCAGGAGGAGAGAGTCCGCTCTGCAGGAACAACAGCTACACAACCTTGAAACTGCAAGCGGTGCTTGTGAAGGCAATGCCCGGCCAACGCCGTATGAAGCAGCAGGAGTCATCGTATTTATACCGGCTGATAAGCAGGTTAGTTTAGGGGATAGTGATCCCAAGTAATGTATACCAAGGGTTATGTAGTGTAGCCGGTTCCTGGAGCGGGACGCCTCGTTCAGTAAGGCTAGCGCTCACCCTCTGTGGCACCTTTTATTTGTAGTTTTTGTACTGTGTTTTATTTTGCCTTTTGTACAGCTTGTTGTATGTGTCCTCTGTGCACTACCATCGCTGGTAACATCACATGACCTGTTTATTTACTTTGTTTTGTGTTAATAAATCCTGCACACCTGTGCTGGCGTTTCAACTCCACCTCCCATGTCTCTCTGTATTGCCTAAGCAGTGGTTACCCACACACGTGACATGAGCACCCTGTCACACTGCCTTTTACATTGGAGTGCCTGAGTTTGACACTGACAAGTTACAAGGAATTGAGTTTGGAGATTAGTGTAATGCACCACACAGTTCAGTACAATTGGCAGACTGCTTGGAGAGACCCAGAAACTTAATGGGAGACTAGGGGTTTCCAGGTCAGGATTTGTCACTTGCAATGCTAAGGTAATGCCTGCCTGTAGGCATTCTGATGAGCACTATATTCACAAGCACAAAAAAATAAATAAATAAAATCCATGAAGCAATAGAAAATAAAAATATATAGTTGGTATAAAAATAATCTATAAAAACACAGGGCGTCTATTGCTGACAATAATGAAATTCCCCCTGTCAATTGGTGCTTTATTAACCCCCTTGGATATAGGGTACCAGCAATGGTAGCCCTAGTGTGGGAGGATATATACAAGGCAGTACATGAATAACAAAATCCAAAAACAAAACACTGTACAAAAACTACTAAGAAACAAAAGGTGGTCAAGCTCAGGCCGAGAGCTTCTGCCACTAAAAGGGAGATCCTGCTTCAGGAACCTTCTCCCTGCATAAACTTTGGTAGGATTAAAAATACACTAAAATAATCCCTACCTATTTAAATGTAGTCATCGCCAATGGTTTTTTACCCCGGTTTTCTCCCCAATTTGGAATGCCCAATTATTATTTGTATCCTGGTTCACCGCTGCAACCCCCCGGTGACTCGGGAAACGGCTGCTGGAACACGCGTCCTCCAAAACATGTTTCTGCCAATCCGCCATTTTTTGCGGATCAACAGCGAGGCCACCAGACCTATAGTGCCGGAGGACAACACAGATCTGATGGCTCCACTGCAGAACTGCAGGCGCCCTATCAGCCACAGGGGTCACTGGCGTGTGGTGAACCGTGGATTCCCCTGTCGACCTAAGCCCTCCCTACCTGGGCGGTTCTCGGCTAATTGTGCGCCGTCCCCTAGGAACTCCCAGTCACGGTCTGCAGTGACATAGCCTGGATTCGAACCTGCGATCTCCAGGCTATAGGGCGCATTCTGCACTCAAAGCAGTGGTCCTTCGCGTGCCCTGGTTCCACGCGTAGTCGTGTGGGTTCTTATCCTTCACCTCCAGGCTTGCAAAAGAAAGCACAAACACAAAAAGAACAAAGAAACTGTCTTTCAGCCTCTTTTTAAACACAGATGACCAGGCTGAATTGATTGTCAATTCTTCAATTGACACCTGGCCACCTGCTGCACATTCCTTTCAATTAGACCGGAAGGGGAGTCTAATCTCCCAGCCCTGCCATAACTAATCAAACATAAAAACATTTTCTTTACCAACCACCACCAATACACAAAATGTACAGGGGCAGGCCTCAGCCTGTTTATGAGTTTTAGTCAGGCAAGCATTGATATATCAGTATTCCTCGCTGGTCTCTTAACCCTTTCAGTCCTGAATTGTAGAGCTGAAGAATAAACTCCTTTATTGAGTTGCATGACAATAGGACAATATTTTTTGCATATTTTTATACACTACCTCAGACTGGGATCTAGGAGTCCCGTGAGGTTCCAATGTGAATTCCGATGGCATATGTTAAAATAGCTAAGGGTTAAACACAGCACAATGAATACAATCTGTTATGCAATATACTGTAAACACATGTGTTCAACTTTTCTGTAACAGGTTTTTACACTTATATTCCAAGCTTGAGGTAACATTGTTTTGTTCTATGTTAGTGTGGTTTGACTCAAAGTACAATCTCACCCAGAGGGTTATTACATATTCTGCAGCTGTCAGTTTCCAACTATTTTAAACAGAAAGTTAATTTGGAGGTTTACAAAAGCTAACCATAGTTATATGCACTTAACATTTTAATGTGCTTTTACTATATCTCTCTGGGTTCCACAATGCTTTACCATGATTTCATTATATTTTGTTACACTTTGTTACGCTTTTACTATGGGGAAACTTTATAAGGGAACATTTTGTAGGAATAAATTAATTGACTAGACTAATATTTTGAACACATTTTCTTGATCATGTCATTTCAACCAAATAATTTTAGAAATCCCATATTTTTTGTTGAACTAATGCACAGAATCTGAAAAACTGAAAACTAAGAGCAGGTAAGATCAATTAAATCAACCCTCACTCCAAAATGTTTAATCCGAATTCGAAGATAGAACTGCAAGAAACCATGGCAAGTAGACAAACGTTTCAGCTAGTGCCTGCTTCAGGGCACTATTTAAATTGACAGTGTTCACTTACTTCCAACAAATAATGTAATTATTGTTCTGTTGTTTAGCAGCAAAGGTCTTTCAAAATGATCTATACAGCATTCAGAACTGGGCAGACACATGGTAAATGACATTTAATAGAGACAAGTGTAAGGTACTGCATGCAGGCAATAAAATGTGCATTATAAATATCATATGGGAGACACTGAAATTAAAGAAGGAATCCATAAAAAAGACCTAGGAGTTTATGCTGACTCAGAAATGTCTTCATCTAGACAATGTGGGGAAGCTATAAAAAAAGGCCAACAAGATGCTCGGATATATTGAGAAAATTGTTGAATTTAAATCAAGGGAAGTTATGTTAAAACTTTACAATGCATTAGTAAGACCTCACCTAAAATATTGTGTTCAGTTCTGGTCACCTCGTTACAAAAATGATATTGCTGCTCAAGAAAGAGTGCAAAGAAGAGCAACCAGAATTATCCCAGGTTTAAAAGCCATTTCATATACAGACAGGCTAAAAGAATTGAATCTATTCAGTCTTGAACAAAGAAGACTACGCAGTGATCTGATTCAAGCATTCATAATTCTAAAAGGTATTGACAATGTCGACTCAAGGGACTTTTTAGACCTGAAAAAAGAAACAAGGACCAGGGGTCACAAATGGATATTAAATAAAGGGGCATTCAGAACAGAAAATAGGAGGCACTTTTCTACACAGAGAATTGTGAGGGTCTGGAACCATCTCCCCAGTAATGTTGTTGAAGCTGACACCCTGGGATCCTTCAAGAAGCTGCTTGATGAGATTCTGGGATCAATAAGCTACTAACAACCAAACGAGCAACATGGGTCGAATGGCCTCCTCTCGTTTGTAATCTTTCTTATGTTCTTATGTTTAACAGAAAGCAAATGTGAATCAAAGAGCCGTTGCTCTCGATATTTTTGAGGTTGTGGAAAACATATTTTCGCTTGGGATTCACCAAACAAGCTCAAAGCAGCTCAAACAATAATGACAAGAACTCTAGGTAACAGAACCCAGAAGCACACACAACGATTGCAAACACCATAGTAATGGAAATGTTAAAAAGCATTAATACATTATATTTAAAGGTACTTGTTAATACATGAGGTATTATTTAATATAGTACAAGATGAGGTCCAATTGAAGCTAGCACCCTGATGTAATCTATTGCTTGCTCTCAATTGTTCGTGTATATTAAGAAGGTGTCACAGCACATGTTTTCTCTTCGCTATCTTCACACTAATCTGCAGTGACACTCTGCGCTTTCTCATTGCTATAAAAAGACTCTGCAACCTGGAACAGCTATTCCTGGAATTAAGTCAGAACCCCATTTGAACTCATGAGTGGAAACAAGTATCATCATTCTGAGACTGTGTCATATTAATGATCTACAGTACATATACAGTGGTGTGCAAATATATTAGAACACCTCACGATTTGTCATTTCTATATTAAGGGCCATTCCATTCCAAGTTTAACAGGTAAAATGAGATCATTAACTTCTTCAGGGCTGGGTGGAAGTTTAATTGGTTAAATTAAACAATTTAGAAGAGGGTTAGAACAGAGACCAAGAGTGGAATAGTCTCTTATCTTTATAGAATATCCTTTCACTCCGAGAAGTGTACATCAACACTACCTGGTTTTATCATCACAAGGAATTGCTGTGCAAGAGCTCTCTCTTGTGGTTCAAAACAATACTGCAGATTTTTTTAAAATTATTTGCATTATTAGTTTGCTGTATTGACCTTTTAATTTCCTACTGTTTTTATTAGACACAAAATACATTAACTAATTATATTACAGTATACAAATAATCTTGAAATTGGAGGCAGGGGTTCTGTTTTTTATTTCAGAATGTGATATCTGGTACTAATTTAGATGAAAGAAATCTCTGTTTGCAAGCCGTGCTTTCAGTTAGTGTTGCACTTGCTTGGTCATTTCACCTGGGGTGTAACATTTTTACCACCCGGTCAACCACTTCCTTCCTGTCAATAATCTGCTTCACCAAGTGACGACATCCTTTCAGCCAGTAACATGCTTTGATCCAGAAGACACTGCTGAGGTGAAGCGAGCCAGGAAGTGCAAACAGGTAACCCAAGAATAATTCATAGAAACTGAGCACTTCCTTTAATGTAAGTAGTACCAGTTATCATTCTTTAAAATGAAAATGCATGTGCAACATGTGTTTCTTTCAAAATGATATATTTGAGTCCATTGTAGCTAATGGAAGTGCAATACAGGTGAGACTTTTTTTTAATCAACAATTACTTCAATGCGATATGTACAGATATTTCAAATGCAACACTGAATTAGTAGTTTGTTTTTGAACTATGGCATTGGACGAAAATCCCTATATCCAAATCCCTTATAAAACTATTCAGTAGTTCGGGACAAGTAACAAATCACAACATGTTTTAGTACAAATATTTATTGGGAACAATGACGAGTATGCAAAATTGAAGTATATTATATTATATATATATATATATATATATATATATATATATATATATATATTTAGCTCAAAGAGCCAGCTGCCCAACGTTTCGATATGTTGTACATATCTTTCTCAAGGGAGCATATATGTGCATTCATTTGGCATCAAACCTAATTTGGTTGAGGGCTCGCTGCCTGGCCGGCTGGATGAGGTGGAGATCCCCAAAAAGAACAAGCAGGTCTCAATGCTGTGAGTAGTACTGGATATAGCCCACCTGAAGGTTTAGCCAACCTTTAACTAATGATTGTCAGCGTGCAGGAGAGGAAAACAAAACCCCAGTTGGGAAATAAATTCCAGGATGACCAGTACGTTTGCAGTGAGCAGGGAGTAATGGTGAGAAGAGCTGTTTCTTGGGCCTTATATGCGGGAGGATGAACGACCTTTGTTAATGATTTGGACTATAGCTGAATTATCTGAGTGGATAGGAATGGAATTTTGGGCCCAGGAGGACCCCCAAAGGAATGCGGCTACAGAGACCGGATACATCTTGTACAATGACGAGGAGTGATTGTTTATAGGAAAGGTGCTGAATTCTTCAGGCCATGGAGCAGGCGTAGTTTAAATGGCCTAGGAGGCACAGAAGATTACGTTTGGTAGGAGGGGCACCGGACAGAAAAGTGGAAATGATAGATATAATCTATTTTTTATTTTTTCCCTGGGGGAGCGAAGCTGAAAAAGACTGAGAATCCAGGGTGATGCCTGGAAACTCAATGGAAGTGAGAGGACCCAGGGGCTTTTTTGGTGCTAGGGGGATGCTGAGATTTGAAAATAATGATTTGAGAATCGTTTTTGTTCTGGGCAGGGGCGTGGGGAAAGCTGGGGGTGGTGGAGTTATGGGGAGCAGAAAGGTCAATTATCAGTCTCTTTTTGCCTGAGTATTTCCTTATTGCAACCCTGATGGGGTTAATGCGAAAGGTGAGAAAAGGAGGGGATTCAAAAGGGACCTGTCATAAACTGGTTGTCTAATTCTTTCTTTAGTAAAATATTTACAAGGGTGATTTAGGTGCATTGGCAGTATTAGATCTGGTTTTCTAAAAGTTTTTTTTTTTTTTTTTGGGCTTGCATGGACAAATTAAACGTGAATGGGCTTCCTCGCAGTGGCTGCATATGTGAAGGAAGTTACAGGCAGAGTAGGATCAGATTCCTTCATTGAAATTGTTACAAATCTGGCGGCCTCTGTAGAATGTAATATTGAGGCCCTGATTGTCTTTTGATCTGGAGGGGATGAAAGAAAGAAGAGGATTGCGAGGGAGGGACATGAGGGTTCGGGGTGGAGGGTCGGTAAGGGAGCAGAAAAGGTGGGATGAGTGGTGGAACTGCATACAGAGCATGCTAGGAGCCGGAGACCTGGCAGACCAGAATAGGCCTTTGTACAGGGCGTCCCAGTAGATCCTCTGGTTCCATTGTTGGAGACGGGCAGCTGCTTTGGCAGAAAAGGCTTTGTGATATTCAAAAAAATGGGAACCTCTGAATCTAACTGACAAATCTAGCATTATGGACAACAAATCATCCAGCTGACGGAATCTAAAGTGTTGGTGAGTAAGGAAACTAGGTTAATATCCGCACCTGCTTAAATCTGGTTATGTAGGCAAAGGGATATGGGTTTTGGGTTCAAGATCAGGACATTTCCAGGAGGAGGCAGGGCCACAGCATTTTTTAAAGAATAACCAGACACTGGGGAGGGAGGAAGTACAGGGTGGTTATGAAAAAACTGGAGCGCTGGGATGAATTGGGGGGAGTCGGCTGAGAAGAAAGGGTAGGAGGAGGGAGCGGCTATGGGGGCCTGCTGGACACCCATAGCCGTGGGGAAAGAAGAGAAAAGAGCTGGGCCCAGCTGAGGTGGGAGCACAGAACCTACTGAGGGGGCTTGCTGGGAACCCAACAAGGAAGTAAGAAATGCAGTGGCTTGCTGCAAGCCTGGGAAAAAAAAGGGAAGGAGGGAAGAGTGGACAGAAAAGCAGGGCCCTGCTGGGCGGCTGTTAGAGGTATAGAATAAAAAGGGGCTGAAAAGGCAGAAGGAAGAAAGGCGTTCAGTAGAGAAGGGACCACTATGGGGGTCTTCTGGACACCCATAGTGGCCAGAGAGGTCACTGCAGGGGCCTGCTGGACACCTGCAGTGAGGCAGGGGGGGCGGGGCTTGTTGAACGACGGTGGCGGGTGCTGAAACCCCAGGATGGATCACAGGGGCAGCCGCTCCTGACTGCCAAACAGTCTCTGGATCCGGATGCACGGGAACTGCTGAATGAGCCTTTGATTGGCTGGTGTTATGAAGGTCCCGTCTCCGGTGTTTCTGGGCATGATTGTATGGTTGCAGTGGAGGTGTGATTGTAGGGTTGCAGTGGAGGTGTGATTGTAGGGTTGCAGTGGAGGTGTGATTGTAGGGTTGCAGTGGAGGTGTGATTGTAGGGTTGCAGTGGAGGTGTGATTGTAGGGTTGCAGTGGAGGTGTGATTGTAGGGTTGCAGTGGAGGTGTGATTGTAGGGTTGCAGTGGAGGTGTGATTGTAGAGTTGTAGTGGAGGTGTGATTGTAGGGTTGCAATGAAGGTGTGATTGTCTGGTTGCAGTGGAGGTGTGATTGTAGAGTTGTAGTGGAGGTGTGATTGTAGGGTTGCAGTGGAGGTGTGATTGTAGGGTTGCAGTGGAGGTGTGATTGTAGGGTTGCAGTGGAGGTGTGATTGTAGGGTTGCAGTGGAGGTGTGATTGTCTGGTTGCAGTGGAGGTGTGATTGTAGAGTTGTAGTGGAGGTGTGATTGTAGAGTTGCAATGAAGGTGTGATTGTCTGGTTGCAGTGGAGGTGTGATTGTAGAGTTGTAGTGGAGGTGTGATTGTAGAGTTGCAATGAAGGTGTGATTGTCTGGTTGCAGTGGAGGTGTGATTGTAGAGTTGTAGTGGAGGTGTGATTGTAGGGTTGCAATGAAGGTGTGATTGTCTGGTTGCAGTGGAGGTGTGATTGTGCTTGTCATGTTGCAGTGGTTGACATAGTAAAATTGCCAGCAAGCAGGAAACAGAACCTGTTGGAAGGCTTCAGGACTGAAATAAATTCAAATACATTTAAAAATACCAAATAATTGAGCTATAATTTCAAATAAGGGCGGTTTTGGTGGCAAAATAAAAGTGCAGTTTATGTTTGCTGTATTTTATTTTATTTAATACAATGGATTTGAATTGCACACAGCATTGACAGCAATGTTAATAAGGGGGGATCATCAATGCATCACACCTGTGGGGAATCACCTCATGACATGCATAGTACCTCCAATGTCCTCAAGGTAGCAGTATTCCCTCATAGAGTGATCTTATTGTACAAATAAATTATAACAGATCTTGCAGGTTCATTAAAAACAATACCATTGAATATACTAAAAAAAACTGTTGTTTTCCAAGCAGGTTGTGTAATAATGGAGCTCCAGAACAAAGATAACTCAGTCCATTATTAACCCAGTCATGGCCCGCTCCATAACAGTTCTCCTGACTCCTGCTTGGCCTGCTTCTCGCCCCACTCACCTGTGGTCCTACCCGTGTAGTGACATGTGAGTGAAACCCACGATTATTCATCCAGCTCAGCAGCCCAGGGATTCCTCCACAGCCAGGTCAGAAACTAGTTCCTGGATTACAGGGGCTAGCGTGACTAGGGGTGTGACGATTCACTGAGTATCGATGAATCCTGATACTTTCTTTGCATGATATACTGTATCATAATAGAGGTATCTAACGTTTGTACTATGATACGCGACCCAAAGCACAACATACCTCTTTGTAGTTCACCAAGTGTAAATAAGTGTCTTATAGTTGGTATGAATACATACTCTCCATACCTCATTGAATTTTTTGCCGGGCGCCTGCGGGCTTGCCTGTAAGCTGCCCAGAGCTGCGTTGTCCTCCGACACTGTAGCTCTTGGGTAGCTGCATGGTGAGTCCGCAGTGTGATAATATATATATATATATATATATATATATATATATATATATATATATATATATATATATATATATATATATATATAGTGTAGCGCACGGGAAGGCAGCAGCAGGGCCGGTAGGTGACGTAATCACACACAAAGACATAAGCCCGATATCGCTCCTTGCAAAGGAGCCGCTCTTTGTACAGCGGTATCGGCGCTATGCTTCGGTGCGAGAGGTCCCGGGTTCGCGTCCGCCCTCCGCCTGTGTGTGGATTGTTTCGCCCTGTGTGATGTGCCTGCTTGCGGGAACCGAGATCGCTACAATATATATATATATATATATATATATATATATCATTTGATTTAATTATGCATAATACAGCTAGCACATCAGGAACATCACATGTATTGCGATACATTCCTTATAAACATTTACCACTGTATTTTTGCATGGTATTTTTGCAGTTTTACAATGCTTTTCCCATAGTTATACATTGCAGCCATAATATAACAGGAACAGTGTGCCTTGTACTGGATGGTCTGGCAGTTCATTCCAGGGTCAGTCGGAAGCCAGCTATCCAGGAAGGGGGAGGAGTCACAATGCGCAAAGTCATCACCCTAATGCGGTATGCAACGTGTCAGTCATGGATTGGAGGAGATGTGACTGAACTAGCTATCGCAGGGGGTGTGACTAAGGGTATAATTGGGGATGTGACGATGTAATCTGTTACTTTGATGTGGTTATGCTAAAGAAAATAGACTGTGAAAAGCTTATCGTGAGTGTTAAGTGTTTTGTTTGTCACACGGCTAACAAGAACCGAGCATCAGGCTCGGACTACAATTCACTACTATCACTATACTTGCCTTGCACCGCACCGGCACTAAGATCACTCACTATCAGGAGAAGTGACCGTGTCTGTGTTGTGTGTTATTCTTTGTATTATTATTTCGGGACTGAACCCTGTGGTTTATATGCTGGCAATACACATCATTGTGTAGAGACAGCATTATTATTTAACCGGTAGCAAACCGGGAAAACAGAAAAAAAATAAAGAACTATTTTGAACTGTGAACTTTGTGTCTGTCGTTGTTGGAGCACCTGCATCACCTGTACACCTGCGCACTGCAAACCACTCGATCACATATGCCCAGTTGTCCTATCCTATGGTATAAACCATACTGGTGTTTGGCTCGACTGGACAGATTAACTTAGTCATCTTTAGTTAAAAGAAGAAGAGGAAAGATAGTTTGTTCAATTTTTCATATTTTATTTCTTAAGAATCTTGCTCTAATCCAAGGATTTTGATTGTGTACAGATTAGATGACACTCACAAAACTTTCCTACACATGCTGAAGTAAGAGTGTGGAAAGCTATAGAACATATTTCATTTAACAAAGATAATTTAGTTCCACAGTTACAGTACCAGGACTGTGGCTCTTGGCGATGATGGGATATATGTTGAGTGTTTTACCCACTCAGAACGCTTGTTTAGTAAGGCTGTGTTCACATTGGGTTTGTTACAAACAGACTTCAGTTCCTTTGCTTTAAAACAATGAATATATTTGCTTGCTGTTTACCCTTACCTGGATGCAAATGTAATGAGTTTCTTTGGGTGTGTCCTTGAAATGGAGTTTGTTTCTTCAGCTCTTATGCGTTCACAATGCAATCTGTAAGAGAGCTTGGTAACTATATTAGGAAGTGCAAGACAGTACCATCCAGTGCACAGCAGTGTATTGTCTAAAAACAAAAGGAAACAGGATACAAAGATGGCATGGCTGTTACTTCTATAAAGGCACTAGACTATCTTACATATTTCTCTATGTCAGGCAACTCAAACCAAAGAACAGCACCTGGACTCAGGTGACAGCACCTTGACACAGACTTATCAAAAATGTTTAAAAGAACACATCATTTGAGTAATTGTAATAAGAAGCATTCTGAAAGATTGTAAATGTAAGGTTCATTTAAAAATAAATCTGTGGATAAGATAGCTAGTCATTTTTATACCGGTTCAAAACACATCTCTAAACACTGTCGCTGTCAATTCTAAGTATATTTAATCACATTTAGGTTTTTGAAAATACAGCCTGTAACTTGATCATTTGTGTTAGACCACTGTGAACATTACATTAGTCTGTATTAGGGTGAGTATTGCTGTGGTAAAATATAATACCATTTAATAAATTGGAACTCAAATCTGTTTTAAATACTAAAAGAGTTTTACTCAAAGTCACAAAAAGCAGTGCTTTGTTGCTGGCCTGCCTCCCTCAGAGCTATGGGCTGCTATGTTGATGCATGGGGAGCAGTCAAATTTCTCTCCATGGCCTCCGTTTGACATTGGCAATGAACTCAGCACAGCAGCACTGGCTCAGAGTCAGCCAACAGATAGAGAATAGCTCATGTGAACAAGCTCTGAGACCACACTGCACATCTTAATATGAGTCTGTGTGAGGAGGACGAGGCAGCTCTTCCATTGCACTTCCTTTATATTCAAATAACACAGACAATGTAGTTTAGCATTTACAATGTCGCCACACGCCATTGCCATTGTGGTTCTTGATGTTTTCTGTTATTTTTGTTGTTTACTAAATATCTTGGTATCCCTGCAATCATCTTTAAATATACTGAAAGCTGAAAGCAAAAAGTAAGTAGCAGAGTTTCCAAAAAAATATAGCTGTAGACGTCCCCACATGTAGCTACAACTGTTTAAATAACTGTTTATACACTTATAACTTATAAAGTCTGTTTCAAAGCTCTTTTCAAAATGTCTGTTCTAGTCCATTTAAGTAAGGATTATTGCCCACATTGTCAAAGAGGTAACACAACAATAATGATCCACGATGTGGTAATGAAAAGAAAAGCAAGAGTGGACAGAACTTAAACCCCAGTGCACTAGAGATGCCATTTTAAAAATAACAGACTTTGTAGTGTAAAAAGCTGTCAGGATGTTAACAATGAAAAGGAAAATGACAGGTACGTTATTTAAACAGTTGTAGCAACACGTGTGAACACTATATATTTCGGAACCTCGCTGTGTCTTCATAAAGTAAGTTTGTCAGGTTTTCCTACCTCGCTGTCCCTGTAAGCAACACTCTCTCAAACCACAGCCTCACGCCACACATTTTCTATTCTTAGTGGACTACAACAAAAATTGAATGTTTCAGGTATTACAGACACATTTAAAAAAGAAAATCTGCATTTTAGACGACAAACAGCTGCTAATGGAAATATCTGATGACAAAACACAATCAAGTCGATCACAATGAACCTTTCAGCTTTCTCCTTGAATGAGTTCCTGAAGAAAGCCCTAATTGACCCAAGATATCATATTTAATTTAGTTTTCCTTTTGTGTTGAAGTGTGGACACCACTGTCCTGTCCTCAGGGTCAAAATACATGAATGAATGAATAATGGTGAACACAGAAAGAGGACTCCAGACATCAACCAATTAGCGGGAGAGATTTTTCTTGTCTGAATAAATCCAGTGGTGATGGTATTGGATTGAGCAAAAAGCGCTGGGCTGCAGTGTGGAAGGCAGTGGCTTTGAGTAGCTCAGTGGTTAGAGTGCAAGGCTGCAGTGTAGAAGGTAGTGGGCTTGAGTAGCTCATTGGTTAGAGTGCTGGGCTGCAGTGTGGAAAGCCCTGGGTTTGAGTAGCTCAGTGGTTAGTGCTGGGCTGCAGTGTGGAAAGTTATGGGTTTGAGTAGCTCAGTGGTTAGAGTGCTGTTTGTTCTCTTTTAGTATGCATTGTTTCTTCTTCTTATTATTTATTTTTTAGTAGATGCCCTTATCCAGGGCGACTTACAATTGTTACAAGATATCACATTATTTTTACATACAATTACATTATTTTTTACACATTATTTTTACATACAATTACCCATTTATACAGTTGGGTTTTTACTGGAGCAATCTAGGTAAAGTACCTTGCTCAAGGGTACAGCAGAGTCCCCCAACTGGGATTGAACCCACAACCCTCCGGTCAAGAGTCCAGAGCCCTAATCACTACTCCACACCGCTGCCCTATATGAAATCGGTGCCCAGACGTGTATATGAAATGGGTTACGATACGTCCAGTGTCTCAGTTTTCAGCCTTCATTTTTTGTCCCAGTCAGAGACAGTAAAATTGTTAAATCGTCCCATTTTTGCTATTTTGTATTCACATTTTTTATAAATACAAAACTCTTGCAGTGTGCTCTGCAAGTTGAAAGTAGAGCAATTTATTATACAAAAATAAAATAAAGAAATGTATGGATTACCTGTTTAATAATTCTGATTATGTGTTTAATCATTCATATTCTGTTTAACTTCCTGAAACATGGCTGTTTTTTTAAATATATAGTGCCTATTGTGTTTTAATTAACACAGCAATTTTTATGACTGATATAAAATATATATATATATATATATACACACACTATGTTTAATTTTTAAATTATGATTGTATTATTATATACTTATTTTAACTGCCTCACAGTTGTTACCGCTTTAATGAATTGATGAAAAACAATATGTATATACACTGTGCCTTTAAAATGTGGGATTTGTATGTCTCGCTGGCTGCAGCCGGTTCCATCCGGCCCGAGATTAAGATTTCACTTCCGGTGGGGAGGGGCTGTGTGGAGAGGAAGATGCGAGGCCTGATCAGTGAAGAGTGTAGACCAGACGAGCTGGGTGACTGATGTACTCTGGAAAAGAATTTAAAATAGCAAATTGGGCCACTGTCAGCATTATTTTATAGCGGCAGTGCCAAGTCGCAGAGTTTATTTTAATAGGACAGAGATTTAAGACTTAGGGTGCGCGGCTTTGCAAAAAACGCTAGAAGCAGCGTTGCCCCCGGTCCTAGTGCTTAATACTGTCATTAGTAATAGTTATACTAGTAATACTGTTATATGGTGGCTTTGATAGTAAAGGAGTGCCATGAGTTTTTAAATAGTTTTATATAATATTGATAAATGTATTAATAACGGTCCTGTGAGTGGAGTATGAGCTGCAACCGGGAGCAGCCAGCAACACGTCAAGTTCAGTAACAGCTACCGCATTTAGCACAACCGCAAGAGGCATGGTGAGTTGAACACGTTATAATAATATTAATAATGTGTATATATTATAACGCAACTGCTTCTTAACATTTGCAGATCTGTCTGGCTTTTTATTTGAAATGAAGCGGACGGCGCTGCACGCCGGGGTTCCTCTTTATTCGTCCATTTCTTGTGATGTTTCTGACCCTGACTCCCTAGTCTGTCGCAGTTCTAATCGACTTTTATTACGTTAGGCAATCGTATGCTAAAATTATATTCCTTAAACTGAGGGGACGCGGAGGCAAGTTTTTAAGAACAGCGATTTGAAACCTGGTTCCAGGAGACCTAGTTTGAGGCAACCTTGCTGTATGAAACCCCAAGTCTACCTTGGTACCATGCAGTGGCCTGAAACCCAGGCTCCTGAGACCAAGTTCCAAGTCACAAAGTGGCTTCGTGTTCTCTGAGCTTTACTCAAATCATTCATATTCGGGAAACGAGGTGCACACCAGACGCGTCTGCTGAATGTTCAGATTTAGATTTTTTAGTTGTTTTTTTAATTATTTTTTTTTTACCTTGGGTGCCACTTACTATGCATTCACTGCAGTTGTATTTTAGTTGCTACCACAAAGCTGTTAGCCTGCCATATTGTATCGTTATTTTCAGTTTCAAACCCAATACAAATTACACGAGTATTCATATTTATTAGCTTGATGATACGTGGCGAAATAGCCAGGGTTCAGGTCTGCATCATGCGTTTGGGATGTAAAACTAGCGATTGTTAATTTAGGCTAGAGACATACATTAGTTACATTACATTTTATTGCAATACTGTTTTACAAGCTCTACTGTAGCATGTTCTGGAAGTCTCTGTTGTAAACACAAGTTTATATGTGCATCACTAAACCAGTGGCGTTCCAATTACGTATTGGGGAATGTCAAGAATGTAAAAAACCGATAGCTCATTCCTATGAGATGTAAGACTGTTGGGATTTCACAGCAACGAGAAGTCCATGCAATTAAAGGTAGTTTATTGGCACTATTCATCTAGGAATATTGCGATTCTGCTGCTGTGCAGGTATTGGTAGCAGACAACACAAGCACAGGCCCAGGAAATATAATGCTAATACACACAGATCATGCCATTGTGTAGCAGTACTTTTGTAAGGGCTACTGTGGGCTGTATTAGTAGCTAAGATAGACCATAGACAAACAGATCAAAGGTCGGCCTGATACAGTAAAACCTGAAATTGAACTAACTGCTATGCAGGAGGAATCTTAATTCCTCTGTGGATCAGGGTAATGGGGGATGCAGCCCACATTTTATAGTGAATGGATTTCTAATCTATAAAAATGCAAAATGTATATTATAAACATGAGTAGCCCCTTTCACACTGGCATGCGCTACCCGGGTCGGAACCTACCTGGGTCAGGGCCCGGTGTCATGTGGGTCGGCTATGCAATTTCACACTGCTTTTGATAAAGCAGGGTTGACCTGGGTGACAGACGCAAGTAAACAATGCACGTATCAATGCCCCGGAAGCAGCTTGTTACAGACGCTTCCATTAAAGCTTCTCTGGATTGAACCGTCGGCCCAAATGTTGATTGGAGCAAATGTTTCTACATACCTGCTGCATTCTGGCTCATGCTGTGTCTCAATCAGCAAAAATATGGCTAAACAGAATAAACAAAAACGTTCCCTGTGGAAGTTAAACCTTCACATAGGCATGGCGCTTTGTTATTTCATCTGCTGTCTCGCTCAACCCTGGTCAAAGCGTGTCAACCCACATCCTGAGGTGGGTTGCTGGGACCCGGGTATGACCCAGGTAGTGGTTTCACTCTATGCAGGATTGTGACCCGGGTAGCCAGGACCCGGGTAGGAGCGCCAGTGTGAAAGGGGCTAGTGATTGTAATTGTATGGTAGCACACATTAATGATATAATTTCATCTTTCCATTTAGACCCCCCACTCTGGCCTTGTGTGTTAAAGTATTATTTTCCACTCTCTATTTAGGCCTTCATGTTTGTTGAATAAAGTCACACTTTTTAAAACGCCCAATAACCAAATAATTCTGTTCCTTGAACTTGAAATAAGCGTTAATTGTATTGCATAAGATCTTAAGTTCTCATAAATGTTATCATAGCAAGCCACCATCTTCAACAGTTCTTAGATGTCATACCACATCCTTCTCCATGTTTGTATCGATTGTAGTCTGTAAAAAAACAAAAAAAACAAAAACAGAAATACCTCAGAACTGAGATCACTACCCTCAGCACTTTGTACTGGAATTAACACAGGTTTTTCATGTTTGAATTTTCTTTCAGAATGCAAATATGGTATTTTTTTGGCCTCCAAATACATGATACATGGAAAACTGTATATTTATTTCATACATGCATCTCCGTGTTCTCTCAAGATTTCATGTCAAGGAAGCAGAATGAGCCTGTTGTCCAACAGCTGTAAACAGTGTAGATAAAGGAAGTAAATGGAAGTGTGATCGTTCACTATGGTATGATACTGAAACACCATTGATGCACAACGTATAATAGAGCTTTTTTATATTTATAAAATTACTATAGGTTTATTGAAGTTTCAAGGAAACGTGAAATTAAATTAGCCGCCAATTAGTATCTTCAGCTATTTGGCTTCTATAACAGGCTACTTGTGAATTGATGTATATTAATCGTTGACCTTGTCTTAAATATCTGTCGCTTATTCGCTGATACCCTAAATAGAAGTCAGAGCGGTGTGATGCAGTCAGTATTGAATGGGAGGCTGGTGGTTTGAGTCATGCTGGTGAGTTATGACGTGGCGCTCTGAGCTGCAGAGACATCTAAAACTCTTGAGGTGAGCACTGCATAAGAAATGGGCCGAATTGTTGCTGTGGAGAGCACTTTTTTTTCAAACCTGTAAGCCCTCCTGAAAGGGAAGTGGTGTTTTTTTTATTTTATTTTTTTTTCTGGAAGGTTGATGAGGAGGAAGATGAAGGCTCAATGAAAGCCTTTTTATCTGCTGATTACAAAGCATATGGCAGACCTGTTCACTGACTGACATCCTGGGGGTCCTTCTGGATCCCGAACTGGTTATGTACAAAGCACTTCTGTAATATATCTCATTGTGGCTGTGCTCAGTTATAAAATAGAGGACTGAGTTGCAGATTTGTGGCATTTGATTAAAATCCCCCCCAGCTGTCTTTTGAAGAAATTTTACCCATTTAAACCACATGCAAATCTCCAGCACTTATAAATATTAATCTTAAATCTCCCATGGAAAACCACCATCCCTGGAATAATTAACCTAATCTTGTAACAATAGTGCTACAGTGAATAAAAATAATGGGTAAATACAGTAAATACTGCATGCTAAAATGATTGTAGTTAACAGAATAACTGCATGAATCTTGTTATGCAGTGGCTTCTTTCCTGTCGTTAACCAACCAGTTGCTTTGCTTATTGACTGGCCTGCTTTCAGCCAGTTATACCCCTTCTCCACTGGCACATCCGACCCGTGAGGGCTCGGTATGTTACGGGTACGGGTGGAGCTCCACTGGCTGTTTGTTGAGCCGAGCGAGAACCAAACCGTGAAACTCCAGCCTCACATCTGAATCTGGCTCGGAGCTGTGCCGTGGGCGGGGGGTTTAGGATTTTTGTAATTCTGTTGCATCAGTCAGTACACGCCAGAATGACAAATAACATGACGGGCAGCGAGTGTGATGAGAGAAGCACAGCCTCGGGATGCTGAGGAAGTGCAGGCTGTAGTTTCTCTGTGGGCAGATAGAAGTGTTCGGGAAGATCTGGAGTTGTGCATTAGAAGTTAGAAAGTTTATGCCTGAAGTTGACGATTTGAAGCAAATGGGCATAAACCGCTGGTACGGTACACCTAACTCGCACACTCAAATACGTTCTACCACTTTTCTTTTCCTTGACCTTTTAGTAATGTTAATATAAAGAAGAAAAAAAAATCAACTTTTTTACAAAAAGAGTAAAACTAAATACAGCTGTACCATACACACAGCTACAGCTCTCGTTGCACTCGCAATATCTTTGGCAAATCATATTTTTAAACCCTTTTTTCCCCCATCAGCATAACTAATTGAACTTTATTAAGTCGATATAATCAGTAAAATTTGTGGATTATAAAGAAATTCCTAAATATATTTACAAAATATAGCAATTGCAGGTGTACCGTTGGTACAGTAGAAGTCATTACGTGCTTTGACCTAGATAGTGCTGAGGTAAAATGACCCAGAGTCAAGTGTAAGTGTAACAGGTTTCCTGAGAATAAGGCATAGAAACTGACAACTTTCTTTAACCCAAAGTAGTAACAGGTACCATTTATATACAGTACATATTTACTATACATTTGCGTAGTTAATGAAAGTGCAAAACGGGTACGATTCATGGAATTGTTCGCCACTGTGCAATTACTTTGAGGCACAGTTAGCACACAGTCCCTCCTTCTTTCCATCGGAGACTGCATTATAGCTTACACTCAGAGATTCCTGCTCCCTTGTACAGTACAGTACAGTAGTCTGTCATGTATCTGACTGTGGTGGCACCAGAGTAAGGGTGGATGTGCAAAAAGTCGGATAAATGAATCCTGTTTTAAGTACCATTATGCACAGCTGCAACAATTACTATATTCACACAATTATTTTGAGATTCGGCTTATTTGGGAGCTCCTCTAAATCCCTTGTTTAGAAAGATACAGGGTTTTAATGCTGATGACAGGGTAGCCGTGTGGGTGCCTGCATTCACTGCTAAGTGACAGGCAGGAGATCGAGACAGGTTGAAATTGATACGCCACGCAGACGAACAGGATTTATTTACGTATAAACAGCCCAGATGGTTTTGCAGCAGCCCTGAAGTGTATAAATGGTAATTCATTAATTACAATACAGGGTTAGAAACTAACAATATTGTGCTACTAGTCCAAAGGACAAGTACCTTTTGAAACGTGCTAGTCCTTATGTGACGTGCCTAAGTTGGAATCGTCAACAAGCCTAAAAACAAGCCTATTTTTTAGCCTAAGCCTAAAACTAGGCTTAGGCTAAAAAATAAACAGCTCTCCTGCTATTTACAAAAATGCTAGCTGGCTATGAATTACTAGCTACAATAATGATTGTACTCACGTACAAATGGGTCATCACTAAAGTCCCAATTTAAAGACAGTACGTTTCACTGTAGCCCTCGGGATGAAGTTATTACCTAGGTGGCTTTTTTATTTTTTTTTTAAATTAGCAGTGGGAGAAACGCTTCATCAAGTACAGTAGAATCTGCCAGAACTGACGGACGCTGTATCTACTAGGTTTAGATACCAATGAGAGCATAACAAATTATTATTATTATTATTATTATTATTATTATTATTTATTTCTTAGCAGACGCCCTTATCCAGGGCGACTTACAATTGTTACAAGATATCACATTATACATTATTTCACATTATACAGATATCACATTATTTTTACATACAATTACCCATTTATACAGTTGGGTTTTTACTGGAGCAATCTAGGTAAAGTACCTTGCTCAAGGGTACAGCAGCAGTGTCAACCACCTGGGATTGAACCCATGACCCTCCGGTCAAGAGTCCAGAGCCCTAACCACTACTCCACACTGCTGCCCCAAAGAAACAAGGGAAATGCAGATCTTTTCAAGAAAGCTGGTAGACTTTGTATAAATGTATTTTATATTTTTAAACTCTGCAATAACAGTTCTGCTTGTGAAGCATCCACACTATAATTTGACAGAACAGGTGATTTATTTGCACTGTGTGTGACCTTATTTCCCCCCATTGGTGCTTGAGGCCCAGGTTTTCAAACAAACTGATTATCGCTCACCAATACTGTATTGGTACAAGAAAAGTGTGTTTTTAAAAAAGTAATTTCCGATTCCAGTCACTTAAAATATGCTGACAATAATGAAAACAACACCAAGCAACATAAGTCCCAAGCTTTAAACGTTTTACTGTTTATAGGTAAGAACTCAACTTTATTATGAATATATTGTTATGTTTTAAGCAACATACTACGATAATGTTCACTATGGTAATTTGTTTGTTTTAGTTTTAAAATGTTTAGTAAAACGTGACCTATTGTTTGACCTTGTTCGTACAACCGCCCCCCTTTGCTAATTACCTCTTCAGTCAGGGTCGTAACCCAATATAAATCTCGTAAAATGACTTTACATTTACTTTAAAAGATGCAACGTGTTTCAGTAAATTGAAACGATAAACTTTGCATCCCGCGCAGAGGGAGAACACAAACGTAAAACGTCATTAAGTGGGATTGGCATTGCAGGGGAGATGAAGGGAGGTTTCAATTCAAAGTGACCTGTTTTTTAAGCATTATTTGTGATTGCTTATTCACCACTGCTACGCCATGTTAGAAAATTGACTTCCCTGCATTTTTTTAAAGCAAGACAAAACGTGAGCGTATATGTGTACATTTAAGTACTCGCCCAGAGGACTACTGAGACACAGACATCAACTAGTCCTCATCAGATTTAATTAGCCTTAGGCAAGTGGGAGTTTCTAACCCTGCAATAAAGAATCACTATTTACAATATACATTTACACAAAAACCCCTCTTCGTGTGCAGGGCTCCTGCCCTGTCACAGTGCTGTATACACTTCCATTAGTGTCGGGTAATTTACTGTGGCAAAGTGGTTTGCAGTGCGCAGGAATGATTTGAAACAACACAGTTCATGGTTAAACAGCTCTTTATTGGCTAATCAATAATAACTGGCTTTACACACCAATGTGCATCGCTCAGTTAAACTAAGGGTTTCAGTCCCGAAATAAAACACTAAAGAAGACACACACAAATACAGACACGATCACTTAATCCAGTAGTGAGTGCTCTTTGTGCAGGTGGTGCAATGCAAGTTTATAGTGAACAGTGGTGCAGTGCAGTCTGGGTTTAATACTGGCTTTGTAGCGGCAGCTCCCGGATAGATTAGCCGGCTAATAATGACAAAAAAATATTGGTTAATACGACAAAACAAAACACTCGCTGTTCTTTTTTGCTTCACTCCTTTACAGGTCCTTTCGTAACCATAACAAAGGAACAGATTGCATCGTCACAACCCCTGAAATACCCTTAGTCACGCCCCCTCCGATAGCTAGTTCAATCACGTCTCCTCCAATCCATGACTGACATCGCTTATCGTACTAGGGCGATGACTTCTGGTATTGTGACTGCCCCCTTCCTGGATGGCCGGCTTCCGACTGACCCTAGAATGAACTGCTGAACCATTCAGTACAAGGCACACTGTTCCAGTTATACTGCATCCTCACAGGTCGGGAGGGAGTTTGTTGGCTAGCAGAGATGCCATGTGCTACGATTTTGCCGTAGGAGCTACTATTTTGGAGGGTAAAATACGGTGCTACGACGAAAGGTTTGATGCTACGAAAAAAAAAAAAATATAAAGTATAATATACAAACAAACCATTGTTTCAACAGGCTTCCATGTGTGTGTTTTCCTGTCTTTATATATACATATTATTCTTAATAATATATTTCACTGGCATTTTACCTAACGTACTAAAAGTGGTGAGCCGTGTTGCTTAGCAACCGGTGTAGGGGGTCCTAGAGAAACTGCCGCGCAAATGTTGCCTTATACAATCGTTCAGGTTTCATCACAAGCCAGTGTCCTACTCTCCTCCGTCTAAAAGAAGTCGACTATCCGGCCAGAAATACAGACAGGAATACACTAAAGAATGGCCTTTTATTAAAACAAGTAAAATCTCTGAGTTGCATGCCTACTGTGAATATTGCCGGACTGACTTCTCGGTGAAACACGGTGGACGTCACGATTGCATCGTTCATGTAGGTACAAAAACATTAACAATTTGCAAAATCTATTGGAAATCATAAATCTATGCGTGAATTTGTGGCGAGTACAGGCGAAGATAATGCAGTGATAAAGGCAGAGACACTTTTTGCAAACTTTATTGTTGAGCACAATCTTCCAATTGCTGTTTCGGATCATATCGGTCCACTTTGCAAAGCTGCATTTCCGGACTCAAACATCGCCAGCAAGTACGGATCAGGCCGCACAAAAAACACTGCCATAATTGAAACCCTTTAGCCTCAGAATTATCGCTGGGTTATTTTTCATTGAGCACGGGCGGCAGCAGTGACACAACAACCAGTCAACTGTACCCAGTTGTAATGAGATATTATAACGGGTCGCTTGGGAAAAATCGTCACGCAATTGCTATTGCTACCACCAATGCAAGAAGTTTCGAGTACTGGAGAGAGCATATTTAATTTACTCAACAGAAATTTGACCACATGAAAGAGCACAGTCTAGCAGTGCACAACAGCCTACTGTAACAGCACAGCTTAAACAGTCAGGTTCATAAGAAACCTGGTCCCAAGCAAGCGCCTTCTGTAAGTGGGAAGTTGGTTCACACTTTAATACCTACAAAGCAAAAAGTTTGTAGTAAAGAGTCTTCAGCCAAAGCCCAAGAAGAAGGACACTGTCAGAAGCTGAAGAGGCCTAGTTCAGAGTCACAGAAGAAATCCCTCTCCACATCTGGAAAAACCAAACCAAGAGAGAGCATGCCATTATCAACTAAACAGGATAGAATCAAGTCTTGCTTTGAGAGGGCATCCACAAAGTTGTATTGCTTATTTCTGCAAGCAAGTATTCCAGCATTTGATAAACTCAATCTCCTGTTGCAAAGTGACAAGCCTAATATCCATTTCCTTGGCAGGGAATTACAAGCCCTTTTATACAGATCTTCTCTGCAAGTTTTTTTATGCCAGCTGTATTGGTTGCAGCCTCCAGTGTGTACACAGTAGATTTTAGAAGTCTCAACAACCAGAAATCTGATAATGACCTGGTGATTGGTACAAAGACCAGACAATATCTGTGTGTCTGCATTGCTGATAAATCACTGCAACATGAAGATGTGAAGCTCTTCTACTCTTCTGTAAAGGCATACTTTTCAGAGGCATGCACATACATGCAGAAGAAATTTCCTCTTCAGAATGAACTGCTTAGGAATGCCCAAGTGGCAGACATCAGTCAGTGGGAGAAGGTGTCATTTCACTGTGTCAGTTATTTTGTGGACAGATTTGGGCTGGTCAAAGGAGATGAAATGGATGAACTGGAGTCCCAGTTTGTAAGATACCAAATTTTCAGTTTTTCAGAGGAAATTTTGTCAGCAGACAGGGCTGATGTAGCATGGAATATGATTGGGAAATTGAAAAATTGTACAACACAGAAATCCAGTTTGTGTGCTGGTGAAGGTCATGCTTTCAGACAAATTGATCTGTTTGGACCCTGGAGGTGCTGCTTGTCCAGAAGCTCCACATCCTTGCATGTGACAGTGTGTGCTACATGTTGTTTGGCTGTGATCTGCTTAAAAAATGCAAACAAGCTACCAATAAAAAAATAAGTGGTAATGATACAAATTGTACCAATGTTTGTGTAGACCAATGCAAAAAATTAATGTCTGTTGTATGGAAGAGTATTTGAAATGCATTTGGTATACTCAATTGCGTTTCAAATACTTTTCCATACAACAGACATTAATTAAATTGAAATCCAAAGTACTTGTAGTTCAGAATACAAATATCAAGTGAAATGCAAATAATTCAAAATAAATACAAATTGTTAAATCTTTCTTGAGCTGTTATTTTTGATAAAGTTTGGAGGTTGAATTTTTCAGTCCAGATTTGATTCTTCCTCTGGATTTCATTTTAATTTGAAGGTGCTAGCAGCACCTGATCATGAAAAAAAAAAAAAATACCGCCTCGCTGCGCTCACCAGGTCATTTTTTTACTGGTCAGGTGCTACTATTTTCCACTTTCAGAACTTGGCATCTCTGGGCTAGGATTCATTCGCTCTGTCATGTTTATACAGTTGCAAAATGCGTAGGTTTACGAACAAATTGTAAGTACAACTTGCTTTCACTTTCCTGTAGCCTTTTTGCATTAGCACTGCACACGTGGGTGACGTTGCTGAAGAGCTTGATCATCGCAGATAAACGGTTAGGGCGGATATGTGATGGGCGGATTACTGTGTAGGGGTCCCATAAGAACCCCAGACTAATGCTGTATGCTTCATGCAGGACTGTCAAGTAAAAACATTTGCTGTACTATGTGTTGTGTGTTTTTTTGTTGTTTTTTTTAAAAGCATATATATCCCCAGCATCTGTAAGAGAGGGCTTGTGTGTCAGGACCTGCCTGTGTTGCTCCTGTTCCTCTCTGCAAGACTGGGATGTTGCATACATTTGCAGCCTGTTCTGCAACTGGACAGGAAGTGTTTGTCAACACTCTATGCTCAGTTTGTTTACAACTCTTAGTGGTATATTTTTTTCAGGAAATAAATGAGAAAGAAATCGCAAATGGAACTTCTGACTAAAGCTTCAACAGAAGTGCCGAACAGAAAATGAACGAAAATTTAAATTAGCCTAGTACCAAAAATTCATATTTACATTGCTGGCATAGCTTGTAATGTGTACAGTATAAGCATGTTAGAATCCTTTTAATTGCCAAAAGATTAAACAAGTTTAAACCTTACACTCTATGCATCCCATTGTATAAACACTACAGCTGGCATCTCAATTTGATGTGAAATTCTTAACATTTCACACTTGGAAAATGTATTACATTTTAACTATTAACATGTCTAGTAGCTGATTAAAAATATATGTACCCGTCCACTAAATATTTTTATATGTATGCTGATCCTCCAAGGGTCCTCCTAGAATGGCTTGTATCCAGTTTCTTTCCCTATGTATTGGTCAAGTAATCTAGCTCTGTAGTGGGTATATTGTAACGCATCCAGTAACTGTCTGGTCTCCACAGGCGTCGGAGGTGGCCTCGCTGCGTGCTCTGGAGAGCCTAATGACCGAATTCTTTCACAGCTGCACCTCCAATGAACGCAAGAGGGAGATCGGTGAGTATCCTCAGTCTCACTCTTTCTAAACATATTGCAACACAATGTACAGATTGAGTAGATTTTAATCTACATGTCGCCATGTCTAGTGTCTTGACATACCACTGCACTTTAAGAAACCACAAAGTACAGTGTTTAATTAGATATGATAAATACAAATGATAAATGTTACTCTATGCTAAATTGCCATAGAGATTTGCCCACTCCTCATGTGAATTGGTGACTGAGGCTGTAAAGGACATGAGGTCTAATGAACATAAAAGATACCAGGGTAAACCAGACGAGCAGGAATACATACGATCTATAACGCTGTGTAACAGAACTCTATCCAGGGACCACATGAAACATTATTTTGAATAAGGGTGCCCCAGAGGTCCAGCAAAATATCTATTATAGGCTGACTGCTCAATGCACGTGGCTGATTTTGTGGTGCGGATTTGGTTTTGTCCAGAGCAGCTCCATATTGAATAGGTATTTGCTGAATGTTATCAAGATGGGAATATGAAACTAAATATTCTTCCACTGTTAGCTTAGACTGTAAGAATGCTGCTTAACCACTTCAACTCCAGATGTAAAAATGAAACCCCTTCCCAGGTACCAGGTTTTGAAAATAATAATAGTTTTCAAACTTGTAATTGCTATAAAATGTTAACATAAGATGAATAAAACACAAATAAATGACTTAAACTGTATTTCATTAACCCTTTATGCTGCGGAGTACTACATATCCATATTCAATATAGAGATAAAAACGTTTTTTTTAACAATGAAAACAAACGCTGTTAATAACGATAACAATAATAATCAGTAAACAATAATCAAATAAAAATCAAAACATCAAAATGTGTGCCATTATCGACTTGCTCTGTGCCATTTATTGAAATGTTCAATACAACAGAACCCGGGATTGACTTCGCAAGCACTGCACATTTTCCTTTTGTCTTTTGTTTTCATTTTTGTAGCAGACCCTGTACCTTTTATACGGTGTCTGCTTCGCAGTGTTGGAGGGATAGTCACAAATGCGTGTACACAGCTACTTTGCACAGTCATTGTGATGGGTCTGGCTGCCGCATTGCCTGTAAACAGTGTTGTGTTTTGATAGAATTTCGTCGCAGCACTGTCATTTCAAACCAAACAGCTTCCCGTTTGCAGCTGGCTTACCTGTAAAGTAGCTGCATGCTCTTCTGTTCGTACAGTTTGTATTGTTCTTGGCTTCATATATATATATATATATATATATATATATATATATATATATATATATATATATATATATATATATATATATATATATATATATATATATATATATATATATATATATATATATATATATATATATATATATATATATATATATATATATATATATATAGTACTGTGCAAAAGTTTTAGGCAGGTGTGAAAAAATGCTGTAAAGTAAGAATGCTTTCAAAAATAGACATGTTAATAGATTATATTTATCAATTAACTAAATGCAAAGTGAGTGAACAGAAGAAAAATCTAAATCAAATCCATATTTGGTGTGACCACCCTTTGCCTTCAAAACAGCATCAAGCATCAATTCTTCTAGGTACACTTGCACACAGTTTTTGAAGGAACTTCGGCAGGTAGGTTGGCCCAAACATCTTGGAGAACTAACCACAGTTCTTCTGTGGATTTAGGCAGCCTCAGTTGCTTCTCTCTCTTCATGTAATCCCAGACAGACTCGATGATGTTGAGATCAGGGCTCTGTGGGGGCCATACCATCACTTCCAGGACTCCTTGTTCTTCTTTACGCTGAAGATAGTTCTTAATGACTTTCGCTGTATGTTTGGGGTCTTTGTCATGCTGCAGAATAAATTTGGGGCCAGTCAGATGCCTCCCTGATGGTATTGCATGATGGATAAGTATCTGCTTGTACTTCTCAGCATTGAGTAGACCATTAATTCTGACCAAATCCCCAACTCCATTTGCAGAAATGCAGCCCCAAACTTGCAAGGAACCTGCACCATGCTTCACTGTTGCCTGCAGACACTCATTCGTGTACTCTCTCCAGCCCTTCGGCGAACAAACTGCCTTCTGCTACAGCCAAATATTTCAAATTTTGACTCATCAGTCCAGAGCATCTGCTGCCATTTTTCTGCACCCCAGTTCCGGTGTTTTCGTGCATAGTTGAGTCGCTTGGCCTTGTTTCCACGTCGGAGGTATGGCTTTTTGGCCGCAAGTCTTCCATGAAGGCCACTTCTGACCAGACTTCTCCGGACAGTAGATGGGTGTACCAGGGTCCCACTGTTTTCTGCCAGTTCTGAGCTGATGGCACTGCTGGACATCTTCCGATTGCGAAGGGAAGTAAGCATGATGGGTCTTTCATCTGCTGCAGTAAGTTTCCTTGGCCGACCACTGCGTCTCACGGTCCTCAACGTTGCCCGTTTCTTTGTGCTTCTTCAAAGAGCTTGGACAGCACATCTGGAAACCCATGTCTGCCTTGAAATTTCTGCCTGGGAGAGACCTTGCTGATGCAGTATAACTACCTTGTGTCTTGTTGCTGTGCTCAGTCTTGCCATGGTGTATGACTTTTGACAGTAAACTGTCTTCAGCCACCTCACCTTGTTAGCTGAGTTTGGCTGTTCCTCACCCAGTTTTATTCCTCCTACACAGCTGTTTCTGTTTCAGTTAATGATTGTGTTTCAACCTACATATTGAATTGATGATCATTAGCACCTGTTTGGTATAATTGTTTAATCATACACCTGACTATATGCCTACAAAATCCCTGACTTTGTGCAAGCGTACCTAGAAGAATTGATGCTGTTTTGAAGGCAAAGGGTGGTCACACCAAATATGGATTTGATTTAGATTTTTCTTCTGTTCACTCACTTTGCATTTAGTTAATTGATAAATATAATCTATTAACATGTCTACTTTTGAAAGCATTCTTACTTTACAGCATTTTTTCACACCTGCCTAAAACTTTTGCACAGTACTGTGTGTGTATGTGTGTGTGTGTGTGTATATATATATATATATATATATATATATATATATATATATATATATATACACACAATACTGGTCAAAAGTTTTAGAACACCCCCATTTTTCCAGTTTTTATTGAAATTTAAGCAGTTCAAGTCCAGTGAATAACCTGAAATGGTACAAAGGTAAGCGGTAAACTGCCAGAGGTTAAAAAAAAAAAAGTTTAGGTTACCAAAAACTGAAAAATAATGTACATTTCAGAGTTATACAAAAAGGCCTTTTTCAGAGAACAAGTAATGGGTTAACAACTTACAGCTGTTCTGCAGCAATGGAAGTAAATTAAGCCTTGAAAGTTGATGCTAACAATTCCTACAGGTGTCCCAACTTTTGTTGATTACTTACAAACTGTCTGTATAAAAGCAGTGTTGGAACAGACGGTGTTACTACACCCTCTTAAGCATTATTTGGACAGTATTGTACTGCAGGAAGTAGTATATTGCTATCATAATGGTGAGAAAAAGGCAATTAACAAAGGAAGACAGACAGACCATTATAACCCTTAAAAGTGTAGGTCTTTCCTTTAGAGAAATTGCAAAGAAAGCCAAGGTGTCAATGAGTACGGTTTCCTACACCATCAAAAGGCACTTGGAAACTGGAGGAAACTCTGACAGGAAGAGGTCTGGCAGACCCAAAGCCACAACAGAATCAGAAGACAAGTTTCTGAGAGTCAACAGCTTGCGTGGTAGGCGGCTCACAGGACAACAGCCTCAAGCACAGCTTAACACTGGTCGAAGTAAGCAAGTCTCAGTTTCAACTGTGAAGAGAAGACTTCGAGCTGCAGGTTTGACAGGTCGAGTGGCAGTAAGAAAGCCATTGCTAAGATGGCAAAATAAGAAAAAGAGGCTTGCCTGGGCCATGAAGCACCGCCAGTGGACTACTGAAGACTGGAAGAAGGTCTTATGAACCGATGAATCAAAATTTGAAATCTTCGGTTCATCACGCAGGGTTTTATGCGCCGTCGAGTAGGCGAAAGGATGGTTCCTCGGTGTGTGACACCAACTGTCAAACATGGAGGAGGAAGCGTGATGGTCTGGGGCTCTTTTGCTGGATCCAGAGTTGGCGACTTGCACAGAGTGAGTGGCACCCTGAACCAAAACGGCTACCACAGCATTTTGCAGCACCATGCAATACCCTCTGGTATACGCCTAGTTTGTCAGGGGTTCATCCTACAGCAAGATAATGACCCAAAACATACCTCCAGGCTATGTCAGAACTACCTTAGAAGAAAAGAACAAGACGGTAGGCTTCAAATCATGGAATGGCCAGCACAGTTTCCAGACTTAAACCCCATCGAGCTGGTTTGGGTTGAACTGGACAGAAGGGTGAAAGCAAAGCAACCTACAAGTGCAACACATTTGTGGGAACTTCTGCAACAGTGTTGGGAAGAACTTTCCGAACAATATTTGATTACCATTGTAGAAAGAATGCCACGAGTGTGTTCGGCTGTTATATCTGCAAAAGGTGGCTACTTTGAGTCAAAAATTTAGATTAAATTTTGTTAAACAAAACGATTCCATGATTTCTTTATCTCCAATTGTTTATTTGTTCTATGCTTTAATTTCAGAGTACATTGAGACATTAAACTGCGTAAATTTCAATAAGAACTGGAAAAATGGAGGTGTTATAAAACTTTTGACCGGTAGTGTATGTATGTATGTGTGTGTGTAATATATATATATATATATATATATATATATATATATATATATATATATATATATACAGTACTGTGCAAAAGTTTTAGGCAGGTGTGAAAAATGCTGTAAAGTAAGAATGCTTTCAAAAATAGACATGTTAATAGATTATATTTATCAATTAACTAAATGCAAAGTGAGTGAACAGAAGAAAAATCTAAATCAAATCCATATTTGGTGTGACCACCCTTTGCCTTCAAAACAGCATCAAGCATCAATTCTTCTAGGTACACTTGCGCACAGTTTTTGAAGGAACTTCGGCAGGTAGGTTGGCCCAAACATCTTGGAGAACTAACCACAGTTCTTCTGTGGATTTAGGCAGCCTCAGTTGCTTCTCTCTCTTCATGTAATCCCAGACAGACTCGATGATGTTGAGATCAGGGCTCTGTGGGGCCATATCATCACTTCCAGAACTCCTTGTTCTTCTTTACGCTGAAGATAGTTCTTAATGACTTCCGCTGTATGTTTGGGGTCGTTGTCATGCTGCAGAATAAATTTGGGGCCAATCAGATGCCTCCCTGATGGTATTGCATGATGGATAAGTATCTGCCTGTACTTCTCAGCATTGAGGAGACCATTAATTCTGACCAACTCCCCAACTCCATTTGCAGAAATGCAGCCCCAAACTTGCAAGGAACCTCCACCATGCTTCACTGTTGCCTGCAGACACTTATTCGTGTCACGCTCCAGCCCTTCGGCGAACAAACTGCCTTCTGCTACAGCCAAATATTTCAAATTTTGACTCATCAGTCCAGAGCAGCTGCTGCCATTTTTCTGCACCCCAGTTCCTGTGTTTTCGTGCATAGTTGAGTCGCTTGGCCTTGTTTCCAAGTCGAGGTACGGCTTTTGGCCGCAAGTCTTCCATGAAGGCCACTTCTGACCAGACTTCTCCAGACAGTAGATGGGTGTACCAGGGTCCCACTGTTTTCTGCCAGTTCTGAGCTGATGGCACTGCTGGACATCTTCCGATTGCGAAGGGAAGTAAGCATGATATGTCTTTCATCTGCTGCAGTAAGTTTCCTTGGCCGACCACTGCGCTTCACGGTCCTCAACGTTGCCCGTTTCTTTGTGCTTCTTCAAAAGAGCTTGGACAGCACATCTGGAAACCCCTGTCTGCCTTGAAATTTCTGCCTGGGAGAGACCTTGCTGATGCAGTATAACTACCTTGTGTCTTGTTGCTGTGCTCAGTCTTGCCATGGTGTATGACTTTTGACAGTAAACTGTCTTCAGCAACCTCACCTTGTTAGCTGAGTTTGGCTGTTCCTCACCCAGTTTTATTCCTCCTACACAGCTGTTTCTGTTTCAGTTAATGATTGTGTTTCAACCTACATATTGAATTGATGATCATTAGCACCTGTTTGGTATAATTGTTTCATCATACACCTGACTATATGCCTACAAAATCCCTGACTTTGTGCAAGCGTACCTAGAAGAATTGATGCTGTTTTGAAGGCAAAGGGTTGTCACACCAAATATGGATTTGATTTAGATTTTTCTTCTGTTCACTCACTTTGCATTTAGTTAATTGATAAATATAATCTATTAACATGTCTATTTTTGAAAGCATTCTTACTTTACAGCATTTTTCACACCTGCCTAAAACTTTTGCACAGTACTGTGTATATATATATATATATATATATATATATATATATATATATATATATATATATATATATATATATATATATATATATATATATATATATATAATTTGTAAAAGCTGAATGGCTTCCCGCAATATATCTCGGCCTTCTAAACGCCCACAGTTAGATTGGAATCGCTACATGATACGCAAATGGAGAAGAATGTCACCTGACCCTCCCCCAACATTCATTGCACATTTCACAGTACTAGAACTGCTTTAGAGAATGAAACCTGACACGCTACACTGAGAAACCGATCTTAGAATAGAATGGGAAACTTGACGTACACAGGTACGGCATGGTACTGTGAGTGGGTTTTCATTTGACGTGCTTGCGTACGTCCTGGTGTTGACGTGGTTAAAGAAGAGACATGCCTGGAAGGGTGGGGAGAAAAGGAAGGTCCTGAACCTGTTCAAATTAATTGCTACTTTACTACTGCTTGTGTTGGTTCTTTTATTGACATCTTGTAAAACGTGTGCGTGCGACTTACTTATCCTTCGGTACAAATTAGAAAATGTGATGTGCTGGTAGACTGAAAACCAAGTCTATAACAAAGTCTGACTCCTTTTTTTTTTTTTCTTTCCTCCATGGCAGAGGAGCTGTTGAATAACTTTGCTCAGCAGACGGGTGCATGGAGATACTGCCTGTACTTCCTGTCCAACACTCGGAATGAGTATGTCATGATGTACAGCCTGACAGTATTTGAGGTAGGAACTCCATCTTCACTGCCTTGTTCCCAGGGGGCTGTTACGAGTGGGGTAGGGGGTACTTTCATGAAATTCCTCAAAAGCCAACACCACTGGGTTGGTCTTGCGTGAATTGAACTGGTCTGTTACAGGCTGCAGCAAGCTTGTAATACTCACATACCAGTGAAGCTGCTGATTGACCTGTTATAAATATATAGACACGATCGAGCCCTATATCGGAACATGAAAGCAGGAGCGGAAAAATGTACTTTGTTGCGGGCGGGACTTGGTGGGCAAAAATTTAAGATTGAGGTAATTTGCGGGAGCAGTCTTGAAGGTCAGAGAATCTCATGTCTCGTTGTTCTGTATGGAATCGAAGATGAAACATGGCAAGTCAGACACTTGGAATAAGTTTGTTTTCAAATTAATAAATATTGTGCAATCAGTTGCTCTCCGTTTTGCTGAATTGAGTAGGCTATAATTGTTTCTTTATTTTGTGGAGTTTTGAGTAAAACATTTACACTCCTTATGTAACAGTGATGTCTATTATAGTAGCAAATGGAGTTGAAGTATTTTTGCTACATGGTTTAAGCAAGATTTTGTTTTACTCTGTGCCTGCTTGATAAAACTTAAATTCTGTCTGGATCCCATTTGTTAAACAGTTAAATAAATGAATGAATAACTGACCATTGTGTAGTTTTTTGTAGCATGGGGAAGATATTTGCATTTGGGCTCAGTCGGCGTGTTTTAAATCTGTGTCGTGGGTTTTTGCGGGTGGGAGTGGGATAAAAATCTAAGAAGATGTGGGAGTTGGTTTTCGGGGCAGGACAAGAGCGGGATTAAATAAATTCTCCTGCGCAGGGCTCTCAGACTTGACTGTTTTTTAAACGAGTGCTAACTAAGCAACAGTGTTGGCAACTCTGTCTTGTTTTAAATAGTGTTTTGTGTTTGTTTAATTTAAAACTCTGGTTTGATGGTTTAAATAAAGTTTGCTATTCATGAAAGTGTTCTAGATTAGTGTTTAACAATCTAGAAAGTTTGCTATTCATGAAAGTGTTCTAGATTAGTGTTTAACAATCTAGAAAATGTTCCAAGATTTGTTCCAATAGCTAAAAAACTAGACCACATTTTATATACCCTAATGTTATGATACTCAATGTGTGACCAAGAAGCTCTCTACACAGTTTCGTCACAATCAAAGTGGTTCTCAAAATGAATGCAAAACTCTGTGTGAAGTGTGTCCACTATATCCATACACAAGGACATGAATCCCCAGGGCAGATGAGAAATAAACATTTGTATCCCTAGTTTTAAGAGGAAGATGCAAGTTCCCCTGGTAGCAGGCATGGTTCATGCAGCCAGAATAGCCTTAAGGTTTCTGCATAGTCATGGTAAACCATGACAACATATTTGTTCTCCAGAACTGTTGCATTTAAAATTTGTATTGCTGGGAGGGAGGGGTGTCCCAGGACTGTGGTGTGCAGTGACAGAGGTGCTGAGGACTGCAAGCCTCAAGTCATCAGAACCGAACTGTTTTGGGAAAAAAACTATAGATGGAACAGTAGGTACTACTCTGTTCAACAGTGTCCTTATTAAGTATATTGTATTTAAAGCCTTCAAAAAGTAGCTTGTTGATGGCATACTCTAGAGCTGTCGGGTTCATCAGTGTGTCTGTATGTCACACTTAGGCCTACATTTCTTTTTTTACACCTACATACTGGATTAAAGTATTTTTCAAGATACTGATTGGTTTAATTTTGTAATTACAGCTGCGGCAGGGGGATATGTATGTTAGACATGTTTTTAAAGCCTGGTACTTTTACTGTAGTTACTGTCTTTGAGCCATGTGCAAACTTTTGTATGCCCTAAAGTTTGTGGCAGTACTTTGCAGAATGTTTAACAAGTTTTTATTTTTTGCATTTCACAATTCGCTGACCTATACAGAGCAAAGTGGGTTGGGCTTGATGTATTTCACTGCAGCCTGGAGATTAGACAAGGGAAGAGATGAACTGTGCAATGTGAGATAAAAAGGAGAAGTGCATTTTGTTAAGACACTGTATTGATGTTACATAAATGTAAAAGTAGGGGCTTTCAAATCTGTAACTGGGGCTTTTAATAAGCATTACAAAACAAACCCAGCTGTGCTTTGACTGACTGTTCCTCCCTGTGCTTTATCCACAGAACCTGATCAATAAGATGTGGCTGGGCTTGGCATCTCAGGATAAAATGGAGATCCGTAGCTGCCTTCCCAAACTGCTGCTGTCTGAGCATAAATCGCTGCCATACTTCATCCGCAACAAACTGTGCAAGGTGATCGTTGACATCGGCAGGCAGGACTGGCCTATGTTCTACCACGACTTCTTCACAAACACTCTGCAGGTACTCACTGCACAGTGTTCTCCGTTTTTAAACCAGGATTAACCTTATTATCCAAAGTTTTGAAATCAATACAACAAGCTTGCAACACTATTGTGATGAAAACCTTTTGGTTATTTGCTGTAGATCAAGTTAATTGGCTGCTTCCTAATTATTGCCAGTACTGTAGGCTCCTGCTCTGATTGCAGTTGGTCCCTTTGGAGTAAACCTGATGAGCAGAAAGTGATAATGCTGCTGGTGCTAAAAAATAAGTAAGGAATGGGGTTAAATAGGTTATTTTAACTGGTGAGTAATTAAATACATAGCATCAGTCCAGGGGTGTCCAATCATAGTCCTGGAGGGCTGTTCCACTCCAGGTTGAACAGGTAAAATTATATAATTAACTACTTCAGGGTCTGGATGGAGGTTTTAATTTGTTCAATGAATCAATTTAGAAAAATGTTGGGACAAAGTCGCGAAGTGGCCACCCCTGATCAATTCTCGGGTTAGAACAGGATTTACGGTAAATTCTTTTGCCTCGGTTTAAGGGGTCTGTCTTGTTACTGCTGAAACCAAAAGCTCGACAGTAACTCCTTATTCTTGTTAAAAGGGAAGAGTGAAGTAATATTGAATCGGTTGTAAACGAGCAGAAAACTTCTCTTTTAGTGTTGGGCTGACTTTTGTACATGCTTGTTATATAGACTCTGCCTTAGTGTTTAGAGTTTTTTGGTGTTTTGAAAGGAAATAGAATGCTATACTGAAGACTGGGGACTATTCTCTGCTTGGCCACAAAAATCTGTTTGATCACTAACCCATTTTCCTGCTTCTCTCAAATGGTAACAAGGATAGTAAAGAATAAATTGGCACTGAAGGTCATGCATTGGGTAACAGCTCACTGACGCAGCACTGAAATTGTGAAACTTAACAATACATAGTAAAATTCAAGCAGTGAAGTATAGCATTTTAGGCTTGCAGAGCTGTCATGGGTCAAAGGTAGTTTTATCCACTGTAAAAATAGGAAGCAGAGTCTGCAGATGGAGGCAAGGGAGTTCACAAGGTCTGTTTTGCTGCACTCCCACGTCAACTCTGTACAGTTAAAACCTGTTTTGAATTTAAGCCATTGCTGTTAAGCACGTAGGTCGTTTTTATGGCATTAAAGTCAGAGCATGCCTGTCATCATAAAATACCACAAGACCTGAAAGGGCCTTAAAAGTTTGTGCCTGAATGCTTCTACCTGTTCTAAGGATTCTTGAGAAAACTTTTGTCATTGCTCTGCTTTTGAACCGTAGATATCTAGGGAAATTAGAGATGGCAACAGTTAAATGCATTGCGCTTCAAATCTGTACTTTAGCACGCCTTGTAGATGGAGCAGCTCTGAAGCCATACAGACTTTGAGCTACCTAGAGGACCACAACTTACATGAATATACTTAATCTAAAGAATCAGTGCATGTTAAGTTTGCCTGGGTCTGTAGTTTTTAACCCCTAGCTGTCCATTTATTCAGCGCGTGTCAGGTCCAATTTATTTTCACACGCGCAGTTTATTTTAGACGCGCTGTTTAACCCTTTGCGGTCCTATGTCGGACCTGGTCCGACATTGCAATTATTCCTATCCGTCCAATGTTGGACCCTGTCCGACGACATAAAAAAAAACTGCAAAAAATGGGTTTTAGTCGTTTTTCTCCGAAAAGCCGAAAACCATTCAATGGCCAAGTGGGAGCAACGGAGCCGAGCAAAAAAAAAAAAGGTTGTATCTCATGAATAGTCATACTTGCCCCTGGCATCACATAGGGGCGGTCATAAGGAAACAAGCTGGCTGTTACTGCATCAGCGCTCAGAGAATATCACAGACATTTGCAGAGCTTTTTTCAGATGTTATAGTAATAAAATGACTTGGATCACATTATTGAGGCATTTGGTGATAAAACGAGTGATCATGAGATGATTGATCGGTATGTACGACATTATTATTATTATTATTATTATTTTTATTATTTATTTCTTAGCATATGTGAAAGCTGTAGCGGACGAAAGGGTGGGGCAGGGCAGGAGATGCCTAGTGAGTGCTTTGTTGATGTGCAGGGCCTTTTAAACACGTTTGACTGTGGGGGGAAAAAAAATACTTTTAAACAGCACGTCTGAAATTAACTGCGTGTGAAAATAAATTGGACCTGACGAGCCTGACACGCACTTAATAAATGGACTGCAAAGGGTTAAAAGTTTTTTGTTTTTTTTTCACAGTAAAACAGGTTTAAAAGGCACTGCATATCAACAGGACACTCAGTACTGCATCTCCAGCCCCGCCCCACCCCTTGTTCGCTATATTTTTCAGATACCTCTTAATAATAGTACATACCGATAAATCATCTCTTGATCACTTGTTTTATCACCAAACTCCTCAATAACACGATCCAAGTCGTTATTTTGTTACTATAACATCTAAAAAAAGCGCTGCAAATGTCTGATGTTTGAGCACTGGATGCGGAAGCAGCTGTCTTGTTTGTTTATGTCCGTGTTATCTATGTGGTGTCGGGGCTATCAGCATTCATGAGATACACCCTTTTTTTTTTTTTCTTTTTTTTTTTGGGGGGGGCTTCTCTCGGCTCCTATCAGGCTCCCTCGGCCATTGAATTGTTTTCTCTGCTTTTTCCTGAGAAAAACGACTAGAGACCTGTTTTTGCATCTTTTGATGTCGGACACCGGAAAGGGAAAATTGCGATGTCGGACCAGGTCCGACATAGGACCACAAAGGGTTAAACCCAGAACTCACTGCTGTTACTGCATTGTTTAAGCTCGGATCTGAGAAACTGCCATTTGATATGTTTCTAAACAAAGTTTTGGCCTCAAATGGATCCAGAGATAGAAGTTTGAATGTCAGGATCTGGTTGAACCCTAGACTGGGACCTTTTAATGACTTCTAAACCGCTAGTCTGATTTTAAGCTGTGGCTTTTACAATAAAAATCAACTGCAGGTAAGAAGTGCCAAGCTGACATGACCCTTCTCTGTCTCAACTTGCGATGGGAAAGCTAGCTTTGTGATGTCTGCTTGTTTGTGCTCCCCAGCTGATCCAGTCGCCTGCCATGGCCCCGTTGGGTCTGATCCTGCTCAAGACCACGTCGGAGGAGCTGGCTTGCCCGCGAGAGGACCTGAGTGTGGCGCGCAAGGAGGAGCTGCGCAAACTGCTGCTGGAGCAGGTGCCCACTGTCCTGGGCCTGCTCACAGGTGAGTTAAGCTGCGAGGCCTCCTGCCATCTGCCAGCAATCACGAGTGGCAAATTCCCTTTCAGGCTCTGGTCACACTTGTCTGTTTATTTTTATTTATTTATTTATTTATTTATTTATTTATTTATTTATTTTATTACCCAAAGTTTGATGGAGTGTGTTAGTTTTGTGATTAAATAAATTTAGAACTATACAACTTAAGGCTGTCAAGTATGTTAAATTGAATTTATTTATTTTTTTACAAAAATTGTGTGCTTCTGCAGGGATTCTGGAGTCAATCTGGGATAAACACAGTGTGACGGCAGCCACGCCCCCTCCCTCCCCCACCTCTGGAGAAAGTGGTATGGTCCTCTTGTGTAAAGATTCTCTCCCAGTTTTACAGCTCTAATGTCACTGTTGCATTCTTCCCTATAGTGTACTGAGTAAAGACTGTAAGCATTGTTATCCATATATTCCAGCTGTCAAGCCATGATCAAGAATAGTGCTGCAATTTTCGAATATTAATAATCTATCGATTTTAATACTTGATTATTCGATATAATCAAAATAGTTACTCCATTACAGAAAATGTTGCTTATTTTAAAGTCACACTACTCCTACCATCAGTAATATTGTAATCTAGTACCTCTTTCACCCAGACGGGTTATGACGGCTCAGAACCGGTACTGATGCAGCATTTTGGTCTGTGTGATTTGCCTGTACCATCACAGAGCCGTCATATTTTATGCCATCACTATTCAAACTGAATTCTGAGTCCTGATGTATACCGTCCCATATGAAATTTAAAAGTTAGGTTACGATGGTACATTTTGCAGTTATACCATGCTTTCCCTTATCTTACACCATAGTTTATTGATTATAATTTTATTTTACAATGATTTGCCATACTACTCTGTGCTTTTCCATGCTTGCCCGTGCATACTGTTTTTTCACTTTGTTTTACTGCACGTCACAAAGCTTTTCCGTTTTAAACTAAGATTATGCAGAGATGCGTGGTGTATTTGAAAATAGTAAACCAAGCAGAGGGAACATGCAAACAAAGTCAGACAGTTTAGACAGTCAGACAGTCTTTCTTGCCTGACTTGCCTTCTGCGCTGCAGGCAAACCCGTGGGGATGTTTTCTCTTAAGGTGTTCCGACAACGAGCCTGTGCTGTTGTGGATAGTTCTTTCTTGCATATTTTGCAAGACCCCCTTTCATGCTAAGGGTTTGTAAAGTAATCCCATGCCTTTGAGGTTTTAGTTATGAATTTGCAGCTGAACCTGTGTAAATAAAAATAAATGCGCATAAAAATAGTCATTTAATATGGTAAAATAAAATGGGGGCGGGGGGGGCGGCATGCATAATTAGATAAACTAATAGCATAATTCTTTGACTACTCAATGAAATACTATTACAACACAGTGGAACATACTAGGACCTCTCCATGTTTTGTTTTTAGTTTCAGTTCTGTTTGTCTGCACTGGATAGTCCCACCAGCAGTCCTGTGATTCTCTGCTCCTAGTCTGTGTCATACATTAACGCAGTGGGCTCACTGCACTGTGCTATTCTTCGAATAGAACATACGCATTACAGATTTAACCTGTCATTTATTTGATTCTTGGCTATAGATATTAGTTTCCCAGTAATTTAGGATATTGTTGCTACAGTTTATCAGTTTCATTAAAAAAATATAATGCTAATCTCTTACATCCATTGATCTTTTAACTCAATAACTTTTGTATAGCGGGTTTAGGGACTCCATATAAGCCTTGCATTCAATATTGTGTTTGAAGGGGTAGTATGAATTCAGAGAAAATCTGACATGATCTACAGCAAAATATATAAGAATGTTGATGATCAAATGATAAATGCTTGTTCCACATATAAGGCATTTCCCTCCGCTGTAGGAGACCTGTTAAGCAACCTACTGCAAGGCCCGTACTACTCCAAGCTGCTGTCTCAGCCCATCCCCATGCTTAACTCTGAGAGTGAGCACCTCTGCTCCCTGGCCCTGGAGAGCCTGGCACACCTCTTCAGCTGGATCCCCCTGTCCACTAGCATCACACCCGCTTTGCTGGACACCATCTTCCACTTCGCCCGCTTTGGTTGCGATGCGCGAGGGGGTAAGGGCAAGCTGAGCAGCACCTCTGTGAACGGCAGCACACAATTACCAGGCGGGCCGAGGCTGGGCGTGCTCGCCATGACCTGCGTCAATGAACTCATGTCCAAGAACTGCGTGCCCCTGGATTTCGAGGAGTACCTCCTGCGCATGTTCCAGCAGACCTTCTTCCTGCTGCAGAAGCTCACTCGGCAGAACAACACCCACACAGTCAAGAGCCGCCTAGAGGAGCTTGACGAGAGGTAAAGGCAGGGAAATGCCCCCACCACATAGCTCCCCTCGATAAGGGTCTCTTTCATTGTTTCTAAATTCTCTCAGGGTGTTTCTTTTAAAAATAATGGCAATGTTGGAGTAGTTAATTCCCGGGGGCTCCTCAATTCTGTGTCTCCATTTGGGGGTCTGCTTTTTGCAGGTGCTGTTCTTAGCTCACCCTTGAGTATGCTGAGCAGCAGGGAGGGCCAGAGAGAGAGTGTAGGTCGGTGTGACGGGTGAATAGCTGGCCTGGAGCCTTCAGAGCAGCTTTGTGTAGCAGTGTGAAATGTCATGTTTTGTGTCATCATTTTGACTGAGATGAAGCAGGTTCTAGGAGTCATGTGGAATTCCAACCAGCCCAAATACTTCCCTTTACCTGCGATGCAGGAAAGCGATACGGGAGCTGTGTACAACTCCTTGGTGTGAGTGGTAAAATGAGATTGAAAATAGTCTGGAAATTAAAGATCAACAGCCCAGAATCAAGTACCTTTTGAGAGTTTGTGCTTTTAAAGCCTAAGATGTTTGAATAGTCTGTTGGGTTTGTTTATTTCTTCAACACTAAAGCTAGCAGACCCCTAATAAAATAAACTGCTGATGAAAAATGTACAGAGAGGGCATACTTATGTCTAGGGAGCGTATCTTCATCCTCACATGCTATAATCTAGTGAATGAATCCACTGTTAAAGCAGTTTATAGCTGCCAGTTTAATGCAACAGGGATTTAATGGAAATTCTAGTCCCATGTGTATAGAATTGTAAATGAATAGCTACACAACTTGCAAATCAGTCTCAAACTAAATAGCAAATGCTGACTACAGCTTGTACCTTTTATACAGACCTCCCAAGTGTAAATTACAATCGAAACTGAATAGCACAAATAGCAGTCCCTTGATTCAATTCTCTGACTTGGATGTTCATATATGCATGCTCGTTCAAAAGGCTATGCGGCACAAATCTCTTCGCACCAGTATGAGGAGTCCGGGCTTTTTAGCAACCAGTATCCTATGTTAACTTCACTTCACTACTCCAGAAGTGCGCATACAGCAGCCTTTTTATTAATGAAATAGGCCGTTAATTAGCTTAGCCGACCAAAGTAGGGGAAAACAGTATTTTCTGTTACATGAAATGGAATGGATCCCTTTCGATGAGATTTGAAGGAAGTTGGCATGCAGGGAAAATGAGGCGCTGCAGGGAAAATGAGGCACATGCCCAGTTTCCAACAAAGCGTCTCAGGCAAGCAGGCTAGAGCCTTTCTGGACCCTATGTTAATCTTTTTGCGTTCATTGGTTAAGTCGCTCTTGACTAGAATTTATTTTCTGCTGTATTTCAGGTGTGTTTGGAGTGAAGGGTTACCTGTCTCGTAGGTCATTTTGAAGTGGTTTATTTGTTGTAAAACATTATTTTTTATTTTTTTTGGTAACTGGCTGCTTTTGAGAGATTCTAAATGAGTGTCCCTCATTTTACATTTATGATTTTTTTAATTAATATTCTAAATCGCTTGTGGTTTTTTGTGTGTTTCTGATCTGTTCCTTTTTTTTATCTTCATATATGTTTTGCTCTGCAGCTACGTGGAGAAGTTCACAGACTTCCTGCGCCTCTTTGTGAGTGTCCATTTGAGACGGATTGAGTCTAACTCACAGTTCCCAGTCGTGGAGTTTTTGGCACTTCTGTTCAAATACACTTTCCACCAGGTATGGCTACTGTTAAACTGGGTCAACAACATCAGCTTTTGAAATTCTGCAGTTTTGAATTGTTTGGCATCACAAACTGGTAGGAGAGATTTTAGTGCCCCTTTTCTATACAGTTGTGTTGTGTATTTGCAGCCCACTCACGAAGGCTATTTCTCCTGCCTGGATATCTGGACCGTTTTTCTGGACTACCTGACCACTAAAATCAAGAGCCGGTTGGCAGACAGAGACACAGTCTTAAATAGGTAAGATTCTCAAAATGAGGGGGGAAAAAAAAAATACAAGACCTGTTTTAACATGCACATCATGTTCTTGCATAGTTTTTGCAGCCTGGTGTTTCCCAGAATTCCAGTTTTCCAATACCAAAAAGACCATAAAAATGTATTGCTCCATTTGAAAGTAATGTTTGTTCTTTTGATTTGTCTTGCATTTTGAGTTTTCTTTTACCCTGTTCACACTTGTATCAAAGATATTGGCAATTTATTTTCGATTTCGAACATTCCGATCCCACTTTATCCTAACTCATTTTTCAACAGCAGTACAAGACCGGTACTGTTGCGATATACCTGTCCATGTTTAAGCTGGTTGATATCGATACACTTACATCAAAGATATTCTGTATACACCAAGATACTTAACTCCACTCTATGGGGGCCTCTGTCGTGCTGCGAGCAAAGGGTTGGGAGAAGCTTTTCTATTGAGTCAATGGAGTGCTGTCAGATTGATCTGCTTTGAGCTATTTTATCGATGTTTAAACACTAAAACACTTGTGAAGCCTATTTTACTCTTGCCCAGAATGTCTTGACGAAAAACATACCCTGTGGTAATGATGATCTATACAAAAAATGCACTTTTCTGGACGCAGTACCAGAGATGTTGCATGCGCAAAAAAGAGATGAGTGTTTCACACAGTATAGGCAGGTGCAATTATAACATTTTATTTTCAATAAATTGGATTTATTGGTATTGGCCATCATTTTTTTATATGTTTTAGTTTATTCTATTTAGTTTATTATACCATTTATTCAAATTTCATGTCTATTATTTACTAGTCTAACTTATCTGTAAATACAAAAACAATAATTTAATAAAACAAGCATAACGGATGTAAAGGCGGAGTTCAGAATCTTGGTGATATCTTTGGTGTAATCCACCTGTCCACACTTCATCTGTTCCAAGTCATTTTGCAACTGTACTGGTATGAAACATGCTCTTCACTGGGTTTCGTATCGATACGGTTATACCGGTTTGATGCTGGTACCAACTCCAGTGTGAACAGACTTTTCAATACTGTTCAGCAACAATACCAATATAAAAATGCAAGTGTGAACAGGGCTTTTCTTTTGACAAACGCTAACCACTGACCACGTAGCCTCCATCTGCTGTGTAAGAATGAGATAAGAAAGTGAAAGTCGCACTGTAGTTAGCATAAGTGTAAAGAAGGAAGGATGTTTCGGGATTCTCGATGCTGAAGTGACACTGGGCAGAATGTGGGGCAGAGACTCTTTGAACACTGCAGCTCACCCTTCTGCTTAGTTCCCATAGACACAGGAAATTGTAAAGATGTGTTTTTGTTTTTTTTGAAAACCCCACAGTGGTGTAAGTGACTGCTTTTCACTTAACAGTTTTTTAAAAGCCAATCGCCCAACCACTTCCTTATACAGGTCCCCTGTAGTCTTGCAGCAAGACGCTGAGTTGCTAGAACAGGATCAACCAGAATAGCAGTGCTGATTTAAATATTTGCTGAAGGGGTTGCTTTTGGCCACACTGTTCATTTAAAGGCTTGATGTATAATGCAGTGTTCTGCATCCTCTTATCTGGGTCAAACATTCCTAGTAATTTGTTTTAACAGGATATTTTATTCGTTCTGTACATTGTCCTTAAATAACAAGGAATTGATTGCAAATAACGTATTTGCTCCAACTACTACCTATTTAAAAAAAACAAAAACAAACAAACAAAAAAAAACACCCAGTGGTACCTATACAGTAACGCTGCCACAGTGGACAATGATCTTAACATGAATAGTTTCTCTTATCTAGGTAGCAATTTGTGTTCACTGTAGCCATCCCTTTGTGAGCATTCCTGCTACTGAGGATACTTGAGGCGATATTGGAGCGCCTACTCTGCCAGCCATTCTAGAGGGAGAGCCTTTATTGTGCCGTGTCTGTCCCCCAGGTACAAGGACGCACTGGTGCTCTTGCTCAGAGAGGTGCTGAACCGGATCCAGTTCCGCTACAACCAAGCCCAGCTGGAGGAGCTAGACGACGAAACACTGGATGATGATGTAAGCAAGAGACCCCCAATCCAATGTGTACAGAGACACTATGCATAGCTTAGCAATGAATCTTGACGGATATTCATGTAAATTTGGCAAGTCGTATTGAGGATACAAGCCATTCATGTGTTGGTCAGCATTGCATGATCAAACTATTCTCTTCTCTATGATCTTCCTCCTGCTACCTGCCAAATACTTCTGCAGTGTGTGTTCCCCAACATACATGGGAAGAGGTTAAGGGTCGCTGTACATGACTTTCATGGCACTTGATTGATGTTAGATTTTTGAAACCTGGTAGATGTTCAAACAGACTTGAGTTGCCTTCCGCAGTGAATGAAGAGAAACCCTAAACCAGGGGTGTTCAATTCCGGTCCTGGAGGGCCGGTATCCCTCCTGGCTTTTGTTCCAGCTGTGCTCTAAATTACTTAATTAGACCAATAATTGGTAATAATTGATCCAATTAAGTAATTTAGGTCAAAGTTGGTACAAAAGCCAGGAGGGACACTGGCCCTCCAGGACCGGAATTGAACACCCCTGCCCTAAACCATTCAGAGTGGCTTACCTGGTAAAGACATCATCCTGATACGTGCATGGTGAGCAAAAAAGAGATCAGAGTTTCACACAGTACAGACAGGTTCAGTTTTAAAACTGGATTTATTGGAATTAGCTGTCAGTTTTTGTGTTTTAGTTTAACCCTTAGCGGTCCATTTATTCAGCGCGTCTCAGGCGCATCGGGTCCAATTTATTTTCACACGTGCAGTTTATTTTAGATGCGCTGTTTAAATATTCACAGTAAAACAGGTTTAAAAGGCACTGCATATCAACAGGACACTCAGTACTGCATCTCCAGTCCCGCCCCACCCCTTGTTCGCTGTATTTGTTACATACCTCTACATAGTAGTGCATACCGATAAATCATCTCCTGATCACTCGTTTTATCACCAAACTCCTCAATAATGTGATCCAAATCATTATTTTATTACTATAACATCTGAAAAAAGTTCTGCAAATGTCTGATATTCTTTGCGCTCTGGATGCAGAAGCAACTATCTTGTTTGTTTATGTCCGTGTTATCTATGTGGCGTCGGGGCTATCTGTATTCATGAGATACGCCCCTTTTTTTCTTTTTGTTTGCTTTTTCGGCTCCTATTGGTCTCACTTGGCCATTTGAATCATTTTCTCTGCTTTTTCCGGAGAGAAAAAACGACAAGAGACCTGTTTTTTACATCTTTGACAGGGTCCGACATTGGACTGGAAAGGGAAAATTGCAATGTTGGACCAGGTCCCACTTAGGACCACAAAGGGTTAACCATTTATTCAGATTTCACTTCAGTCATTTACTAGTGTAACTTATATGTAAATATACAAAAACAATAATTTAATAAAACCAGCATGAAGGAAGTAAAGGCAGAGTTCAGAATCTTGGTGATGTCTTTGGTGTAAGTGTGCTATGCATGCCTCAGACTCGTCCATTCTGTTTTCATTCCAATCCACCTGTCCACACTTCATCTGTTCCAAGTCATTTTGCAACTGTACTGGTATGAAACGTGCTCTTCACTGGGTTTCGTATCGATACGGTTATACCGGTTTGATGCTGTTACCAACTCCAGTGTGAACAGACTTTTCAATACTGTTTAGCAACAATACCGGTATAAAAATGCAAGTGTGAACAGGGCTTTTCTTTTGACAAACGCTAACCACTGACCACGTAGCCTCCATCTGCTGTGTAAGAATGAGATAAGAAAGTGAAAGTCGCACTATAGGTAGCATCAGTGTAAAGAAGGAAGGATGTTTCAGGACTCTTGATGCTGAAGTGACACTGGGCAGAACGTGGTGCAGACTCTGAATACTGCAGCTCACCCTTCTGCTTAGTTCCCATAGACACAGGAAATTGTAAAGATGTGTTTTTGTTTTTTTGAAAACCCCACAGTGGTGTAAGTGACTGTGCTTATCACTTAACAGTTTTTTAAAAGCCAATTGCCCAACCACTTCCTTATACAGGTCCCCTGTAGTCTTGCAGCAAGACGCCGAGTTGCTAGAACAGGATCAACCAGAATTTTAAATATTAGCTGCAGTGGTCGCTTTTGGCCACAGTGTGCATTTAAAAGCTTGATGTATAATGCAGTGTGCTGCATCCTCTTTGATCTTCCTCCTGCTACCTGCCAAATACCTCCGCTGTGTGTGTTTTTCCCCCAGCATACATGGGAAGTGGTTAAGGGTCGCTGTACATGACTTTCACGGCACTTGATTGACTTTAGATTTTTGCAACCTGGTAGATGTTCAAACAGACTTGAGTTGCCTTGAAGAGAAACCTTAAACCGTTCTCAGAGTGGCTTACCTGGTAAAGACATCATCCTGATACGTGCATGGTGAGCTTGCCAACATCTGCTGTCAAGCTTCTGAGTATGAGGAAGCTATTGGAGAGAAACTCAAAACAAGTGCTGATATATCTGGTTAGTAGTTCTGAAAGGACTCATTCAGCTTGTATAGTACCAGTAGATGTCCAATAATTTGAGTAATCCAAGCATACACAATGAACATGAGGATTTGCATTTGTAGTATGAATCGGCACGTCTGTGCAGGTTGTTCTCGCGGCTCCTCTTCATTTCTCTTCATCTCCACAGCAACAGACAGAGTGGCAGCGCTACCTGAGGCAGAGTCTGGAGGTCGTGGCCAAGATCATGGAGCTGCTTCCCTCACACGCCTTCTCCACACTGGTAAATTATATATTTCTTCATTCAAACAAGGATGTAGCGATTCCTTTTAAATGGTGCTGCCAACATTTAAGAGAAGTAAATAAGGACTAAAATTTGCAAAGAAATGTACACATCAACTTGATAGGTGTTTGTGCATCACATGGAAATTGTTTGTGGATGTAAAATTAATAAGTGACTGCTGTCCTTTTTTTCTAATTCTCCTGTAAGTCTTTCTAAGGGTGGATTACTAGCAAAATAAACTTACTAAAAATAACGTATTATACTAGGCCAACAAGGGGAGAGCCTGTCTCTGGAGATATTGCCAGTCTTTTTTAGTGGATTTTCCTGAAGTATGCCTATGCCCAGCTGGAAAACAAGACTCCTATTGCCTAACTGTACTATTGGTCTTGTCTGCATGTGATAAACAACAAGCAAATTGAGTAGGCAAACATAATTGCAAATGCCTTCAGTGTTTTGTCACTTCTACAGAAGATGCAGAATGTTCACATGCAAACCAGCCTGGTGTTGAGATACTTTTAAAAGATTGATCTATCTGACAGTTCTTTGTTAGAAAAGTCGGAGATCTACAGAACATTGAGTGTCCTGGTTCTCATCCTTGTCCTGTTTTCTGCTTTCAGTTCCCTGTGCTGCAAGAAAACCTGGATGTGTACCTGGGGCTGCAGCAGTTCATTGTCACATCCAGCACAGGTGCGGCACGAATCTTAGAGAATTTATAATCCCCAATAACAGCCAATATGATTCTGTATAAGGGAATTTAATCTAAAAAAAAAAAAAACAGGTCTACATATGGGGACATCCCATTATTCTTAATGGATCTGTATCATACAGTATTGCAATGACTAGGAATTTATACAGTATTGATCATTTTACCACCTTGTTGCTATGACCTAACCCATATGTAAAAGGTGCTGTAGGATAGCACTTCATTGTCAAAAAGGAGCGTGTTCAACCTCAATAGTGATTGCTTGCCAATCCCCATATAAATAGTGTCGGGGCCCAGCAGTAAAATGTGTTCGTCTCTCCCTACAGCACGGAGGCTGAACATCACTGCGGAGAATGACTGCCGGCGGCTGCACTGCTCTCTGCGGGACCTGAGCTCCCTGCTGCAGGCTGTGGGGAGGCTGGCGGAGTACTTCTTTGGAGACGTGTTCGCTGCCCGCTTCAACGACGCCCTCACTGTGGTGGAAAGGTGATCTGTATTTTCTCTTTAATTAGCTACACCCAATTGTGCATAAGAGTTCTGTAATTTCTATACAGGGACTTGGAGAATTATAGCCTGGTATGTCATGTTTTTGTGGTTTTATTTCCCCTGGATTCTAAGCCACCTAATTTCCTTACAAAGAAGACTAGTCTTAATGAGTTCTGAGGCTGGTATTGCTCTCTCAGCCAGTCAGTTTGAGCATGTAATTCCCTTAAGTGCCACTAGTAGCCAGCCACCAGATAGCAGTATTTCACCTTCAGGCAGGTTGTTCTTTCTAGAGGTCAAGTTCACGGTAATACACAATTATTTGGAAGGGGGGGCTTTTAAAAAAAAAAACGGATAACCTTGTTTGGAAAATGCCTAATAAGTGATGCAATATATGCTGTTTCTTTCTCTTGATGTCTGAATTTGTCACCTGTAACATGCATTGTTTGCACTACAATGATTAAGTTTGTGTACTGTGTTAATCCTTACCATTTATTTTATATCTTGTTTTTTTCTCCTAGGCTGGTGGAGGTGACGTGCTACGGCTCTCAGATCAGTCTCTACGATTTAGAAACTGCTGTGCCATCTGTGCTCAAGCCAGACCTCATTGATGTGTGAGTACCCCACTGAGCTGCTGTCATATCTACCTTCTGTGTTAAGAGCAGAACTTGATTTGGCTGTGGTGCATATGCAAAGCACAGTCTGGCAATGGCTAACCAATAGATTGATTTAAGCTGTAAAAATAAAACACGCTGTAACTTATTTTAAATATCATACAGCTGTCTGTATTTTGGTCTTGTCACTTGTCAATAAATACAGGCTATTTTTTACTAAACAGGAGAAAAATACTTAAATAGTTCAGCCCTCCATGCAGATTAACATAACCTTGTCATTTTTGGAAGTGTGTTTGGGGTGCTGCACTGGTTTGTAAGGAAGTGAAGAGTGACTGCCCCTCTGTTACAGCCATGCCCAGTCCCTGGCAGCCCTGCAAGCCTACTCTCACTGGCTGGCCCAGTTCTACAGCGAGGTGCAGCGACAGAACCAGGAGCGATTCGTGTCTCTCATCACCTCTGCCATGGACGCCACCACATCCCTCATCAGTTCGAAGGTGCAGCTACTTTTGTAAATCTTTATTTTAACCTAAAACATTCTAAATTGCTTACTAGGCCTGGCACAGGGCACCATCTCCTGTTTTTAGTCCATTATATGGCAAATCTTTGACATACAAAATTTAAGAAATAAACTTGCAGTTACAAGTCTACCTATCTGTTTCTGAAGCTTGTTATACTAGTGGTTAAATTCATTTTTGCAGGTGTCTTATTTTGTTAATCATTTTGATGCAACACTCACAAGTGTTTGTACCTTGTGCTGTTTTCAGGTGCCAGAGAAGCTGTTGCTGTCAGCATGCCATTTGCTGGTGTCCATTTCCACAACGGTTCGGCCAGTGTTCCTGGTGACGGTGCCGGCAGTGCAGAACTTGTTCAACCTCATCACAGACAGCTCTGCTCGACGGCTCCCCCCAGAGGTAAGCAGCCTACACTGAAGATCTTGTAACGTCTGTACAGAGCACATGGACTTCCCTCCTCTGAATTCGTCCTCGTCTGGCTCGTCCTAAGCTATGGCAGCACTTGCTGTTGAAATTCAAAACCACTTGTTTGGTATCCAGTGAAGCAGAATGCACACTACATTTGAAAGAATGGGACTAAACCAGGAATCCTGATTTTAGTTTAAATGGCTTTAAATGTTTCAAGCCTGTTAAGTGTGGTGTCTTGTTTATTGCCAGGCCCAGGTGTTGGTGTGCAGGGCTCTCTCCAACATGCTGCTGTTGCCCTGGCCCAACCTCCCTGAGAATGAACAGCAGTGGCACACGCGATCCACCAACCATGCCAACCTCCTGTCTGCCCTGACCCGCCACTACCGCCTGCTGCGGGGCAGCGCCAGCCTGCAGCCACGCAGAGTGGGTCTCGAGGACAGTAAGTCTTCACCTACCATCGCATTCATCACTCAAACCATGCCTGTGTCACGCTTTTCATATTTTGTATTCTTTCTAGAGCGGATTATCCAATTACTTAGTGCTTGTTCATGACAATATCCTTGGTCGTGGTGCTCTTATCAAGTTATGGGTTATTGTTGTCAAGTCCATTATTTTAAACTTTGGATGTTCAGCTGTTACGAGATGTTGTATAACCGCACTTAATAAAAAAAATAATGTATAAATTTTAGTGCTGGAATGAATATGGAATTTTCATGTTCAGATATTTGTTAAAGATTCAGATTAATTTGGATATTTATTTGCAAAAGGTAATAAAAGCCATTATATGTAACACATTTTTTAAAGTAGAAAAATAGTACATAAGTAGACAACGCATTTTAAAATATGATTAATTTATGAACATTACTGAGGCTTTTTGTAGCTGCTGAAGCTAACTGAACAAGTAAGACTTATTTCAATAAATATTTACTTGGTTTGCAAAAAAATGTGGAACAGGTGCTTTAGTAGAATTAAATAAATAATAATAAAACTCAGTCTATGTAGTAGCAAGTCACAGGGATGTAGGACTTGTTTGCTACACTTTGTCCAGGTATCTGTTGCTTCGGCAAGAAAAGCCATGTTTTCCAGTTTGGATGTCGATGCTTTTATTCTATCGGTGTGCTGCCTTTTAATCCTTTCAGTAATTGTTTTGCGATGGCACCTTGTACTCTGGTTCAAGGTAATGCAGCAGCTTGATTTTAAAGGCTTGTCTTCAACAATACTGAGTGGATACCTTCCCTGGACAAGGAAGTGGACTACCTTGCTTGTTTCGTCCTTGCAGGATTGTGTTAGCAGTGTGTTTTTTTGCAAAGTCAGTGATGGTCTTCTGGGCTTTATCTGGTTACTTTTGTAAAGTATAGCATGCAACTGTTTCACATATTCCTGCAAACCTGGTATAATGGATTCGCTTTTCTCCAGATTTTTACATTCCACAACATTTTGTTAATCTACTTTTTTTATATAGAAACCCCACCCATCTGAGTTTTGTGTAACTCCTGGTAACTTGATGAATTGGCGCAAAAATGCTGTGATGTGGATTTCCGTTTTCTATGTTATGTAAATTCTGGGGTACATTTTATTTTTGCCTTCGAATACGTGTTTTTAAAAAAAAAGAAAAATGTAATTCGGATATTTGTCCCTAGACTAATTTTGTATCTTCAAAACTACCTATCTAATTCGGATGCATGTTTTTTTCCCAAAAATGGATGCAGAATTTCTGTCTTGTGACTGGTTATGCTAATGAAAGCTAAAAGCCCAGTTTCCTTTTCTTTTTTTTATATAAGAAGTGCAAATGCATAAGCACATTTTCTAAAATCGTTATAATACTAGCAACAAACAGGTGTTGCAGAAAGGAACATTGAAGTTATTGCTAGTTTTTTATACCATTCATTGTATTTGGCTTAGTTTCCACTTAAAACCCCTTGATCTTCAGAACTGTAGGTCTCAATTTGATCAAACTTTGCTTGAATTTATTTTATTTAACTACTATGGATGTAGATAACCAGACAAGTGAAAAGCATTCAGTATTTAAAAAAACAAATTGCTGTCCTTTTTTAATGTTAATTTGAAAATGTTTTCAGCAAAGACCTCTTTACTGTTCAAGCATTGTTAAATATTTAAGAAGCTACTGCCTTACCAGGGCCATAAATTGACAATGAAAATGTTGTAAAACTAACAAATGCAACTGATTAGTCACGTAATCTCGACTTTTCATTAAACCTAACTCGGGATATGTATTTCTTTGTCGTGTTTAACCAGATGTAACACTTTGCCCAGGACTACAACCCCACAGTTCATTGCAGAGAACACATTTCTAAGGAAACTAAGAGCTGAAAAAACATTGTTTCATATCAAAGAAAGGCAAGAATAAATTAGTTTGGGTTAGTTTGATCATGACAGGTTCTATATTAAGTCATTGTTATTGTGTGTAAACAAGTGAAACTTGGGGACCACATTGTTTTGTATTGAGTAATAACATGTTTTATTCCTTCTAATTAATATACAACCACTTCAAATTTCTTCAAGGTACTTACTCTGAAAATACCCTGGTCTTTACACTCAATCCCTGTTGCACTTTATTGACTGTTGTGCTTGACCTGTTTAGAAACTGTCATGCCTGCTATGTGGACTGCTATCTGCAACCTAAACACAGAGACCAGACCTTTTAAAGAACCATGCATCTTAAGAATAGCCCTTATAATAAATTATAAGTAAATAATTCATAGTTTATATCTTGATGTCCTGGTTGCTTGTTTTGCTGTAAACACGCCACTTCTCATGTTCAGTTTTCATGGCGTGGGAGTAAGCAGTGTTTTCATAAGTGCTTTTCCTGTCCTACACCTTTTTATATGCTAATGACATCTAGAAAGCAAACCATGCAGGGACTGTTTTATAGACATGAACACAGCACTCTGGGGTTTGACAATTACCGAAACAATCTGTTTGAACAGTACACTGCTGAATCAGAGTTTAACTTTACCTATTCAGAATAAACCATTGATATTCTATAAAGTGCTCGGACACATCAGGTTCATACAGTGAACCTCAATTCAAAAAATTTAAGGACAAGTGCAACACATCCGACAGGCAATAAAGCATCATTTACATCCAGAGCGCCCTTCGAAATACTAATACAGCAGTGATGTACCAAAATAAACTGCACAAGTAAAATGAAGCAAAAATACAAAATGCTTTTAGGGACAAATTTAGTTTAAACATTTACGGCTGGTTATACAGACCTTGATTAGCAGTAACCTTGGACAACCTAATGTTACCTTCGGTAAGCTAGTCCAAGACTACTGCTAATCGGGTGCTATGAAAACAGCCGTCAAACATTTAGTAGCCGTAAACTAAACTGGACCTCCCTTCTCGTTACCGATACCTGTTGCATTGCAGATGGCTGTATCTTGGAGTGGTAACCCTTCTCTAAATTTGCGGTGTGGTTCTATTTTGCCAGCTGCAGAAGTTAATCGTTGTGAAATGTTTTCACCTACCTGTAATGTGGCAGTTACATTTTTGCTATTTGTTTATTTAGCAGACACCTTTTATCCAAGGCGACTTAGAGACTAGGGTGTGTGAACTATGCGACAACTGCAGAGTCACTTACAACATCTCACCCGAAAGACAGAGCATAAGGAGGTTAAGTGACTTGCTCAAGGTCACACAGTGAGTGAGCCAGGATTTGAACCGGGGATGTCCTGGTTACAAGCCCTTTTCTTTAACCACCGGACCACACAGCCTCCTTTTTGGGAGGATAAGTATGCAACAATCTTTGTTCCAACAGTGCTTCCTGTCTTCAGTTTCAAATTGAATGTAGAGCATCAACTGATGGTGATTGAGATAATACAGAGAAAGTAATAAGTATGATGGTTGCCATTGCTTTTCCCTAATGTCTGTTGTGGATTTTGCAGTGAAAGCCATTGTCCACCAGACCCTGCGAGTTCTGAAGGATGTCGTTGACAGCATCTCTGGGGAGTCGACAAAGTCACGGCAGATCTGCTACCAGTCTCTGCAGGAGTCGGTGCAGGTCTCTCTGGCACTGTTCCCAGTCTTCATTCACCAGCCAGGTACAGCACACCTGCAATTGGGGGCGTAGGCAGGATTTCGGTCTGGGGAAGGTGGGAAATGCAGAGCTTTTTTTGTAATGAAATGTAGTGCAGTCTCAATGTTGTTTTGAGACTGCTCCTTTTATTTAAAGCCCATAAATGTAATGGTTCTAAGCAAGAAACCGTGCATGCTCAGTTTGTTAGGACAATTAATTCCTAGTGACCTATATTCTTTTGAAATACCATACCTGAAATCTCATAATAAAATAATTATCAAACTGGGCCTTTTTGTGTTATTTTTGATGTATATTCTGACTTGCTGTCTCTTCCAGATGTGACAGATGAGATGCTGAGTTTCTTTCTTACTCTGCTCCAAGGCTTGAGGGTTCAAATGGGAGTTCCATTCACAGAACAAATCATCCAGACCTTCTTAAACATGTTTACCAGGTACCTTTCATTAAAGCTAAACACTCAATCTGGAGCTGTGCTGAGTAAGATGTGTTTGTATCTGTGATGTAAACACCTGACCTGACGGTTTTAAAAAAGTACCTATGTGTGAGTACTGTAATTTTTTTATTATAATCACACATTCCAATTATGAAGATGGGTAGTGAGAATTTGAGGATTAAATGGTGAGGCTGTCTTTGATACAAACACACAATTGTTTGCCTAACCCGATGCTTTGAGGGCTGAGTTACTAATCTGCCCTTGTGGTTCAGTGTCCTCTAAGACTGTAGGTTCCCTGAGCAGAGTGGCTCCTGTGTCTGTTTGTGTGAGTCAGGCGGTGTGGCTCCTGTTTGTCTATCTGTATGTGTGTCGGGCAGAGTGTCTGATGCCCTCTTGCCTGCAGAGAACAGCTGGCGGAGAGTATCCTCCACGAGGGCAGTGCTGGGTGCCGTGTTGTGGAGAAGTTCCTGAAAATCCTGCAGGTGGTGGTGCAGGAACCTGGCCAGGCCTTCAAACCCTTCCTCCCCAGCATCATCTCACTGTGCATGGAGCAGGTCTACCCCATTGTGGCTGAGGTAAGGCAGGTTCAATCACCAGGACTGAGTTGGGGCTGTTTTGCATAGTGGTTAGAGCTGAGGGATTGGGAGGCAGGCGGTGTGGCATACTAGAATAAGCGGAGTGATCACAGTGGCTGGGAGGTAAGCATTGTGGCCTACTTGTTAGGACTTGGACTGGCATGGAAAGGTGTGATCTAGTCATTATAGCTGAGGGATTGAGAGAGTGGCAGTGTTGCCTAGTGGATAGGGCTGAAGGACTGGGAGGCTGGCAGTGTTGCCTAGTGGTTGGAATTAAGGGACGGTGTAGGATTGTTAGACATTTAAGAAGCTACAGGCTGAAGTAGTTCTCCTGGGTCACCATGGGTTTGGGTTCAGACTCGGGGTGTGAAGGTGGCTGTGTGTGTCTGCAGCGTCCCTCTCCAGATGTGAAAGCTGAGCTGTTTGAGCTGCTGAACCAGGTCCTTCATCACAACTGGAGGTACTTCTTCAAGTCATCTGTGCTGGCCGGTGTACAGCGGGGTGTCTCAGAGGAGCCTATGGAAAATGAAGCCCAGTTCATCGCCATAATGCAGGTGAGCAGCATGGGATTTACTCTACATAAAAAGACCCGAGGTAGATGGCCTTCTATTGAGGACCGTTTAATTTCTCTGGAGTGCCATCTCGTATTAATGACAGGAAAATTTGCTTTCGGACATATTGTTTTTTCATTGGTTTTGTTTTAGTCCTTTTTCAAGGACCTTCTGGTAAAACGGATTATATGTATTAAGGTATCTTGATAAATATTATTCCTCTATTTTTTTAATGGTCCTTGGAGCATCTCATGTATATGGAGTGTGCATATAGCTGAAGAGTCATCTGCTGCAGGGACTGCATTACAGGAGTTCTATAGTAATATTGTTTGATTTGCACAATTTTATGAAAACCATTTTAGTGGCATTCGCTACTGAACCCCTCTATCGGTGGCAGCCAATTGTACGAATATTAAATTTGATTCTCGGCTCAAAACCAGAATCCCTGCTAATAATTTGTGACATCTAATATGTAAGTGTATATCTAGATTAACTTTATACCATAAAGTATTGAGTTATGTTATTTCCTATTGTAACCCATGTCCTGTATTCCCTCCCCCAGGCTTTCGGACAGTCTTTCCTGCAGCCAGACATTCACATATTCAAACAGAATCTCTCCTACCTGGAGTCTCTCAATAGTAAACAGAAGCTCTATCACAAGGTGAGTGCTTTACTAGGTGTTTAGGTATTGAGTTGTACATTTGTTTCATAGTTTCTAGTATATTTATACATTATACACCACTAACTTTGATTACTTTTTTTAACTGAAAATGAATGATTGTTTAAATAGACAATTTACACAAGTTTTTTAAACTTTATTATCTATTACCTTTATTATCTATTACTTATAATTTATCTATTATTATCTATCTTTATTATCTCTGTCTGTTTGTCTCTCTTTTGTAGAAGCTGTTCCGCACCACCATGCTGTTCCACTTCCTTAACGTGCTGCTGCAGGTGCTGGTGCACAAGAGCCACGACCTGCTGCAGGACGACATCGCCCTGGCCGTCTACAACATGGCCTCTGTGGACTTTGACGGCTTCTACTCTGCCTTCCTGCCAGAGTTCCTCAACAGCTGCCAGGGGGTGGACTCCAACCAGCGCACAGTTCTGGGACGAAACTTCAAGATGGACCGGGTATGAGTCCACTGCAGCCTGGAGCCAGGCTCCTGGGCAAAGGCCTTCATTGTGCCTGCCAAACCATGTAGAATGCATTTTAAAAATACTACAAAATGTATTCTGTTAGCCTTACAGTAAATCCACAAATTTTAAAACCAAAAGTTACAAATTCAACAGCTTGGGCTATTCAGTATACAGTAATCGAGCCCCTCAACAAACCAGCATTCTGTATAATTTGGCATGAATGGTGCGATACCCTCTACAATCCAGAACCTCTCTTCTGGCATGATCGCAATTAATCTTGTCGATTTTTAATAAATAAATCTTGGTTAATCTCGGTTTTAATTGCATATTTAAATTGATACAATTACCACATCTAATTAACCTGCCATTCATTTTTAGTGCTTTGCTCCATTACGCGGTTTAGTGACTAATTTTCTAGTTAAACAATAACTGTAGTCAGACACTCAATCTAATGTTGCTGCGGCCGGTGTTGAAGTAGGGTGTGCCGAAAGGCTCAAGACACAGCAATGTGATTAACGCGCAGAAGTTAACTGCCATTGCCAGCCCTAATATATATCAAAAGCAAGATGTTGCATGTATATTCATGTCCCGCTGGCACCAATCTGAATTGTGAAAATAAGTGTTTAATAAAAGCTGATAAATGTCCACACACCAAGCTATCTCTTGAAAGACCATTTGCAGTTATCAAAAAAAGCTAAATGTTTACCAAAACCAACACAGAGCCAAGTGAAAAATTCAAAAAGGCAAACAGCTTCAGACATTACAAAAAGGTGCCAGTTTAAAAGCAACACTGAGAAAACCTGAATGCCAGCAGAAAGTGCCTGAATCCTGCATGCAGGTAAAGATTTTGTTGAGGCATTGTAGTGTTCATTGTACTGTATGTACAGAAACTTTTTAAAACGTTCAAATATTTGTCCCAAGCAACACCGGCTTGTACAGGTTTTACTGTATTTAGAAATATAGAAAAAGTGAATTCAGTGACTAATATTCTGAGGTAGAAGTATTTTTCAATGTGTGGTTGAACACATTCATCCAAGACTGTTTAACAAAGTCAAAACGCTTGTTTCTTTTAGTATTTCCGATTTTTGAAGACATTTATTAGGTTGCTTTTATTATTTCTAAATAAAATGGAATAACCCAAGCTGTCTGATTTGTGACTTGTAGATCTACTGGCAAGCTAATATCAGCCCCAATATTTTATTTTAGGAACAGGAACTGTAATTGGCAAACTGGAAATACAAATGTCAACTTTGAGGCATTTTGCTTTCTTGTTGTAAGTCACAGATGTCTTGATGCAAGGTTTGAAATTAGCACCCACCAAATGCAGGAAAATTTGGTCTGTGGCGGTTTTGTTTCACATACTTAAATGCCACAGTGGCGATTTGGCATTAACCTTCTATACAAATACTGTGCACTTCGCAGTCAAGCGATCTGTGGTAAATACTGTGTACACATCATGTGAAGGCATTTTGAAGGTACCAAAAAGCCCCCTAATAGAAAACAGATGGATGAAGACAAATTTTCAAAAAACAGAAGAAAAAAATGAAAGGGTTTGCAAGTTCAACAAAAAGTGGAGAATTGATGACGGTGGCAAACTCGGGAATGGCTTGTTTTCAACAATGCCAACCACAACATGTACTGCTCGGAATGCTGGTTGTATGCACAAGAGAAACAAAAAAAAATCTATTTGGTGTAGTAACAAGTAACTGGAAGATGGAGCGTCGGAGTGCATCAACATTGCATGGGGGTTCGTGCAGCGAGTGCAGCACATAGCCTCTACACAAGCAGAGAAGGCTTTAGCTTCACTCAAAGTGGATCATTTTGAAAAGCTGCAAATAATATTTAGGACTGTCCATGCAATTGGAAAGAATGAAAGATTTTGTCTGGATGCGTGAGTAACTATTGAATTTTTATAGCATTTGTGTTATGTACAATGCTGTTGTGTAAAGAGTTTTTATTTCATAATTAGGTACATTAAACACAGTTATTATGCCTATCAACACTGAGTTCGCCCCACTGAAAAATATGTAATAAAATAGTGGCCCTTCTACAAAAAAGAAATATATAATTGTATTGTGTGTTGGAAAGAGTGATTCGCTATTTACATCCTATTGTCATTTTATTCTAACCGGTGAAGTTTTAATTTTAACACAGCAACCCCTATTTTAAACACATTTTATTACAAAGTGCCCCAATCCAACGTGTTCTGTTATTTTGTGATACAAAGTCTGAAAAGGGGATTCAAATTATTGTTAGTAAGCCATAATGCAACCACGTTGGATAAAGTAAACTCTTATTTGGTGTTTGAATTTTGTTGAACGTTGGAATTTACTATGACTGAAATCCAAATTTATCTTGAACTGACACTTGTTTTAAAGCTTGAAAAAAACAGTTAATGGTTAGCAGATCTTTAGTCAGTGTGACAATATAAAATGGTACATCTTTTTGAAGTGGTTAATTATTTTGGAATGAATTTGATTCTCTATGGGGTTGATGAGCTAAGTCTATGAAGTACTTACAGGAATGACAAGCAAGAGTATTTATGCACTATATTGCTGAGTTAGAAAGAAGGCAGCTGCAAGATCAGATAAAAGGTGCAAAGTTCCTGTTGGTGATGTCAGATGGTTCTACAGAGTGCTGTAATAGAGATATGTAAGATTCTGTCAAAGGGCTGGTGACTGCAGTTTGTGAGATGTGTTTGGCGTCTGCCTCCCCCAAACACGTCTCAGAAGCTATGTCTTCACTCGAGGCAGATTGTTACAGACCCTGTTAAGACTGCTGGCATTCGTGCCTCACAGGATGCATGGAAGGAAAAGCTTATTGCTTGTGGTACTGATGGTGCAGCTGTGATGACGGGTGGAAAGAGTGGCGTTTGTTACCAGGCTCCATGGGAACAAAGCCGACGTCCTAGGGATCCACTGCATGGCCCACCATCTTGAACTAGCCATTGCAGATGACATAAAAACAGCCCACTGAACAGGCAAACTTGATGAACAGCTTCTGAGTGCTTGGCATGAAACCACCCGAATACGAGGCACAAGATGGGTTGAGCTGTGGCATGCTGGTGGCATCTGATCCAGAAGACCAGAATTTATGGACAGTAGAGTGTCATGATGCAGCCAGCAAGGAAACACAAGAACAAGAAGAGATTCTTTCTCAGAAGTGAATCGGAAGAAATGATCTGACTTGGAAGTGACAAATAGCAAATGTCAAGTTAAGTCGAGGGGGACATGCTTAGAAATTAGTCCCAGACTGAAACCTGGTTTAGCTTTGTTTTTTCTTGACTCTCTATGACCTGATTTATGGACACGATTAATGAACATTTACTTTATACCTTCAAAGGCTGAATCCTGCAAAAAACCCAACCTAGTTTACAGAAGGCTTGACTAGGTTTCCTGAAGTAGTTTTACACAATTAATGTAACATTTACATTGTAATGGAACACTTGCATTGTTCTATTAAATGTTGATTGTTTTTGCAGTTTCTTTTGTTCCCTTATGTTGCTGTCCCTGACCCCCGACTAAACTTTCTCCTCCTCCCTGTTGTTCTCAGGACCTGCCCTCCTTCACACAGTGTGTGCACCGACTGGTCAACGACCTACGGTACTACAGACTGTGTAATGGGAGTTTGCCTGCTGGGACCGTGAAGCTATAGCTGTCACAGTGGATTTCACCATCGGTATTGCCAGCTGAATATTCCCTTGTTGCTCACCCAGGGCTCCCACAGGCTCCCAAACGCAACTCTACCCCCACTTCTTATCTCCTGGACCCTGACTTCTGAGCCTTGTGTTGCAAGAAGAGAGCTGTGGGGAAGGAGGACATGGGCCTTTTGCACCTTTTTTACGTCTGCAGATTTCAGTGGATTTATCTATTTTAGTTTTGTTTTAATTCTCATTTACGAATGTCGATGCCAACAATAACAATGAGGCCAAAAAAAAGAAGGCTGTAGTATTTCAGAGCCGGTCCTTTAAGTATCATTCCACTGCGCCAAGGGAGGCAGCCTTTTGTTTCAGCACTTTCCTTGTTTTGTTTTAGACATTGCCTTCAGTTCTTAATCTCTGAAGGGGAGAATGAGCCCCTGAGTCTCAAAACTGAATTTGAGATCATACCATTCCATGCTGATAGTGAAGAACCATGCTTACTGAATAAAGTGCTTACATTCTACAAACTTGTTTTGTATAGTCAGTAGTTCATGTTTTTGTTTTTGTTTTTTTTTTAAATACCAAAGCTTGTATTATTGTGTTCTATTTGTTTTGGCCATTTTAATTTGAATGTTTCTCTCTTAACCTGGTATGTTTTGTACAGTTCATCTATTAAAATGAGACTTTGTGTAAATGTGAAAAAAACTGATTTAGGAAATAATGTTTCTCATGAAAGCAAGGAAATATCCAAGGTGCTTGGAACATTTTTATTCTTTTTTCTAGCTACTGAAAAATGAAAGGATAGAAGGTGATGCCATCCTTTTCCCTCGTGGCCTGGGTTTGAATTCAGCTTTAGTGAAAAAGAGTTTGGTGGTCTGTACCATAGCCTCCCGTGGGTACTGGTCTGCATCACAAAACCACTCCACCTAAATGGTTAACTTGGTACTTAAGATTATTTAGAAATATATGAATGGTGTACAGCAACCCCCCTCCAGGTGTTATCTTGTAGAAGTAATATTCAAAAGATATTCACAACAAACCTCAAACCAGCTTCACCCACAAAAGCATGCGTAACCTTGATTTCCTTGCAGTTTGCAAAAGTTGGTCAGAAAACTGTTTTTAATTGTGCCCTGCACATGTGAATTGTTTTGATCACCTGCAGTCCTTGGCAATGTCCCTGACAAAGTAGCATACAGATTAAGAACATATTTTTAAAGAGTAGCAGTAGTTTCAGTGATTCAGATTTATATTACTGGTGGCATTGGGCTGTATGTTGAGAAAACAACATTCAGGAAGTATTTAGGTTTAGCCTGCTTAAAGATGTAAATAATAATACTTTTCATGCCTCTCCTTAACATTACAAGCCACGTCCCCATTTAAAAGCTGTTAGGAGCAACTACACTAGACAAATTTTGCAGAGAATGTAGGTCTCGCACTTGATGTTAATGACAAAACTGTAAACGTTTAAGCCACAACAGAATCTACGTAGACAGAAGAAATGTGTTAATCTCTTTCATGTTTTTTTCTTATTTTTATTTAGATATAATGTTTAAGTGTTTGACTACCTCTAATCAAGTTGAGGGTATGTTCTTGCACACTCTGCTGTGGCATGCCTGTGAGAACTACAGCTAGTGCTGGTTATGTCTGCGTTTTTCAATACAGTCTGCAACCATAAGCTACACAATGGTCAAAGCTAATTTCTGTAGCAAGTTTCATATAACTGCCATTTACAGATGACCTACAGTACCTCCCAATATTTTCTTGATGGTATGATTTTATTCACAGCCCCTGGTTTTGCTTAAATACTTTCTTTTCTGCAATCTACTATTAGGCAACATCCTCTATTCAAGCAACTGGAGCACATTCTCGCAGTACAAATTTCAAGCTTGTACTGGCAGAGTTCCTGTTGATGCTGCTCTAGTGGCAGTAGAAACATATTGTATTGAATTCAAAGTGATTTTCAAATCAGTCCCAGTTGCAGATGCATTACACTATACGCTGAAATGACTTTGAAAACACTGGGGTCCCATTGCCGTTAACACAAGTCGTTAATGAGGAGACTCATCTAACTGGTAGGATTGTTTCTGCATAAATGGGCTATGCTACCAGTCAAACTGAAAATAGTTTGGAAAACCAAAGTGATGTTTGTGAGAACACTGCACTTTTCTGAGTTATGCTGCTTGGGATTGCGTTGTGAGGTGGTGGCGAGGACAGTTAAACCCCCCTCCCCCCCCAAGAGGTCAGGAACCCGAGAGATTGTATACTGATTTTAAAAAAAAAAAAACAGCCGCAGGCTACTGTTGAAAGATTTTTTTTACTTTGTTTGCTTGTTTGTTTTTCTCAATTCTTGTTTGCGTGTTGCTTTTATTTGGCATGTTTGCAGCAGTAAAGCAGGATGAACATGGCAGGTAAAGGGTTAAAAATTGCACTGTAGGCGGCAGAAGAGCCAGCAGTGGGCAGCACCAGTTTCATAGCCCTTAATAGTGTGTTCTAATTTGAAATTCATTCGTCTAGTATGGCTGTCCTCATATACCTCCTACCTCAGTCATGCAGGGAAAACTTTGCCCAGAAACGACCCTCCTTCAAGCCCATGGTATTGAATTTTGTGGAAGATTACAGAACTGAGGAGCCAAGCAGAAACCCCCTTAATGTAGCGCCAAGGTCCCTGTCAGCCATTTCTGCCTTCAGCTCCTGCATATGGAATTCACACACATCTGATTGAGCTGGCAGGTGACTTCTTTCTGTGTTCCACACTTTCGGTGTAAAACAAAGTTAAACCAATTATTTCAGCTTGAACACTACAGACTCGCTTCCTTTCTGTGTTACAGATAATGGGACTCCATGTGATAAATACACCCGTGTTCTGTGCTGTCCATATGAATTTCTGTGGGGTAAGGAGAAAGGGTCATATTACCTGTGACACAAAAAGTGAATCGCCAGTGAAGATTAATGCCCATGAAATATATGTAGTATTTTTGAAAATGAAAGCTTTGCTACGTGAGATTGATGCAGTGATCCTTCATCTGTTTACTTGGGTGCAATAACATAATTTAAATTAAAAGGGAAGACCACTAATACTGCAAAACAACTTGCATGGACTTTAGGGTCACGAAACTAACCCTGTGTTTCAAGTTCCCATCACAAAGCAGCTGTCTCAGGTTTGGATCAGAGGTCTCGGCCAAGCAGTTGTGGTAATGTATTTTTAAAGACATGAGAACCACCTAAAGCCAAGTAATTTGGCTTGTGGTATATCCACACAGCATATGTGTAAAGTATTTTGAGTGTGTGTTACAGAAAGATTCAGGAATGAGGACTGTAACCTCATTGTCTTGTTTACTGTTAATACAGACATTGAGAGTCCTGCACCTTCATTTACTTTACTGCTTGTTATTTGTAAGTTTTAAACAAGTTTTGGGTTTTAACAGAAAGAAAATCAAACAACAAAATTGATACTCCTACCTATCAGTTTGTTAATTTTGGAATGGGCTGGCCATTTTATCTAAATAAACATTTTCCTGTCTGCACAGGAATTAGCTATACACAGCAAGACGCATACTTTCTGCAGCAGCCAAGCGCAGGCTGCAGTAATGCTGCACCCCTAGCTCCAGGCTCCCCCACTTAGATTCTAAAGTGCTCTAAAAATGACTTGGTTAAGTTTCAGTATCCATTGTTTTATGTATTACACGGTGGATGTTGAATCCTCTGCATGGCGATTAAGACATTTACTCTATATAACTGTATTTGAAGTTGTGATTATCACTCTGTATTCCATCCACATGTCCATACCTGTGCCTTAATGTAGATGATTCTGTCTTCTGGGTATTTTCCCAATAAGGCAGCTATAGTCTTTAAAAGCCAGCGTCATTAAGTTCGCTGCCGTTTTGGACATGTGTTTTCCTTCTCTTTGCAGGCAGTACAGTGCTGTGCACTTCAGTGCAGGTTCTTAAGACACTGCTCTAGCCTACATACATACCTGCATGTCTATGGCTAGCAAGTAGACGTGCAGAACAGCTTTTGAACTCAGTCAAAGCACTTCAGCACAGAAACTGGAGAGTGTCAGGTATTAACTTGTTGCCACATTACGTTCCACCCTGTTAAATTCCCCTTTCAAAGCCCTGCAGGCCTGGTTGTTCTGGTTTTGGTGGAGTGAATGGCTGCAATGCTACAGTCTGCTTACTCTCTAGCAAGCCTGTGAACATTCATGTATTTTTAATCATCTTTTTAAGGTTAATTTGTATTTGTTGTATAACTGCACACCAGACGAGCACCCAAATAAAAATGTTAAGAAAAACAGTGCAAGGATATATAACTAAATGTCAAGTGGCAAGAAAGTAACATTTACTGTATATAAAACAAAGCTGCAGGGGACAGCATAACTTTCTGTGTAAAGGACAAGAGCCTATAAGCTGAGAATTGTGCCACAAATGACAGACACAATGAAATATTTACTTGTGTTTTTTTTTTTTTTTAAATTTATGAGATAACAATAAAAGATGATATTGTTTAAAGATGAAGCTCACATTTAGAAATGGATTCTACTGAAGTCAAGTGTACTAACATGTTCCTTTTATAACACTCTGTACGGGCAGTTCCTCAGCGGGTAACACTTAATTGGGTCCTTTTAATGGAGACTGTGCGTAACAGCATTACATGAACAGGTTTGTGTGCTGCTGTGGTGAGTCACTATTAAACTGTTACTATTCAACACTTTGTTTCGTGCTCTCTAGTGGCTACTACATCCAACGTTCACCGCCTGAACTGAAAGATAATACGCAGTAATATTTTCACCTATTTCATAAATTCATAATTTCTATATTTTCCTCATTTTATCATTCTTAAAATGATCCGTTAAAGCTTAACGACAAAAAATTGGCAGAATTATCGATTTTTCAGTGTGAGTTACCGACAAATACACTGTGCATTTGCCAGCAAAATTTGCAAAAGTAAAGTTATTTAGTTAAGTGCTATCATGCACACACAACATCCTATACATCATTTCCTGTGAAACATGCACACCTCGCCTATTTCGATGGACCCAGTAGAAAGTTTTACTTTTTCATTAAAGACCATCTTTCCATAGGAACAAAACACCAGTGATCTCTTATCAGGTGGTTTGACAAGTATAAGACACTTGTACATTAACAACTAAACACCAGACATGGAATCTTTTTTTTCTTCTTTTGTTAACAACAAAAAGCCCCACGCGACTTTCCGATTTATAATCACATTTTGAAAGTGGGAAAGTTTACAGCTTTTTTCAGTAATTTTACCTGCTGTGCCACCACATCGTCAGAGGCACATTACAGTTCATTCACGCAGGCTTTTGTGTACCAGTTTGGGTTCTTTCAGGAGGGAAATTCTCAACACAAAAGTGCAGACAGGTGGAGTAGACCTGTGGTTTATTTATTTTTTCCTACATGTGAACATTAAGACAATTTGAGTGCTGGCTAGTAGTCCAGTGTTTTGCATGATTGCATAATTTATTTCTAACAAACGTGACAAATTGCGTTAATTGCTCATCGCTGATCCTAATTGCATTTCGTGCTTTCAGTCGCCTGGTTTATCATTGTGCTTTTGTTATTTTCACTCGTTTAACAGAGTTGTCCTGACAGATTCTTTTAGCATACAATACCCAGTACGAAATGTAAACTGATAGCAAGTCCATCATTTAAAATCTCCTTGATTTGTAGCAAAGAAAAAGTTATCTCAAACCCAGTCTTTAATTAGTCGTTTCCTCTTTATTGATGCAGAAACAGCTTTACAATGACTAATGAACATCTGCAGTTTTGATAGACCTAGACTGACTTTTTTTTTGGATTGATTTGAAATGTAATTTTAATAATGTAGGTCAGATTGATCATTGTTCATTCGCAGCAAATAGTCTGGACCCGCATTCCAGTTGATGCTTGGAACCAATGTGTATAATGCTTTGTCCAGCAACCATTTATACATTCTTTCATTGGGTAATATTGTAGATCACTATTTTCCAGCATTACTAACTGATGTCCTTTTTAACTATGAGGATCTCTTGAAAACACTCCTGACACTGAGGTGCTTTTAGAAATCACCAGTAGGTGTGTGCAAATATAGTTTGTGCCAAATGTCTTACTTGGGCAGACAGAATCCCAGTTCACACCAGTCTGTCTTGCTCTTCTGCCAATGGGAACAAACACAACTGTTTTTTTTAACATGCAGTAGATATTTTCATGAATAAAGAAAACTGTCAATGTTGTATTCATTTAATGTTTTCACCAATATCAATGTATAAAGGACGTTCACAGATAATGAGAGCTCAAAAGACCACTACCAGCTCTGGCCAGGGTTGGTCATTGGTAAAATTTTCAGCAGGATAGGCCAAGCCGTTCTGGGGGTCTGGGGCTTACTGGCCCAAAACTGAAGAACAACCACAAAGTGTTTTTGTTATTGACACAAATTGAGTTTAAACTACAAATCCCATGATCAAGCCGGATGCCGCGCAGAGTGTCTGTAGTCCATTCTGGGGAGTGCGACTCCCAGAAAACAACGCGAAGTCAGCAGTCCAAGGGAGCAAAGTTGATTACTTACTGCTCAACTGCGAAGGTAAATGTGTGATTATTTGTGAAGTTATGCGAGAATTATTCTATTTATGTGCAGCAGCAAGCAGTACTAGTAGTAAATTATTAAGATTATCAAAAACATTGGTAGCATACTGTCTGTTTATTATTCCCATCGGTGCATCCAATATGTAAGTGTTTATGTTTTGATTGAATTTGCGATACATGCATAGATGAACTAAAAAAATAATGTAAACATAAGAAACTGTAAACTTTAATGGTAGTGTATTTTCCTTTCCCGGTGACCCCCTGCACGATCAGACGGGTGTTGTGTGGTTGTGGTGCTGGCAAATATGATCATAATAATAACAACGATGTGTGGTTGTGTATTTGTGAAACAAAATCTACCGTGCGATATGTAGCAATCAACTTTCTTTTTTTTTTTTTTTTTTTTTACCAGTAGTTTACTTATTACGCACAGTGGCGAGAATTAACTTTAAACTCTGTAGCATTCTGTGCGCCTCACCAGTCCCTCGCTCTCAACGCACATAAAACGTTAAAAAACTTTATAGTTTAACATGTGTTGGTTTTCGCGATGTTAATGTAAGTCGCGTATTTTTTTCCAAGAAGTAACCACAAAAAGCAAAAAGGCCAGATTTAGCTAAATATATAAATTAACAAATACATTCTTGCAAGTTTTGAAAATTGCACTTTCAGATATAATTGATAAATCTTGAAAACCGCATATCATAAAGTGAACATTTAAAACCAGTCTATACGTCTTTTTTTTTAAACTTGGCGAGTCAATATTTAGCTGACACGATAAATCTGGGTTTCTAACAAGTAAATCAGTTAATTTAAATCTTAATTGTAACTAATCTTTGTTTTATTTATTTTTTTACACTTGGCGATTCAACATTTACCTACAGATGAATCTGAAAAAACATTATCGTTCAGCAATTAAATCTGAAAAAATAAATCTGGGTGTTCACAAAATAAATATTTCTTTTTCCAGCTAAATCTGAAGCTACATGAGCCCCCGCCCATTGAAGCGTTTGATTTGCCATTGTGTGCTGCAGAGCTGCCGTTACACTCGGAGAGCCCATCCCTCCGCTTCCCACCTCCTCTGCATACTACAATGCCAAACATTTTGTACACATTTCAAAACTGTACTTGTTTTAGCTCTTGAACAGTTGCATATATTAAGTTAGCTGTAACATTTTATAAGTAACTTGAACTGCAACTGTTTAAGAGCTGAAAACAAGTAAAAAAAAAATGTCTCATTAAGCACATTATCAGTTCAATTAAGTTAATGAGAGCTGGGTTGGAATGAAAACCGGCAGGCACAGGGGGTCCCCAGGACCAGGTTTGAGAAGCCCTGTCCTAGAGTGATCGTCAACGGCTCAGTTGAAAGGTAAGAACTTGGACTAATTAGCTGTCATTTAGGTATGTGTTAAAAAAAAAAATGCTTTAAATTTTTTTTTTTAAAAATTAAAAAAACTTTCATTTTTACAGAACTGCCTCTTTAGTCCTAGTTGTGCCCCTCTTACTGAGTCCGCGCCCCACGCTTTGCACACCACTGGTCTAGATCAGGGGTTCTCAAACTTTCAGCCTGGGACCCCCTTTTTCTGAGGGTTGTGAACACACTTTATAGTTGCATTGGCAGTAAATTAGTAATCTACACATTTTTACACAATACATTCTACCATTTCAGTGTGATGGGTTTTCTGAACAAAGGACTTCCAGACGAGGCTCTGTGCTGGTAATACACATCCGCAAATAATCTTCAACATTGAGACGGTTACAGTATTTGCTGTTGATTGCAACCAGATTAAAAAATGCTGACTCACAAAGGCATGTCGATGCAAAAGGCACAAGCACTTTCATGGTTTCGCATACTAGTTCTGAGTATTCCATGTGTAGAGAGAACCAAAAACCACAAAGTAACTGTTTTGGAAAAGTGAGCTTCAGGGTATTATCGCATGATAAATCCACAAGCTTGTCCTATACTGCTGGGGGCAAGGATGCATTTTTAACAGCATCTTCTTCAAATGGGTTTCTTATCCAAAAGCTACCTGTTGCTGTAACTTGAGGAAAATAATGCCGCAGCTGGTTTTGTAGGCCTTGCAAGTGCGACAGGATGATGCCCTTTACTTTCAACTCACAGAATTCATTTTCTCTCATGAAACCTGCCATCAGAGAGAAAGTTTCAAAACAGCCATCCTGCACACGTGAACACCAGATATTAAGCTTTTCAATGAAGGCTTCAGTCTTGCATTCATAAAAAGAAGGTTTGTATCACGTCTCTGTAGACTTTTGTTGAGCCACTGTGAATCTTGGAGAAGTTCAGCATAAGGAAATCTTTGTTTCACCAGGGAAACCACTGCTTCTCGTCTCAGCTCAAACAAACATGTCCAAACCTTCCCACAGGAAAGCCATCTTACTTAAGTATGAAACAGCAATTGCTGATGTTCAGAACCCATTTCTTCGCAAAGCACGGAAAACAAACGTGCATTAGTTAGTTGATCTTTAAGTTAACCTCTTTTAAAGCCTCATCTAGCACCTTGTGAAGACCAGCAGGCAAATTCTTAGCAGCTAAAGCTTCACAATGTGAATGCTTTCCCCAGTTGCTCGACCTATCGCATATCGCAAATGTATCTTACAAAAACTAAGAGCTGTGCAGCCTCCTGACACACTTTTCACTTTCATGTAAAGCTGTTCACGAACGTCAGCAGCCGTTTCATGAATGCGCGGTGCAGCCGAATCGTTTGAAAGGGGTGTAACTTAAAATGTGCTTGCGGAATCAGGCCCCAGTATAATGGTTGCCATTTCAGCAGCGCATTCCGCTATAAGTGATTCAGCAGTGGTGTGGGGCTTACCGCTGTTGTTTTTTTTAAAGTCGCTAACTTTTTCTGGAAAAAATCAATTGGTTTGGCCTTCAGGGAAGGATGCTTGTTTCTAAATGATGGCGCATTTTTGACGGCTTCATACTTTCTTGCGCAAGTATTTCACCAAAAAGAACACGCTGCTGTCGCGGGTTAGTTGCAGGTCCAGCATATGTAAACCAAGCTCAATATATTTGTTGGCATATTTCTGACCTTTTCGCTTTTGAAACAGGACTTCCATGCTCAAATTCCTGTCTTAAAAGCAGGATTTTTCAAAAACTGATCCATATTATTAGACAATGGACCACATAATTATTATTATTTGTTTACTTAGCAGACGCCTTTATCCAAGGTGACTTACAGAGACTAGGGTGTGTGAACTATGCATCAACTGCAGAATCACTTACAACTGCGTCTCACCCGAAAGACGGTGCACAAGGAGGTTAAGTGACTTGCTCAGGGTCACACAATGAGTCAGTGGCTGAGGTGGGATTTGAACCAGGGACCTGCTGGCTACAAGCCCATTTCTTTAACCACTGGACCACACAGCCTCAATTCTAAAGAGACTCACCGTTCAGTCTTTTCAGGTTAGCCTGTGTAACTATAAGTTCTGGTTGTGTAAAGATCTAGGCGGGACCCACAGATATGAAGGAAGGAAAAGAAAGTAGAACATACTAATTAATAGTAATATAGGGAGGGTGTGCTGTTTTTATAAATCAATGTGCATAAATGTATAAAAATCAATAAAAAAGTTTAATCTACCTAATGATTTGCGAAGTACATTTATAGATTGGCCCTGTTTAAAATAGAAAATATTTGGTGTTTGTTTTAGTGTTGTTTTTTTTCCACATTTTTGTGCAGTTGCGATGGCAGAGCAGCAGCCCCCCCAGGACGTGGACGCAGATGAATGCCTGTCCAGCTACATCTACATCTACAGCCCAGACCTGCTCAAGTGAGTGCGCCCTAAACCAGTGCTTTCAAAAACATGTCCTGTTGGGTTTTTTTGTTTCATTGAATTTGTATACAGAAAGTAAATCAATTAGTTTATTATTTAATACAAAGATATTACTATAATAGTTTTACATTTTTGTATTTAAGTGTATACAACATGGCTGCCTTCTCTAAGTAATGTAAGGCCACTCACTCCCTATTCCTGTTCATATAAGTTAAAACAATATCAGAGGTCACGTTAATGCAAATTTTTGCGTCCTAGATGCAAAATAAATCCATTGGATGGAAAAATATTTTGTCTTGCGTTCAGACGCACAGAATGGTAAAGGGACGGAGACATGGATATTTGTGGTAATATATTACACTGCAGCAAAATAATCGTAAAATACTTGCTTGTTCTAAAATTGTTCTGGGATATATAGCAGCAATATTAAGAAGGATGCTTACTTTTAGACGTTTCTGGCGCCAGACCAGTGTCTGTGACAATATGACGAAGCGGTCAATCAGAAGTTTTTTTGCTAAGCAGTCTTCTGGGGATTCTCAAGAAGATCATCTGCATCTCAGCCATCTACTTCTGACTGTACGAGTACTACAGTGACCGAAGCAGTAGTAATGCAGAGAAACGCAAATGAAAAATACGTTCTTATAATTATGAATGGGAGATGAAATACACGTGGCTTGTTTATCGAGACAGCAAGATGCCCTGCAGTGTGTGTGAAAGAGCTACTAGGCAAAAACAATACATACACGCAGATGTACACATTTTCAAGAATCTTCGCTTAAAAGACAGACACAGCGATGGAATGCAGAAAAAGATTAAAACACTCGTAGGTGAAGGCAACAAACATCCTGTTAGAATCCCGTCTCGTTGTCATGTAAACGGTTTACTGTTAGTATATAGTAGGCATGTGCTTTTGGTACGTTTTTATGAACATTTAAATGCTGTGCAGGTGTCCGCGTTTAAACCATATCTACATATACACACACTCTCTTTATATTACACTCGATGATGTATACTGACAGCCCTGGTTAGTATTTTCCAAGCAAAGATCCCCTAAATAAGCAAATAATGTTTTAACATCGAAAAGACTAAAAAATAAGTTAAAAAACAAACAAAAAAAAACATGTACACACCAAAGTATAAATTGAAATTAGGGAAATTTGTGATCGATTCAAATTTGTGATCAGTTAATTTATGGGAATTAGTTGATTAACTGGTAGATTAATCTGGTCACATTTTTAGTAAAAGGCAACGTTTATGACGGCTGACCTGCATAGTAATACTAAAAAATCAACGGAATTTAAAAGATAATAAATATTAAGCCCAATGGGAATTTGGTCTTTTTAAAAGCATTTGTTTTATTATTTTTATCTCAGTAAATGTCTCTCTTTGTATTAGTGCTGCGCTATTGAGATTTACCTGTGCTGGCCCTGTGGGCACAAAGTGAATAAACTAAACCTTTTTTTTTTAATATTCCATTCAAAGAACATAACAAAACCAATAATAAAAACACAGCTTACATGTTTTACAAAATCTATCAAATGCACAGATTCCAATACATTGTTATATTAACCTTTTTTTAAATTTATTTTTTAAATATCCCCTTCTGTTGACAAATTACATAGATATCAAGGACATTTATACCTGGTCTGGACAGATGATGATGTCAGAGTGGCTGTAGGTCACTGTGCTGTTCTTCCTCCGCAGGGACAAAGTGGCGTTCATCACCGGGGGCGGGTCTGGAATTGGATTTCGCATTGCAGAGGTTCTCATGAGGTAGGGGTGCAATTCCAGCTTGGAATTAATCTCCATTCCAGTGTGTTCACTTCCCGCACTGCAAGGGCAAACACCAGGAAAAGACTCGCTGTGGACGTGTGTCTGTGTAGGGGGGGTCTGCATATTGTACATCACACACCACTCCTGAGTAACCACTAACCTTCTATTAGAAACCTCATCAACAGTCTAGGCCAACAGGTTCCAAGTACAGTGCTCATTATCCACTGGTAGATGAAGCTATCTGGCATTAATGCTTACATATAACCGAGTTGACTACCTTTCCTTGCATTCATGTCTACTCAAAACCTACCTACCTAGTGCCATTTCATAGTGTTAATATGAGGTGGGTAGTTTAGGGAGATAATAATGTTCCACAGCTACTCCCCCATATCCAACATGCCTGTGTTGCTCCACTTGTGTTCCAGGCACGGCTGTGACACAGTGATCGGCAGCAGGAACCAGGAACGTCTGGCAGAGGTCAGTGAAGGGACTCCTCGGCCTGTCACTCTGAGCAGTCAGGGGCACACTAACAGAGAAGGTCCAGTATCAAGTGGGAGATAATATGGGTTTAATCATTCTCGCACTGCCACCTTGGGCAGAGAGACAAGGCTGTGTCATATCACAATAACAGTGCTGTAATTAGGGGGTGGAATGAAAATATATATCGATGCACAATGAAAACACAACAGTCTAGGTTTTTTCATTAGCTCATTGGGTACATACATAATGTTATTTGCATTTTAAATAGTGAGCAGATAGGTTTGTTGATTGTTTGAGTAGTATTGTTCCTTGGGATAATGAAATACTGAGCACAAGTCATGTGATTTCATAAAAACGACAGGTGCAGAGTGTTTGGTATTTGAGTTGAGTTAAAATTGACAAAATGAGTTGATTAAGAATCTGTACAAATAGCCATTCGAAAAGACACTATTTTAATTAACGCAAGAACAGCGAAAGATACAACCGTGCCCCTGGTTGCTATCGGCATGATTGAAGGCAGGCTGTCTGTGAAAGAAGTTCCCCGGAGAAGAGATGTTCTGCATCAACAATCAGCAGACTAGTCCACAGAAACCAGGAAACCGGCTCTGTGAGGGACAGGCCACGTCCTGGAAGGCAGAGGGTCACCACACTGGCCCAGGACCCTCACATCCGACTGATCCATCTGCATAATCGTTTTCAGACTGCAGTGGCTACAGCACGAGAAATTCCAGGAAGAAATAACCTGTGCATCAGCAGAATGACTGTAACTCGTCATCTGCATGAAAATGATTTGCATGTTTGGAGGCCGTTCAGGGGTAACTTTGACAGCTGAGAGACGAAATCTCTGTCTTCTGAGGGGGCGGCTGAGAGAGTGGTGGAGTGTTTTATTCACAGATGAATGCTGTTTTGCCCTTGACAGACCTGACGGAAGACAACGTGTGTGGAGACATCGTGGTGAGCGTTATGCTGACTGGTTCGTTGTTCAAGCCAACTGGTGGGGCGGTGGAAGTGTGATGATGTGGGGAGGAATCTCCTTAACACTGCTCAGTGATACATTGACAAAGTCCTTGAGGCAACAGTGTCCGTTTTCCAGCAGGACAATGCAAGACCACACAGTGCTAGGATTACAATTGCGCGACGTCAAGAAAACAATGAGGTCTTGCCGTGGCCAGCTTTTTCTCCTGACCCAAGTCCAATAGAACATCTGTGGGACCAAATCGCCAGCTGGCCACAGCTGCACAGGAAAGTGGCGGAACATCCCAGAGCAGTCTGTCCAGAGGCTGATCAGGTCTATGCGTCAACGCTGCCAGGATTGTGTTAATGCTCAGGGAGGTCATACCCGATACTAACTTTGTAATGTTTTAATTTTGATAACGTGTCATGTTTCATACTGAAAGCTTATTATTCTTTGATCTGTATTTTTGTTCACATTTTCTGAGATTTTTGTTTGATATCTATGTTTAAAATATTTGATTTAAATCAGTTTCTTTTGTGCATCAGTATACATTCTGCATTAGTAGTAAATGGATAATAGCATGGCACTTTGAACACTAGAGCTGGTTACATACTGGTATACAGTAGCAAATTAAACTTGCAGTAAAACCTGGCATGAATCAAACTACTATTGAGTGGGAGGCTGTTTTCCATCCGTACTGTGTTAGTCTAATTGATGTCAGTGGGGGTCCTATTACCTGTAACACAGGAAGTGGCCTGAAAAAATGTAAGTCTGGAAAACCGGTCAACAGCAAAACAATAAGGGATTGTTTGTTAAAAGAGCCTGCATTCTCTTAATAGGTCCCTTTAATTAAATGCAGTATGAAAATAAATACAATTAAGACTACAAGGAAAATATAAAGAGTAGTTTAATCAGATTATAGCACCGTTTTTTTTATCTTACTAAATTACAAGTCATGCCTTATCATTGCAGTACAGGGCAAAGAGTCCAATGTCAATGTTTTTTGTTAGGCTGCAAAGAAGCTGACCATGGCCACAGGACGCCACTGCTTGCCGTTGTCCCTTGACGTGCGGCAGCCCCAAACCATCGCCGCTGCTGTGGAGGAGACGCTAAGAGAGTTTGGGAGGATCGACATCCTTATTAACAGTCAGTCGCAGTCCCGTGTGGGATTTTCTGTGTGTCTGTTGCCTGAGCCTTATTCAGCATTTTAATGTAATATTTAAGCTTGCACCCAAATGTTTTAGTGCTGTGCAATAAGGTGTATGGGTAGTTATTCTGCTGCAGAGCTGGGAATAAAACCATTCAATGCTCAGTATTTAAGGCAAGTGAAGACTGAATAGCAGAAAATCGTGTAAGCAATTGATTTCACAGTACACATGAAGTCTTTCCAGCAGTGTTCCTAAATGTTTTTAAACTCCTGCAGTGGTTTATTGTCATTGGTTGATAAGAGAGTTCCTCTAGAAGCTTTCTCCATGTGCTTTCTTTTTGAATGTAACCCTATAGATGCCGCGGGTAATTTCCTGTGCCCTGCCAGTGCCCTGTCATTCAACGCATTCAAGACTGTGATGGAGATTGACACCATGGGCACCTTCAACACCAGCAAGGTGATCTACGAGAAGTGGCTGAAGGTACAGGAGCTTCCAGCACAATGCATTGCAACTGCAGTGCCTTTCGACATGGTGCTTTACAGGAACTCTGCATCGCATTTACAAAACAAAACACTGCTGTACACCTGTGGTGCTATTAACCATACAGTTTACACCAATATAAAAATAAATATATTAGGGATGGGCACATGTAATCGTTTATTCGAATAATCCATTAGAAAATTGCTAATCGTTTATAATCTATCTTTAGTGTTCCGCGTTTTCGTTTTTTATCTTAAACAAAGCATTTAAAGCATAATAGTGTAATTATTTAATTGTTTAGTAATTGACATGTATTAGATTACTAAAATAGATGGAAATGCTCATCTCTAAAATATGTTATGAGGAATATCCTTCCAATGTCTATACTGTATATATATTTTAGGCGTGCTATATTTATTCTGCACAAATGCTGATCCATCAGGACTATCCGCACACACGAGGTCTAGCAATTCATATTTGACTAAGATTGTATTTTTTTTATGTCGCCATGTTGTACAAGCCAATTTAAATATAAGCACTTGTTTTGGAGGCCTGTAGAAATGTGCCCTGGCTTGTGATGTCATCAGTGATTGATAGCAGTGACTTTCCTCTCAGCCAATCCCCTCTCTGGTTCTCTGCAGGATCACGGGGGGGCTATCGTCAACATCTCGGCCACTCTGAGCTACCGGGGCCAGGCGTTACAGGTGCATGCTGGGTCTGCCAAGGCTGCCATAGGTAAGGATAGCCATTAGCAGTGTTTGAGGAGAGGGGGCGGAGCTACAGCCTTTTTTTCTTTTTTTATATAGATAATCACCAGGACACAACACAGTTTGATATAATTTGGCACAGCTGTCAGTGTCAAGTTGAGAGGGGAGTTCAGGACAAGACAGAGGTGTTAAGGGTCACTGAATTGTTCTTAACTACAGCCAGTACCTTTGTACAGTGTAAGTCACTATTCACTATGGCCTTCACAGCAACTAGCACAATCTCAAACACAGAGCTAATATTGAAAAAATAGAGCTGAGATCTAAGTTATCTGGTTCATGTTGAGATTCAGTGTCTGTACTGTGCTCAGTGTTCGGTGCTGTATTTGTCATTGTACTGTGTGCTCAGTGTTCGGTGCTGTATTTGTCATTGTACTGTGTGCTCAGTGTTCGGTGCTGTATTTGTCATTGTACTGTGTGCTCAGTGTTCGGTGCTGTATTTGTCACTGCACTGTACTGTGTGCTCAGTGTTCAGTGCTGTATTTGTCACTGTAATGTGTGCTGCTTGTTCATTCTTGCCTGCTTCTTTCTCAACCACAGACGCAATGACGAAACACCTGGCAGTGGAATGGGGACCAAACAACATCCGAGTGAACAGCCTGGCTCCAGGACCCATCTCGGGCACAGAGGGGTACCGTAGGCTGGGTAAGGCAGGACTCTCTGCTACTATGAGTGTGGCTGCTGGGTTAAAACAGGTAAAACCCATGCATCAAGGATGGATGTATTAGTTAGGCCTCCTGTTTGTTCATTAACAAGACAGGACAGTCAAACTAATGTACAGCATACTCCAAGGTTAAGGCCACATCCATGACTGTATGACATTTTAAAGTCTATGTATGTTGTATTTACTTCATGTAACAATTAATAGAGTTTCTTGTGGTTTAATTGTGGCAGCCATTGGGTGATCCACTGATGTGCTTGAAAACCATCAGATTGAATAGGTTAATGAAAGGATTACCCCTAATAAAACTCTGATTTCCCTTTCCATTGTTAGTAAGCATGGCAAAGAATAAACTAAGCAGAAACAATGAGAATCATAGAACGCACAACACAGAGCAGGACAGGCAGAAAATAAACATTGTTGCACCATGCCCTCATTGGAACCGACACTTATTCTCGCAACCAGAATGTCAATGACAAAGCATTCTAAATGTTTAAACCACAACAGGTTCTATATAAAAAGGTGAAATGTTAACAGGTTTTTATCTGTTTTTTCTTTTGATTTAATCACTTGTAATATGTTTGTAAGTGTTCAGTGGCTACCTCGAATTGAGTTGAGAGTGTACATTCTCTTGCGCTGCTTGTATGACAGGCCTGACAAAGCAAAGAGTGCTCAAGAAACGGCGGCCACCAAACACTTAAATATAAATGGGCATGTCTTTGGTTGAAGCAAGTGCAGTCATGTTTAAACACATATTTAATAAGCACTAAAGCTGTCTTTTGTACTCTGGTTACATCTGTCTTTAATGTCTTTGCTACTGTTTAGTCAGCTTTTTAGTTTTAATAAACAATTTATTTCATTTTATGTTTTATGGCTCTTTTAACCAAAAAGGTTGGACATCTCTGATAGAAAACATTCCTTTAACCTTCATGTTTTCTCTGTTCTCTCCACCATTGCACATTTCTGTCTCTCTTTTGACAGGTGGTTTGTCTGCGGAGGCTGGCGGTCACTTCCACACCATCCCCCTGCAGCGGGCAGGCAACAAAACTGAGATCGCCCATAGCGTGCTGTACCTGGCCAGCAGTGCCGCCTCCTATGTGACTGGAGCCTGTCTGGTGGTGGACGGAGGCAGCTGGCTCACCTCAGCCAACAGCCTCCCTGCGCTCCTGGGTATAGCCTCCCAATCTGCTAAACTCTGACCCTCTGCCTGTTCCTCCAGGTGTGTACTGCTGTCCAGGGCACACACCACCCCGTAACACTGAGCTCCTAGCAGGCAGGCCTGAGACAGCTCTGGGGAGCTGGGAATGGATTGTTTAGACTAGTGCTCATTATTAAGGTGCAGGGTAATGACAGTGCTGGAGAGTTGAGAATGGAGTGTTTAGTGCTCATTAATATCAGGACGCACTTTGGGATGTTTGCAACATTTTGCCACAATTGGCGGGCTGCGGGCACATAAACTTTCTCCCTACCTGACACACTTTTCCTACTGCTGTTGAGAAAACTTTGTGGATACCACTTTCCATCACTGGGTCCTTTGCATTGATGTGGAGGCAATGGAATCTGCTTCAAATTACTTTTTCTACTATCCTCTCTTCTTCAAGTCTCTTGATATTCTTGTTCCAGTAAGTGGCATGTCTCCATGGCTACCAGTAGAGTAAACTATAATACTAAATCTCCGGGGACGTCATTAGCCATTCCTGAAATAGGAAAGCAAGAGAAATGTTAGCTTTTAGCAACTTCAGTCCGAGCAGGTAATCTCAAAACACCTACCTCAGCTGCTCAGAAATTATCAGTAACTCATGAAAAGTCTGGACCCACTCAGAGCAATTGCAAACATCATACAAATATAACAGGACAGTAAAAAACTGTTGATGTCTTTTTGAAGTTTGTGTGCAATGAGATTGTCTGTTTTCACATTCTTCACTGAGGGACAGGTGAACGGGACGCTCACTACCTTTGGTTAATTCTAGTGTACTGAAGCATTTTCTTCTTATTCAAGCCAAGTGTGGAAACGTTTGCGCTGTTAAAATATTTAATTCTTTTTTTTTTTTTTTTTTTCAGAGCTCTGGTCATCTGGAATGAAAAATGACAAATAAAGAACAAGAGGAAGTCTTACAAAATTGTTAAGCACAAAATTAATTAGTTTGTTGCTGTTAATTCCCAACATTCAATAGAGCGGCTCTATTACAGTGCTAAAAACACTTCCCACTTCAGGATTTTCCACTAAAGGTGTATATTAATTTTCTACACATCATTGAAATTCTAGCTTTTCAATTTTACTTGCTGTCACGGATGGCTGGTGGGTGATGTCAGACCAGGAAGTAGACATAGGCCCAGTACTGCGGGGTGAGACGCAAATGTGCTCTTTATTAACCAATGAACTTTAAATAATAAATACAAAACAAAACGGCACAATGGCCAAAATTAAATATACACAAATAAAACAAGTACCGTGCTGGTGCAACTCCAGTACGTGTAGTAATTGCTTGTCTTTATACTTCTGTCTCTCCTCAGGAGAAAGTGTTGTTCGGTCAGCCAAAACTGATGTGTGTGTGTGTGTGTGTGTGTGTGTAATAGATATATATAAAATTAATTAGCGTTCAAGGGATTAACTGGTTGTCCATTCCCTCATTACTGGCAGATAACATATCCTGATTAGAATTTACACTTTTCAATTATTTTTGCTTCAAACCATTAATAACTATACTTCATTCACAAGGGGCCTGGAAAACAGCAGCATCACACATTCATACACAAATGATATATACCGGATTCCTTTGAATTTAAGATACACTGGTCATAATTTTTTGCTTCTCAGAATTAAATTTGAGTACAGTAGTGATGCGTGTATTAAAATCGCCAACAAAAGATGTGACTCCCGAGTACACAAACAGCAACGTGACTAGACTGTCGAGAAAAGACAAACCAAAGCGTCACTGCCCGATCTTGAATCATCCGTGACATGCAGGCAGCCATTTTCAAAGAAGAGTCATTAGCTTCCTGAGAAAGTCAAAGAGAAGCTTTTACAATTTCAGCATTTCTAGCAAACAGTACAGCTTGGACAGATCGGAAATGCTGATCAGACCCCCGTTCTTTTCGACATGTCAAGCAATACCACAGAGAAAAACAGGTGTGAGTAATCACCACTAAATGAGAAGCAGCACATAACTGTAATGCTCAGTGTGACTGCAGACTGTGTCCATATGCATAACTGAGGTGGTATCTTTGTAATTGCTTATTTACTGTATGTTTTATTTTTTCCCTCAAATTGAGGGTGGGAAATTTGGGCTGCATCTTAAATTCGAAGGAATACGGTTTATATAAATAACCTTTTTCCGTTTTATTTTTTATAAACACATCAAGAAATGTTATAAATTATGAGCTGGTCACTGGGGCAGAGTATCACAGATATAACTAAAACAGTATGCCCACCAGGTGTAAGATTATTTTGAATAATTACAATTCCTTCTAATTTTTGTGATTTCTATGAATAGAAGTAGATTTATTTTTATGTTACATGGGGTACACCTCTGTTAAATGTGTCTAGTTCATATCAGTATAATACATCTATTATATTCTATGGCTAATATTAATAATGACATGGTAATCAGGGGCGTAGCTAAGAATAGATTTTTCTGAGGCCAAAAATATATATTTTTTGTCCAAAAAAACCCCCCTGCATATCCTGTATATGTTACAAAGGTGAAAGTTACCATCTTATAAAGCCTGGAGACTTAATGCAAACAGCAAAGCAATATAAGTCACTAACTCTCCTAGCTCCGGGGACATCTCCTTGTCTCTGTGGACATATAGCAGGGCAAGGCCATTCAGTCTGTTTTCACTCATACTGCAATGAGACTATGAGAGGTGAAAATAACAAAAAGCAAATAATATAATGCAAACTCGTCTATTAATAAAAAACAGCTTCCCTTAAATTGAAACTCAATTTACACTCGGGTGCACAAGATCTTTATTTGAGCTGTGTACTTTTACTCCACGGTTTATTTAAATACGATTTATTTGAACTTTGCAAGCACAAAGTGTCAATCATTCTGTTCAGCCGCGCCCACTTCCTTTGCCGACATGATCAGCCAATCACAGCTAACTTTAGGTTGGAACCCAAAACTGACTCTCAACAGACGAGTTCTGGATGGGGGCTCCGAGCTTTACAGAAGGACCGGGCTGAAGTTAGTTACTTATTCCCGATTCGACGGCTGAAGTTAATTACTCATTCCCGATTCGAGGGCTGAAGTTAGTTACTTATTCTTATTACTTTATCCAAGGCGATTTACAGAGACTAGGGTGTGTGAACTATGCATCAGCTGCAGATTCTCTTACAAATACGTCTCACCCGAAAGACGGAGCACAAGTCAGTCAGTGGCTGAGGTGGGATTTGAACCGGGGACCTCTTGGTTACAAGCCCTTTTCTTTAACCACTGGACCACACAGCCTGCTTTGCAATAGTTCTACTTGTGAAAATAACGTTACCTTATATCACCTTTCCTGTCAAGTAAAAATAAGGCCTCACTATATTCCACTATAAATAAAAACAAAAAACGATGTTAAAAATATGGTCCTGCTAAAATAATAAATAAATAAAATTATACACAAACACACACACGTGAAGTTCCCTAAAAAAAAAAACATTTTATTACCGGGAATGGGCAAATAAATGTCGGTCTATCCGTTTTTTCAGCAGTATTATTTTATCCTCAGTTGTATTATGTGTATAACTTTCATACTCTGTGCAGCTTTGGAACCCAGTGTTTAGGGCGGGTTTATTTATACAGATGTTTATTGCACATAATTTGCAGGTAAAGGTGGGTTCGATGGTTTTTTTTCAGCAGTGTTATGTTGTTCTCACTTAGTTGGATTATGTGTATAATTTTCATACTCTGCAGTTTCGGAACCCAGTGTTCCGTGCGGGTTTATTGTAAGTCGCCCTGGATAAGGGCACCTGCTATGTAAGAAAATGAATGAATGAATGAATGAATGAATGAATGAATGAATAACAATAATAATAATAATACAGCTGTTTATTGCACGGAATTTGCAGTTAAAGGTGGGTTCGGTGGGTTTTTTCAGCAGTGTTATGTTGTTCCCATTTAGTCGGATTATGTGTATAATTAATAATTTTCGTCGCCTTGCATCTTCGGAACCGATTGTTCCTGCTTTTTGGTGATAAAAAGAGGGTTCTGGGCCGAAACGATTTCATGATAGCGCGTTAGGGTTCTGATTGCTAAAATACTCTACTCTTCACACGTGTGTGTAACGTTCTATGCTGCTTTTTAATGCAATTGAATTAAACTACCGTTCTGGCTTTTACCTCATCCCCATTAGGTTGTGTTGCCGCAGTGTCGGTCGGTTTGATTATTGAATTGTGCAGGCATGAATAGTGCCATTACTAAATGCACACTAGCAAGGTTTGAGACCTCTACGGATGTGAACAAATATATTTAATAAATCATATTTTAGAAATATCAATGTTTGTGTTTAGAAAGTAGGCGATTCCTGCTGTATTAAAAGTGACTATACAGGTATCACTATACATATTATACTTCTATTTTTCTTTATATGGGCCCCAGCAGCACCACTGAGGCATGTAGTGTGAGTTTTGGGGCAGTTTCCTTTTTTTTTCTCCAAACTTTGTAAAGTTTGCACATTGCTTTCAAATTTATACCATTAACAATGAATACCACTGGGTGGCGTAAAAGTACAGATTACGAATGTGTGCGTTTTGATCATGTTGAAAATGAATGTCAAATCCAGTCGTTCTGCACGTTCGATAACATTTGAGGACATGACTCGGGCTATTACAGTCGTATGCCTATTTATTTAGGTCTAAAAATAACCAACAGATTCTGATATGTTGCATATTGTTTGTTGAATAACAATGTCATACCACAGCCATTTGAGGGGTGCATGCATGGGACTTTATTCAAATGATGACTATACACAAATACCACTAGGCATTTTTAAAGTTAGGGGCTCAGAATCGATAATTGGAAAACAGGCCTATGTTTATTTAATGACGGGGGGGTCTGCATAACCTTAAGAGGCAATAGCAATGTGACCACAGTTGTAATCGTTAACATTTGTATTTATTTTTTATTTTGAGGTTTAGTGTGCTTTTTTAGTTATTTTTTTCATGGTGTGTGACTGGTGCTCCCTTCCCCTTTAAGCGCGCTGTGCAGTGAACCTGTTTGAAATCTTCTTTTCTGTCGGTAGACTGCGGCGTGCTCGTGGCGCGTGCGCAGTGTGGGGGTGGTGACGTCAGTGCTGTATGCGGCTGGCGATGGCGGAGCGGCTGCTGCACGGAGACGGAGGGCTGCAAAGTGTTTAGGGAATAAACAAAAACAAGGAGAACATATACTTTTGTTTATCAAACGAAGAAAATGAACTGAAACAACCGGATGCAGATTGAAGGACTCGAACACACGGATTCCTTTACTAACTGAACTGGAATAAAACAGGTGGATGGCACAGTCGGGGGCGACCAGAAGAAAAGAAGCAGAGCTGGATGCGAGAAAATACCATCGAGTCCAAATACATAATAAACACCTGGAGGACGTTTAGCAGTGGAAGGTCGGCCCAAGCATGAACGCGAATGGTCTGCTATTTCGGTTTGGTCGACCGGCACCAGTGATGCTCTGGTCTGCGATGCAAATGGAAAATATTACCGTATTTAGTACAATAAAGCATGACGTTAACGTGGCTTAATTAAGGGTTTAAATTTCATCGATAATTTTGCGACGCTGTACCGGAGGACAAGCAGTACCACAAACTTAAAAAGAAATAAAAACTAAAAACCCGGGAATGTCCGCTATGTATTTAGGGCGATGGAGAATTCGGCAAATACGAGCACATCCGATGTGTGGTCGGGTTTAGCGTATAGCAAGCGGTGCTAGGCAACGGGTATGTGGATCTACATAATATTATTAAATATTTATACCGCACCAAAATGCAACACTTCGTGTTTGTGCAACATATTTGTAATGCAATTAACCAAGCAGCGGCAGAGTAAAGGAATTTGCTACAGTGTAGAAAAATCTTGTCGGCAACAAAAACAGCACAGTTGACCATACTAGTGCTTGCGCTGTGTTTGGGTTAATAAAAAAAAAACAACTATTTGAAATGACAATTACATTATAAATATGACCTTATCAAAAATACCATTATTATTATAATTTTTTTAAATAACCTTTTTATATAAAGGACTGTCGAAAACATTCCAGGAAAAGGAGAAAACGAGTCATGAAATTTGGGGACGGTAAACAAACAATCACAGCCAGAAACATTATAATTAAGGGGCGACCTAAAAATGAGGGACGTATGTAAATAATACATTTAGTCCAATATGGTTCATTGATGTTTCTGCTGGCGTGATGTGCTTGCTTTGCAGCCGATCACCAAGTTGAAGTTTAACTTGAAAAAAAACAGCTGACGGGCAACCTGCGTGCTAAATAGACTGCAGTCCCGAAGCGAGCACACACGGCAGTTTGTGTGTGTGTTTTAAAAGAAGGAGGAGCCATCGGCATTACAACCGTGTTTATGTTAACATGTGGCAGGCATGCAAACAGACCGGAGATGGGAACTCGGAAGCCCGTGACACAGATGCCAGTGTCTCATAACAATACATTTTAGGCAGGGAGGGTTACTTTGTAAAACCTGTATTAACACAACGAAGAAAAATTACTTAAAGCTGGGCCAGTGAAAAATAAGCTAAGCTCTGTGTTTGCCGAAAGAGACGAGTTTTTTTTGTTTTGTACATGCCAGGACATTTAAAATGAATTGATTAATTATGATCCTTGGATTTTGCTTACAAATAAGAAATTGCTAATTAAGTAAAATGGAGCAGGTTCTGTTGTCAAGTCCAGGTGGGCATTCAGACTGGGAATTGGAGCAGAACATGGGGGATATTCTCAAGGATAGTCCAGAGTCTGGGCTGGACTTTATCCAAGGAGAGAAAGAGCTGGTGTCCCTCAAGTTTGGGGACATTCTCCAGGAGAATGCCTTGAACTTGGACGGCTTTTTTCGGCACTCCAGGTACCCTAATGTGGACCAGATCTTGTCCTGGGATAAAGGGCCGGACTGTCCTGTATTGCAATGGGAGAAACATTCCAAGCAGGACCCCGATATTAACCACACTGCCCAGGTGGAGCGCGTTGGTTTCCATGACAATAACTCAGTGTTCAGTAGTGACACTCCTTCACTGCAAAGTGAAATCTCCGCCCTGGATTTGGAGAAAGGCTTGTCCCTGAATACAGCCCTGCAATCCCAAGTAGATATCTCCCAGCACTGTGGGATCAATCTGCTAGATATCAACACAGAGCTGTCGTTTAAATCACAAGATGAGTGCTTTACATTTTCATCACGTGAGGAAACATCGTTATCTGAAACGACAGACAAAGGTTCATTTCAAGAGCCGGTGATGGATCTACTTGGATTGAGTAACAAGATCCAGGGCACACCTCTGAGCTCACCCAGCTCTCCCTCGCATACCTTGACTTCAGTCTTGGTGCCCTTCCATGATAGCCCAGCCTACACATGGGCAACGGAGCCCACCTCACATGAGCAAGACCAAATCAGCTCCTGTCATCACAGCTTCCCTGGTCTGCTAGATCCTGCTCTACACTACACTGGACACCTGGATTCAAGTCCTTCTGTTGAACAGGAAGCTCTGGAGCCTGACTTGGGACAGCATGGTTCCCTGCTGCCCTCCCAAGAAGACTGGAAACAGGGGGGCTCCAACAGGAACTCTGGACTCCAGCCCCAGGCTGTAGAAAGGGTTTCTGATGAGACAACCGCAGGTGCTGAATTGTGTTCAGATCAGAAGTTCTCATATTGTGATCCAATGCATGACAAACAAGATTGTAATGAGAATGTATCACAGGGTTTAGCGCACGATGAGCCAGGTTTGGACCACAATTTGTTATCCCAAGAAAAAGTGCACGGAAATGTAGTTTTCAGTCAGAATTTATCTTATGACCAGTTGCATGACGCGCAAGGTTTGTGTCAGGATACAGTGCATGGAAAAACAGTTTTGGACACGAGATTATCCCAGAATATATTGCACAAAACTACTGTTTTGGACCAGAATTCTGTCCTGGATGTAATGCATGAAAAGGAAGTTTTGGACCCAGATTTGTTCCATGATGTAGTCAGTTGTGACCAACCCATTTTGGACCAGGACCTTTCAGAACAGGAATCGTCCCCAAGTTTGTTACGGACTCGGGAGTGTGTTTCTCCCCCGTCGGGTCAGTTGCTGGCTGAGGGGACAGAGTCTGCAGGGGGTGGCCCTGATCTGGGGGAGGAGGCAGTGGAACTCTCCCCACTGAGAGCTGTGTTTGACGCGCTGGACCAGGACCAGGATGGCTTTGTTCGGATGGAGGAATTTGTACAGTTTGCTACCGTCTATGGAGCAGAACAGGTATGCTTTTGTATATTATTATTATTATTATTATTATTATTATTATTATTATTATTATTATTATTCCACTTGCATACCAATCCTAATGCTGCAAGTAAAACATATAAGTCATTTCTAGAACCCCAGGACTGGGATGTTAATGATAAGTTAAACATTTGGTAGAACTGCAGATGAAATCCATATCAAGGCATACATGCCTAGAAGTCTGCAGTGTTAAAAGAGTTAAAGACATGTGGCTGGCTGTTATTTTCTGCTGTACAGTCATTGCCTTTTGTTTAGCGTGTTTCAGGGCTCAGGGTCTTTTAGGAAACACATTGGGGAGGGGGAGGATGGAAATCCAAGTATTCTATGTTTTCTTAAAGGTGTGGTGTTCTGAGGTTTCCTGTGAAACACATTTTTGGCAGCATTGAAGCTGGTTGGGAATCTTCTGTAATTACAGCCTAACAAACCATGTGGAATATTGACAGCCCAGTTTGTTTACATGGGAAACTAATATGCTGCTTTAGAGATGGAGTTATATTTTCAAAACTACCATCCCAGTAACATGGTATACCATGTCTTCACATGTGGTACATTTCCACACCAGGGTGCATAAGGTTATGTACTTTGTACTGTCAATTGCCATACTTCATGTGTGTTTTTGTATACTGCATGAACAAAATTGTGATGCAAACTGGAAACATTAAAATTCAATAGTCTAACAGTATACTGGGGAGACGGGACGGTCAAACTCAGTTAGTGTACAGTATCTGTAAAATGAGCAATATTGCATTTCAAAGCAGTCTGTAAATCATTTATTATTGGTTAGCTGCTGGTTGCTGACTAAGCTACAAGACTCCCATTCTTTGCAGCTGATGATTTAAATGGTATACCTAAACAAGAGTAGTTGTGGAGTCCAGGACAGGGAGCTACACATTTCTAACCCTGCTCATTGTAGTTACTACTGGCACCAGTGGTCTCGGCCGTGCTGTACAGTTCATTAGGATACAAGCAGTAATAGCATGGGAGCGCTAAGCGACAAGCAAGATGTATGTTTGTTCAAGGGTACCTTATCCCAGGCCCAGCGCCAGGTTTTTGTGGGCACCGGGCAATGGACCTCCATTGCACACCTCCACCTTCACCTCGGGTTTCCAACTTTCCATTGTTTTCATTTTTGGTGGTTTAAAAACGTATAATTATAATGGGCGTTATGATAATGAGGCTCAACAAAATGCTTGTCAAATGAATGTCTCGAGTTGTTGGGAAGTAAATGTGGCAATTAAAGAATGTCTTTAGTTGGCACATTTGTATAATTGTATGTCGATTTAGCCAATAGCTTTTGGCTTTACGAAACCTGGGGAGGACAGACGCCAATAGGGCATGAGAAGAGGCTGGACTAAAGGAACACGACGCAAGCAGGAAAAGAAAGGGGAGATCTGAAAAGTTTCACTGCATACATACAGTTTAGTTTTAGTTTGTTTGATGAAAACTAAACGTTTCTAGCCCTAAAGGCTGCTTGAGTAGGATAGCTGGCACAGAAATAGTACATTTACTTATATTTGCAATTTTATTTCTGCATGTGTGTGGGCCCCCCTCTGGCGTCGGGGCCCTAGATGCTAACGCCGGCCCTGCCCTAACTCCTGTACACATGTTCAGTCTCCTTGAATTGGTTAAGAGAAATCACAGTTGGACTGGCACAAGTTAGGCTTTATCCTGAGCAAACTCCCGGCCTTGTAACTTTTTAAGCTGTTGTTCAGAAGACATATAATGAAGGGTCTGTATGCCATAAACATGCATGCATTGTTTTTTTTTCCCCCATTACACAAGGGCCTGTGTTACACTTCCCTCTGACCATTGCAGTTGTGGACCCTTCTACGTGTGATAAATCTGACGTTAGACTGTTTCTTAGATATTACTGTCATGAGTTATCCAGTCTTGTCCAACATGCAAACACAGTGGTAGTTGGTAAATCCATAACATAGAGCTAGATTTATTTTTTTTATATAGGGGCCAGAATATCGTACCACACAATATCTTGAGTTGGTTTTGAGGCTATATTACACAGGGTTGGCTGATTTTTAAATGAATTATATTTTATTTTATTTTATTTTTTTAAATAATGATTTTAAATCATTTTTTCTTTTTGCTACCTATTTTTATATAGTTTCTCAAGGAAAAGACATGAAAAGTGTGTTTTTAAAAACCTTTTTGTGAACACACAAACATTCTTAACTTTTCCTGTCTATGAACTAAATTGTGCACCAAAGTTTATATTCAGGCCTAATTTAATTGAAATTATTAAGCACTTATAGTTCTCTTATCAAGTAATGCCTCAGGCCAATATGACCCGAGATATTAATCCATGTAGCTTTGCATACATTAAGAAAATGCTTTAAGTTGGTCTTTTATTATTATTATTATTATTATTATTATTATTATTATTATTATTATTATTATTATTGTCTGAAATTGGTTATACCTGTCTGAAGAGATGTTTGTAAAAAGGGCTTATATAAATGTGTACTAGGCTTAGGTTAGTAGAGACTTGTTTTCTCTGAAAGTAACAGCCTCTCCCTGATAATGTACCATAGTTTTAGTTTTTCATTCTGCACTATCCTCCAGCTTATTTTTATGTTCTAAAAGTGACATCACTTTATGATCTAATTAAATACTGTATACCTCAGAGTTTATTACTTTATAGTATTTCACATATAAACATATATACCGCGTTACATAATAAATGAGATTAAATTAATTACATAGCTTGGCCAGCAATTGGCGTCCTTAAAACACAAGGAGAAGTTAAAATATTTCAGATTATCGGAAAGTGCTTTTACCATTATCAGTGACTGGTACTTAAATAACACATAGATTGAAGATTAATGTAAAAGCAGGGAATCTCATCTTTACACATTTTTTTAATCGGTACCTCTTCACTGAGATTTAATTAACTAAAGTATACTTTAACAAACAATATTTATTCAATTTAATAATTAAGTCAATAATTGAAACATTGAAAACTTGACACTAAAAGACTGATAAAGGATGTGTCATTCTGAGTGTAAAAGACAAGGCTGTGCTGATGCAGTACCTACTTAAGAATGAAAGGGGATTTTCACTGTTACACACATTAAAATGTAGTTCACATGATGGTGCACAATGCAATGATATAAAAATGGCCATGATGAAACTCCAGAAAGGTGTTTTTTATTTTATTTTTTAAGGCGGCAAAACATTCACATTTATAGGATGCCACAGTGATAAATAATTTGCTTTATGTATTCATTTAAGTTTTTGAATAATTTGGTCTGGTATGTAACTATTCACAAACCACAATTTGCAACATCCTAAGAGCGTTAAATTTAGCAGAATTTGCAGGTAGAGCTACAACTGCGGTACAATTACAATTTTTCCATAATTTGAAAAAAAATCTATTTTTGATAAGTCCAAACTAGTGACATTATTTTTGTGCGGTAATATATTCTGACACATTATGTTTCTTACCAGCTTTTTCTGGTAAGAGTCTGCATAAGTCCCCCCCGTACTAATATCAGGATTCTGTTTTTTCCAGTTTAGGGGTCTGTTGCCACGGTAACACAGAATGAATATATATATGACTTTTTTTTTAACAATTTTATCATGCAGAATTTTATTTTATATAAAATATAATCAACCATTTATCAGCAGCAATCTTTTACATAGACCCATGTGCATAGCAGTATATGTTAAATACTGAATATATATGGCAAAAACACAAATAAGCCTCAGATTACAAATACAAAAAAAGTTATTACATAATACAATCATTCAGTTAATTACAAACAAATTTTTTTAATGAAAACATTGGCTTGATGCAAATCCCTAGTTAATAACTGAAAGCTTTATACATGTAAAAGCGTGTATACCGCACAATTCTATATATTAGAATTCAAATTGTTTTAATCAGAAAACATTGCAGCTTAAAGTCTAACAGCTGCGTGTCTTTTTCTGATAACAAGCTGAAACTTGGAGCAGCTGATTCAAATTCTGCGCCGGCAAATGACATTTAATAGAGAAAAGTGTAAAGTATTGCATGCAGGCAATAAAAATGTGCATTATAAATATCATATGGGAGATACTGAAATTGAAGAAGGGAACTATGAAAAAGACCTAGGAGTTTATGTTGACTCAGAAATGTCTTCATCTAGACAATGTGGGGAAGCTATAAAAAAGGCCAACAAGATGCTCGGATATATAGTGAGAAGTGTTGAATTTAAATCAAGAGAAGTAATGTTAAAACTTTACAATGCATTAGTAAGACCTCACCTAGAATATTGTGTTCAGTTCTGGTCACCTTGTTACAAAAAGGATATTGCTGCTCTAGACAGAGTGCAAAGAAGAGCAGCCAGAATTATCCCGGGTTTAAAAGGCATATTGTGTGCAAACAGGCTAAAAGAATTGAATCTATTCAGTCTTGAACAAAGAAGACTATGCGGCGATTTGATTCAAACATTCAAAATCCTAAAAGGTATAGACAATGTCGACCCAGGGGACTTTTTTGACCTGAAAAAAGAAACAAGGACCAGGGGTCACAAATGGAGATTAGATAAAGGGGCATTCAGAACAGAAAATAGGAGGCACTTTTTTACACAGAGAATTGTGAGGGTCTGGAACCAACTCCCTAGTAATGTTGTTGAAGCTGACACCCTTGGATCCTTCAAGAAGCTGCTTGATGAGATTCTGGGATCAACAAGCTACTAACAACCAAACGAGCAAGATGGGCTGAATGGCCTCCTCTCGTTTGTAAACTTTCTTATGTTATTATTACCTGTCGCTAGACAGGAATAAATTCAAAGAACGCATGACAGGCCCAAATCCTCATTCATCCCCTTACGAAATAATGTATCTAATGTAAATATCCAAAAGGCTTCTTTCTGTAATATTTTACTGTCCCGATCTCCACCTCTACGATGGGGTAAAATTCTTTCTAAACCAAAAAACTTTAAATCAGAAAGAGAATGTTGTGCCTCTTTAAAATGCCGAAAAACAAAAGACTTTATATCTTGTCTTCGGATAGAGCTTTTATGTTCACTAATTTGTATACGCAAAGAGCTTTTGTTTTACCAACATATAGAGATGGACGCATGCTTATGTATACTACATAGTAAGATTGACAGGAGATCCGTTCTCTAAGCATACATTTCTTGGAGTTTAGGGGATGTATAAATTCTTTAATTAAGACTGTGAGCGCAAGCTGCGCAATGTTGACAAGGAAAATTCCCCAACACTCCCACTCGGCGTGCCTGTCCTAACAGGCATGTGAATTAGTGTCTGCTCTCACCAATCTGTCTCTTAGGTTTTTACCTTTTGAGTACAATGGAGGATCTTTAAAAAGATTAGTCAGACAAATGTCTTTCTCCATTGGTATAAAGCTGTGGCACAATGACACATTTTTCATTTGCAACCTTGGGAAGTGCAGCATACTAAAATTAACTTTGTCTCCCAAACTATGGAGGTCACACTGGTACACAGTGGGAAGCCTTTGACATTTGGCCTCCAGGTTAGTCACAGAATACCAGGCTGCTCCTTTGCTTTGCTGTTTTGTACCCTTCTTGCAGATGTATGAAGGCCCATGGAGATCAACCAGGCCTTCTGTAAAGAGTTGCTCAGCCTGGCATTCCTTTTGTCTTGAATGTGAGGGTAGTAATTAAATGAATTCTGCCTTTGGTCTGCTGCTGTTAACCTCTGGTTTATGGCAGCTATTTTGGGATATGTTTACTGCCAATTCTTGATGGATTTTTGGACTTGGTGAACAAACCACGGATCTGATTGCAGCATTTTTTTATTTAAGTTTTGCAGTAGAATTAATCAACTACTTTTACTGCTTTTTTAAAATGTCTTTCTCTAGTAGAACATGACGGTAGCAGTTTTGTAATGGAATGGGTAGGAGTAACAATTAAAAATAAATAAATAAATAAATAAATAAAATAAAAAATAAAATAAATAAATTAAGCCTGGGTTCTGTTTGTTTGATAGCATCTGTAATATGCAGAACATTGCATGCAATCAACTGGATAATGCCTGCAAACACAGTCTTGTGGCTGTTCAGAGCTCAAAACTTGATTGTAGAGGATTAACATTTTATGTACTGAAAGGGCACTGCAGCCATAATGGCCTTGAATACACATACCTTTTGAGGAGCATTGCGGCAATTGATAAGGGAACCCACAGCAACTGTCGCATGGCCGGCGTTAATTTCGAGCCCTGCCGGTGGCTTGATATTTTATGATTGCTTGTTTCTGGACAAACTGTGTCAAAAAAGTCAAGGGTTTCAACAAAAGTGGTTCTGTTTTTTTTATTGAACACTATAAACCTGAAAAACAAGGTTAAACTCCGGTGTTGTTGACCTCTGTTCATGGTTCTGTCCTGGCTGCATTGTAAAACCCACAGCTAAAAGACAGTAAAATGTAGTGTGTTGAGGGCAAAGGGTTCTTTTAGTATTGTATGGTATGGGTGTACAAATCTACATTACACAGAGTAGTGAACCGTATAATAACTAGGACATGGGGCTCTGTTCAGTTGATCAAAATAGCAATGGATGTAAATACAGTTTTTTAGTTTTTGTGCCTCTAAAAATATGAAACTCCAGAAGGTCGATGCTTTAATGATTTAAAAGACAGTGGTATTTAGATCCATCGCTCATTAGATCAGTTGAATATACCATGTTGTTCGTAGAATCCATGGACAACATTACGAGTACCTCATCCCACTGCATTGTGTAACGGTGTCTGACTTGTTGCAATGATATTACTGCATTGCGTAGCAGAGGGCCTGGTGTCTGTGTAGGCGCTGGGATAACCAGCGCTTACTCCTGCTTCTCGGGAGTTCTTAAAGGATAAACACATCAACCACTGTCCGCTTTCTTTTAGGTCAATAAACCTGACCTAACTGTGTCCCATGCTTATGGACTGTCATCCACAGTGTTATCATGGTGTGTTATTGTTGTTTTAATATCCCACTCTGTCTGTACATGCACAGTCATTTTCCTGTGATGTCCAGTGTCTTCAAATACAACAGCACAGCAGGGATATGCAGGGGCTGTGGACAGACGGACAGCTGCAATAGATGCCTGCCCGGGAGGGATTGACCCAGTGGGATTCCTGATAGCTTACTCTTCAGTCGGGTACCCTTGATAATCCCCTTTCTTCCTGAACTCTGCTCTGAGTGGTAAGGGGGCCCCTGTCTACAGTGGGCAGAGATTAGTCGCAGGATTAGCACCATAATGCATTCCCCTGACTCGGGCAGACTGGCTGCAGCCACCACACCTTCTGTTTGAGTCTCATTCTATGAAGTCCTACTGCATCCAAATTTATTTTTTTCTCTGGCACACATATAGAATGTACTGCCCGTTTGCACATACGGTACTTTTATTAGCTCAAATAACAAGTAGCTTCAAATTTAATTGTTTATTGTTTTTTTACATTTTTTTCTTCTAATTTGTCGAAAGGGCATACTGTACTGTATTGCCACATGATTGGAAAGAAATTAGGAAGTCTGTTCAGTCCAGGCACTTAGAATTCTCCAGGCAAGCTCAAAGGCTTTGAGGTAAATGCAGATTGGGAGAAAAATGAGAACACCACAATATTGGCGCAACTAAACCTAGAACTACTCAGGACAGCAGCAAACATCATACAATAGTATGGGGAATGTGAAGACGCAATTAAAATGACTACTTGCTCTAAGTTTGGTGCTCTAGCCACGTATTGGTGTTTGGAGGCGATAGCCCCAGGAGAAAGATCAGGGTGGGGGTTGTACACTTGTGCAGTTGATTTTCAGAATACAATGACACTAAGGTACTGCATATTATTGGATACGATTAAAGACCTGGTTAGTACAAAAGACTGGAATGTTAAATGTAATAACTAGGACCTGGTTGGAAGAAGGTCCTAGGGTGTGTTGAATGAGCTACAGGTAAATTACCACTGCTCTATGAAGCGTTCTGGCCTTGGTGAAGAGAGAAACGTCCTAACAATGGTGGTAAATTGATGCATTTAACTCCTGGTTTGTACAACACAGCTAGGACTTGTCATCTTCCTATGGAAGCGGAACAAAGGGCTGCTTTGTGGAGCTGCCAGTGTTTTTTAAATAACCTTGTCCCATCTCGGATGCTACTGCATGGTTAATGGACAGGACACACTTTTCTATTCCTCCTTTATGATTCCTTATAAGTAGGGGTCTACTTAAATCACGGTAAATTTATGTATTTTTCACGGGTATGTTGCGGAATAAAATTTTGCGGACATGTTTAAACATTACATAAACCGAAGTAGACAGTATTTCAGAACACTATAAAGCCTAAAAATAGTGATACTTGCTTCCTTACTAAAACAGAGTGCTGGCATTTGTTAAAGGCGAGTATGCAGCATCCCCCTGCAGTTGACTTGCCCATACATTGAGACTGCACGTCTGCATCCACTGAATTGACTGGAAGTTTTTGCCAAGTTATACAGATGTGGAAATCGATTAGAAACAGCCCGAAAACTCGGGTTACACAAGGGTATCTGGCATACTTTAATAAAGGCAATGTATGCAGCACGTTCGTTGTCATGTTATTTGTCCCATCCAATAATTTATTTTATTAGTACCGAGTCAAAACAAAGAAGACGTGGCTATTCGGGTCTAAAATTCCAACTGTAAGCAGCAGGTTGAAGCGAGGTGGCTGTGCTGGATTTAATACTTCTTGAATACTTCTTGTCTGCGCTGACTTTCCAGTTTGGTTTCTGAAAGCTGTTTATTTTACTTTCTGTTCAGCAGCCTCTGAAATAGCCTTTTGTTTAATGTGTGATTCTGAAGCTAAATAGCGATCGATCGTATTTTCTCCAAATACACATTAAGATATTGAAAACAATTACCTCAGTCTGCATGCAGTTTCTTTGGGAAATATCTTAAAACGATCATCAGCCGAAATATACTTTCCTTTTTTTGTCGTCCATTTCTACTATTTTCCCTCCAATGCTAAAAACTAGATTTTAGCAACCTAAATCAAAACAATGCAGCACCAACGTTGTCCCACCCCCTACTGCACAGTACAGGTCACATAAAAGCAGTAAAGGCACACTGATAGACTGATTAAAACTTTGTCATTTGAATAGTAAACAAGAACGTTAACTGCTTTGGAGAATTTATTTTGTAAATGTTACTTGTGGACATTTTTTGTTTGTTTGTTTTTTGCTTAAGTGCAATGCACACAGGACGGCAAAGGAATAAAATAGGACTATCTGCAGAAGGAAGATACGTAGTTTGCGTCACTTGCGTTGTGCAGCAGTTCATTTAAACAAGTTTTCTTTTTTTTCTTTCCTCTCCGTACTTGTTTGCATGCATTGGCCCCTAAGAGGTGAATTTCGCGGTGACCCCTCAATTTCACGATTTCCGCGAAATCGCGATTTAGGTAGGTCCCTACTTATAAGTAAAGGAATACAGAATTTTGAATTTAAAGAATCTGCTATAAAAATGGGCAGTTTTCCCAATAGGAATTGTGACTAATGTGTTAATCCTGTATTTTATAACACAGATTTGAAGCACCACTTGGCCTCTAAGGGTTCGTTCACTGTACACTGCTCCAAACAATTTAGGGCAATTAAGAGAAATGTATGTAAGCATTCTTATGCAGGTACTCCAAGACGCTCCTTTCCTGTATGCATAATAAAAAGCCTGTGAGTAGGTATGTGTGGTGATCACACACTGTATGAACATATGGAGGGGGGCCCCTTCCCCACTGGTGGATGGCTTGCGTACTGCCATCTCCTGTCACCTCACCTGACTCGAGGGTTAATGGGCATTGTTTCAGTGCAGGAATTGTACATTTTTAATGCTTAATAAACTCGTCCGTGAATATCCCTTAATTGGAGCCGTGTACAGTGGTTTGAAAGCGGACTGGAGCTCAGTTAGTGCTGGAATAAAATCAAAAGTAAACCCTAATACTTTTACACTCTGTTTGCCAAGTAGAAGGCAATTGGCAAGTGCAGGTTTTCTCTTTTTATGATCTCTTTTCAAATGGGGACCCCGTATGTACTAATTATGTCTGTACGTCCATCTGTCTGTCACATACTACTTGATGAACATAACTGCCTTGATTTCACAAACAATCCCCACTCTTTTATTATACATTCCCAGCTTCTACAGACTATTGTGTGTGTTTTTGTTTGTTTGTTTTTTTGCAAATATTTGTACACTTTATGTACTTTGCTGTGTATTTGCTGCAATGGTTTCTTTGCTGTGATTTTGAGCCCCAGGATGTGCTCCACTAGTTTATTTTCCTTTTCTTCTGGTGAGATGGAAACTATTAAGTCTGTTGGTAGTGCTCCTGCTGTTTCAGTTTCAGAGGTAATGGCAGATTCCCACAGAATGCGCTGCTGGTAATTTGGCTCCACTAAACTAGCAGGTCTCCTGTTTTTTCTTCAGCATTTTTGTAACGCCCTAACAGCTTGCTTCACTGATAGTGTTCTCTAGAAATACAGTAGAAATCCCTGTGTTACACAGTAGCCTGTTTTGGTACAGAATAAATGTATTTTCCTCCCAATTTGGCCCCCACACTGCCTGTAGTCTCCGGCTTGCTCCTTTTTCAGCAGCTCTGGAATATGTGTGCACAACAAGCTCACAAGCGGATCCAATGAGGCAGTTTATTAAACAAGCTCATAATTGTAAGCTGACAGGGATTTGGCAGGGCAGCTAAGCTGTAAGTGCCTGGCTTCTCCCAACTCCTACTGCAGAGGGCTTCATGCCAGGAAGGGGCAGTTTGACAGCGCTGGATAGAGGAGAATTTAGTGCTTAATGTTTGAAGTGTATTGTTTAACCTGGAGCATTAAGAACGGAGTGTTATGGACTGGTGCTGTTTATGAAGATGCAGAGAGGCAGTGCTGGAGAGCTAAGAATGGGGTGGTAGACTATTGCTTATTAAGATGCAGGGTAAAGAAGTGCTTATTGGGGACTAGGGTAATGAGATCTGAGAATATAGTACTGTATTGCTCATTTAAAAATTGTAGATCTGATAGTTGGTTGAAATGAATGGTATTTGTCATGTTTATCTGACTTGCTGACAGGCTGAAACCACAAGACAAAAGAGGCGGTCTGTGTGATTTTACACTGCCGACAAACGCAAATGAGCCTGCAGTTGCTTTTAATAGGCGCGTTTTCCAGACATGACAGGGCGGGACTCAAAGATGGAAAATGGGTTTTGTGTACAGCACTGTGTGGGTGTGGTTACCCATGAGCTCAGTCTGACACGTCTGCGTTTGGGAATGTGTTATGGTTACTGACACACAGTTGCTGACAGCAGTGTGAGTTGTCTTGTTGTAAGACCATTGTGTAACACAAATAATGCCATGAGAAATGTGGGGGGGAAACCTTTAAGTTAAAAAGTAGCAGTATGTTTAAAAAGCTTTTTCTGTGCTCCAGTAGATCTCCTCGCAGCTCTCAACACCACCTGTAGAAAGCGGTGGGGCTGGAGTGGTTGCTGGCTGAATTGGGTGGTGCAGCAGGCCTCCTGTCTTGACCTCCTGGACCCTGGGTTTAAATGGGACTGCTTGGGTCACAGGCTCTAAATTGGCAACAAAAAGGGCAAAGCCAAAATGGCCTTCAGTTCAATAAATTTGTAGAGGGCACCAAACCCACTCAATTTTAGTCAAGGCCATGTTGTGTCATTTTGTTTAGGATTCATGTATAAAACTAATTGGCCACAGAAGGAGAAAAACACAGCAGCCTAGACAGGGAACCAGACTAATGTGTTGCCTTAGGAGCCAATGGCTCCTAGGCCAAAAAAAATGCAATTGTTGGGTGCCACTTTAGGAGCAAGTTGTTTGCTACCATATTCAACTGCTTAAAAGACACTAAAGTGACACAAACAGTAACTTTATATTAGTACTTGTTTGTTGCCTCATTTAGTGACCACACCTCTAATTGTGTACAGTTGTAATGTGAAAAATTACATGCTCAGTGTTAATGGAGTCCTGGTCTGAGAGCATGTAACACAGCCCGCTCTTACATTTTTTTACTGTACATGTAATCTTTATTTTTTCAGTAAAAAAAAAAGTTGAAGTAAATCAACTAGTGATTTTTAGTTCTATTATTTACGATATTAAATACACCACAGTAAACACAATATCATAGTTTAGATATTTCCAGAGTGTTCTGAAAAAAAGGTGAATTTCTATAGCAAGAGAGTCAAATGCAGCCAAAAAATGTCTGGTCCTGGGGTGGCATCCCACTGAAAAATGCTTGGTCCTGAAAAGGTTAAAGAATCCTGAAATCCAGTATTCTTTCTACAAGACTTGTGGGTTGATGCCTCCCCCCTGTTCAGAGTGCTGTATTCCACAAAATCAGCGCATTCTCATGCCTCTCTTTTTGAAGTGGAATTGTGTGGAAGTAATTCCAAAGAAAATGCCCCTTTTGTCAATCAGTCAAACTACACTACAGCTCTGCTTGTTTCTCTGGCTTGACATACAATAGTCTGTAGCCTGCTGAACCGCAGTTGTTAAACTCTGTTGGTGGACTGTCTTGATTGTGTCGGTCATGCTGGCTTAGTATGTGTTGGGAACCCTTGCTGCTTCATTTTTAACATAACAGATCCCGTGAGTCATACCTTTCAATGTGTAGCTCTCGCATTTCTTAACTAGTTTCACTGTAGATAAAAATTGTATCTAGTAAAAGATATAACCACGTCCTAAAACATGGTGCAGTGCCCACTCACCCTGGGGCATCTTCCTTGCGCTTCCTGCCACTTCTTTAGAGACATTCCTTCGTTATCTACCTGGTAAAGTAAAGGTTGCAATTAAAAATAATGTAAACACTACTCACTCGCACTGGCACATGGATTTTTATCTAATCACTACTTGCTCACACTGGCACATGGACTCTTATCTAATCACTACTCGCTCGCACTGGCACATGGACTCTTATCTAATCACTACTCGCTCGCACTGGCACATGGAATCTTATCTAATCACTACTCGCTCGCACTGGCACATGGAATCTTATCTAATCACTACTCGCTCACACTGGCACATGGACTCTTATCTAATCACTACTCGCTCGCACTGGCACATGGACTCTTATCTAATCACTACTCGCTCGCACTGGCACATGGACTCTTATCTAATCACTACTCGCTCGCACTGGCACATGGAATCTTATTCAGTCACTACTTGCTCGCACTGGCACATGGAATCTTATCTAATCACTACTCGCTTGCACTGGCACATGGAATCTTTGTTTTTGTTTTGCATAACGTTTTTAAAAAGGAGGCATTTCTTAGTCTCAGTTGTTCTCTTTCTGGTCAAGGTTGAAATTAAAATAAACTTGATTAACAAGGATACTTGACGGTTGTTAGTTTTACAAGTAATCAGAAACTGTATTTTAGAAATCAACCTAAACAACTGGTTTAGGGGAACTTGAAATAAAATCTTGAATTATGCAGAATAGCTGATTCCAGGCTTTTGGCTTTGCATGTCTCGGGTATTTGCACTTAATAGCCTGGATTCAGCTATCATATATGTATCCTTTCTAAAATAATTTTTTTGGGGTAATTTTTTTTTTTTTCCTTTGTTTCATTTTATTTTTTTTTTCATTCCATGGTGCTGTTTCCCACATTTTCATAAACTAATAACCTGTTTACTTGTGCCTTTTTGTAACTGAACAAGCAAACGGAAACTGAAATTTAAACTTAACACTTCAAATAAAACAAACATGGTAATGCCGATGTAAAATGAAGGTGAAAACAACTCACCGTTTTGCTTCTCGTTTTATTATTACATTCCACATAACAGAAAGTCACAAGAAAAAATACATATCATAATTTCTGCCTGGAAAGTAGGTAGCAAAAAAATTGTCTTATTCGGTAGCGGTTTATTCCACTAATTTATATATAAAAATAATTTAAAAATAAAAAAAAGTATTTATTGTGCTCCTATTGTGTACCACCTTGTGCTCAACTAAGTAATGGAACTCATGTAATTCCTTGTCGAAATGTATTTTGTTTTATCCTTAAGTTCTACAAGAATGCAACCATATCTGTCATCTAATAATTTGATATGCCATCAGTACAGTTAACCAGGTCATGTTTCATCGGTGCAAATTAAGTGCTACGAAATTAAGTCTTCAGTTGTTGACTGAGATTTCGGTAACTAACAAATCATATACACCTATAAAGACAGCAATTAAAAAAAAGTAACGTGTGCCACATTATTGTTGAATCCTGCATTGTATGACCTTATAAATTATAAGGTTACAACCACAAATGAAAGCTAATTCCACCACGGTACCGCTATATTTAAAAGATTCCTTCAAAGTGTTATAATAACTGGTTTGTTCATAAATATGTATGCTCCCACCCTGCGTTTTCACTGCATTTTTAAATGCTGTGCAATTTTGAAGAAATTAACTAAGTACAGAATAAGGGATATCAACAAACAAGGTTTATAAAAAAAAAAAAAAAAAAGTTTGGTTTTATTAAATGGTGACATTAGTTAGCCGCGTGTATGTGTTGCAAAACTCCAAAAATGTTAATTCAAAAGTATTCATACCCTGACAAGGAAAATGAAATTAATAGCTAGTTGAGGCACCTTTAGCAATAATAACCTCTTTTAAACGGAATGCAGAAAAAACACAAACAATACGGTTAAGCTGATTTAAATGTCTTTCTTTGAGAATTTGCCAGTTACAGGACAAATAAAAAAATAAACAAATCTCTATGTAGACTGCAGCAGATTGCAGCCGAGTGCTTTGTACACACCAATTACAGTATGCCTTGCAGTATGCCTTGCTGTGGTCCTGGAAGCATGTCCGGACTGTCCCTAAACTAAATTGCACAGGTCTGGTTAGGCCCTGCCAAGTCATTAACACAGTAAACTGCTTGGCTGTCCACACCTTGAAGCCATTAATCCGCAGTCCTGTCTGGCTGGTTTTCTTTGGGCACCAGCCCTTGGTGTGGTAAGAGGATCAGGGGGCTTTGTGGAAATCCCTGTAGTAACGAGGAGCACCCTGGGTTCCAGGAAATTGAAGTGTGACCTTGAGGTTTGTAGGCATATGAACAATAACAGCACAGAAACCTTGTCACCTTGTTATAGAACTCCTATCGGCGGCGGCACGGTTCTTTTTGTCTTGCACAGTAACACGATTGTGTGTTAACCAAACAGACTGACTTCCCATTTCAGAGTGACCTTGGTTGTAATAGGAACTTGCCAGGATGTGAACAAAAGCCTCTCTGTACTAAGAGGCATGACTGAATAGTAGTTTTCTTATTTCAATGTTAGTTCTTGCAAATTCTGTTCTTCTAAAAGGTGAAAAGCGACAGTGCTGATTACAGTCAGGCAATGGGTCTGATGCTGCTGGCTGATAGCATTACTCCTGTTTTGGATTATGGAAAAATGATTTTTACCAAAGATAGGTATTTTTAAAAAAACAGCAACGCTTTATATTGCGTGGCATAAATTAATATTAAATAGATAAGCAATTGCATATTAATGTTACATTAATATTTAATAAATATGCAATAGCTGGTTTTAATGTAATTGCATATCACGTCCATTTATATTACGTTTTACCCTTGAAAGTATGTAATTTCCCATTATTCACATGTTTTTAATTGCAAATAGGCCTACAGTTAATCTGACAAATGTTGGAAAATGTTGGAAATAATGGAAAGTAACAAGGAATAATGGAACATAAATTTAATTGCATATCTATTAAATATTAATTTAACATGAATTTAATATGCAATTGCATATCTATTAAATATTAATTTAACATGAATTTAATATGCAATTGCATATCTGTTTAATATTAATTTATGCCACACAATATAAAGCGTTACCAAAAAAACAAACTAAAAAAAAAAAACATAGGCCTACTGGCTTTTAGATGGAGGTTTTATGATGTGGAATAATGTGCACTGGTGACAAAACAGAATTTACCAAACTTGTCACCTGAGCCGGATTTAAACTTTGACCTCCGGGGGCCGGTTTTTCAAAACTTTGGTAATCATATTTCCCCATTTGATCTGGATTATATTGTGCAATTGGGTTTTTCAAAACATCGAAATGCGATCAGGATTACTGTGATCTGGATTTCGTTTTGGTAATCCAATCACACTTTTAATCATGATTTAAATGTTGAAATTGGGTTTTTCAGAATTTAAAGCTCAGGATTACTTTGATCCAAAATACCAAGATTATTGTGATCCTACTGCGAAGGTGGATTTAGCTTTTAAATTGTCATCGAACATCGATGTTTTGTTTGAATTGTCATAGCAAACGCACACTAATGTCCAAATAGAGTGTTATAATATAATATTTACATATATATTTAAGTTTTGTATCCATCCAAAGGAAAACACGTATTTAGTGGTATAGCTTTAATAAAAAAAAGCTATACTGCTTCCTTAAAGCTCGTCTGAGAGATGCTGGACTCCCGACCGATGAGGAAGACGATGAAGATGTCTAAAAACACATCCTTTTTTCTGAAGTTTTATTTTTATTCAATTTAGATTTAGTTATTTAATTTATGCTAAGTAGATATACTATTCCTAATCTACATTAATGATTTAGATTCTGGTATAGTAAGCAAACTTGTTAAATTTGCAGACGACACAAAAATAGGAGGAGTGGCAAACACTATTGCAGCAGCAAAGGTCATTCAAAATGATCTAGACGGCATTCAGAATTGGGCAGACACATCGCAAATGAAATTTAATAGGGAAAAGTGTAAAGTATTGCATGCGGGCAATAAAAATATGCATTATAAATATCACATGGGAGATAGTGAAATTGAAGAAGGGAACTATGAAAAAGACCTAGGAGTTTATGTTGACTCAGAAATGTCTTCATCTAGACAATGTGGGGAAGCTATAAAAAGGCTAACAAGATGCTTGGATATATTGTGAGAAGTGTTGAATTTAAATCAAGGGAAGTAATGTTAAAACTCTACAATGCATTAGTAAGACCTCACCTAGAATATTGTATTCAGTTCTGGTCACCTCGTTACAAAAAGGATATTGCTGCTCTAGAAAGAGTGCAAAGAAGAGCAACCAGAATTATTCCGGGTTTAAAAGGCATGTCGTATGCAGACAGGCTAAAAGAATTGAATCTATTCAGTCTTGAACAAAGCGGCGATCTGATTCAAACATTCAAAATCGTAAAAGGTATAGACAATGTCAACCCAGGGGACTTCTTTGACCTGAAAAAAGAAACAAGGACCAGGGGTCACAAATGGAGATTAGATAAAAGGGCATTCAGAACAGAAAATAGGAGGCACTTTTTTACACAAAGAATTGTGAGGGTCTGGAACCAACTCCCCAGTAATGTTGTTGAAGCTGACACCCTGGGATCCTTCAAGAAGCTGCTTGATGAGATTCTGGGATCAATAAGCTACTAACAACCAAACGAGCAAGATGGGCTGAATGGCCTCCTCTCGTTTGTAAACTTTCTTATGTTCTTATGTTCTTATATAAATAAAATCACCATTATTTGCATGTGTTATGTGCACTAACATTAAAAGTGATTTAGATTTTATTTAAAAAATATATATATGAAACAAAATAAATAAAGTTGTATATTAATCATTATTACCACAATCTTATTTATTTTGTTAAATTTAGGTTATATCATAAATAAGGCCTCCAAAAAAATAAAAATAAAACTAGCCTATTCAAAAACTGGATTTTGTAATCGGGATTATTTATCTGGATAAATGTAATCCAGCAGTGACATTTTCTGAAAAATCGGATCAAAATGATCCAGATAAAAGTAATCTTGATCACAAAATATAGGATTAAGAAATCCGGATCACTTTGATCCAGAATAAGTTTTGAAAAACCGGCCCCAGGAATAAAAGCTTGTGAATTAGCCTGCTGCCCTGCCTAGCCCCCTCCCAGAAGTTTGGTCCACTTGAGCTGCTGTGTAATGACCTGATCACCTTCTATAGCACACTGGAAGGATTTAATGTTAGCCTTGCAACCATTTATTTCTTTAATTGAAATCTCAATAATGCAAATTTCTATGAGGTCTAGGAAAAATACCTTTGTTCAACAGGAGATCATACAGGAGCCATCATGACTAACTTGCAAAAGAAATGCTACATTTTCACATGGGCAATGGCGTATGCCTTATGTGGTGATGCTTGTGTAATGGGTAGTGTTGTGTGATACACTGCCCTTACAGATTTTGTCTGTGAGATGTTAAAAGCTCTAAAACCATGAAAGCAGACAAGCCTCTCTTTCTCTTTCATTGTGGTTAAGACGCCGGTTGCAGTGCACGGGTCGCGGGTCATGCCAAGCATCAGTCCTGTTACATTTGCATATATACTCTTTGCAATTTATTTACTGTGTCTTTGTACAAAACCCAATAACATTATTTTTAGTTTAGTGGATATTGTGCTTTTGACTCCAGAGTTTATAAATTGGCTATCTCCACACAAGACAAGGACACTTGTTTAGCACTCAAGACTCTTAAATCTCCTAGTGGCAGTCATCCCTGGATACCTGTTCACCTGTTGCTAGGTTACTCCATGGCTGGTTGCTATGATACTGAGTGGCTGATTACCTCGGTGGGTGTCATGTGACTGCCGGTTGATAGAGAGGGGACAGCGTTTTGTTTCTAGTGCAGAGGAGAGTGTGTTTTGTGCTGCAGTTCTCCCAGAACATGCCAGTCATCCATGTTTGTTTCAAACTTGACAAACCATTATTAGTTTAGGACATGCTTGACTGTAATGCTGCAATTATTTGTAAGGGAAAGACCCTTTACCCCAAGAAGGGATCAGGCACCAGGATGAAGGGAGATTCCTACAGTGCCACTTTAGAAACGCCATGTAAAAGATTTTGCATCACCTTAGGGATAGACGATAATGATTTTTCCAAATATAGATTATCCACTAAATTATCACAATGATCATATTATAACTCCCGTTTTTTGTGACGTTGTCCACATTCATTAGTTCTCTCACACTTTTTTTCTGTCTAAAAACACAGAATTGGTGTTGGTTTAAAGCATGTAACAATCTTGTCTAAAATGACTCTTTGATTCTCTTTGAGGCAATTAACTTTTGAAAGTGTCATAAACAATAATACAATTGCGTCTGGTTTTCATTAATTTTTAATTCCTGTTGGTTTCTGTAATTGGCAGCAAAGGTGACAGCTCTTTAAAGCTGCTTGTCTGGTTGGGCTGAAGGGTTTTGCTTATTTTTGGCATGAAGTCTCATGGCAGTTACAATCGCTTGAAATCTCAAGAAGAATGCAAGAGAAAATCTCCCACTGGCAGAGATTCTAAACTGGGATGAAATGGAACCTCTGGGATTTGTAAACAGAAACCGCAGATTTAGATTTATCCACTTCTGTCCAAATTAGACCCTGGATTCACAGTACATGGCATTTACAGTACCTTCTGGAAAAGAGTTCCCGTCCATTGTTACAACGTTTCTTTTTTCCGGTCTTTGGTCCGACTGTTCAGTAATCGCTCGGCATTCTTGGGGTCCTGGTCTGTGCTTTATTACACAGAAAAGGCTCACGTGGTGGTAAAGTTTTAAAAATGCAATTTCAAAATGTTTTACAAAAAAAAAAATACTATGAACAGTCAGAATTGTGAACCGATGGAATTTAGAGGTTCTCCCTGAAAAAAGATCTGTCTATCGTGAGTGAACTGCTGCAATTTCAATATTAGTGCCACAACCACAGCACCCAAGTAAGCCCCTCGTTTGTTATTGACTTCTTGACTCGACTCAATCTTTGTCTGTCTTCAGTGAGAGCAGGTACTGTACCTCAATGTACTATAGATACAAGAGCACGTACAGTACTGTGCAAAAGTTTTAGGCAGGTGTGAAAAAATGCTGTAAAGTAAGAATGCTTTCAAAAATAGACATGTTAATAGATTATATTTATCAATTAACTAAATGCAAAGTGAGTTAACAGAAGAAAAATCTAAATCAAATCCATATTTGGTGTGACCACCCTTTGCCTTCAAAACAGCATCAATTCTTCTAGGTACACTTGCACAAAGTCAGGGATTTTGTAGGAATATAGTCAGGTGTATGATTAAACAATTATACCAAACAGGTGCTAATGATCATCAATTCAATATGTAGGTTGAAACACAATCATTAACTGAAACAGAAACAGCTGTGTAGGAGGAATAAAACTGGGTGAGGAACAGCCAAACTCAGCTAACAAGGTGAGGTTGCTGAAGACAGTTTACTGTCAAAAGTCATACACCATGGCAAGACTGAGCACAGCAACAAGACACAAGGTAGTTATACTGCATCAGCAAGGTCTCTCCCAGGCAGAAATTTCAAGGCAGACAAGGGTTTCCAGATGTGCTGTCCAAGCTCTTTTGAAGAAGCACAAAGAAACGGGCAACGTTGAGGACCGTAGACACAGTGGTCGGCCAAGGAAACTTACTGCAGCAGATGAAACACACATCATGCTCACTTCCCTTCGCAATCGGAAGATGTCCAGCAGTGCCATCAGCTCAGAACTGGCAGAAAACAGTGGGACCCTGGTACACCCATCTACTGTCCGGAGAAGTCTGGTCAGAAGTGGCCTTCATGGAAGACTTGCGGCCAAAAAGCCATACCTCCGACGTGGAAACAAGGCCAAGCGACTCAACTATGCACGAAAACACAGGAACTGGGGTGCAGAAAATGGCAGCAGGTGCTCTGGACTGATGAGTCAAAATTTGAAATATTTGGCTGTAGCAGAAGGCAGTTTGTTCGCCGAAGGGCTGGAGAGCGTACACGAATGAGTGTCTGCAGGCAACAGTGAAGCATGGTGGAGGTTCCTTGCAAGTTTGGGGCTGCATTTCTGCAAATGGAGTTGGGGATTTGGACAGAATTAATGGCCCACTCAATGCTGAGAAGTACAGGCAGATACTTATCCATCATGCAATACCATCAGGGAGGCATCTGATTGGCCCCAAATTTATTCTGCAGCATGACAACGACCCCAAACATACAGCGAAAGTCATTAAGAACTATCTTCAGCGTAAAGAAGAACAAGGAGTCCTGGAAGTGATGGTATGGCCCCCACAGAGCCCTGATCTCAACATCATCGAGTCTGTCTGGGATTACATGAAGAGAGAGAAGCAACTGAGGCTGCCTAAATCCACAGAAGAACTGTGGTTAGTTCTCCAAGATGTTTGGGCCAACCTACCTGCCGAGTTCCTTCAAAAACTGTGTGCAAGTGTACCTAGAAGAATTGATGCTTGATGCTGTTTTGAAGGCAAAGGGTGGTCACACCAAATACTGATTTGATGTAGATTTTTCTTCTGTTCACTTACTTTGCATTTAGTTAATTGATAAATATAATCTATTAACATGTCTATTTTTGAAAGCATTCTTACTTTACAGCATTTTTTAACACCTGCCTAAAACTTTTGCACAGTACTGTATTTCATAAATAAAAGAACATTTCAAAACTAGTTTGGCCCCTACTTATGAAAACTGGTAACTCCTGAGTCAATCATCTGTGATAATGGTCTAGGGTCTTCATGTACTGATCCTGTCCGGCTGTCTCGCTCTGCACAGTGTACACATTTAGTTTTCAAGGGTATACTAGTTTGAAGCTCTTTAATATACCCACAAAAGCAAGCCACTGCATCTTCTCTAAGCCAAGGAGAATTGTGATTCAGCTGCAGTTGGGTGAAACGTATCTCCTAATGTTGAAATATATATATATATTTTTTTTTCTTATAACTTTAGTCGTTGCAAATTATTTTTATTATTTTCTCCCAATTTGGAATGGCCAATTATGATTTGAAGCTCAGCTCACCGCTACCACCCCTGCGCTGACTCGGGAGAGCGAAGACGAACACACACTGTCCTCCGAAGCGTGTGCCGTTAGCCTACCGCTTTTTTTCACACTGCGGACTCACCATGCAGCCACCCAAGAGCTACAGCGTCGGAGGACAGCGCAGCTCTCGGGCAGCTTACAGGGAAGCCCGCAGGCGCCCGGCCAGACTACAGGGGTCGCTGGTATGCGGTGATCCAAGGACACCCTGGCCGACCTAACCCTCCCTCCCCGAGGCGATGCTCGGCCAATTGTGCGCTGCCCCCTGGGAGTGCCGGTCCACGGTCGGCTGTGGAATAGCCTGGACTCTGAAATATTTTTTGAGAGAAATTCTCAGCATGATTTTTCTTTGTGGGGTTTAGGGCTGTTAGTTAAGCCTCAAAATAGCAATCGATTCATTGGACACACAAAATGAAATCGTTGGCGTAAATATCAATGATTGTACCGCCCACATCATTCCATTCCTCTCCCTGCGACATTATTATTTGAATATCATTGCTTTTAAGTAAAAACCTGTGCACAACAATTTAATGCAAGGGGTAATTCTGCCTTGGTAGCATCAGGAGAGGAAAAAAAACACACAAAAAAACCACCAACATTTGTAACAAGCCTAAAGCAAATTTAACATACTAAAGGGGTGTTACTAAAATATGTATTCAAAAAGTTCTTTGGAATATTATCTATATAAACTAGACACAGGGTGCTTTGTTTTCGCTGTCCAGTTTGCAAAATGGCGAGGTGGTCAATGTTGTGTAATAACAGAACGGCTTTGGGTGCTGCTGTTCTGATCAGGTAAAGGACTAAAATACAGCCTGCTATGATTTAAAACCCATTCAGAAAGAAATGCTATTTGTGTTTCTGAGCGTGGCCTCTTATTGCACCAATAAGACACTGTTTAATAGTGGATCCCTAGTGGCATTGCTGCATGGAGAGCACAGTGGGAGTCCTGCCAGTGTGGTTCAGCGACCCCTTCTGGTCAAATTGGAAACCACTGTTGTGAGGGTGTCATTGCATCCTCTTTGCAGACCTCTGCCCCAAATGTGTAATTTTTATTTATTTTGTTTTTAATCTGCAATGCTTTCAGTAAAGGTGCGTTTTCAGCTTTGTATAGGCTCTAGTAACCCTGTTGCACACATTTAGTTAGACAATAAAATACGAAATTGCAAGAAAAAAACCCCAAAGATCTTTGGATAGCTTGTACAGCATCTCATCCACTGGAGTTTGCAGGAGATGAAGGCAGGGTGAGCAAACCACATGAATCTCCGGCTGCACACGTTCTTGACATTCAGTTTTGGGTTGATGAGTTTCAATTCAAAACTGCGTTAATAATGCATGGATTGGACAGGCTGTGTGGTCCAGTGGTTAAAGAAAAGGGCTTGTAACCAGGAGATCCCCGGTTCAAATCCCACCTCAGCCACTGACTCATTGTGTGACCCTGAGCAAGTCACTTAACCTCCTTGTGCTCCGTCTTTCGGGTGAGACGTAATTGTAAGTGACTCTGCAGCTGATGCATAGTTCACACACCCGAGTCTCTGTAAGTCGCCTTGGATAAAGGCGTCTGCTAAATAAACAAATAATTGGTAATGTACAATACGATAGGGAAATAATAAATAGGGAAGCTTGTGTCTAGAATATGTGCTGAACATATGATACTGTATTTGGTGTTTAAGAGGAACCTGACAGAAAAAAAAAAAAATCTCTCTTCTCCCAGGGCCAGGGTGCTTGGTGAGGGCAGTCATGTCTGGCTTTCAAGAAATTCTGTCATTAGAAAGCAAAGGTAGCAACAGTTTAATTCATTGGCCAGTCATTGCCTCTGAAGGCCTGGGTTTATTCCTAGCTTTGAAGATACCCACACAGTGGACAGTAGAGTAATCTAGCCCACAGTGCTGCAGTCTCTGCGTGAGAGAAGCCTGGGTCTGAAGGGCAGGCAGAGGTAGTTCAGGTCAGGATTGAGGTGCATCATGCCTATCTTCTGTGATGGACAGTCTTTAAGAGTGCAAGAGGGTTTAACAAACAGCGTGGCGTCAAATGTTTTTCCTTGTTTTTAAATAGTCTTGATCTCAGAGTTTCCAATCTATCAGCTAGTTTACTGACTCATGTTTCTCTCTGGTTCCTGCAGGTGAAAGATTTAACCCGTTTCCTGGACCCTGGCGGCCTGGGAGTGATCTGCTTTGAAGATTTCTACCGTGGGATCACAGCGATCAGCAATGGAGGTCAGTGTGCTCACTGTTACCCCCTCCAGTTCAGCTGCCAGGGCCACCCATCGCCACTCTGTGATTTTAAACTGGTGTTACAGACAAGGGTACATAATATGGAATCTGACTTGGGGTTGTGTAGCGAATGACCTCATCACGATGCAGGAAATTCACTTGAAGCCGATCTGAAGAAGATCCACTTTTGTACTTTCTGAAATGTAAATAAATAAATAAATTGGATGGTTTGATAATTCTTTAAAAGCATAAGTCTGCAATGTATTTATTAGGCTACCGCACAAACATATACAGTATACTAGGTGTGCAGAAATGTTATAATAAATTTAAAAAAAAAAAAGAGGCCGGCCCATGACAGAGCAACACAATGACGTGCCCGTATTTCTGGCTTGTGTAGCTTTCGTTTCTCAGGCCTTCAATTAATAATGCGTTTTGAGTCCTGAAAACAAGTATGTTTCAAAGAGTTGCATCTCCAATTTTCCTGAATAATTCAGAGACCACACTGCACTAGCATGGGCCTGTGAACCTGAGTACACCATCAAAATCAATGGTCTGCACCACCAGAAAGTGCCATGACTGTGTGAAGTTTGTTTTGTAGCTTTGTAATGTGCACCCCTCTTCATAAGATGCACACTTGTCTCTATCAGTAGCTATAGGTATAAATGGCACGCTATCCATTACATCGTCACTGTAAACACATTTAGTCAAATCAATTTATCTTTTCAAAACCTGTATTAAAGTAGCAGGCCTTAAATTCCATGTCTAGGAACACCTATAAGAAACTTTCTTACCAACCTCTCTGAGCACTCTTGGTACACTTACAGTATGTAACATGACATTGGGTTAGATGTAGGTCATGGGGATGTGCATTTTCCTGACCCTGATCTCTCAGTGTTGAATTTGCAGATGTGGAGGGGCGGTTTATGTTACTAATGTACTTATTTTATATTTACAGTACTTCACAGGAATTGGTGCGGTACTGCTTTACTGACATGCTTGTTTTCTCTCCCCCTCCTGCCCCTGCCTAGGCTCGGACAGTCCTCTGTATGAAATGGGGTTCAGTCCTGGGGCAGAGGCAGTCAGCTGCCCTGAGGAGTACGATGATTATGCTGCCTATGAGGTGAGTGGAGATTGATTTAATAGGGATGTGTGCCAGTTCCACAGCTAGGTGGCATTCACACATCGTGGGTTAGCAAAAGTATTGGAATACTGCGCTTGTATCAGAATTCAAGGTAACGGATTAGGGACAAGCATTTGGTAAACTTTAACCACCTTTTAATAAAACTAAAATAAAAATACACATTTTCGAGTAATTTAACAAGTTTGTTTGTTTTTATTTATTTAATTTTAAAGTATTCGTTCATGATGAAAGTATTGGCACCCCTGCTTTAGTATTTAGTGTGTCCTTGTAACAAGGTGATGTTACGCACGTGGGTCGTCACTGAATAATAATACTGAGGCAGACACAAACCATTGGGTGTTGACATGCCACATGTAGGGATTAAACTCCTGTCTTAGAAGAAACTTCACAAAGTCCTTTCTGTTGTGTTTCAGCAGAGTAGTTTTTATTTAAGCAGAAATCTTCTTAGTATTAGATTGATATCTGGCAAGTTGACTTAGCCGTATTGGTATATGGCGCAGCTGCCTTGTAAGGGGCAGGGTATAGTATGCCAAAGCACGGGGGGGGGGGGTGTACCTAAGCAGTTGCAGTGCTTCAGTAGAATATGTACTGACTACCTAGTTTACAAGACAAGAGAAGTGCTATGGTAGAATATGCTTGAAACATACAAAATGTATGCTAACACTAATAATTAAGCTTGTGTTATCCAGAGGCAAACCTTTAATTTCTTCATTCGCCATCTTAGTAGTAGTTAAATGTGACTGTGACTGATAACCTGCTTGGAATAGTGATTTAAATAAAGCTGCAGTTGGTGCTGCTGCAGTGCAAGCTTACTGTATATATTGCAAGCAGCATCAGAACATTGGAAAATATTAGAATGTGATCCACATTTACGTCCTTTTGCTATAATGCCTCCTAAAATTTCTATTGGAGTAGGAACATAAGATTCTTTAGTGTACTCACTGTATAAATATCCAACTACAGATAGCAATTGGTGTAATAGAACAATTGAGATCCATGGTCATTTTTGATGTGGAAGATGTATTCATTGTTCAAATACCTATAACGTTAAATATTTTACACACCCGCATTCTGGTCGTAAATACACCGTGCAAAGTTTTATCAATTGTAACACAACTCATGTGGTATAGGTGCTTAAGTTTCCTTGTGGCCTGATCTATGTAGGCCAAACTAAAAGGAACTTGAAAATCCGTATAGCAGAGCATAAGGCAGCTATACAGAATAACAACATAGACTATGCAAGACACTATAAAGCTGTTAATCATGGTTCTGCATCAAGACTCGTGAAAGTTTGTTTTTAAGAGAGGAGGTAATATAATTAAACAATTAAATAGAAGAGAGTCATTTTGGATATATACACTTAAGTCAATGGAACCGCATGGGCTTAATGAAACGTTAGATCTCAATTCATATATTTAATTCGCCTGCTGAATACTAATCGCTTGGTCACCTTTTTGTAGCCTCTGCCTTTTTTGGATTTCAACACATAACACAATTTAATAATAAAAATAAAACTTAACGATTAAAATGTAAGGGTGAAATTGGGTACATTTGAGTTTTAATGGGTGGTGGTATCATCACTAATTTAAATACATACGATAACTTGTTATTATGTGATTCTGCAATGACACGTTTACATGAAAAATATATATAATGCAACTATATAGAGCTTTTAAATTATATATATATATATATATATATATATATATATATATATATATATATATATATATATATATATATATACAGTACTGTGCAAAAGTTTTAGGCAGGTGTGAAAAAATGCTGTAAAGTAAGAATGCTTTCAAAAATAGACATGTTAATAGATTATATTTATCAATTATCTAAATGCAAAGTGAGTGAACAGAAGAAAAATCTACATCAAATCAATATTTGGTGTGACCACCCTTTGCCTTCAAAACAGCATCAATTCTTCTAGGTACACTTGCACAAATTCAGGGATTTTGTAGGCATATAGTCAGGTGTATGATTAAACAATTATACCAAACAGGTGCTAATGATCATCAATTCAATATGTAGGTTGAAACACAATCATTAACTGAAACAGAAACAGCTGTGTAGGAGGAATAAAACTGGGTGAGGAACAGCCAAACTCAGCTAACAAGGTGAGGTTGCTGAAGACAGTTTACTGTCAAAAGTCATACACCATGGCAAGACTGAGCACAGCAACAAGACACAAGGTAGTTATACTGCATCAGCAAGGTCTCTCCCAGGCAGAAATTTCAAGGCAGACAGGGGTTTCCAGATGTGCTGTCCAAGCTCTTTTGAAGAAGCACAAAGAAACGGGCAACGTTGAGGACCGTGAGCGCGGTGGTCGGCCAAGGAAACTTACTGCAGCAGATGAAAGACACATCATGCTTACTTCCCTTCGCAATCGGAAGATGTCCAGCAGTGCCATCAGCTTAGAACTGGCAGAAAACAGTGGGACCCTGGTACACCCATCTACTGTCCGGAGAAGTCTGGTCAGAAGTGGCCTTCATGGAAGACTTGCGGCCAAAAAGCCATACCTCCGACATGGAAACAAGGCCAAGCGACTCAACTATGCACGAAAACACAGGAACTGGGGTGCAGAAAAATGGCAGCAGGTGCTCTGGACTGATGAGTCAAAATTTGAAATATTTGGCTGTAGCAGAAGGCAGTTTGTTCGCCGAAGGGCTGGAGAGTGTACACGAATGAGTGTCTGCAGGCAACAGTGAAGCATGGTGGAGGTTCCTTGCAAGTTTGGGGCTGCATTTCTGCAAATGGAGTTGGGGATTTGGTCAGAATTAATGGTGTCCTCAATGCTGAGAAGTACAGGCAGATACTTATCCATCATGCAATACCATCAGGGAGGCATCTGATTGGCCCCAAATTTATTCTGCAGCATGACAACGACCCCAAACATACAGCGAAAGTCATTAAGAACAATCTTCAGCGTAAAGAAGAACAAGGAGTCCTGGAAGTGATGGTATGGCCCCACAGAGCCCTGATCTCAACATCATCGAGTCTGTCTGGGATTAAATGAAGAGAGATAAGCAACTGAGGCTGCCTAAATCCACAGAAGAACTGTGGTTAGTTCACCAAGATGTTTGGGCCAACCTACCTGCCGAGTTCCTTCAAAAACTGTGTGCAAGTGTACCTAGAAGAATTGATGCTGTTTTGAAGGCAAAGGGTGGTCACACCAAATATGGATTTGATTTAGATTTTTCTTCTGTTCACTCACTTTGCATTTTGTTAATTGATAAATATAAACTATTAACATGTCTATTTTGAAAGCATTCTTACTTTACAGCATTTTCACCTGCCTAAAACTTTTGCACAGTACTGTATATATATATATATATATATATATATATATATATATATATAGATATATATATATATATATATATATATATATATATACAGTACTGTGCAAAAGTTTTAGGCAGGTGTGAAAAAATGCTGTAAAGTAAGAATGCTTTCAAAATAGACATGTTAATAGATTATATTTATCAATTAACTAAATGCAAAGTGAGTTAACAGAAGAAAAATCTAAATCAAATCCATATTTGTGTGACCACCCTTGCCTTCAAAACAGCATCAATTCTTCTAGGTACACTTGCACAAAGTCAGGGATTTTGTAGGAATATAGTCAGGTGTATGATTAAACAATTATACCAAACAGGTGCTAATGATCATCAATTCAATATGTAGGTTGAAACACAATCATTAACTGAAACAGAAACAGCTGTGTAGGAGGAATAAAACTGGGTGAGGAACAGCCAAACTCAGCTAACAAGGTGAGGTTGCTGAAGACAGTTTACTGTCAAAAGTCATACACCATGGCAAGACTGAGCACAGCAACAAGACACAAGGTAGTTATACTGCATCAGCAAGGTCTCTCCCAGGCAGAAATTTCAAGGCAGACAGGGGTTTCCAGATGTGCTGTCCAAGCTCTTTTGAAGAAGCACAAAGAAACGGGCAACGTTGAGGACCGTGACGCAGTGGTCGGCCAAGGAAACTTACTGCAGCAGATGAAAGACACATCATGCTTACTTCCCTTCGCGAATCGGAAGATGTCCAGCAGTGCCATCAGCTTAGAACTGGCAGAAAACAGTGGGACCCTGGTACACCCATCTACTGTCCGGAGAAGTCTGGTCAGAAGTGGCCTTCATGGAAGACTTGCGGCCAAAAGCCATACCTCCGACATGGAAACAAGGCCAAGCGACTCAACTATGCACGAAAACACAGGAACTGGGGTGCAGAAAAATGGCAGCAGGTGCTCTGGACTGATGAGTCAAAATTTGAAATATTTGGCTGTAGCAGAAGGCAGTTTGTTCGCCGAAGGGCTGGAGAGTGTACACGAATGAGTGTCTGCAGGCAACAGTGAAGCATGGTGGAGGTTCCTTGCAAGTTTGGGGCTGCATTTCTGCAAATGGAGTTGGGGATTTGGTCAGAATTAATGGTGTCCTCAATGCTGAGAAGTACAGGCAGATACTTATCCATCATGCAATACCATCAGGGAGGCATCTGATTGGCCCCAAATTTATTCTGCAGCATGACAACGACCCCAAACATACAGCGAAAGTCATTAAGAACAATCTTCAGCGTAAAGAAGAACAAGGAGTCCTGGAAGTGATGGTATGGCCCCCACAGAGCCCTGATCTCAACATCATCGAGTCTGTCTGGGATTAAATGAAGAGAGATAAGCAACTGAGGCTGCCTAAATCCACAGAAGAACTGTGGTTAGTTCACCAAGATGTTTGGGCCAACCTACCTGCCGAGTTCCTTCAAAAACTGTGTGCAAGTGTACCTAGAAGAATTGATGCTGTTTTGAAGGCAAAGGGTGGTCACACCAAATATGGATTTGATTTAGATTTTTCTTCTGTTCACTCACTTTGCATTTTGTTAATTGATAAATATAAACTATTAACATGTCTATTTTTGAAAGCATTCTTACTTTACAGCATTTTTCACACCTGCCTAAAACTTTTGCACAGTACTGTATATATATATATATATATATATATATATATATATATATATATATATATATATATATATATATATATATATATATATATATATATATATATATATATATATATATATATGTATGTATATATATATATATATATATGTATGTATGTGTGTGTGTGTATATATATATATATATATATATATATATATATATATATATATATATATATATATATATAGTAGTACCGGCACACGGATAGCAGCTGCTCTTTTCACCATTTTGAGGCAAAATGTCAAATTATTCTGAAAACAGTGACTGTTCTACTAACCTGTGTGCTTTTATTTGCATCATTTCAATGATCACGTGGGAAGAGTATCTAAGAATTTTATTCTGGATTATACCTGTGCCTGATTTAATTATTTTGAGACTGTCTGAGTAAACTGACTGGCTTAATAATAATAATAATAATAATAATAATAATAATAATAATAATAATAATTCATAGAGAAAGCTTTTGAATTTTATTTACAAGTTGCCTGGATACATACCAATTAAAAATAAGTAGATTTGTCTTTGCAACATTCAGATTCAATATAAAAGATTAGTAAAATGTGGCACTGTCTGAATAGCCATATTGTTGTAGATGGTGCGTGTGCAGATTGGGGGCGTTTCTCCACACTCTAGCCCAGATTTAACAGAACACAAGGCCTCATTGTGTGCAGATAAGCACTCCTTTTCTTCAAGATCACTGGAGCGAAGAAGCAGAGAGCCACCCCCTTCACAGACACATTGCTTGTTAATCTAAAGGGTTAAAGGCACACAGAGTGCATTTTTCACCCCCTTCTGGTTGCATAACAAGCTGGGTTATACATGTGAAAGAATTTGAAACTGTTGCCAAAAGAGTACGTTCATAATCCCATAATAATAATAATAATAATAATAATAATAATAATAATAATAATAATAATAATAATAACAACAAAAAAAGCACTAGGACAAATATTTGAATGTTAGAACACCTGTTACTTGAAATGTATTTGACTGTTTGTTTGTTGGATGCTTTTGATGGGGAACCAGTTTTTATTTTAACAACAATTTTATTTTGACAACAATGACCTGTACTTTGTTTTTTGTTTTTTTAATAATTTTCACATTAAGTGAAGACATTGATATTGTGCCAATAATGCATTGTGTCCACTAACTGTCTCGAAGTAGCTTATAGTGTGTATATATATTTTTTAAAGATTTTTTATGATTCAGAAGTGCTAATGAAGCAAACTTGTGCAACATTTCCATACAAAAACATTATTAAAATGACCTCCACTGTGAAAAATATAAAACACAAAGACATCAACCAATGTGTATTGTTTCTTTGTGGTAAGTACAGTATTTGACTCCACCAGGTTTCTGTTAGCTACCACGCCCTCTGCTGGTGTTTACATGCAGTGCAGCTAGGATACGAGCCCTGTAAGCCTTGCCCCAGTTTTAACTTGGACACAGACTCTGGTTGTTCATTAATTTGTGTTAATGCTGTGTTGGTTTTGGCTGAGATAACAACTGTTATCTCTTTGACAAGCAGCTCAGGTGGTTGATTGTTTGACATTTTACCCTTTGTTAGCAATGAGTGGAGTGAGAGAATTCTGTTGACTTTGACACAGGCTTGTACCGATACTGTTGCTTTTAAGAAGTATTTATCGGCAGGTAAAAGTAAATCTATTCATTAACTTTTTGGTTAAAGGCAATTACGAGTACGGGTGTCGGCACACCCCTATTTGACTTCTTGACACTTGATGTGTGTCGGTTTTAGATTGAGGGTTTAGTTTTTTTTGTAGCTGTTGAATATCCAGTTATTGTGTCCCCCTCCCCCCCCCGTGTCGATGGTGGAGGGGGATGGTCTGCATCAGAATGGGCAGGGAGGAGCTAGTTTCCTAAGCAGTTTGATACGGGAGAGGCAGTGAGAGTGGAGGTTGTGGGGTTGGGAAATAGTGAGAGAGTGGAGGTTCAGGGGTTGGGGGACAGAGTGGAGGTTTGGGGGCTGGGGAGAGAGAGAGAGAGAGAGAGAGAGAGAGAGAGAGAGAGAGAGTTCAGGGGCTGGGGACCGTGAGAGAGAGTGGCCGTTTGGGGGGCTGGGTGGTCAGTGACAGTAGTTGTTCGGGTGCTGGGAGGGAGAGAGCAAGTAGAGGTTCAGGGGCTGTGAAGGTAGTGAGAGAGTGGAGGTTTGGGGAGCTGTGAAGGCAGTGTGAGAGTGGAGGTTTGGGGAGCTGTGAAGGCAGTGAGAGAGTGGAGGTTTGGGGAGCTGTGAAGGCAGTGAGAGAGAGTGGAGGTTTGGGGGCTGTGAAGGCAGTGTGAGAGTTTAGGTTTGGGGGCTGTGAAGGCAGTGAGAGAGTGGAGGTTTGGGGGACTGAGAGAGTGGAGGTTTGGGGGCTGTGAAGGTAGTTTGAGAGTGGAGGTTTGGGGAGCTGTGAAGGCAGTGAGAGTGGAGGTTTGGGGGGCTGTGAAGGCAGTGAGAGAGTGTAGGTTTTGGGGGCTGGGGGACAGTAAGAGAGTGGAGTTTGGGAGGTGGGGGCAGAGAGTGGAGTTTTGGGAGGTGGGGGCAGTGAGAGAGTGGAGTTTTGGGAGGTGGGGGGCAGTGAGAGTAGTTGTTCGGGTGCTGGGAGGGAGAGAGCGAGTAGAGGTTCGAGGGCTGTGAAGGCAGTGAGAGAGTGGAGGTTTGGGGGGCTGTGACGGCAGTGAGAGTGGAGGTTTGGGGGGCTGTGAAGGCAGTGAGAGAGTGGTGGTTTGGGGAGCTGTGAAGGCAGTGAGAGAGTGGAGGTTTGGGGAGCTGTGAAGGCAGTGAGAGTGGAGGTTTGGGGAGCTGTGAAGGCAGTGAGAGTGGAGGTTTGGGGAGCTGTGAAGGCAGTGAGAGAGTGGAGGTTTGGGGAGCTGTGAAGGCAGTGAGAGAGTCGAGGTTTGAGGGGCTGTGAAGGCAGTGTGAGAGTGGAGGTTTGGGGAGCTGTGAAGGCAGTGAGAGAGTGGAGGTTTGGGGGGCTGTGAAGGCAGTGAGAGTGGAGGTTTGGGGGGCTGTGAAGGCAGTGAGAGAGTGGTGGTTTGGGGAGCTGTGAAGGCAGTGAGAGAGTGGAGGTTTGGGGAGCTGTGAAGGCAGTGAGAGTGGAGGTTTGGGGAGCTGTGAAGGCAGTGAGAGAGTGGAGGTTTGGGGAGCTGTGAAGGCAGTGAGAGAGTCGAGGTTTGAGGGGCTGTGAAGGCAGTGAGAGAGTGTAGGTTTTGGGGGGCTGTGAAGGCAGTGAGAGAGTGGAGGTTTGGGGGGCTGTGAAGGCAGTGAGAGAGTGGAGTTTTGGGAGGTGGGGGGCAGTGAGAGAGAGTGGAGTTTTGGGAGGTGGGGCAGTGAGAGAGAGTGGAGTTTTGGGGGCTGGGAGACAGTGAGAGAGAGTGGAGTTTTGGGAGGTGGGGGGCAGTGAGAGAGAGTGGAGTTTTGGGAGGTGGGGGCAGTGAGAGAGAGTGGAGTTTTGGGAGGTGGGAGACAGTGAGAGAGAGTGGAGTTTTGGGAGGTGGGGGCAGTGAGAGAGAGTGGAGTTTTGGGGGCTGGGAGACAGTGAGAGAGAGTGGAGTTTTGGGAGGTGGGGGCAGTGAGAGAGAGTGGAGTTTTGGGGGCTGGGAGACAGTGAGAGAGAGTGGAGTTTTGGGAGGTGGGGGGCAGTGAGAGAGAGTGGAGTTTTGGGGCTGGGAGACAGTGAGAGAGTGGAGTTTTGGGAGGTGGGGGGCAGTGAGAGAGAGTGGAGTTTTAGGGAGGTTGGGGGCAGTGAGAGAGAGTAGAGTTTTGGGAGGTGGGGGGCAGTGAGAGAGAGTGGAGGGGCAGTGTAGTGACTAACTGGGATGGGAAATGACAGGAGTCTGGGCTGTGCTGGAGTTTCTGTTCAGGTACAGCCATCTGTGCAAGTCAGTTATGCAAAATGTTTTACCTAATGCCTTCGTCACTGGTCACAAATGTAGGCACGTTTTAACCGTTGTATCCGTATTTATGTACATCTTGCTTGTGTATCTAGAGAATCCAGTCATGATGAAACAGGACATTCTGTAGCACAGGTTTTGAGCATGCCAATCTGTGGGATAAGGAACTGTGTGTCCATTTGTACCGAAATTCATATATATTTAAAAAAAAACAAACAGTTGATACACTAAACTACTGTAATTGAATACTGTGTGTGTGTGAAAGCCAATGTGAAATTTGAATTGCTGAAGAACATTATAAACATGTCTGTAAATATCTAATCAAGTATATATATATATATATATATATATATATATATATATATATATATATATATATATATATATATATATATATATATATATATATATATTTGTATTAAAAATCTGACAGTTTTTTAAACAGTAACAACTGTTTACACAAAAAGTTAGATCTAATAAACACAGATTTACAGCTATAATGAGAATCTGGGGCCCTCGTCTGTACTGTGTATGTAGGTTGGCCTTGGCAAGATGACATTTAAAGGGAGATCTTCATTTCTAATTAGTTTTATTCAAGTTACAATGTTATGCAAACGCACACAATATGGAGTAACACGTTGTGATTTAAATGAAAAAAAAAAAATTCCATGCCCTAAATATTGAAACGTTTTGAGCGACAATTTTAGCAGTCCTCATAAAAGAAATGAAATGACGATGCTTTTTAAAATGGTGTTTTTCCAGATCTCACTCTTCCCTTGTCATCTCTGCGTAAATGTTCATTGGAGAGTTATAATGTTTCAGCTGCACTGCAGAATTAATATTTAATAAAACAAACAAAAAAAACAAGGCATGTATTTGATTTGAAATCGGGTTGTGAAAGTGGAACCTGCATTCTGAGCTGCTGTTGAGAGGTTTGTGTTCCCTTTCATCCTTGTAAAGGAGTGTGTTTGACTGCAGCAATACAGCTGCTTTATTCCTGGCCAAGCATGGACTGACTCAGTTGCTTCTCTTTTTCAAAGCTTTAACAAAGCTAAGTTTTGCCTTGTTTTGTTTAAAAAAAAAAAAAAAAAAAAAACTGCAGAGGATTGGTTGGCTGGAACTGCCTGCTAGTACTTGGGCTGAAATAGGGCTGTATTTTCTTCACAGTAAAAAAAAAATGTCTTATGTCATGGTCTAAAAATTGCAAAATATTTCAGAATGAAACATATTTAATAAATCAGGAAAAATAGTGTTGTCACATTCATTATGTATAATTCTCTCCCAGAGGTATTATACAACAAATGCTCCTAAATATTTAAATGTTTACCAGAAAACCAGTAAATGCTAAATCGTAGAATATTTCAATAATTTACCAGAAGAAAACCAAACTGACTGGCAGGTTAATAAATGTAGTGTAAGAGGTAAGAAAATTAAGTTAGGGATAAGATCAAAAAGGCCTTTCTGTCCATCTCTATGTAACAGGATGAGGTAGGTCAGAGTGATCTTTATCGTGATACTGAAGGCTATACATTTTGGCAGAGCAGATGCACACATTACTAAAAAACTTCAATGCTGAGTATATTGAGTTCCAGGGTTTTCTGTGAGCCTTACAACGTATAATCATGCAAATAGACACATGGATTTGTACTTTGGTAAACAACGTTTTCTGCTCCTTTTTGTTTCATACATGATAGCCCATGCGCCTAGCTCTGTGTGTACGTGCCCTACAGCTGAAGATGACTAATTCAGGGCGTTGGGGTTTTATAAGTCTGCATTACTATATGCTAGCATGGTAATCTGTGACAATAACATTGATAAAATACCATATTAAAGTGTATTTGCAGGACTATATGGTAATTGAATTTGTAGCAAATCTGCCGGACAGTACTTGTCTAATTTTAAAAGTTGAATAGACTCCAGCTGAAAGGCACTGGGTCTCAACAGATGTCCAGCCCTGTAAATATTTGACAGAGCTTCTCCTCTATTGGCCCCCTGGATGTGACTGCACTGCCTCTCCATGGCTCCTTCAGCAGCAGTGTCTGCGTACTGTGGACTTTCACCTGGGCGAGCTGCCTTGGAGAAGACTGCAGGAAAGACCTTGCTCTGTGCTGCACCACCCTGTTTTTGTGAAATGGAGAGGAGAGAAGGCAACCCTAAACTCCCCTTAATAAGGAATCCCATGACCACACTTCCTTCCTTGACTGGAGCGCAATGTTGTTAGGGACACAGTGTCTCTCCTGTTCGGATTTCTGGTTCCTGAGTCAGCGTTTTTTGTGAGGCTGGTAGGTTTCTAGACAGTTTGGTAAGTCGGTTTTGTTTGTAACACTACGCCTGTTTCTGTAAGGTACCTGCATTGTATTTTGACGTGAATGTCGGGCTGTTTTTTGGGTTTTTTTGCATGTGTATAGTGTCTTTTGAACTTGTATTCAACCCTGTCTACCTTTTGCTGTAGGAAGTCTATCAGAAAGCTGGTTGGTTGTTCCCTATGTAAGATTCCTTGTTCTCACTTCAAAGTGGAGAGAGACTGACTTGATTAAGTAGTGCTCATTATTAAATGTGCTAACCAAAGTTATAAAACTCCTCACCTCTTATTAGCTTTCGCTGGAAACCCAGTTTAATTCTGTTGCTGGTTTGTGCTTGTATTTTTAATGTTCATATTATAGATGCATGTCAGTGGTGGCTAGTGGTCATGGGGAAGCAGAACAGACAGAGGGCTTGGGGTTCCCTTAAGCAGTAGAATCTTATTATTGTATTCCGACTGACAACACTTTACTTATTGTTACATTTTACCCCAATGTGGCTGTTAAATGCATTTTCTGCTAGCCAGCAGAGAAAATAAAACAGTAGCCCATCATAGTTTATTCTAATAAACTTAACTGTTACACACTGTCAGCGTATGTTTAAAAATGCACTGTATCCAACATGAATGTGGCATTTAGATTAAGACAACGTCATTAACATACAGGGTGCGATTTGACAAATTTCCTAAAATATGCTAAAATATGTTTTGTTGAAAAAATAATGTTTTTGATTGATTTGAGATTTTGCTGCTGATGTATTTATATTCAAAAGGTTTTCTTTAGGTTGTGCTGTAGCAGCGCTGTGCTTTTTTTTCTTTCTTTGGCGGGGGAGTGTATTTCACAGATTGCTAAACACTTTATGTGAATAGGTGAAGAAAAATGAATCATGTGTATTTATATATACACCTGTGACGTGTTTAATCAACTTCACAAATATAGCTAGTTTTACTTTTTGTGCTCTATAATTAGAATATATACGGGCTTTCTAGTTACAAATATATTCTCAAAAAAATTCTTTGCAAAAAAAACTTTGTTAATGCATCAGTTAGGGTTGATATTAAAATGACAAAATGTTTGACCATTGTGGCTTTATGTTCCTTTTCTCTTACTATTTTAAATGAATTGCATGGGTGGCCTATTAGTCATCAATTAAATTACACAATCAATTTGCCTGTTTTGACCATTTTCAGTTACAGTGGTTTGATTTCATATGCATAACAAATCAAAACTACAGAAACAGTGGGGTGTTCTAATACATGTGCACACTAATGTATGTATGATTTTGTGTGAAAACTTTTGACTTTGCCTAAGTAACAGTGTATTTTAGTGTTTGTTCTTTTGAACTTGAAAGTTTAAAACAAACAGCCTTCACAATTAAGCCAAATGCCTCAACCTTCAATTGAAGTTTTCATTAAATCTCATTCATTCCTGGCTTCCCTGCCTCTCCCCACAGCAGAACGAGGTGACGGACAGCGCGTACCTGGGCTCGGAGAGCACCTACAGCGAGTGTGAGACTTTCACGGACGAGGACACCGGCACGCTGGTGCACCAGGAGATGCACGAGGAGGTGGAGACGGACAGCGCTATCGATGCAGCGCTGTCCTACACTGAGGAGGGGGCCAACGGGTGAGTCCAGCACTCTCTTTCATTATAATCCTGTAGGGAAGAGTCCAGCACTCTCCTTCATTATATTACCACTAACACTGCACCATACTGATACCCCTTCTCCACTGGCACATCCGACCCATGAGGGCTCAGTATGGTTCGGGTGTGGGTGGTTCTCCACTGGCTATTTTTCGAGCTGACCGAGAAACCAAAATGTGAAACTCCAGCCTCATAAGACATCTGAATCTGGCTGCGAGCCAAGCTGTGCCAGGGACGGGGTTAAAGATTCTCCTTAACCGCACCGTGAGGGCTCGGTACAGCCCCCGCGCGGCTCGGTTGTGAGGGGGGTGAATGTCCAGCACTCTCCTTCATTACACAATAGTCTCTGGCTAAGAGAACACCCCTCTGGAAGCAAGCGGAGTAATGTTATAGCCGAAGTGTTCTCCAAGACGGAGTTAACCACCAGACGCAATACGAGTCAATAAATATATATGTATTACTTGTCATGACGCACGTGCATCTACAAATTAAGGTTATGAACCCATATTTTGTTGTTTTTTAAATAACGTATTTAATTTTTTTTTTTCAGATTTCATTTTCATACAGAAAATGAATTGGTTCATTACATACGCAAAACGTTTATTAATGTGTATTTTTTTTTACTATCAGTCAGAACGTCGTGTGTCGGGTCACTTGTTGCTGTCATCTCATCCAGTTTGGTTGCTCAGCTGTGCAAATTTATTTGACACCCTACACACGACAAATTGACTTTAAAATCACAAAAAATGAAGGTGTTCTAGTTTTTAAAATGAAGATCTATGGTGTATGCTGTATGCCCGGGATGACAACTGTACACAAGATAAGATGTACTCAGATTCTGACACGTCTTTAACAGTGAATGGTTTCTCATACAGCATTTAGAAATTTGAAATATCAGAGTTGTGTGTCCTGTGAAAGGGTACATGTATATCAAAAGCAGCATTTAAGGAAAAAGGTAATCTTTGTATTTGCTGGGCTATAACATGGCTCCTGTTCAGTAGAACGAAAAAAAAAAAAAACTGTCAGCACTAAGTAAGTTTGCACAAAGACAATAAATAGTGTCCTGTATGAGGTTAAGAAATACTAGAATGATATAGGAGTATACATTCATCATGTCCATATACAGAAAAATCTAAAAACTATTGATTTTATACAAAAGTATGT